>CM067856.1:15111839-16356592 GCA_034642435.1 Megalocaria dilatata | reverse complement strand
GAATTGTTCAATGAAAAATGTCCTCTCAAACGCCGACGATGTGGAGTAATGCTAAATAATCACCTTTTCAGAACTTCTTGCAACTAAAAGAAACATTTGCGACTGTACAGATAAAAAATCAAGCACAAAGTGCTTGATGTTTGGGAAAGAATTAGTAATAATATGGAGGATATTCCAATTGAAGAACTGAAAGCTAAGAAAAAATCACTTACGGCTACATTTGGACCTCTTTTCAAGAGGAAAGAGATATCTTTTAATAACATAAATAGAGGTTGATTCTTGATAGAAGGTATATAAAATTATTTAAATATTTTAATATTAACCTTCTACATATTTAATTCCAAAAAATTATGTTGGATATCTAAGTTACTTTATATAAAAACTCAAGATATGTAAAAACATTACTGAAAAACAAGTTTTAAGAGAGACTTTGCTTCGTCAGTATTCAAATAATTCATATTCAATAAATATAACATCAATGAACAATTAAAACAACATTTTTACATTTAATCGTCAAAATTTATTGGGTCGCCTTCAAAATAGGCTCCATTTGCTCCAATACATCTATGCCAACGGCACTTCCAATTATCGAAACATTTTTTATAGGCGCTTTCCGGGATGGACTTTAGCTCTCGCGCCGAATTTTGTTTTATGGCTTCAATCGACTCAAAACGGGTGCCACGAAGGGGCAATTTTAGTTTTGGGAAGAGGAAAGAGTCGCAGGGAGCCAAATCCGGCGAATACGGTGGTTGCTGAAGCACGTTTGTTGAGTTTTTGGCGAGAAAGTCAGTCACAATCGTAGCTCGGTGAGAAGGCGCGTTATCGTCATGCAAAATCCATGAGTTGTTCGCCCACAAATTTGGCCGCTTCTTACGGATACGCTCACGCAAACGTTTCATAACGCCTAGGTAATACTCCTTGTTTACCGTCTGACCCTCTGGAACGAATTCGTAGTGCACCACGCCACGGATATCGAAGAAAACATTGAGCATCACCTTCATTTTCGAGCGGCTTTGGCGTGGTTTTTTCGGTTTCGGCTCATGTTTTGCCACCCATTCCGATGATTGCTGGCTTGTTTGCATATCGTACTCGTAGACCCAGGTCTCATCACCAGTTATAATGCGTTCCATGAATGTAGAATCGGAATTACATCGATCCAGCATGTCTGAAGCAACCTGTTCGCGATGACGTTTTTGAAGAAAATTCAGGTCTTTCGGTACGAGTCGTGCGGCTACCTTTCTCATGCCCAAAATATCAATCAAAATCGTACGTGCGGACTCGTGGGATATCTTAAGATCATGTGCTATCTCTCTCAAGCTGGTACGACGGTTTTCCAGCACCCTTTCCTTAATTAACGAGGCAAGTCTTCGACCACTTCACGACCGTCCTTGAAGACTCTGTACAACTGATATGCACGAGTTTTCGATAGAGTATTATCACCAAAGGCCTTTTGCAACATTTTCAATGCATCGGCACACGAAAATTCATTTGCAACACAAAACTTTAAACAAATTCTTTGCTCAACGTAATCACCCATAGTAAAAATCGGCACGCACTCTGACATCGACTGACTTAATCAGCTGTTGCAAACACACTAGTTGACAGATCCCGCTCAAGCTTGGCATAGTAATTAAGGACAGTGGTACCAACCTAGGAAAAAATTTTTTACCTGCCTCATTGCCCCGCCAGATTTGAATCGATAATTCCCGGTACTTTCTTAACAGAATGTATATCGTCTATCTTTAAACATAGTTGATAGAGTGTCAACCATTAAATAAACGTTACTGAAATTCACTAGTTTTATTCAATAAGCTCAGAACAAAAACAAAAACATTTACATATCATACAAAAGAAATATAAGTATACAAAATTCCGTCGTCATAAAACCAATTCATACTGGACTTTCCTAATATAAGTTTACCATAAATAAATCTATCCACTCCATTACAAATAAAACTTTTCATATACAATCATTGTACTACAGCTACTTTCTTGACAGAATGTAATATATGACATTATTTTAATTTATTTTCTGAAGTTATAATATTAGGAGTACAAATAAGTTTCCGCCGTACGGAACCCAATTTCCTTGTTTATGAATCATTCCTAATGATTTTAAACGATGTGAGACTGCTTGCTGAGTGACTTCTAATGTTTGAGCAAGTTCTTTTTGTGTTTGAGATGAATCTTCCTCCAATAATTCCTCCAATTCTGCATCCTCGTAAATTTTTGGTCTTCCACTGCGATCTTTGTCTTCTGCGTCGAAATCACCGTTTTTAAACTTTTGAAACCACTCTCGACACGTTCTCTCACTCAAAGCACCCTCACCATATGCTTCTACGAGCAATTGATGGGCCTCAGCAGCAGATTTCTTTAAATTAAAGAAGTAAACTAATATTTCCCGCAAATGACGTTTACTTGGCTCAAATTTTGACATATTCAACTTATAGAAATTATATTTTACCAATATAAAATCAATGATATTAATAGGTTATGTTGTTCTTGAATGTCCAAACTATTTTTTAAGCCGGTTATCATATGCGAAAGCTAACCGAAACTCCGTGCCGCGTCATCTACAATAAAACGGCGGAATCTTAATTGTACTCCTAATAATTAAATATAATTTTTTGAAATCAAATATGTAGAAGGCTAATATTAAAATATTTAAATGATCTCTTTTAAATCTGGATTAGGCGCAGATGATGTGGAGCAACCAATTTGGTTTGCGTTCGATATCATGGAAAGGTTTTTAGGACCCACGTATGTTTTCAAGATACTTCCATATTTATTCAAATTAATGAGTCGAAGCGCTGTGGCTCCAATTTCGTCGTGCGCCATTGTCAAAATTTGATCGCGAGAGAAGTGATGGAGCATATTGTGAATACTCACTGCCTGTCGATACTGCTGCAGAAGTATTTCTGTAAATCTTTTGTCAGTGCAAGTAGCTGCAGAAGTGGCTGAGTGTAATGGAGGGTGATCATAAGGCAATTGGGTGCCTTATGAATTGAAACCAAGAGATATGGAAAGGCGATTATTTTCTTGTGAGAAGCTGCTTCAAAGCCAAAAAAAAAACGGGTAGTGAATGGTGATGGAAAGTGGTTCTTCTACGACAACCTCAAGACAAATATACTACGCTTTGCCCGATTCATGATTGCCATAGACCTCAACATCAAAACCAAAGCTGAACATTCATGGTTAAAATGTTATGCTATGTATTTGGTGGGATCAAAGAGGCGTTGTGTACTACAAGCTGCTAAAACCTGGTGATCCCGTTACGGGTGATCGGTACAGACTGCAATTACTTCGTTTGAAGCGTGCATTACGAGAAAAACGGACATCCTGAATTCATCCAGTTAGGTTACTGGCATGTAAGCATGCCTCTTTCACCAGGAGACTACTATTCAGCAGTCTCCACAATCTGCCCAGGAAGCAGATAGCATGATAGGGATACGCCTTATCACGCTATTATCGCACATTAGCGAGAACCACTCCGAATAGTTGAACCCACCAAGCTTCCACTTTTGGCTTCCGTTCGAAAACCTACTGCGTGACTGGTAGCAACGAAGCACTACTGACTCTCCAGTGTCAGTCCGCAACTCACTCGCCGAAAGGGCTTCTTATCCACCCACCCGAACGCAGTCCCATGAACCAAGATAGTCTCAAGATTGATCCCTCAATTGATCCTGGTACGAGCACCGCCAATCCGGCCTATACGTCAAGACCTACGAACCCTTGTGAAGTCTTTCAATTAATCCTGGCTTCAGGCACCAACAGTCTAGCCATATCGTCGAGATCCACAAACCAAGGAAACGTCTCGCAATTGATTCTGGTTCAGGATAAGGTCGGTCGAACCGTCAAGTTCCGCTAAACCCTGAAGCACTTCTCGAGATATCCGGAAGACCGTGTAAGATTAAAGGAAACTTTAAAACTCATTATTGGCCTAAGGACGACAGAATCCACGGCTAGGATTTCGAAAATTGGCAGATTTGGAAATCAATGAAATATAAAAGTATGTCCAGAAACCGCCCTTATGTCACTGAAAAGACAAGGCTACAACATATCAAGGAAAACAAAAAAGATTTCTATAATGTTCATTGTGCAGACGTTAGGCATGGTCATAGGCTTATGTTGTCAAGATTTGATTCAGCCATGTTTCAGCGCTCCTTCACCTTCAATGCGGTGAAGTTACGTAATGAATTTTTAGTTTCGTGTGAAGGCATTTCTTTGGGCTCACTGAGAAAAATTTTGAAGTCAAAATTCTTGACGAGCCAACTATAAATTAGGATAATTTTGTGAATATGAAATATATTTATATATTTACTCACAATGTAATTGATTGGTTAATTTAATTTTTTTTTGCTTATTTTTGTTTCTATCCTTTTGTTTTTTTCTTTCCTTTTTGTTTTTTTTCAGGGTTGAGTGGAGTAGCTTTGAGCTAGACTTCGCCCTATGTTTATATATTGTAAATGTATGAATAAAGGCACTATTATTATTATTATTATTATTAATGACACCTTTACAAAAGGAAAGAAGGATAGAATTTTGTTAACATTTTCAACGAGATGAATTTAATAATGTCTTTATATCTAATGAAAGATGTTTCCAACTTGGTAGAAATCCCTTAAAAATCCTATCAAAACAACCTGTTACTGTTCGAATTTCTAAAATTCCCACCAAAATAATGGTTTGGGGTGCAATATCTCAGCGTGGTGCTATGCCTCTCTATATAGTTGATGGTACCATTAATAGTGAAAAGTATTGTGGCATTCTGAGGGCTTTTCTCCTTGAAACGACGCATGCTTTATATCCAGAGGGGTGGCGTTTTCAGCAAGATAATGTAAGATTCCATACTTTGACCTATACTCAAGCTTGGATGCAAGGACACCAAGTGACAACCATTTCATGGCCAGCAGTTTCATCAGATCTTAGTCCCATTGAAAACATATGGGGACTAATGAAGATTACAGTTGAACGAGCAGTGCCATGAAATAAAGATGATTTAATTCAGTCAGTTTTACAGTCTTAAACTACCATCACCAAAAATTATGGAGGTGGTCTCGTTTCGTTCGACGTTTAGTCAAGGGTTTACAGTTAAATGGAGGTTGTATAAGTAAATAAGATTAATAATTTGTTATAAATTTCTAATTCTAAATAATCACAATTGAGCTTTGTTTTTTCCGGATAGTTTCTAGACGGACTATATATTACAATCTGTCTGTGTCGAAAAAGCATGTTGCGGTTACCCACAAACTGTGTTAACTTCCTCCATGTTTATTACTCCGAGGAGCTGATCCATGTCCACACTTTACATGTTGAAGTCCCCAAATGAACGAGGAATATTTCACCCCACATTAGCTGTTCAGGGAAAAATTGAATTTCTACGGATTTGCAGAAACCCATTTAGTTTTTTGTTTCTGGATTCATGCTTCGAGCAGAACCGAAGCAATTTTCTTCTAGGGCTAATACGGAATATATTTACATTTCAGTTGACCATTGCAGCTCTATTGTGCTAACGAATACAATTCAACTTTGTCCGAATGAAAAAAGCTTTTAGTGAGAACGATTTCCATTTTTACGTCCATATGACTGAACTCATTAGGACCCACTGCCTTAATGGAACAGATAAACCGAATAGCGGAATATTTCCCTAATTGCTGGTGCAAACAGAACAATTTCAATTCTCTTCGGGCATTGGCAGCTGATGAAATAATATCTTCGCAATGTTCAGTCCCATTCATTCTCGATTACGATTTTATGGTAAAAATGCCAATATACACGCTGTGAAATACATCGCAGATGAAAATCGACATTTCATTAGCAGGTAAATTATTTATAATTGAGCCCAAACAAGGAGGTCCTTTTTCAACCTCAAAAAAGATTGCATTTCATTTATTTTTATTTTTATTATCTTTTTAGTTTAGAGTCAAGTGTAGGAGTAGTCCTTGACAAAACTTCCAATAACAATATCTTATATTGTTGGCATTTTTATGTCAATTGTCTAAAGCTGTGACTGATTATCAAAACATCTAAAACTTCTTCTTTAAAAATATGAATAAAAACAGTATTCTAATTTCCGCTAATATTTTATTGACACTACGATCGTTACGTCATACCATGACTTCTTCAGGTGAGTATTACAAGATACTGAGTATACCGTGAACAAGAACTTCATTTTATAGTACATGGATATAACAAAAATAGAAGAGGGGGTGAACAGAGTTTTACAATACTTTTGGGGAACTGAAAAATGGTTCAAAAAAGATTCAACAAAGGGGAGTTACTTAATTCAGTTTGGTTATTCAATAATATTTTTCTTTTATGATATCTATTAATTTCTAAAGTTTCTAATAAGTTTAATCTAAAACTTTTGTTTTCTAAGTGTAAAATTTCAAAGTTACTATTAAAACTATGTCCTGTGTCTAGAAGGTGCTCTGCGTAGGTTGAATTTCCCTTTTTGTTACAATAGCATTTTTCATGTTCCCTGAGTCTCGTCTGGAACGATCTTCCTGTCTGACCAACATATACGAAATGGCAAGTACCGCAAGTTAACTTATAAACACCTGATTTCTAGTTCTTAGATGATTTATCTTTATTATTTTTCATTAATTTTCTTTCCTTATTCTCACTCCTATCAGTTAAAAGACCTGATGTAGATCATTAATATATATTTACAGCTATTTATGCAAAAAGCAAAACATCTTAATTCTCTGATACAATCGGTGGTTCTATTACTGAATTTCCAGAACTTTATCCTCAGAAGTTTCCATCTTTAACTTCTAAACTGCTTGATAACCGCGCTCTATCACGTGACTGGCTTCACTGGACCTCTCGATTGAACTGTCCCTTGCTCTAGCTTAAACTGACCTTCCCGGCCACCACTCTTTATTGAACTCACCTTCCCGATCGCTCCCTTTGCTTGAACAGACCTTACTAGCTACGGATTTTGCTTGAACTAACTTCTGTTTGTGATCTTGTGTTCCGAAATCTACAATTTTACGAAAACGCCATGAAAATTTTCATCAAAAGGAAGACCGTTTGTAAAAAGAACCGAGGAAGATCGTCTTCTTCTTCTTTCTTGAGACCAAATAGTCTGTTCAATTTTGGTTTTCCTGGGAGATAGACTGCCAACTGTCTTTCCATCGTTCTGGTGGTCTTCCTAGAGGACGTCTGCCTGGCTGCTTACCGCCTTTTACTCTATATGCATATACTTGTTGGTCCAAACAATATTCCTCAGTGATCCTGATATAACTTGTTGACCTGTGACTTCAGTTCCCTTACTGGATCATGGCCGCTCACTACGAGTATATCTGCTCCCAGATACTTGACGAAATCACCTGCTCGATTATTAAGTTGATCACCACCGCCTTACATGTTATTAGACCTTTTAAGAGTGTCCTATATTTGGTTTTATTTGTGGACAATCTGTGGTCTTTTGGAGAAATATCTGTAGTATTCTATCCAGTTCAGACTCTGCTTCCGCAAGTATCACTGCATCGTCCGCATAACAAATTATGCTAATAGATCGGTTGTTCATTTTGTAACCCAATCCCAAAGCATGCACCTTTTCAAGGATCTCATCCATAAAATGGTTTCATTTCCCGAATTGAGCTCACGAATGATGCGTTAGGAGTTTTTCTTTCTTCAAGAATTCTGAGGATTTCCGACAATTGTACCTTGTCGAATGCTTCATCCTGTAAAAGCCTCGTTATATTCGATAGGCTTTTTTTATTTAGCGAATTATAAATGATGCCCCAGTTGTAGACGTATTTCTTCGGAAGCCTTGTTGTCCATTCTTGTTACTTTCCCCAGATAGTCTTTGATGATACTTTTCATTATGGAGCACAAGAGAGTTATATCTCTATAATTTCCAGGTTTGGTGTTCCTTCCTTTCTTAAATATGGGGACAGTAATGCTCTTGTGCCAGTCTTCTGGTATAATTCCTGTTGTCAGTACTTCATTGTACAGCTGTGTTAGAGATTTCTTAAGTGAAAACCCTCCATATTTTATTAGTTAGTTTGGAGCCTTTCTGTTCTTCAATTTCTTTATTAAGCCTGCTGCTTCTTTTTTCTTGGCCCATTATCTATTTCCACCTCACATCTATTTTCCTTCTGGTTATGGTCTCAAGGAGTCTTAAAATAACTTTCCCATTCATCAATTGTTACGTTCTTGGGTCTGTATGAACTCGTTTATAGGCTTTTTTTTCGGTGTCTCAGCATCTTCTACACTTTTCTCTGGTGAATTTTCCCCAGTAGCTCCTTTTGATATCTCTAATTTTTGTATTGGCTTTGTTCCTTATCTCCTTGTATTTTTTGAGATTTCCTTGGCTTTGCATGGTTTTGTAGTTCATGTAGCTCTGCTTGTTTTCCTCTTCATGCTTCTCTATTTTTTGAGTCATGCTTTATTATTGTTGTGAGCATTAACGTTTATCCTTCGCCTTCTAATCGATTCCTCAGGAGCTTCATGAATACATCATCTAATCTTCTCCAATCTTTCTTCCACACTATATTCTGCTGCTTTCACTGTGATCAATTTATCCGTTACTCTGCGTCCATAAACTTCCTTAACGCTGTCATGTTAAAATGACTCCGGATTATATTTTCTTGAAAACATGGTTTCTGGTTTGGTCTGCCTACGTCGATTTTATCTAGCACAAGACCATGGAAGATATTTGGCAGATATTATAATCTGTTGTTTACCACAGAGTTGATACTTTGTGCAGAGCTAACACTCATATACACCTGATTTTTCCATAATGAATCTGTCCATGGTAAGCATCAATATATTGAATTTGATCATTTTAAATATGGTTACAATAGCGTTTCTTATACATTTATTATCTGTTGGAAACCCTTCACAATGGTGGCATTTATTTTTCAACATATCACGCGGAAAATGAATTCAAACTGCGTTCTTTATACATGAAACAGTTATGTACAGATCTTAATAAATACTTTAGTCTTTAGATGAATTTTTTATGGAGAATTCATTCATAATTTCAGATTTTTCTGGTTGGTTGTACTTGTGTTGAATATATATGGCATGTTCATATACTTTTACGAGTCTTATAAAGCATTTAATACGAGCGCGGTCAGCTTTGTGACTGAAACAACCTATCTGAACTGGAACACGAGTTTTCCAGCAATATCCATATGTGAGATTAAGGGAGCAGATGTGAATTATGACGAGTAAGTTGATACAAAAAATATTTATTGAAAGTCAGCTTGGACGAATTTCCCCCAAATATTTGTGACTTTCCTTCGTTTTTCACATATCGGTTGTTTGTTTTAGAGCGATAGGACTTCAGATTGAAATAAAACACATCCAAATTAAGATCGAAGCCAATTTTTTTTCATTTGAGAGATAATTTTATTACGTTTATGATTTAAAAATAATTTCCGGCATATGTTCACCACGACTAGCTCTGAGGAACCGCATTCGACCAGACCAATTTTGGACCACTTTTTCGAGTAATTCAGGCCTTATTTCATCAATAATACAAGTTATGTTGGCTTCCAAAGCGTCTATTGTTTCTGGTTTATCAGCATAAACCAATGATTTGATATAACACCAAAGAACATAATCTAGTAGTGGAGTTATGTTGCATGATCTTGGAGGCCAATTAATTGAACCATTTCTCGAAAAAATGTTATCGCCAAATCTTTATTTCGATAAATCAATTGTTACAATAGCAGCATGAGGTAGCACCATCTTGTTGGAACCAAAACAGTTCTGGGTCGATACCATTCAAATTTTGAAACAAATAATCATTGATCATCTATCTGTAACGAGCACCATTCACTGTAACATTAGCAGCATCGTTTTTAAAGAAATATGGATCGATGATGCCTCCACCGTGTAAAGCACACCATACAGTGCATTTTTCAGGATGCAATGGAACCTGCAGAAATTATTGAGGATTGTTTTCACTTCATATACGGCAATTCTGCTCGTTTAAATGGGCGTTCAACCAGAAATGAGTTTCATCACTAAACACAATTTTACGATAAAAAAGTGGATCAACTAGAAGCTGTTCTAGGGCCCAATCAACAAACAAACGACGCTTATTATGGTCAAGTGGCTTTATTTCTTGAACCAGTTGGATCTTGTATGGGTGTAGACCAAGATCTTTACGACAAATTTTCCATGTGGTGGATGCACAGAGTCCAACTTTTTGTGAACGTCGACGAATATTAGACAAATCTGGATCATCATCAACACTATGACTCACAGCAGCGATATTTTCTTCTGTACGTACATTTCTTTGTCTTGTTGTTGTTGTTGCATCGAGTAGAGAAAATGCTGTCCGAAATCTATCGATAGTTCGACGAATAAGCTGCTATGATGGACGATTATGTAAACCATAAATTTCCCGAAGTACACCATGAGTTTGGCGAATAGAATATTGATTTTGAGAATAAATTTCAACAATTTATAAACGTTGTTGCGGCGTGTGTCTTTCCATGATAATTTGTCAATGCTTACTGAACAGAAATGTCAAAACAACATGGCCTCTACCTTTTGTCAAATCACAGTTATCCCTATCGAAATTACTATCACTCTAAAAAAAACACGCGATATTAACTTTAGTTCCTTACTGGTGTATTTGGCTTTCCTTACTTTTGCTTCAATCTCTAAACTCATTTGCAAAATTTGCATCGGAAATACAAACAGATGGAATAGAAATCGAGTCAACACCCGATACAATTTAACATTTTTTGAGTGAATATGGAAATTCATAGGAGCAAATATTTTCATTAAATTTCATCCAAGTAAACCCATATAGAACTCATTAAAATAAGCAATATTTTTTTTAAGAAATCGAAAGTTGTTTTGAAATTATTCCCCAACGACTTGGTTCTTGAAAGACTTTTGAAAACATTCAACAATGTCGAATATACGAAACAATAATATTCCCGATATGAATCACTTTCATTAACTAGATCTGTTCGATTACGTCTTTTTAAATATTTTGTGATATCATAACTATCAATATGCAGAACTAGAGATTTTCACAATTTAACTAAAAAGTGTTCATATATAGGTCCAAAATGGTAAAAATGAAATTACCTTCTAAGAGGTTGGATATTTAAGATTTGCATTTTTGATCAGCTATAAATAGGAAACTGATGAATATTTTTTCGAAGTTGTGAGCTTACGGAAAAGGCGTAACCTTGACATTTACGAATAAAAAACAACATCATTCAAATGACCGCTTTGACTGGCTAGAGTGCCTTATCAACCCAATTTTTTAGTACATTGTCGATTGTTTGGGGTTAAATCTCACGAATAGAAACTTTGATTTCGTGTTTTAAAGCATCGATCCTTTCTGGATGGTTACTCCTAACAGATGCTCACAAAAAATAGTCCTCCAAAGTAAAAATGAGCATCATCGTTTCCTGATCTTTCTGGGAAAATGCTCAACTTCGGCCTTGCGATCATTAGTCTTGAGCGAAGTGCATCGGATGGTCACGAGTCATCAGATGCACTAGCTGAACTTTGTAAGCCTCCATACCCAGATTCACAAATTTGAAAATGAGTTTTTAATATTTCCCAGTTTTTTCTAAGCATGAATCGACCGATTTCGTTAATGTCAAATATTGAACTAACTTTCTGTCAAAACAAGTATTGCCAGACTCAAAATATCCATTACTTCAAAATGCAAACTTTAGGTAGCCCACCCTTTATTTGTTGTGAGATTTTTCCTGAAATTTTGTAGGATTTTATATTTCGGCTTACAGATCACGGTATTCTTCCGAACTACTTCAAGAATTTGCAGCACATTTGTCATTTTCTGTAATTGCAGCAAATTAGTACGAAATTTTTCGATGAGTTTTTACGAGAGGTAGAAAAATAGTACCTTTATAATCTACTTGTAGAAACTGATCACTTCAGAAAACACTGCTAATGTCACAATTTTCAATATAGCATGGAAGAAGATTCTGGCTTGGACGAATTCATCCACGATTTAGTCTATTTCACAGGTGACTGTTATTCATGCAGTCGTCAATGTGAAGCATGTGAGGCATTGAATTTTACAGCTGAAGTATTGAAAGTAAGTCTTATTATAGGCCGTCTAGAAAGTATCCGGAAAAAACAAAGCTCAATGGTAATTATTTTGTATATATTTTTAATTCTGGAAATAGAAAATTATAACAAAATATTCACCTCATTTACCTATACAACCTCTATTTAACTGTGAACACTTGACTAAACGTCAAGGTACACCCGAAACTAGATCACCTTCTTAATTTTCGGTGATGGTAGTTTAGGACTGTAAAACTGACTGAATTAAATCATCTTTATTTCGTGGCGCTGCTTGTTCAACTGCAATCTTCATTAATCCCCATGAAAACATATGTTTTCAATGGGACTAAGATCTGATGAAGCTGCTGGCCATGAAATGGTTGTCACTTGGTGTTCTTGCATCCAAGCTTGAGTAAAGGCCGAAGTATGGCATCTTGCATTACTCTGCTGAGAACGCCACCCCTCTAGATACAAAGCATGCGCAGTTTCAAGGATAAAATCGTTCAGAATGCCACAACACTTTAATGGTACCATCAACTATATAGAGAGGCGTAGCACCACGCTGAGATATTGCTACTCAAACCATTATCTTCCTGGAAAATTTGAACGGTAACAGGTTGTTTTGATAGGATTTTTAAGTGTTGGAAACAACTTTCATCAGATATAAAGACATTATTAAAATGATCAAAATTGACAAAATACTATCCTCCGTTCCTTTTGTAAAAGTGTCATTATAGGGTTTTTTTTGTTACCTTGCTATGTAGCCTTGTCTTTTCAGTGACATACGGACTGTTTCTGGACATACTTTTATATTTCGTCAATTTCTAAATCTGTTAGCCAACTTCTGTCTTATAATATTACAAAAAAGAAGTATACTAAAATTGTGAACAATAATAAATTCCGGATACGTTCTAGACGGATTAGACGTTATTTGAAGTTTGTGGAAAATTAAAAATTATTTCATAAGAAAAATAATCTTAAAATGATCTGTTAATCTGAAATATTCAACATATTTAAATAATAGATCGACTGTGCCGACACTTCTATTCTTGTTAATTTTTTGTACCGGAACCTGCACAAATACCCTGCAGCATTTCTGAGTTTCACTCGTCTGGAGATGAAATATTACTTGAAGTGAGTTGTCACAATTTGTTGGTTTTAAAACTCAGCCGTTTATAATAAGTTGTTTAATTATGAGCAAGTTTCATTAAGCATGAAATTCAGAAACTGAAAAATCATGACCTCTTTTGTAATTTCCTCAGAATTTATGCATAATACTTTGGCACCGAATTCGATGGAAAATAACATTTTAAAAAGAACATGATGAGAAAAGCATTCTGCACGAACGTATATCCGCAGTGGGTGTTAATCTAACTGAATTTTTCCTCTTCGCTTTTATGCGAATAAAACGAAATTATTTTTAGCATCGAAAACCCTGCAATTCCTTGTTCAACATATGTAAATGGAACGATGTAGAATTCGACTGCTGTGAAAAATTCTTACCGCTGGAAACGGAATATGGCGTCTGCTTCACTTTGAATTCTCTCCATACTAAGTAAGTTGAGTTATGCATTTTGAATCACGTAATGGTAGCTCACGATTATCGATCTATATATAGGGTGTAAAATGAAAATATTATAGATATTCATGTGTTCGAATTTACATCGATCAAGGAATCTTATATTTATTATACAGGTACAAAACAGTTATGATCCTCGAGTCAGGAATCTAGGCCTTTCAAATATGTCTCATTTTTTCTAGAATCCTTTGGGCCTGTGAAGGACGGAAAATATTTCTCCTTCGCAGTTTTATTAAAAACCTATTAGAACCGACGACAACAGTCGTATGTCATTTCGGAATTTACCTGACCACATTTTGAGCCCTAAGAGTCTCTCATTCTGCCAGTTAGCCAAAAGGGTCAGTTGAAGACATCCCTCAAAGTCGCTCGTTGACCCTCTCTTCGTACTTCGACCAAACGGTCATGCAATATTCTCTACTCTTCGAATATTAAGTTCTGATTCCACACACATTTTCTACAAGTAAGTTTTGATCACACTTCTCTTGTTCTTTCAAGTTATAATCACACATCTCTCTCTACTCTTGAATTATTTTATATTCGCATTTCACGTTAACCTTCCAAGGAACTCTCTCTCAATAACCCATAACGCACTAAAAGATTTGGAAGTGATTGTATTATCTACATTATTTGTTATTAGATAGTAATTCGTGAAAAGTGAACCCAAGAGTGAAACCAATAAAATTGAATTTGGTGAAAGTAAACAACGGTGAAAAAGCTTAAAGAAGAACTCTTACACGAACAAGGTAGTATTTTCACAACAATTACAATTAAAACTACACCGAAACAACTCCCTCAATTTGGGTAAACAGATCAAACTTGTAAATTTGTAATATATGTACTCAGGCTGAAAATAAAACATTAAAGCCAATTATGCATTCCTCTCTCAACCTCATTTGAAGTACTACTCTGTCAAGAAAGTACCGGGAATTTCCAATTAAAACAACATTTTTACATTTAATCGTCAAAATTTATTGGATCGCCTTCAAAATAGGCTCCATTTGCTCCAATACATCTATGCCAATGGCACTTCCAATTATCGAAACATTTTTTATAGGCGCTTTCCGGGATGGACTTTAGCTCTCGCGCCGAATTTTGTTTTATGGCTTCCATCTACTCAAAACGGGTGCCACGAAGGGGCAATTTTAGTTTTGGGAAGAGGAAAAAGTCGCAGGGAGCCAAATCCGGCGAATACGGTGGTTGCTGAAGCACGTTTGTTGAGTTTTTGGCGAGAAAGTCAGTCACAATCGTAGCTCGGTGAGAAGGCGCGTTATCGTCATGCAAAATCCATGAGTTGTTCGCCCACAAATTTGGCCGCTTCTTACGGATACGCTCACGCAAACGTTTCATAACGCCTAGGTAATACTCCTTGTTTACCGTCTGACCCTCTGGAATGAATTCGTAGTGCACCACGCCACGGATATCGAAGAAAACAATGAGCATCACCTTCATTTTCGAGCGGCTTTGGCCTTCATTTTCGACCGTCCTTGAAGGCTCTGTACCACTGATATGCACGAGTTTTCGATAGGGCATTATCACCAAAGGCCATTTGCAACATTTTCAATGCATCGGCACACGAAAATTCATTTGCAACACAAAACTTTATACAAATTCTTCGCTCAACATAATCACCCATAGTAAAAATCGGCACGCACTCTGACATCGACTGACTTAATCAGCTGTTACAAACATACTAGTTGACAGATCCTGCTCAAGCTTGGCATAGTAATTAAGGACAGTGGTACCAACCTAGGAAAAAAATTTTTTACCTGCCTCATTGCCCCGCCAGATTCAAATCGATAATTCCTGGTACTTTCTTGACAGAATGTATGATTAACCAAGGATTTGCATACTTATTAGTTAATGTTTAATCAACTACAAGGGATAACTCAAAAGGTTTCTCTACATACCAAACAATTCTTTACAGCATCCAATAAAAATCCTGAAACACGCGAATTTCCGTTTGAAATAGATACTATTAACTCAAACGATTTCTTCTTCTAGGTGCCTTCTCCTCAAAGGAGTTTATACATGAGTGCACCGTCATTTTCCTGATGAAGGTCTTAAAATACAAACTATGCGTTTCTTGATGTTTCGCAGTCACGTCATTTGTCGTCTGCCTGTCTTCGATTTCCCCCTCTACTTTTGAGTTGCTATGATTTCGGAGTATATGGCTGTGTCAGAAGTTTTTCGGTTTTTAGTAATCTCTACCAGTCTATCTGAATTGTGTTCGAACATTTCTTCCTAGGTATTTTTAGCATTCGTCGAAAACCCCACATCTCAAAACATTCCAATTGACGTGACGACGTGACAAGTTGACTATCAGCATCCAAGCTTGTGGTTCATGATACAAGATGATGTATACATAGCCTTCAACCATAGGATAGTGTCAGATTAAGATTTTGAAAAGTGAATAACTTCCATACCTTTAAGAACTTTTTCTTCCTTTTTCAATCCTACAAGAATTCATTTCTTTTTCTAGGAATGAAGTGTCAGTCGTCGAGCATCCCAGGTTCTTAAGCTTTTAACTTCTGTGGATAGGTTTCTTTTGGATATAATGTAATCTTTAAGTTGCTTCCACCGCAATTTGACCTATGTTATACTCTTTTGGAGAGGATCCAACGACAGCGAAAGAGTATTCATAAAACGAAAAAAACCTACTGGTATGAATAGCAGACACAATTGCAGAAGTATTTTTAAATTTGGGATATATATGCTCTGCACAGGAACACTAAAGTATTGATCATACATTAGCGCCACCTTGTGCGCGCAAATATATGTCCCAGCGATGAATAAGATCTAATCAGGTTTATTACCCTGTCTCGTTTTGTAGAACTTCCTATTACCATAGCTCATACTCCTTATTAAGGATATTTGGTACAGACCAGCCGAATTAATTTATTCGAACACAAATATTCTAATTATGAGCATCACGGCGTAATGGTATCCGACTTGAGTATAAGGAAAGTTTTCTGCGTTTGTAACATTAGAAAAATCGGGAATTTACTTGAATTGGCTCGCTAGGGTATGTCGTGTATGTGTATTTGAGTGCACTAGATGGCACTAGTGTATGATTAATACCTTAATGTTCCTGTGCACATCAAATATGGGTATGTTACAGATTTTTAGTCATTTGACATTAAAGGGCACTGACGAGAAACCAGTTTCGAAACGTGTGCATGTCCCAGCGATTAACAAAACCTAATGAGGCTTATTTTAGTTTAGAATTTTTATACATATGTATGTATCACTGTCTCTCTCTGTAGAACACAAAAAGAATAAATGTGTCCATAAAATAAAAGAACATACTAGTTGAGTCATGATCTGATTTTGTATTAGTATGAATAGGATCTATTTTGTGGAAGGACGATTTGAACAGGTTTTTCTTCATGCACAAAATCCTTGTGAAAAGTAGAATGAGTCACAAAAAATTTAAAAGGACAATGGTTTAGTATCATCAATACGAATCCAATCTAGAATATCTGAGAGCCTATTGAATTATTAAGAAAATATAATTAGGACCAAGGCTTAATAAACTGTGATAATCGTCTGAAATTTAAATCAAAATTATAAATTAAACCCAAAAATTTATTAAAACCTGGAACTGAAATATTTTTTGCTCGAAATTATGAATTTACCGAAAAATTGAATATAATATATATTTGTTATGTTGGTTAATATTAGCTAATATTTCATGTGACACAATCGTTATGGTGGAAAATTTGGAAAGTATAGTGATAGTTGAGAGATTTTCATAAAAATGAACTCTTCAGGCAAACATCGAATTCTCATCTTGATCTAATGTCAAATCGAAAGAATGGAGCTGGAGGACTTTACTTTCAAACATTCAATGATGTACGGGTGAGTTGGAAATTCAATTTTGAACTCAATCAAACTGTGGAAGAAAGGTTTCAAGATAATTTAGACTTCTGAGTGTGTAGTCAGGTATTAATACCTTGTATGAAGTTCTGATTCTTAATGTTATAAATTTTGCTCCAAATGGATGTATTACATGTAATAACAGGGTTTCTTATTTATGTGATTTTCTGCATGACTAGATTGTCTTATAAAAGTAACTCATCTATCATCTCTACTCGATATTTCCACCATTTTTGTAGTGAATTTTAACAATTTTCATTTTTAGTAATGGCGTAGTTATCACTTTTTAAATGTCTGAAGATGATAATTTCCAAAGTGACAGCTGCTCAGATAGCTAAAATAGACCATTCAAAATTAAACCTTTTATTGGAAAACCCTTTATAAGACAAAGATTATTGATCATAACTATATAAATGAAATAAAGATGCTAATTTTTTGAGATTTACTGTAAAACTCAAAGCTCTATAAAATCAAATTGGCGCGGATTCAGTACAGGCTATAGTCATTTTCCCCAGTTCTATTGATTATTGTTGTTTATGAGTAATAAGTATATTACATCAACGATTTTCGAAATCACATGGAGATAATGAATTCATATTATGGGGAGACTTTTATCGTTATGAAACGACTAAAAAAATTAGTTTGAAGCTACGCAAAAGAATACCAATCATCAAGTAAAATGATTCAAAAAACAATAGGGTTGATTTCAATTATAAATATTTGTTTTCATTTATTATTACAGATACTCAAATAGCAACCATCATACAAATACTAATTATTTTGAGTGAAGTTGTGGGTAGACTGATGGGAAAACCATTTGTTTTATTCATTTATTCGATTAATATTGATTCTAACAATGATGAGTGCAGTATATGCAAAATTATTCGTAACAAACCACATATTACATTCATTAAATAAAGATCAAGGTTTTTTTTTAATAGTAGAACTAGTTGTTCAATGCAAGTCTGAAGTGTCCTCTTTGGAGTAAATTGATTGTATTTTGTAAATTACACATCAATTAAAAAATATTTGAGGGACAGTATTTTAATTTCCACAAAAATATAATACAACAATTATTTCACCACGATGTGGCTTCTTCAGCTATCTAGATTCTACTGGCTAATGGTGTTCAGTGTAATAGAGTTGAGTACGTGACAGAATAATGGAAAAACAAGTCATAAAATCTTAGGGTGTTTATTGGAGTTTGCCACTAAAAAATGCCATAAGATATGCAGTAATGGGGATTTGTCAACATTTGTTTGTTCATTCAAACGGATTATACGGGCATTGAACCTGTTGATTTCAAGAAATTCTAAAAGTGTTGTTCTAGAACTTTTGCTTTCGAAGTGGATAATTCCATAATTGTTGAAATTATGCCTGAATTCCTTAAGATGATTAATATTTGTTGAATGTACGGAATCCTATATGTAACTTCTTTGGTGTTCTTGGATTATTTCTTGAATGATCTACCTGTCTGGCCAATATATACTAAAGAGCAATCATTGTAATTCAACTTGTATACTCCTGATTTGTTTTCATCATTTGATCGATCCTTATTGTTTTTTATTTAAGTAGATACTAAGGTTATTAATGGTTTTAAAAGCTGGGTTGTGATTGAAACTATTTTGGAAATATTTAGCAATATTTTCAGGTAATCCATTAACATAAGATAACGAGAAGTATTACTGTGTAATATCCTCTTTTATAATTGGGTACACGAGATTTAATGGTATGTTCTTTTGTTTCTTTGATACCATTTTGTCTATGAAAAAGGGATTGTAACCGTTGTTTTAAAGTATCTGTTTAATAGTGTTTAATTCTTTGAAAAAGTTATCTGAATTGAGGGAGACATTCAATAGTCTAGAAATAAAAACTATTATATGCTGACATCTTTTGGTTGGTGGGGTGATTTGAAGTTTTAGGTATTGTAATATCTGTATGTTCTTCAAATCACCCCACCTACCAAAAGATGTCAGCATATAATAGTTTTATTCATTAAACTATTGAATGTCTCTCTCAATTCAGATAACTTTTGGTTGGTGGGGTGATTTGAAGTTTTAGGTATTGTAATATCTGTATATTCTTCAAATCACGCCACCAACCAAAAGATGTCAGCATATAATAGTTTTATTCATAGACTATTGAATGTCCCTCTGAATTCAGATAACTTTTCCAAAGAATTAAACATTATTAAACAGACAGCTTCAAACAACGGTTACAACCCTTTTTTTATAGACAAAATGGTATCCAATAAACAAAAGAACATAGTATTTTCTGTACATGCTGAATTCGTTCTGTAGCACCTGGTATATTCCAAAACCTCTACTCTTCTAGAATCTGAATACAGTTAGAGCGAGTTTTATTGGTAAGTAGAATGTTATTCCGTTGATTCTCCTTCTAATTCACATATATTTATATATGTGTTATATGTTATATTAATCCCACGCTAATCGAAGAGCTTGATTGTCATCCTTATAATCTGAAAAGAGCTGTTTTGTTTTCAACATCCTTAGATACTTAAATTTATTTCGTTGACTTTTAGATGTATATTCATGCCATGGAAGATGCCCCTTTTATAAATGCCGATCCAGATTTAGGGAAAGACATCCTAGTTGGGGAATCTTCCAAAATTTCTTTCAATGTGAGTTTATTTCTTGAAATTATTGGGTCATTATCTAAAGCAATTTCGGTTTTCAGATTATAGAAATCGAAAACGACGACAATGTAGAGAAAATATCTATTGAGAAGAGGGGTTGCAGGTATCCTTGGGAAGTTCCAAGTGGCTTGAAGGTACATAAATACTACAGTTATTCCTCATGTGTTGTCCAATGTCGAGCAAATGCGCAGAAGGAATTATGTGGATGTACACATCATCATATGCCGGTGTACAGTGAGTAGTACCTTTTCTACGTCTTTGCGTATCTAAGATTACGAACTCATATTTAAACTGCTCATCCAAAGTTGAGGAAATTGAATTTATTCGTGTTTTATCTTCAGAAAAACCCAATTTCCTTCTGAAATATATATGTATATGTGAAGTGTTTTAGTTTAAATAATAAGAGTGATTCCGAAAATTTCAAAAATTCATACAAAGTGTTCACCCTCAGTACAAAGTATGACCACAACGAACATCAGTAACTGCTTGGCATCTTCCCTACATGTTTTCCATCAAGTTATTGAGAATATTCTGCTTAATTTGTTGCCAAAGTTGTTGCTTAGATCTGTGGAAATGTTTCCAGCTGTAGTCTGTAGGTATCAAGGGTTCTCAATAGTGCTCGATTGAATTAAGGTCAGGAGATCTTGGAGGTAATGCTAGATGTGAAGCACTGTGGTTTTTCCTAACAGTAATCACCTGGTGGTATCTGTATTCATAGTAATCCAGAAAAACAGGCTTTTCGCCAATAGTTGCGTGAAATTGTGGAACATAGAGTATTTCATCAACATATGTCTGAGACATCATGAGTGTTAGAAGTACCAATAAGTCAGTTCTGCCATTAGAACAAGTAGGAGAGTGGAACTCTTCTCAACAAAAGTCTCGATGTTAGATTTACTTCATGGAGACGTCTTCTGACCCTGCTTAGGGCAACTGAAGTACCTGTGGTATCTCGGAGATTTTAGCTTGCTGCTCTGTAAGTGCTGAGTGGCAGCCCTCTCACCGAAAGAGTTGAAAACGGTCTCCTACTGGTGTTGTAGCACGTAGTCTACCACTTCTGGGTCCTTGACGGACAGTTCGAGTAACAAAGTTCGTTCGTTCAGCTAAAGCATGGTCAACATAAACATTCACTAATATACGATGACTTTCGGCAGACTTTTTCTTCATATTGAAGTAATGAAGTGAAACTCCCTGTAAAACTTGACATTTTCAGAGCACACAGAAACTACAGGGTGACAAGAAAAACCTCGGACAACCTTTTTTTCATTTAACTTTATTAACCAAGAAGAAGAAGAAAGAAATTAAACAAATCAACAATGAATAATAATAACATAAACATTTGGTACTAATATATTTAACGGATTTGAAGTGGCTTCTTTTGGTGGCGATACATAGCTTCAGAAGCTTCTTGAACTTTTGGGCAGCAGCTCTTCGGGCGTTAATCGGTCCCATTCTTGGCGCAGGGATTGCTTCAGCGACTCCAAGCTTTTGTGGTGTTGAACACACGCCCTGAGCTCCAAAATCGACCACACGATGTAGTCTATTGTGTTTAGATCCGGCGAGTAGGGCAGCCACTCTGCAGATGTGATGAAACCCGGAAAATGGGTCTTATACCATTCTTGCGTCATTTTCGCATTGTGAGCCGGAGCGAAGTCCTGTTGAAAAGTCCACGACGTTTCGCCGAAGTGCTGCTGGGATCACGGTAGTACTACTGCTTCCAGAATGCCGCAGCGGTAGACTTATTGATTGATATCAGTACAAGAAGGTGTAGAGAATTTAATAGATTAAAAATTGTTTGGCTGCGCTAAAATACTTTTGTTTCAGAACACAGTAAAACTTGCCCGCAGTTTTTCTTGTAACCTGTATATAATTTACACTTCAACGAAATGACAGATACTAAAAAGAAAATCTAATGATGACATCTCAAAATGAAGGTTTTGCCAAATGAAACAATGAAATAATAAACAAATTGTTACATCTGTTATCAAAACCGCAAGAACTCATTTCTACTCCTGATAATATGGCGCATTTTGTTTCAGACCGAGAAGGATATTGCGATATTCAGGGTCTCAAATGTTTGACAGATCTGACTAGTGAGTATTCCCGCATTTTTCTTAAATTAATTATTATGTTCGTCCGGGTGTATATTATTCTTAGATAGTGAAAGTGAAATGTGAAAAAATTCACATCAGCACATCACATTTTCGCATTTATGAATCGAAGAAGAGAATATCTAAAACGAAAAAAAAATGTTTGAAGCTTCTTTATCCAACCAACACTTTCCTTCTTGTCAGTCTTTCCTTGCGCATTAATTACCCCTTACAATCCGTTTTATTTAATTCTACTTCATTTGGTTAATTGCATCTTCCCAATATTCAAATTCCCCATTTATTTATTTAATCTCTCCAGATTAGCATTACTATCGGGTAATTTTAGGTTTTGTTTAGAGCGAAAGAATTTCAAATTGAAATAAAACACATTTAAATTGAGATTGAAGCCAAATTTTTTTTATTTGAAAGATAATTTTATGACATTTATGTTTTAAGAATAATTTTCGGCATATGTCCACCACGACAAGCTCTGAGGAACAGCATTGGACCAGACCAGTTTTGGACCACTTTTTGGAGTAATTCAGGCCTTATTTCATCAATAACACGAGTTATCTTGGCTTCCAAAGCGTCTATTGTTTCTGGTTTATCAGCATAAACCAATGACTCGACATAACCCCAAAGAAAATAATTCAGTGGAGTTATGTCACATGAACTTGAAGGTCAATTAGTTGTACCATTTCTCGAAATAATGTTATCGCCAAATCTTTCTTTCAATAAATGAATTGTTACGGTAGCAGCATGAGATGTAGCACCATCTTGTTGGGACCAATACACTTCTTGGTCGATACCATTCAAATATTGAAACAACTAATCATTGATCATCGATCTGTAACAAGCACCACTCACTGTAACATTAGCTCCAGGATCGTTTTTAAAGAAATATGGACCGATGATGCCTCTAGCGTGTAGAGCACACCATACAGTGCATTTTTTAGGATGCAATGGAACCTGCAGAACTTCTCGAGGATGTTTTCACTCCATAACGGCAATTTTGCTTGTTTACATAGCCATTCAACCAGAAATGAGCTTCATCACTAAACACAATTTTACGATAAAAAAGTGGATCAACTTCAAGCTCTTCTACTGCCCAATCAGCAAACAAACGAAGCTTATTATGGTCAAGTGCCTTTAGTTCTTGAACCATTTGGATCTTGTATGGGTGTAGACCAAGATCTTTACGCAAAATTTTCCATGTGGTGGATGCACAGAGTCCAACTTGTTGTGAACGTCGACGAATAGACAAATCTGGATTCTGTATGTACTCTGTTCTTTGTCTTGTTGTGGGTGTTGCATCGAGTAGAGAAAATGTTGTCCGAAAATTATCGATAGTTCGACGAATAAGCTGCTCTGATGGACGATTATGTGAACCATAAATTTCTCTATAAGTTTGGCGAATAGAACACTGATTTTGAAAATAAATTTCAACAATTTGTAAGCGTTGTTAGGGCGGGAGTCTTTCCATGATAATTCGTCAATGCTCACTGAACAGAAATGTCAAAACAACATGGCTTTTACCTTCTGTCAAATCACAGTTATCCCTATCGAAAGTTCTATCACTCTAAAAAAAAACACCCGATATTAACTCTAGTTCCTTACTGATGTACTTGGCTTTCCTTACTTTATATTTAATTTACTTCAATCTCTCAACTCATTTGCAAAATTTGCATCATCGGAAATGTAAACAGATGAAAAAGAAATCGAGTCAACATATTCTATTATTTTTCGTCAAAATGTGACCAATTTTCTATTCTTCCTAGTTATTTAATATTTTCCCGAATTTAATCGAACTTGAAAATGATGGAGCATTAACGACCAAATGATTTTTCAAGCCACCTTAAACGCACTCCATGCTGCAGGATTCGAAAAACCAGGCCTGGTTTGTGATTGCGTTCCCTCCTGCATTGAACCAGAATATAAAATCGTTTCTGAAACTCGTGGGTAAGTTTACTGTATTGAGGATTAGTGCATGCAATGTAGAGTTTTCCAATAAGATGATTCATTTTGAATAGCCCGCTTTCTGGGTAGTTTTCACTTTTGAAGCTGTCATCTGCTAACAATTGACAAGTAACATCTACGCCATTACTAAAAATGTAAATGCACGCCTCAAAAACGCATTGAAATTTTTAAAATTTTGCAGCTACAGATCGCAAAACAAAAGCATTTTTGGGTCGCCGTGAATAATTTTTTTTAGTTTCCAGAATTAACAATCCCAACTTCAGATAACTGAAAACTTAGCAAGCAGAATAGGGTATTTATGCATATACAAGTAGAAGAGGTGATAAAAACAGGTTAAAAAGAGGGGGCGCCTAACAACTATTAGAATGTCGGCACGCCAAAAAGGATTAGCAACAGTCATTTATTATTTTTACATTATTTTATTGGGAAATTATTTGAAAATTTCAACAGATTCCAAATAATCTAGTTACTTTCCTTTTGATTCTACATGTGGAATTTTAAAATTATCTATTGTCGAAAAAGGATGGCCGTTTTCTAAACAATGAGTGGCAAAAGTAGAGAAGTCTGTTTATTTTTCATGAAATTCATTTTATGTTCGTTGAACCTCGTCTTGAAGGAACGTCCCGTCTGTCCTATATATTTATTACTGCACGTCGAACAAGATAACTCATAAAGACACGATTTGTGTATGTTTGGAGTTGGGTCCTTTGCGTTAAATAATACCTATGATATTTGTTTTGTGCTTTAAAAGCAATACTAACATCAGATTTTGAAAAATTATTGACCACTTTTTGACTTATACTACGAAAGTACGATAGAGAAATGAATTTTTTCATTTGTTCAGTTGTTATGATGAGGTAAATTTGGTTTATAGCTATTTTAACCTCTTCTACATCTATATCCATAAATACCCTGTTGTGGTTGTTAAGTTTTCAGTTGTCTGAAGATGGAATAGTTAATTCACGAAACTCGAGTCACATCAGATTTTGAAAAATTATTGACCACTTTTTGACTTATGCTACAAAAGTACGATAGAGAAATGAATTTTTTCATTTCTTCAGTTGTTATCATGAGGTAAATTTGGTTTATAGCTATTTTAACCTGTTTCTATCACCTCTTCTACATCTATATGCATAAATATCCTGTTGTGGTTGTTAAGTTTTCAGTTGTCTGAAGATGGAATAGTTAATTCACGAAACTCGAGTCACAATTAAAATGTATAAAATATCAATTTATTGGTAGTAAAACAACTCATTTTATACATGGTGGTTACAATACATTTTACGTATTTTGTTGAAACGTCGCATGATTAGTTGAAATGTAGAAATTGTTGCTGGATAGAGTGAAAATTATTTAGGATAATAAAAAGAAAAAAATTTTAAGGGACAATAATAAACCTTCATGCAAAATTTGCAACGCTGTTTGCTCTTATGTCTCCTACAATTTTCAAGTCGGTGTAATAAAACGAAAGTATTCAAATATCGAAAGCATAATGAATTATTCACGAATCTCCCCAAATGGACAAACGATCCCCAAGTGGTGAATAATTCACTATGGTCAGACCTAAAAAATTCATCCAGTTCACAAGACCACCTTCTGCATTCAGTAATATTTCAGCCCTCATCCGTCCAATAGCGAAGTGAGTATTAAGTTGCAATCCCTCCCTACTCAACGTCTCAAGAGAATAGTTACAAGAACAACGATGGATTTAGTCGGTGAGTAATAATAATGCTTTGACATCATATTCTATTCCAAACATGTCAGTTTCAACTCGGAATAAGCGATTCATCAAGGTCCCAAGTTCTTTACATGTTCGATGGTTCTTGTTCCCATTCAACTCGACGAAGTAAACAATTCATGGAATTACTCCATTTAGAAATGTCAACACGTCGAAAACAGCGAGATTCCGTTCAACTGCTGTCTTGTGCTAAAGTTTGGTGGGTACTATTTCTATCGGAAATTTCATATTTCCTCTTCGTTCACAACGATGCCCGTTTCTTCAGTGTCTGCTCTGATATAGACTTCTTTTCCATCGGAATTATGGAATAAAACTTGCTTCGTTCATATACTGAATTGTACGAGTAAGAGGCATGTTAAATATACAGCTTATTATGTGTAAAGAATTGCTTGGTATGTAGAAATACCTTTTTGAATTCTTCCTTGTAATTGATTAAACGTTAACCAATTAGTATTCAAATTCTTTGCTAAGCATATTTCAAATGCGACTCGAAGAAGGATATATATTAGACTTTAATGGTTTATTTATAGCCTAAATACATATTTTACAAGTTAGATTTGTTTACCCAAATTGAGGAAGGTGTTCCGGTGTAGTATAGCACTCTAATTGCGGTGAAAATACTATTTTATTTCATTTATGGATTAGCAGTTCTTTGAGCTTTTTAACCGTTGTTCACTTTCACCGAATTTACTTTTACTGGTCTCACTGTTGAGTTCATTTTTCAAAAATCACTTCCAGGCGTTAAGTACGTTACTGTGTTATTGACAGAGGGTGTTCCTTGGAAGGTTAAAGTGAAAATGCGAATATAAAATGATTCCAGAGTAGAGGGAGATGTGTTTTATAAGTTAAGAGAACTCAAAACTAGCGAGCGGTTTATTTTGTGCATTTTGGGCAAGCGATAAAATGCGACTTTTTAGTTTCTTAACTGGTGTTTAGGCCAATTTAAGTTTCTATGAAAAAATGAGACATGTTTGAAAAACCCAAATTGTTGAACTCTGGGGACGTAATTGCATTAAAAATTTCTTGTTCGATGTAAAATCAGAATATTATGTAATATTGAATAAAATAGTAAGGACTATTGCCATAATTTGTGAATTAAAGACAATTATTTCGTAAGGCTTCTGAAAGTTTACATTTTGAACTAACTCTGAAAATTAAACCTTTACTTCTAAAAACTGGAAAAAAGAGGGGGTACCAATAACTTACAATTTTCGAAAATAAAGATTAATGAATAATATGCAAAATGTTATCAGGATCGTGTAATCAGAGGATTCAGAACAAAGACAATAATTTTGTGAAAAAGAAACCATAGCAGCAGTCCCATGATCGAGTTTAAATTTAGAATTTACATGTGAAATATTTGATATAAGTGGTGCTTATATGACATTAATTTAATTCCTGAAGTTAAAATATTGAATATAATTTTTTGAAATTCAATATGTAGAAGGCTAACAGAATATATCTGTTAATATTAAAATATTTAATAAATTTTATATACCTTCTATTAAGTATGAACCTCCTTTTATTTTATTATATTCATAATATATAATTATTTGGTTTCCTTGACATTCTTTATACAGATGGCCTTGTGTTATAACAGAGGCCGTTAAATTGCCGGTCAATCTTTAAGATCAAGGGTAAAACACTGAACTATTTGTTGAAGATGATTAAAGTAAAACAACTTAGTTTCCGCTAATTTATTTAATTTCACAACAATTGTTTCGTCATGACAACATGACTTCGTCAGGTCATGACGAAACAATTGTTGTGAAATTGAATAAATTAGCGGAAATTAAGTTGGTTGCGTGGGCATTTATCGATAACTTTCCTTCAAAGTGGAATAACCGAATATGGTGTGAACCAAATATGGTTCTTCAAGCATTAAACAATGCCAAGGAGCATTAGTCGGAAATTAAGTTGTTTGACTTTAATCATCGAGATGTATTTCCGACAAGTAGAGACCGATACAATCAAATATTTGTTAAAGGTCACATAAGACACTATTTAAATGTTCAGTATTCATCTGCCTAGATGTGTCTGATTGATAAGGTGAGTAAATATTTTTTAGTCGATCGATGTTATATATTATTTTAAATATTATTGGGTACTGACTAGCAAAGTCTCTCTTAAAACGTGTTTTTTAGTATTGTTTTTACATATCTTGAGATTTTCTAAAAAGTAACAATAACATTGAATATTCCAAGTAAAATAGTTTTATGATGAAATTCTTAGGATTATGTTAAACATTTTTAAAATATATTCGTTTTCATAAGAGGGATGAGCAGAAACAAAATTTTGTGCACCCAAAATATTTAATTTATAGACTCATGTTAACAATTTATATTTATTGGATTTTTTATCTCATTTGGATGTCTTATACTGAATGTTTATTTTATATGTCGTTTGATATAAGCGGTGCTTATATGACATTAATTTAATTCCTGAAGTTATAATATTAAATATAATTTTTTGAAATTAAATATTTAGAAAGTTAACAGAATAATATATCTGTTAATATTAGAATATTCAATAAAATAGAAAAAGACTTTTTACTTGATAGAAGAAATATAACAAAATTTGAATATCAAAACAGATTTAATCTGTTAGTCTTCTACAATTTTAATTTCAAAAAAATTTTTATTCAACTTTTAGAATTAAATTAATGTCTACAATAAGTACCGCTTATATTTAATAGAATTATATATTCAAAACTCAATATACAATGTCAAATGGAATAAATAATCAAATATTTATTTATTAATTTTAATTGCCTTTTTTATATTGGTTGGTTTATTTACTCCATTTGACATTGTATATTGAGTTTTGAATATATAATTCTATTAAATATATGCGGTGCTTATTGAAGACATTAATTTAATTCTAAAAGTTTTTTGGATAAAAATTTTTTTGAAATTAAAATTGTAGAAGACTAACAGATTAAATCTGTTTTGATATTCAAAAATATTCAATAACTTTTATATACCTTCTATCAAGTATAAACCTTATTTTTTTTGATTGTATCCATTGTACTTTATAATTAAATGAAAATTTCAATAATTTTCGAATAAATAATGTGTTTTATTCACAGAACAAAATGGGGCGGTGTAAATTTTTTGTGAAAAGGTCAGGAGGAAAAGCTCTTGACTTCACTTCAGTGTACTTCACCTTTTCAAAATATTAAGTAGATAAGAAAATCTGAAAGATTTTATATACAGTCAAAAAAATATAATTTTTAGTGTATAACGAATGTTGTTATGAGTTGAAATAATCACTCCTTTATTCCAGATTATCCCTCTTCCTATTATTATAAAATTGGCTGAGGTATTCCCGAACGAAGTTCGACGTGGAATATTTCCCTCGAATTAACGAACTTTTGTAATACCTTTTTTCTTCTTTTCAGTTTCCTTTGGAGGTACTGCAGGACTTTTCATTGGGGCATCCCTTCTCAGCATTGTCGAAGCGGTTTATTTACTTTTCTTGAGAAAACTTTAAATTACGACTTTGCTCCCTCGAATGAGCTGGAAATACCTGCATTATGTATTCCAGATAACAGAGCCGTAACTAAGTATAAGAGAATAATCTGTAAAACTTTTGTGTGATTACTATTTTACCTCTAGTTTTTCAGAAGAAGCATTGGATGAAAATAATATAATTGTGTTTTCTTTACCTAATTGGATCTGAACGTTTGTATCGTAATAGTGTATTTTACTTCTCTGTTTACCTACGAACGAGATTAATTAAATTTAGGAATTTTCCGGCAACAGAAGTTTACGGGTGTTGTCAGACTTTAATTTTGCCGTTGAAATCCAAGCATTTTGAAATATTGACGAACAGATCCATCTGTGATACGGTTTGTCAAGTAATAATAGGTGCGGTACTTCTTACGCTAGGAGTGCTGATTTTCGTACAATTACGACGTAATTATGTTTTTTTTACCGTCGGGATTGACAGTCCATTCTGAACATTTTTAGTTGAATCTGCTTGACAAGTCGATGACTTGGTGGAATTGAATGAGCTGAAAGTTGGTTTTCTTTCTTTCGAAAAGTAAAGTATCAATTAATTTTAGATTATTCGGAGGCTTTCTATACGTGGAGATAATTGTTAGTACCTCAGATTGTGGTTTTGGGGTTAAATAATAAAATCGATATTTTCGGATTAATAGGAGGCTATCTACTTTCGCTTCTCAATTTGAGGCTGCCATTTGATATCAAATAATTGGATATTTATTACATTTATTTCTTAATTAGGGTACAAATTTATCACTTTATCATTATAATATTTAATATAAGATGATAAATTTATAGCGAACCTACTTTAAAAAAAAACACACATTTATTCCCTATTCACCTTCTAAGAACCATACAGTTTGTAATATAATCCGTCTAGAAAGTATCCGGAAGTTATTATTTTTCATAATTTTAATATACTTCTATTTTGTAACATTTTAAGACAAAAGTAATGTATAAAATAGGTTGTGCAGATAGTCGGCTATGGTAAAAGTTACATGGCAACACTGTTTTTTGTTTATTGTCAACAAGTACACAATTTATGAAATACTATCGCATCTAGAATAAAGAAAACAGGTAGAATATTTGTATATAAAAATGTTTTCGAAACGATAAGAACTTGGTGCAATTGACTGAACTAGGAAAAAGTGCTGTATACGAGACAATAAAGAGGATAAAAAATGGCATGGATATAAGGCATCGACTAGTTTCAGGAAGACTGCGTAAGATCAAAGGAAACAATTTAAACGCTTTATTGGCCTTAGGACGACACAATCTGCGCCTGGGGTTTCGCAAATAGGCTAACAAATTTGGAAATCAATGAAATTTAAAGGTATGTCCAAAAACTATCCGTATGTCACTGAAAAGGACAAGGCTACATATCAAGAAAACCAAAAAAATCCATATAAAGACACCTTTACAAAAGGAACGAAGGATAGAATTTCAAGAAGATAATTTTAATAATGCCTTTATATCTGATCAAAGTTATTTCCAACTCGGTGGAAATCACTCAAAAATCCTATCAAAACAACCTGTTACCGTTCAAATTTCTCACCAAAATAATGGTTTGGGTAGCAATATCTCAGCGTGGAAATTTCAAAAGTAGTTTTAAAAAGATCAAGGTCATATATTCAATATACAATACAAGTTCTTTTGGTATTAAATCTTCATGTATACAAAAAAGAATTAGTCGAATCAAAAAACTGCTCTCAAAAAAAAAATTGCAACCAATTACGATCACTTGGTAATATCTAACGATTTAAAAAGTAGGCTTCATATAAACTGAATCAAGCTTATCAAAAAGTAACCATTTACTAACCTCTTCTGCCTTTCTTTTTTTGGAACAAATTGTACACAAATAGGTACTTCATGCGAATTCATGAACGATTATCATTGAAATGATAATCTTTTAATTATAATTTTATTTCAACGTATCATTTCGGAATATTATGAAACGAGAAACATTATATTCTAATCGACAAACTTTGGAATTCCATAATTTCTACGTTTAAAAGAGAATTTTTGTGAAATTCGATGAGTTTTACTTCTTTAAAGAAAAAACATTCACCTTTAAAATAATCTGATATTTGTTACTGTTGAAGAAGACATAGTTTTTTCATTATATCAGGTAACTAAATGAGTTTGTGCTATTTTTTCTAATGAACTGCAAATATTTATTGGAAAAAAATATTTCACTATTGCTCATGGAACTACATATCACACAGAAAGAGTGAATATTTGCCAATATTTCACCAACTTTGATAAGCCGCTTTTGTAGAACTTTATAAATTTTGGATCATAAATTGAATGCTTCAAAAACATCAACACTAACAATCCCAAGTTAAATTCAGAAAAATTACATGGATGAATTTTTTGGTATCCTGTAAAAATCTTTCCTTTCAATTCACAACAGAAGACCGTTTTTTTATAAATGCTGCTCACTTTTCTTGAAGTTTCAGAAAATTTTTCCAAAACTTTCGATAGGGATAACTGTGATTTGGCAGAAGATAGAAGCCATGTTGTTTTGACATTTCTGTTCAGTAAGCAATAAAAAATTATCGTAGAAAGACTCACGCCGCAACAACGTTTATGAATTGTTGAAATTTATTTTCAAAATCTGTGTTCTATTCGCCAAACTTATAGAGCACTTCGTGAAATTTATGGTTTACATAATCGTCCATCAGAGCAGCTTATTCGTCGAACTATCGATAGATTTCCGAGAACATTTTCTCTACTCGATGCGACAACAACAACAAGACAAAAACTGTACGTACAGAAGAAAATATCGCTACTGTAAGTCATAGTGTTGATGATGATGATCCAGATTTGCCTATTCGTCGACGTTCACAACAAGTTGTACTCTGTGCATCCACCACATGGAAAATTTTGTGTGACGATCTTGGTCTACACCCATACAAGATCCAAATAGTTCAAGAATTAAAGCCACTTGACCATAATAAGCATCGTTTGTTTGATGATTGGACCCTAGAACAGCTTGAAGTTGATCCACTTTTTCATCGTAAAATTGTGTTTAGTGATGAAGCTCATTTCTGGTTGAACGGCTATGTAAACAAGCAAAATTGCCGTATATGGAGTGAAAACAATCCTCAAGAAGTTCTGCAGGTTCCATTGCATCCTGAAAATGCACTGTATGGTGTGTTTTACACGCTGGAGGCATCATCGGTCCATATTTCCATATTTATTTAAAAACGATCCTGGAGCTAATGTTACAGTAAGTGGTGCTCCTTACAGATAATAATAATAATAATAAATGGTCTTTATTATCACAATACGAAGTTTACAAAGAAAAATTACTTATTTGAGGGCGAGATTTAGCTCGTATGATCTCAGAACAAAATAGAGTTAGTTATTCGATAAGAACATAAAGAAATCATACGTCTACTCTTCCATCTAACCCCCCAAAATTCAGAACATAAATGAAAAAAAATTATGAGCATAACAAATTATAAAAATGTGAGTCTATCAATGCCGTACATACACTGAAAACTGCATGGTCAAAAGCCTCACCTCAAACAATATTCTCGTATATTAAGTCAAATACGTCAGATGTTCTAATAAGTTTATACGAATGATTCAGTTATATAAAGGATCATTGCGAAAATTGTTCATGATATGTAATTTGAATTTGTCCAATGAGATATTTCTGTACTCAAATTTCTACTCGTTCATAATTTTTGCTATTTGATAGGAATAAGATCTCGTGAACAGATCAGTATAGTGTCTTGGGATGGAAATGTTGAATTTAGAACGAATATTTCTTGAGTGTACGCTACATCGAAAAAATATTTTATTAAAAAGTGCTACCGGAGTTCTTCGATTGACAATTTTAAAAAACAGAACCGATGAGTGCAAATACCGCCTATGTTCCATGTTTAGCCAACCGGTGCTCTTGAGGGTATATGTTACTGGCTCGTACTTTCTTATACCGTGAATGAATCTCAGACAACGATTTTGAAGCATCTGGACACGATTCACATCAGAAACCCTCAAGCATGGGCCATAAACAACATCACAAAAATTCATATGAGAAAGCACCAACGACTCACAAAGCACAACCCTGCTTGACCTGCAGATATAGTCCCTACACTGATATAGGAGTCTCAAGTTTAAATAAGCTTTACTCAGACAATCAGATACATGCTTCGTGAAACGTAAGTCACTATCAATTATCAAGCCTAAATTTTTAGCACTCTCCACAAAGCCAATGACATCTCCATCCATTATAATGCTTTGACTGTACCTTTCCAAAAACATGATCCTTTGACTTTTCTTCCCAAATATTTGACAAACAGATTTATTAGGATTCAAGCGGAGGCAGTGTTTTCTAGAAAGCTCAAATATGCGACTTAAATCGAAATTGAGGGCCGTTATAGCCTGTTGACATTCATGAGGTTTAAAGGATCGATGATCAATGATTATCTGTTTCAAAATTTGAATGGTATCGACCCAGAAATGTTTTGGTTCCAACAGGATGGTGCTACACCGCATGCTGCTACCGTAACAATTGATTTATTGAAAGAAAGATTTGGCGATAACATGATTTCGAGAAATGGTCCAATAATTGGCCTTCAAGATCATGCGACATAACTCTACTGGATTATTTTCGTTGGGGTTATGTCAATCATTGGTTTATGCTGATAAACCAGAAACAATAGACGCTTTGGAAACCAACATGACTCGTGTTATTGATGAAATAAGGCCTGAATTACTCGAAAAAGTGGTCCAAAATTGGTCTGGTCGAATGCGGTTCCTCAGAGCTAGTCATGGTGGACACATGCCGGAAATTATTTTTAAAACATAAATGTCCTAAAATTATCTTCCAAATGGAAAACAAATTTGTCTTCAATCTTAATTTAAATGTGTTTTATTTTAATTTAAAGTTCTATCACTCAAAAAAAAACACCGGATGTAAGTTAATAAGATGAATATTTTTTTATAATTTAATTAAAATTATATACTATTATAAATAATTACAAATGAGCTTTGCTTCTTCCGGATACTTTCTAGACGGAATATATTTTAATAAATCATTTCAATGGCTATATTTACTTCTTCAAATTATAAATTTCACACACATTGAGTTCAGTATATTACCTTGACATCCTGCTTGAAGAAGGTGGCTATTTACAACTAGCTAGCATGAGAATAATTTGTCCTGTACTTTTCTGGAATTCTTGTTTATTTCTTTCTTTACTGTTATATTCTTTTGGAAGGTGAGGAGTAAAAGCAGGTTTGAAATTGCCTAGCTACTCCCTATCTTTCGAGAGAAGCTCTTAATTATATAATGTACATACATTCTGTCGAGAAAGTACCGGGAATTATCGATTTAAATCTAGCGGGGCAATGAGGCGGGCAAAATTTTTTTTCCTAGGTTGGTACCACTGTCCTTAATAACTATGCCAAGCTTGAGCGGGATCTGTCAACTAGTGTGTTTGCAACAGCTGATTAAGTCAGTCGATGTCAGAGTGCGTGCCGATTTTAACTATGGGTGATTACGTTGAGCAAAGAATTTGTTTAAAGTTTTGTGTTGCAAATGAATTTTCGTGTGCCGATGCATTGAAAATGTTGCAAAAGGCCTTTGGTGATAATGCTCTATCGAAAACTCGTGCATATCAGTGGTACAGAGCCTTCAAGGACGGTCGTGAAGTGGTCGCCCATCGACGGCTTCGATCGAAGATAATGTCGATAAAATTAAGGAAAGGGTGCTGGAAAACCGTCGTACCAGCTTGAGAGAGATAGCACATGATTTTAAGATATCCCACGAGTCCGCACGTACGATTTTGATTGATATTTTGGGCATGAGAAAGGTGGCCGCACGACTCGTACCGAAAGACCTGAATTTTCTTCAAAAACGTCATCGCGAACATGTTGCTTGAGACATGCTGGATCGCTGTAATTCCGATTCTACATTCATGGAACGCATTATAACCGGTGATGACACCTGGGTCTACGAGTACGATATGCAAACAAGCCAGCAATCATCGGAATGGGTGGCAAAAAATGAGCCGAAACCGAAAAAACCACGCCAAAGCCGCTCGAAAATGAAGGTGATGCTCATTGTTTTCTTCGATATCCGTGGCGTGGTGCACTACGAATTCGTTCCAGAGGGTCAGACGGTAAACAAGGAGTATTACCTAGGCGTTATGAAACGTTTACGTGAGCGTATCCGTAAGAAACGGCCAAATTTATGGGCGAACAACTCATGGATTTTGCATGACGATAACGCGCCTTCTCACCGAGCTACGATTGTGACTTACTTTTTCGCCAAAAACTCAACAAACGTGCTTCAGCAACCATCGTATTCGCCGGATTTGGCTCCCTGCGACTTTTTTCTCTTCCCAAAACTAAAATTGCCCCTTCGTGGCACCCGTTTTGAGTCGATTGAAGCCATAAAACAAAATTCGGCGCGAGAGCTAAAGTCCATCCCGGAAAGCGCCTATAAAAAATGTTTCGATAATTGGAAGTGAGGTTGGCATAGATGTATTGGAGCAAATAGAGCCTATTTTGAAGGCGACCCAATAAATTTTGACGATTAAATGTAAAAATGTTGTTTTAATTGAAAATTCCCGGTACTTTCTTGACAGAGTAGTATGTAATGGATAAATAAATGTAGATGCATATGCAAAAAAGACTGCATTTCCACGCAGAACTGACGGAAATAGCTTGCATTCCAAAGTCCACAAAATGATGCATCAAAGAAATCGGCTATTTTGCAGATCCTCGATGTCCTCCTAAGTCCCGTGCATCTCCCTATAAAATTCAGGAAACTCTGCAGGCGCGCTACGCTCGAATCCGAAAATTTCATTTCGCCCAGAAAATTTCATCGTCTGCACATCCTTATAAACAACCAAATTGCCCTGTTCGGGGCATTTGTATGTGTGCCCTAAATTCATATTTTTGCTTTTCTTATGCGGCCATCATCCAAATTTCATACATAATGTATTATATTCAATGCTCGTGGAGATGGCCTGGCGAATAAAGATGTAAATATGCGTCATTATATATTATGGAAATCCAATCGAGGGAAAACATCAATGATTGATGCAGATTTCAATGTTGGCGAATGTTGAATATTTTTGTTTGAGTGAATGTTCCTACGGACAAGTGCCGGAATTCCGGCGGAATATTTTCACATATAGGATTTTCCCCGTTTTTTCCGAGAATTTTAACGGATATAGGACATTTTAGATTCTGTAGAAATATTTATGTAGTACTAGCAGATTCCATCCAACTTTTTTCGCCCCATGAATTCAATGGACATACAATCGTAGCAACGCAATCAAAATAAGCTGCAGAAGCTGAATATATTCGTATTTAATCGCAAAAGATATGACGTTCGCTTTGTTTTGTTTGATTTCGCATGTTGATTTTTCAATGGATTTTGGCGTGTTGCAGATAAAGATGAAGACGAAAATATTACATCAACTTCACAAGAAATTATAAAATAAATATATTTTTAAAATTAACTTCGAAGGGTTTTTTTGAAATATGTATTACAGATAATAGCTGAATTAATTCTCCGAAGCCTCTACAGATTCAATCTGAAAAATCACCTGAAAACTTTTCTGAATTGAATTGAATAAAACACTTTAAAAGGACTCCTTCACCCTATAGACATTTAGAATTATCAACACATATAAGCGGCTGTTAACAGATAAAGAATCAAAAGAAAACACTGACCATAATTATCCAGATCCATCATCCAAGACGAATTCGTTTGGATTGAATATTCAGGAATAACAAATTCCACCACCAAACACATACAATTTAAGGAGGTTTTTTTCATTTTATTTTAAGAAAGTAGAAAGTACATTATCCAGAAAGGGAATCTGAAATTCTAACCCACGTTCTCTTGAGTTGAAAGTTATTTGGATGCGAAATAAAGACAATCAATAAAATATATCTACATACTTAAATTTATGATAGATTGGGCCGTTGCTTGGTAGAAATCAGTTGTAATTGTCATTATAAAATAAAACACTTGTTTACATTTTCTACTTTATTTTTGGTATTGACGTACGTTTCGTCTTTGCTAGAAAGACTTCATCAGAATACGAAGTAACAGTTGTTGTACAATGAATTTATAAGATTTTTTACAGAAGGTGTACATGTGTTTTTAATTGCTCGTCGGTTTGGTTTTCTCAAAGAATATTCCCTTCAGAATCGTGTTCACTCGATCCCTTGTAAATATTGAATAGAGGGGTGTAATAAAAATCTATTTGTTCATTTACTAGGTTATTGCTGTTTTTATGTTTATTTATTTCGTAAATTTCCCATAAGTTTAATTTTAGACCTCTATTTTCAACATGTAGAATTTCTATTTCTTTTGTGAAAGAATGGTTATTTTCAAGAAGGTGTTTAGCATAATGTGAATCTTTTTTATTTTTATCGAAACTTCTTTTATGTTCTGTTAGGCGTGTACCGAAATTTCTACCTGTTCTACCAATATAAATCTTTGGGCAATCTGGGCAAGTGAGTTTGTATACACCTGATAATTGAAGTTTATCCATACTGTTTTTATTGTTTTTGATGTATTTGCTAATAGGATTGTTTGTCTTGAAAGAGACTTTAATATTTTCTTTTTTGAGTAGGTTTTTTAGTTGAATACTAATGTTTCCGAGATATGTGAGGCTAACGTATTTGTGTTCAGATAGATCAGATGTTACTGGATAAATTTCTTTTATTGTGTTTTTGTGTATACGTTGGTTAATTAAATTATCTATTAGAGATGTATTATATCCATTGTTGTATGCTATTTGTTTAATTATACATTTTTCTTTTTGGAAATTGACTTGGTTTAGTGGAATGTTCAATAAACGGTATATCATACTATGGAGAGCTGCTAGTTTGTGTTGGAATGGATGAAAAGAATTACGGTGTATAATGGTATCTGTTTGTGATGGTTTATGATAAATTGCGAAGTTATGTTTATTGTTTTCTCTAGTTATCGTGAGGTCAAGAAAGTTGATGGATTCATTATGTTCTATTTCTGAAGTGAAAACTATTTTTGGGTGGATTTTTCCTAGTGTCCCCCCAATGGAAACATTAAAACTGATAGAAGAACTTTTAAATTATAACAAAGTAAACCCCGTCATAAAATCAGAAATAATACACTTATTAAATATTTGTATAAACCAAAATTTCTTCAAATTTAACAATACTTTATATACTAGCGAAGAAGGTTTAATCATGGGAAATCCACTAAGCTCTTTACTCGCGGAAATCTTCATGGATTTCCTAGAAAACAAAATTCATAAACATCCGTTCAAAAAATACATCCTTTATTGGTATAGGTATGTGGATGATATAATTGCATGTTTCGTAGGTACTAACAGACAAATATCAACATTTGAGAATTTTATAAATAATCTCCACCCAAAAATAGTTTTCACTTCAGAAATAGAACATAATGAATCCATCAACTTTCTTGACCTCACGATAACTAGAGAAAACAATAAACATAACTTCGCAATTTATCATAAACCATCACAAACAGATACCATTATACACCGTAATTCTTTTCATCCATTCCAACACAAACTAGCAGCTCTCCATAGTATGATATACCGTTTATTGAACATTCCACTAAACCAAGTCAATTTCCAAAAAGAAAAATGTATAATTAAACAAATAGCTTACAACAATGGATATAATACATCTCTAATAGATAATTTAATTAACCAACGTATACACAAAAACACAATAAAAGAAATTTATCCAGTAACATCTGATCTATCTGAACACAAATACGTTAGCCTCACATATCTCGGAAACATTAGTATTCAACTAAAAAACCTACTCAAAAAAGAAAATATTAAAGTCTCTTTCAAGACAAACAATCCTATTAGCAAATACATCAAAAACAATAAAAACAGTATGGATAAACTTCAATTATCAGGTGTATACAAACTCACTTGCCCAGATTGCCCAAAGATTTATATTGGTAGAACAGGTAGAAATTTCAGTACACGCCTAACAGAACATAAAAGAAGTTTCGATAAAAATAAAAAAGATTCACATTATGCTAAACACCTTCTTGAAAATAACCATTCTTTCACAAAAGAAATAGAAATTCTACATGTTGAAAATAGAGGTCTAAAATTAAACTTATGGGAAATTTACGAAATAAATAAACATAAAAACAGCAATAACCTAGTAAATGAACAAATAGATTTTTATTACACCCCTCTATTCAATATTTACAAGGGATCGAGTGAACACGATTCTGAAGGGAATATTCTTTGAGAAAACCAACCCGACGAGCAATTAAAAACACATGTACACCTTCTGTAAAAAATCTTATAAATTCATTGTACAACAACTGTTACTTCGTATTCTGATGAAGTCTTTCTAGCAAAGAAGAAACTTACGTCAATACCAAAAATAAAGTAGAAAATGTAAACAAGTGTTTTATTTTATAATGACAATATCTACATACCTTAATTCACCAAATATTCTATTCGAATTTGGTCAACGAGTTGAGGACCATTCAGAAAATTAGGCTATTTCTCAGAAAAATGTCGAGAAAAAGATGCAATCATATCTGGTGATGGAATTTGTTAGTACTGATGCATTCATAATTCCAGCTGCCTCGCATTATTTTTCAGCTTCATCAAAGAAAAACTATAAAACGTAACGAATTTTTTCTTTGTTGACTTCCATTTTCAATACCCTGTAACCGACAACTGAATGAACCAAACAGAAAACAGCAAAAAATTTTTGTAGTGTGAAACGTCACCTTAACAACTAGCATAAATCTAAAATTGTTCGATCGATAATTTAAGAGATATTGATCACTCCTATCAGGAACAATAATTAAATTAAATTGAATTAAATTTCAAACATAATTTGATTCCTTGACTGTCTCTAGTAAAGAAAAGGGTAGATGTTTATCTCGAAAATAAATATCAACTCCTGGCATTACAATGAATTTGAACCCAGAAAGTTTTAATGGCAGACTGGAAGTTCAGTCAATGAGCTAAAAGTTTGCTCATGTAAAATCATCCCAAACTGAACATTGATAGTAGGCTTTATCGAGAGCTGTTTTTCATATAATTGAAAATATCTTGATGTAGATATATAAATAGATAAATGAATAAAATATTTTACAACTTCTTCTTTTAAAAATGTATAGTTAGGATTATAACACATTTGTATACATTTCAATCCTAGTTTTCACCCACATAGATTTATCGGAATGAAAATATTGCTGATACAATACCAGGTGATATATTATTTCCTTGTGAACTTCTGTCAACAAGTTAGGGAAATATTTTTCCCTTGAACGTAGGAAGAAAAGGTTTTTTCATAATTTTCACTGATTCATTTGTATTTTACTGATTTAACCGGAGAAAATTTCAAGTTATTACATCGAATCTGAATATGAAGAATTGGAAAATTGGATTCTGCAAATGAAATAATTTAGGAACTTAGAATTTGCAGGGTATATTTTGTGAAAACGTATTGAGATCATGTCTGAAGACGATAATCTGTTCTTTGTAAATAAACCGGAAACTGTCGATTCAATGGAGTATCTAACAACTTTAATGCAAAATTTTATGCAGATCAGAAGGGAATTTGGTTATCATATTCTTACAAACTAAATTATAGTACGATATAAAAATAATTAACACATATTCGCAAACAAACATAAGGGGTGTTTCAGTAAGAGCGCAAGATTTGAATTGCGCGCCATGTTTGACAGTCACATGATCGAAAGTTGACAGATGGGAGTTAGTAAACTTGGATACGGTAGAGCAACGCGTTCTGATTGTTAAAAATTATTATCAAAAAATAATGTGCCTTATTAATTTACTGTGATAAGAAAAATGAAAAAATTCGAAAGTACTGGTTCGGTTAGTGATGTGAAACATAGGATACGAGCCCGTAGAGGTCGTTCAGAACAAACATCATGGCAGTTCGCGGAAGTGTGACAGAAAGGCCAGAGCACTCTTCAGCGAATTAACACTAAAGATCTACAGCTGCATGCCTACAAAATCCATCTGACTCAACAACTTCTGCCAGTAGACCATGAACAGCGAAGAGAATTCACCAACTGGATCCTTGAGCAACCTACTGATTTTGCAAACAAAATCATTTTCAGTGATGAGGCTCATTTTCATCCCGATGGCTTCGTTAATAGGCAAAACTGTTGCATTTGGGGCTCAGAAAATCCACGAATGATTAATCAGAAAGCAATGCATCCACAACATGGAGTGCATTATGGTCTTCAGGAATAATTGGACCGTTCTTCTTCGAAAACGAAGAAGGTAATGCAATAACGGTGAATGACGAACGTTATCGTGCTTCATTTGGCGGCTATTGATCTTAACGACATGTGGTTTCACCAGGAGAGTGCCACATGTCATACCGCCCGTGAAACATTGACGATCTTGCACGAGTTTTCTTCTGGTCGTGTCATTTCCAGATTTGGTTACCAGAATTGGCCTCCACGCTCATGCGATTTAACGCCTTTAGACTTCTGGCTGTGGGATTATCTGAAGTCACAGGTTTATGCCAAGAAGCGTACAACCATTGAAGCATTGAAAGCCGAAATTAGACGCTGTATCAATGAAATACTATCACATGTATTAAATAACGTTATTGAAAATTTCGTCAAAAGTGTACGCATATGTCAGCAAAGCCTATTCACAAGATATTTTGTTTCATACATAATTTCCAAATGTATATTTTCTAAATATTAATTTTTAACATGGATTTTGAGATACTTATTAAAGTATCTCAAAACTTTGGTACAGAAAACCATGTTTTATTGAACACTGACATCTTGCGCTCTTATTGTAATACCCTTTATATGGCCGTATCGCAAGGATTACGAAAGTTCACGTTTGATCATAGGCTGCGTGTACGCAGTTAGTACTTGAATAACTGATCTCACAACAAGCTATATTTTTAATTTTTGAATATAATACTGTTTTCTAGAAATGTAGATTATTTCGCTACATCCTGGAATGTTATTCCAAATATAAAGAGATATGCAGAATGCTTACGTACTCTGTGAATTAAATTGTTATATGACAAATGCCTGGCAAGGGCTATTGAGCGCTATGGAAAATCTAGGTCAGTTCCTATGGACATATTCAAGGCTTTCGATCGTGTTTAGCATACGGCTCTTCTGAATAAGCTATCTTCTTGTGGCTGATAAGTTTCCTCACCAACAGGAACATTCATGTTGTCGTCCAACGTGAACGCTGGAGTGACCCAAGGCTCAGTTCTATCACCCACCCTCTTCCTGATCCACATGAACGATCTTCTGAGTACAACCCAGAACCAGATTGTGAGTTTCGCGGATGATAGAACGCTTATGTTTTCTTTCACTCGTGACAAACCTTTGAGCACCGTCGAGTCTCGCCTCCATGGATGGCAGCAAATCGATTCACCGAACGAAGATTTCAAAAAAATAAACGAAAGGGGTCAGCGAAATCTCATGCAATTCAATACCTCGAAGACCCATACAACAAAATTTCTAGAAAAAACTCAGTTCGTGACTTCTGCCTTGATAACGGAAAACCAGGTGCTCCAGCCAAGTGATTGCATGCATCTTTTTGGCAAGACAATAAACTCTTCGGTCTGTTGAGTGGATCTGTGACTGATATGGTTAGTTTGTTGAGAATGAGCTGGTATATTTGTTCAAGGCTGGGAAATATTTCTTCTTCTGTATAAAACCTAGATCAGACCTGGACTAGAATAGTACATTTATGTTTAGAGCTCAACCCGTAAGCATTCGTTACAACTTTCGGATTCCATACAAAAAGGGCTGTACGACTGATTGCCCAACTATAACATCCAGTTGGCAGTCGTAGAAACATAGAAGCAGAATTTCCGACTCTACCTTCATCAGGGTCGATGCTCCACGCAACTGAATTAAATGATTCCTGCTGCGCCCAGATTAGGGTTGCGCAAAGGGCACATCCCTGTGCATTTGAATTAACAACTCCAAGAAGTCCTTCTTTCACCGAACTGGCCAGTTCTGGAACACACTTCCATCTGATGGGTTTCCTTCACTGTACAATATTCAACAGTTCAAGACGAGAGTAAACAGTAAATGACTTCCAGCTCGAGGGAATCTTACTTCACTGACAGGGAAGTGAGAGAGATGAGTGCATATGAAAGGGAGTGCGTATGCTCACTAGATGATGTCCACAGGGTTCTATTGCTGGACCTTAAGTGTGGAATGTGTGCGTGAATGAGCTGCTGGAACCGTATGAACCAGAAGGCGATGAGGTTATTGCGTATGCGGATGACGTGCTTCTCCTGATGGAGGGGGGCAGTCGTCTCCAATTGGAGGCGAAGGCTACTCATTGTATGAGTCTGTTGAGCGAATGGGCCTTAAAGGCAGGAGTAGCTGTATCGGAGAAGAAGACAGTTTGCATGTTGCTGAAAGGTAGGTTGGCCACAAGTCGGCCACCTAATGTACGCATGAATGGAAAGGCTGTTAAGTTTGTGAGGGATACTAAGTACCTAAGAATAAAAGTTGAGGAGGGGCTCAGATTTTCTGGGCATTTCTCGGAAGTAAGAGCAAAGTTGGCAAAGCTAACGGGGTGCCTGGGTAGGGTGCTCAAGAAAGAATGGGGATTGAAAAGGAAGGCTATGGCCGTTGTATATAATGGCGTGTTTCGTGCATGCGCCATGTATGAGGCCCCGGCCTGGTATGGATCGATGGTGCATGGGTATGCAAGGGCAGAGATCAATAGATCCCAGAGAGAAGTGATTAAAGCATCCCTTCGGGTATGCAGGACGGTGTCCACCGAAGCGATGAATGTGTTGATGGGTGTCCCTCCATAGGACCTAGTGGCAGTTGAGATGGCTGTAAGGTACAAGCTCAAAAAGGGCTTGGCCTAGAATGAGTTTGATAGAAAGTTTGCTGGTAAAAGGGACGTTGGTCTCATGGAAATAATAAATGTGGTAAAGCAAGCACTGAAGATAGAATGGCAGAGAAGATGGAATGAAAGTAGCAAAGGGGGGATAAAATTCGGGTTTATCTCAGATGTAACGTTTGTAGAAAGGAATGAATGGTTTTCCTCTGGACTGTGTTTGGATTATATCCTCACGGGTCATGGGAGGTTGAATGAGTTTCTTAATAAAAGGAACCTCAGTGGGAACGACAGATGTATGTGCGGGGAGTTTGAGTTCTGGTCTCATGTGTTATTCGACTGTGTCGTGTACATAGAGGCCAGGAGAGTAATTCTGGAAGGAATGACATGGGGTATGAATGAAAGGAGCGAACTGAGCTGGTTAATCCAGACAAGAGATAGGTACGAATGTAATTATTTCAGAGCTGTGCTCGGGAAAAGAACGACACGAATCTCTTTGAGATTGTTCCTGCCTGGAAATGGGTAGGACAAGGTGGTAGATTTATCCCCTGATGAGGTTTGGAGTTAATGCAAGGCGGTAGACTTCTGAGCGGTCCATCTGGGTAATTTATCGTGCAGCAAGTCCATGTATTAGTCGACGCTAGGCCTAAAAACCTGTGCTGTTCGTGAGATGGACCGGTTTACTGGGGTAGATCCTTGGGTGGGTGCAGTGCCTGGAGTCGCTGGACCTGTCTGGCCTCCTCTGGTGGATATTAATTCCAGACCGGGATTAGCAGACCCGCAATATCCAATATCCTTAATAGCTAGGGAATACGTTTCCGCAGCATTTTTAGCACTGACGCGATGATTGGTACCACAGGAGCCATCTTGGCCGCCCTATTACAGGATAGGTTTCGTTGGGGCAGTGGTTGAAAGCACGCATGTTGGACTAGCGGGGTTCTGATCCCTCGTCGTGTGAGTTGCGTCTCAAACTCGGTAAGTAGCTTGCTTAGCTACAAGAGGTAGGATAGTGCCTCCTTTCGCCAGTGAAGGTGGAGGTCTTGGAAACCAAAGCCGTACTAGAAGTCAAACGCCTCGGGCCGTCACTATCAAGCCTTAGGGTAGATGCGTCACGTTAAAACTGTTCCTTCCTTCCCGCTCGAGCCACTTATCAGGTAACATAGGTTTTCCTTTTTTCCTTTAGTGAGCAGAGCAGCGTTAATTGCTACGGAAATCATAGCAACGATTGTGTTTTAATTCAGCATTTAGAATTAAAATAGGCGCGCAAAAGCTTCTGACTTCACGTCAGCGCTCTTCACCATTTGCTATATTACTTTACTGTCATACTGTTGCAATTGACTTAAATATAACGATATATACATCTTAGGGCATCTGTATGTTTATTATTCTGAGGAGGTCCACTTCAACTATCTGAAACTCTTTTGAGTCGTAAATTCGCAACTGTAGACCTTTGCAGTGGTACGAACAAAAACGTTCTACCGGGAAGACGTGCTCCATTCACATAACAGACGCTAATTGCGAGCAAATAAAAATGCAGAATGTAAATAGCAAGTTCATTACACGAATGTATTTATTCATTTCAATTCATCTAGCTAAATATTTGCTCGCTCGATAAACATGCGTCGTATCAGATCTGTTAATTAGACACAATTAGATGCGGGAATATATCCCATTTTGTGTAAGATATGACGAATTGGGTCAAAACGAGAGCCATATAATTAATCCTTCAACAAAACCCACATGAACATGTGCTTCTCGGGTTATTCGTACTCGCATCAACATGTCGTTTTATACACAACAACTGGAAGCACGTTAATTATATGCTTGCAACGAGGGCTGTCTAACCCTTCGGTGATCATTCGGTCAAAACGTCATTTTGAGGTCCGATAGAATTGCTGTTCTATGCGAAACCCGAACAAGTCATCAACTAGTTACGTTGGACAATTGAATAGCTCCAAGTTGAAATTTAGAGTTTGCATCTGAATACTAATGATCATAACTTTACAATGAAACTGAATATTTCGCAGGAAAGTTGGGGGCCAATAATAATTTAATCACGGATCGGATGAATTCATTATGGTCAGTGATTGTGGAGTTTGATATGGGTGATAATTGAAAGGTGGAGTTTATAGCATCTTGAAATATTGACGTACAGATCCATCAGTGTTTAAAGTATTAATTTCAAGTATCCCTGGTACGGTACTCTTTACGCTAGAGCGCTGATTTTCGTAGAATTACGACGTAATTATGTTTTCTTTTGCGTCGGGATCGATGTCCATTTTGAATATTTTCAGTTGAATCTGTTGGATTTGATTGATGACTTAGTTTAGTTGAATCAGCTGAAAGTTGGTTTGCCGGACTTTCTTTTGAAGAATATAGCATCAATCAATCTTGGATTATTCGGAGGATACTTTCGGATGAACCATCTTCTCTTGCTTCTTTATTTGCTGCCACTATTTAATATCAAGTAAATTAACATCGGATCTACCATCTGATCCAGTTTGAAGGAAAACATAATTCATAATATTTCCATTGAAGTCCAGTGTATTTTTGACTTTAAAACGGTACATATATTAAACAGCAATCTGATAATTGATCTAATTCAGAAATTGGAAACTGATATTCGGTTGACGACTTGCGTTGAACAAAAGGATTTAGAATTTCAAGATACAGCTTTGAAGTGAAGAACAAGGATCTGAACACTCTGTTTCCCCTCATCAATACGCCTACCAGGCTGGCAATTCGGCAGAACTTGCATTGCATAATTTGGTCGGAAAATTAAACCAATCTCTCGATAATCGAGAGATAGCACTAACAGCGTTTCTGCACATTGAAGGTGCTTGTAACAATACGCTGCCGGCTTCTATCGCTGAGGTTATCGCTGCGAGAGGAATCGACCCACTAATCTGTAGATGGATACAGGCAATGCTATGCGGCAGAACAATAACGACCTCATACCAGGATGAGGTCTTCGAGTTCAAGGCTGCGAAGGGATGTCCGCAGGGAGGTATTCTCTCACCTTTACTGTGGACCCTTCTCGTTGATGACCTGCTAGCGATCATTTCGCTGTGGGGAGTCGACGTTCAAGTATTTGCTGATGACCTGGCAATTATAGTGAAAGTAAATCGTAGGTGACGATATCGGCCGTCCTTCAAGAGATACTGAACACTATCGACAAATGGTGCATAAGGGAAGACATGTCTCTTAACCCGCAAAAGGTAGTTATAGTACCATTCACTAAAAAACGGAAGTTGAATGGTTTAGAACCGCCGACTATCCGTGGTGAAATAATACAATTCTCATTTGAAGCAAAATACCTGAGAATATTCCTGGACAAGACCCTCACCTGGAATGCACACCTGGATAAAGTGTGCAATAAAGCCAGAATGGGTTTCTGTACTTGCAGGCGGATCTGTGGTAAAACCTGGGGCCTAAAGCCCAGGCAGATGTACTGGCTATACACTATGGTAATTAGACTACGGATAGTGTATGGCGCTGTAGCGTGGTGGAAGAAAGGCCAACAAACTGTTGGCGAACAAAAGCTCACCCGACTACAGAGACACGCTTGCCTTGCAATTACAGGTGCGTTTCGCACCACACCCACGGCAGCCATGGAGGTCCTACTAAATCTACCACCCCTGTACCTACTCGTGCAGAGGGGGGCGGAACGGACCACATACAAACTATATCAACTGGCGATTGACAGGCCAGAGGCAATAGTGATGGGAGGCTCAGGATTGCTGGACGAGGTTTTAACGAACAGTATCTTATCGATGCCCTCGGATCTGATGTCAAAAATCACGAGCCAGGAACGGAATTTCAATGTAATCGCCCCCAGCCGGGACGAATGGACCCAGAATGCTGAGGTTCTATTGAGAACCGACCTTAGCTTGTTCACAGATGGCTCGCGAACGACGAACGGAACAGGAGCGGGAGTATATGGGAGTAAACCGACATCTCATTGAGTCTCGGTCAAAACGCAACCATATTCCAGGCAGAAATATTTGCCATTGAGACTGCGGTGGAACTGCTGATAAAACGGCAAATCCACCACGGTAAAATCAAAATATTTACTGATAGTCAGTCAGTACTAAAAGCTCTGGAATCGAGCTGTTTTACATCCAAAACAGTCTGGAGTTGCCGCACGGCTTTAAACAGGTTCGGTATGTATAACGGAGTCACTCTGGTTTGGATACCGAGCCACTCAAACCATTTGGGTAACGAGGAAGCGGATCGGCTGGCATTTGCTGGAGCTGCGCTGCCTCTGGTAGGTACGGAACCATTCCTGGGAATACCACATGACGTGGCTAACGAGGCGATAACAGGCAGAATGAACTCAAGGCTAAAGTCTTTCTGGCGGAGCCATTCTGGCCTGAAACATTGGAAGTTGTTCCTTGGAACAGCTTCGAACAAAAAGATGGCGAACCTAGCGCTAGGTCTGGATAGGGCCCAACTAAGAATACTTGTGGGAATTATGACAGGTCACTGCAGACTGAAAGCGTATTTGCACAAAATTGGTCTGGCTGAAGACAATGAATGCAGGCTGTGTCTTGAGGACACTGAAACAGCCATGCACATCGTCTCAGAGTGCCCAGCGGTGAGTCGCATCAGATTCGAGGTCTTTGGCCAGGCTTTTATAGCCCACAGCGAACTGAAAAAATTACCCCTGAACAAGATTATCGGTTTTATTCAAAAACTGGATCTCGTCGGGGAGATATAAATTAGGGATGCACCACAATAGTCCGTGCGGACGCAGTGGTAGGGTGGACAGACGCTCGCTTGCCATAAATAACTAACTAACTAACCCTCTTTATAAGTAGACCATCAGCTTTTTGAATTCATATAATTCAAGTTATACGGGGTGTCCCAAAAGTCGACGTCAAGCCGGAATCAGGTAACAGGTTAAGTCATAATAGTCATCAGAAAAATATAAATGAAGGCACGTCTTCAAATACATTTGGCAACTCATTTCGTAACAAATCTAAATAAATGTCAGCATTTAAAACCTTTGGCAACTCAAAAGGTCTCATAACTCTTCCGTTCAAAATTCCAGTCCACATGTTCACTTTAAATAGATATTGAGATCTATCTTATCTCATTAAATTCGGATTTTCAACGTACCACTCGTGTAAATTGTGTAGGTTTATGTAACCATCTTTTTTAAATGTTGATTCATCCGACCACAAAATTTTTTCTAAGAATTGTGGGTCTTTCCGGTTCTTTTGTAGCATGGTTTGGCAAAACGCAATCCAAGAGGTAACAGAGGTTTTACTCGCTGTACATGAGTGGGTGAAGCTTGTGTTTTTTCAATAGTCGGTGAGCTGTACTTTTGGACACTCCTGTGCTTCGCTAAATTTCACGTAGCGAAGTACTTGGACCTTCCTCAACTGCTTGAAGAACAATATCGTCGTAAGGTAAGGAAATTCTTCCTTCACCATGCACTTTGTCTGGAACCATTAGTGAAAACTCGATGATTTGGATAACGATTGGCAATTCTCGCGATACATCCTCCAAGCTGCACTAGCGATAGATCTACATTGCCCATAAGTGAGGTGCATGTTGGCATATTTCTGTGTGGTATACGCAGACATGATGGCAATACACAATCACAGGTTAATCCAGGTAAAATCAAAGTTCATCATAAAGAGATCAAACCTTCCAAATCACAAGTAAACAAATCTAATAAACGAAGTCAAAAGTCGTAAGTAGACGAATAACACGAATACGGCGCATTAGACCACTGATCTGTATTGCGTTTACGTGTGCCAATACCAAATAGTAGCGTCACTATCTGTCTCACTCACATTTTATGGAAGGACTCACCCCATCTCATTCAAACCAGATTCTTAAGCTACTGGATGCACTAGAACTATTTTCAGAAAGTTCGAAGAAATTGTTCGAAACTGTGTTTAAGAAAGACCGTTTGTTTTTACCAATCTAAGAAATAATGTACTAAGTGTTATACCATTTTAGAATCCCTAATAAATGTGCTAACTTTTAAAGTAATTTGTCAAACTGATGTAGTACAGTTTTTTTCCAGTACAGTCAGTCAAAGTTGTGCAAAGTATTAATTTTGAAGCTGGAGTAATTGGCTTAGACTGGAAGATCACAGGTTACAGAAGCACTATTAGGGATAACATGGGTAAAATGACAGTTGAAGAAAATAAAAAATTGCAACAACAGGAGTCAAAAAATCATCACAGGGTGTGCATTTTCTCGAATACTAAAAAATGCAATGTAATTTCAAAAATACACGACTTAGATTTTTTCAAATATTTTTCTGCTAACTACTATGACTCAGCCTGATACCCGATTCCGGCTTGACGTCGACTCCTGGGACAGCCTGTATAGGAGTTTTGATCACTCTTTAATACAAAGTCAGTGCATTTTTGACTACAGAGTACGTTGAGTGAAATAAAACAGCTTTCAGATAATTTATATATTTCTTAATTATTTTGAAAGAGTATGTAATACTCTGGTATTTTTTCTTTTGAATTTCCTTATTGTTCATTTATAATAGATCATTCGATTTGAAGCAATTAAATAAAAATTTGTGAACATGGAACATAGAGTACCTTGGATATAAATGTACCTATTTGCAGATTCTTATATCATACATTTCTGAAGTTGCACTCGGTAAGTCTATACATTGTTTAATTGATTTTATTATTTTTTATATGTAAAGTTGAACTGATCTTATCGTAATTTTAATTATTTCTTGAGGATATGCTACATGTTTTGAGATTTTTTGAAGTAATTTATTTAAAAATATTGAATATTTCAAATAAATTAGTTTTTGGGAAGTTCTTGAAATTACGTTTTGTATTTTTGAGAAAGAGTTATTTTTCATTGATATAGGATCAGAAAACAATACATTTTGTAACAAACAGGGCTTCGTATGTTTGTCTGAAGAGTTCAGTACGCATGCCTGGAACGAAACAAAAAATGTTTGCTTATTTATATTTTAATTTCAATTGACAATTTATATTCGTTGGTTTTTCTTAATTCCATTTGATATTGTATGATGAATTTTGATTTTACACGTCTATTAAACATGAGCAGTGCCTATAAAGACATTTATTTAATTCTTGAAGTTTCTTAAAAAAAATTTTTTGAAATTAAAATTGTTTTGATATTATTGAATCTGTTTTGATATTCAAATTTTGTAATAATCCTTCCATCAAGTAAAAAACCGTTCCTTCTTATTTTATTTTATATATAATATATAATTATATTAGGTTTTTTAAATAAAGAATGTCATTATACAGTGTTGAATGGTTTTATCTAAGACCAAGTGCCTTATAAGCTTTGTATGATTTTTTGTGAACATGGAACATTGAGTACCTTGGATATAAATGTACCTATTTGCAGATTCATATATCATACATTTCTGAAGTGGCACTCGGTAAGTCTATACATTGTTTAATTGATTTTATTATTTTTTATATGTAAAGTTGAACTGATCATATCGTAATTTTAATTATTTCTTGAGGATGTGCTACATGTTCTGAGATTTTTTGAAGTAATTTATTTGAATATATTGAATATTTCAAATAAATTAGTTTTTGAGAAGTTCTTGAAATTATGTTTCATATTTTTGAGAAAGAGTTATTTTTCATTGATATGGGATCAGAAAACAATACATTTTGTAACAAACAGGGCTTCGTACCTTTGTCTGAAGAGTTCAGTACGCATGCCTGGAACGAAACAAAAAATATTTGCTTATTTATATTTTAATTTCAATTGACAATTTATATTCCTTGGTTTTTCTTAATTCCATTTGATATTGTATGATGAATTTTGATTTTACACGTCTATTAAATATGAGCAGTGCTTATAAAGACATTAATTTAATTCTTGAAGTTTCTTCAAAAAAATTTTTTGAAATTAAAATTGTAGAAGACAACAGATTAAATCTGTTTTGATATTCAAATTTTGTAATAATCCTTCTATCAAGTAAGAAACCGTTCCTTCTTATTTTATTTTAATTAAATATAATATAGTGAACATATTCTGAAAAGCACACAATTATTCCCTATTTCCCCTTTCAATGAATTGATCATTTAAAAAAATGGCTTGAAGGGATTGTAGAAAATCTATTTGTCGCTAACTGGTGCAATCCTTTTCTTTATTCAAGTGAAGTTTGAGAGTGAGATATTCTCTAGATGCCCAACTTCCTCACTAAGCATGTGTTACAAATCACAGACGCCCATGGTGCTTCTCCGAACTATTTGGAGGATGGCGTGCAATATTCATAGTCAAATTCAAATAGTATCCTTACGCTATTTGATGAAATAGAAATTTCGAGTTCCATCAAACACTTAACTTTTGAACTGGCTCAAACTTCACAATGTGTGAAGGTTGTTTTAAGGAAGAAGAATATAAATAAAATTGATATATTCACATTTCTGTATTTAATAATGACAATATTTCGATTTTTTTTTAATTGATGCATTATTGATCTCACAAAATGAACCAAATTAATTTGTACTTACAATATATTTTCTCAATATACACACACCGTCAAAAGTCTTGACCGCCCTAGGTTTCTCAAGAATTAAGCAATCTATGTTCTGGAAATGAGATGAATATTTTCCTCTATTTCAACTACAATATATTTGATAGAAAATCTTTGTTACTATTTGCTTTATGCAGTATGAGACAAAATAGGAAAAATGAGAACATATCAAAATTTATCGATTGATTATTTTTTAATAATTATAGTTATTCCACAACTGAATCCAAATTCAATAGTCCGTATTACCACCTTTTCTTTCAAACAACCCCCCAATATGCCTAGGCATCCCACGAATCAAGTCATTAATGAAATTTTCAGGCATATCGTTCCATTCTTCCTGAAGGGCTAAACTCAATTCCTGAAAAGATGAAGGTGGGTTTTTGCGATTGGATATTGCTCTGCCTAAGTAATCCCATACGTGCTCAATTGGATTCATGTCTGGTGAGTTTGCTGGCCAGTTCATTCTCTGGAAGAATGTTTTGAACCCTTCGTGTGCGGTGTGGTGGGGCGTTATCATCCTGATAAATGAAATTATCCTCAAATAATTAGGCAGAGAAACAATGATTGGTTAAATGATGTTTTCTACGTAGATGGCACCAGTCATTGCTCGTTAAACGATAATAAGAGGGGTACGGTACCGAACATTATACCCTCCCAGCACAATATTGATTCGCCTTGAAAGGGCACAATTTCCCGGGCGAAATTGAGTCGCTCTGGTCTGCCTGGACCTCTCCAAACCCTTTCTCGTCGACTATCATATTACAACTCTCGTTATTCGCTGAAAACTGATTAACTTCGAATACACCTGTATTCTCCCGAACAAGAAACATTTTTTGCTGGTTTATTGTTTTCATTCAAGTGATAAGATAGTGAAGATTCCACACACAAAAAATTGTCATGTTACATTCAACAAGTTGAGAGTTAATAGGGGGATCAAGACATTCAACGATGTGGATCGTGAAAGTTCCTGAGGTTTCTGATAGATCGAATTCTCATCATATAATAGAATAATGAAAGAATCTCTGTAATTGTATCATAATTTTATAATTCTCTGAGGTACTCGTAGGCTACACACTGAAATTTAATCTTCCATACAAGCCATTTCAAAAATATTCCCCAAAATTATGCACTATTTGAACCTTTCCAATAGTTCGAACATTTCATTTATTTCATGGAAGCGGAGGATATCCTGCTCTTGAACATCAAGGATTACTCCACATCTCCGACCCACGATAAAACGGTCTGCCAGTGCGACAGAAACGTTTCGCGCCCATCTCCATTTTGGACGTCTCACAAAGGGGGAAAAGGTCAAATCCTGTTTATTGTTGGGGATCAAATCCATGACGTCTCTCACGAATCTAGAAAGATTTGCAACGCTGAACTCAAAGTCCCGACGCGGTTTTACCGACAACGTAGGAAGTATTTGATGCCTTTGTGCACACAAGTTGCCCTAATTTATCCTTATTGTTGCATTTAGGTAACAACAATACACAATTTGCATAACATAAATGCGACGGGCTTTATGCCTGCTCATTATAATATTTTCGGTGGAGTGGAAATAAGTTTCTAACTTTCCGTGTTAGTGTTGTTCTACGCTCGGAAGTTTACTGAATATGGGGCGTAGTCTGATGAAGATTTCTCTTTTTACATCTACTTCGATCTGAAGCCCAGGAGCTTCTCTATGAAATAATTTTTTGTGTATTCTACTTTGAATTTAAAAAACTGAAACTGAACAACTATGTGGTATCTCGAATGAAGCGTTTGCATTGGCAACGCAGATGACAGCTAAAAGTTCGGTCAAATAAGAGATTGAAAGTTACAAAAATTCCCATAGAGCTAAAATTGGTAAGATTGTTCAGAATACTATTATAATTAATTGTAAAAAGTCCCCATCGATCGTTGAAGTTCGCAAAAATTGATTTTTCTTCGTTTTCCAGTAAACATATTGTGACTTGGACTTTGAGGGAGCCGGACACAAAGCAAATAGGCTCCCGGCTATAATTAAAACAAATTGTAGAAATTACTGTGTTTTACTACCAATAAAAATATATTTTACACATTTTCTTGTGACTCGAGTTTCGGGAAATGAACTATCCCATCATCAGACAACTGAAGACTTAAAAGTGGTACAGAGGTATTTAAACAAAAATTATAAATATTTTGAATATTTCAATAGATTCTAACACCTAATAGTGGGACAGAGGTTTACAAGCGGAACGTGATAAAAACCCGGTTAAAAAAGAGGGGCCTTCTAACAGATATCGGAATGTCGGCAATCGACAAAGAAGGTTGTTAAACAGATGGTACCTATTTAAATATCTCAAATAATTTTTGGGGTCTCATAGCTCCGTACAGTCATTCATTATTTTTACGTTATTTTGTTGTTCACCTCAAATATTTGGATTTAGATACAGGGCCGTCTTTAAACTATTTGAGGCCCTGGGCACATTAGGATCATGGGGCCCCTATGACCTTGAGAAAACACTATTTAGTTACAATAGATAAAGAAAGACAAACAAGGTTCTAAATTTATTTTTATTTAATTACTAACTATAAAAAAATAGGAAATATAAAAAATAATCTACTAAAGTAACTCGCTGTCTCGCTTAACTTAAAATCCTTAGATTAATTCTATGTTGATTGCAAAGGTACCCTTCTAGATTTAAGATGAGCAAAATCGTTTCGGTAATACCTAAATATCGGTTATCATTTGGTAATCTGGCAGGAACTAGGGGGCCCCATTCGATCGCGGGGCCCTGGGCACGTGCCCATAGTGCCCAGTGGGGAAGAGGGGCCTGTTTAGATAGCTTCATACAGTCATTCATTATTTTTTAAATTATTTTTATTGTGAACGAATTTGAAAATTTCAATAATCAAGTTTATTTTCATTTGAATCTACATGTAAAATTTTCTTAAGATTTTCTTTTGTCGAAAGGAATTTCTGTTTTCTAAAGATTGAGTGTCAAAAGTAGAATTTTTTGTTTACTTTTCATGAAATTCATTTTATGTTCGTTGAGAAACATTTTAAGCAGATGTTACTTTTTGAATATCTCAAATATTTTCGATTTACATAGCTCCGTACAGTCATTCATTATTTTCACATTATTGTTATTGTGAACTAATTTGAAAATTTCAACAGATTCTAGATAATCGAGTTTCTTCCCTTTTGATTCTACATGTGAAATTTTAAGATTATCTATTGTGGGAAAGGAATGACCGTTTTCTAGACAATGAGTGGCAAAAGTAGAATTTTGTTTATTTTTTATGAAACTCATTTTATGTTCGTTGAACCTTGTCTTGAAGGAACGTTCTGTTTGTCCTATATATTTATTGCACGTAGAACAAGATAACTCATAAACTTCTGATTTGTGTATGTTTGGAGTAGGGTTCTTTGCGTTAAATAATATCGATGATAACTTTTTTTGCGTTTTGAAGGCAATATTGACATCTGATTTTGAAAAACTATTGGCCACTTTTTGACTTATGCTACCAAAGTACGATAGAGAAATTAATTTTTTATTTTCTTCAGTTTTTATGATGGGACAAATAGCTATGAGCCAAATTTATCCCATCATAAAAACTGAAGAAAATAAAAAATTCATTTCTCTATCGTACTTTGGTAGCATAAGTCAAAAAGTGGCCAATAGTTTTTCAAAATCAGATGTCAATATTGCCTTAAAAATGCAAAACAAGTTATCATCGGTATTATTTAATGCAAAGAACCCTACTCCAAACATACACCATTCACTGTAGCATCGTTTTTAAAGAAATATGGACCGATGAGTTCTCCAGTGTGTGAAGCACACCATACAGTGCATTTTTCAGAATGCAATGGAACCTGCGGAACTTCTTGAGGGCTGTTTTCACTCCATATACGGCAATTTTGCTTGTTTACATGGCCGCTCAACCAGAAATGAGCTTCATCACTAAACACAATTTTACGATAAAAAAGTGGATCAGCTTCAATCTGTGCTAGGGGCTAATCAGCAAACAAACGAAGCTTATTATGGTCAAGTGGATTTAGTTCTTGAACCAGGTGGATCTTGTATGGGTGTAGATGTGTAGAGTGAAGATCTTCACGCAAAATTTTCCATTTGGTGGATGCACAGAGTCCAACTTGTTGTGAACGTCGACGAATAGACAAATCTGGATCATCATTAATACTAGGACTCATCATTAATACTAGGATCATCATTAATACTAGGAGGAATGTTGTCCGAAATCTATGGATAGTTCGACGAATAACCTGCTCTGATGGACGATTATGTAAACCATAAATTTCACGAAATGCTCTATAAGTTTGGCGAATAGAACACTGATTTTGAGAAGAAATTTCAACAATTTGTAAACGTTGTTGCGGTGTGAGTTTTTCCATGATAATTAGTCAATGCTTACTGAACAGAAATGTCGAAACAACATAGCTTCTACCTTCTGTCAAATCACAGTTATCCTTATCGAAAATTTCATTACTCTAAAAATACACCCGATACTTTGACCAGCACTTGGATACGAATATCGGGTACCTGGATATTGGCCCAGAACTTGGATACGCGCTTATCCCAACACTTGTTTGTTGACCCAGCACTTGGATGCGAATACCGGCCTTGCCTAGCACTTGGATATTGTCTCAGCACTTCGATAGGAATACTAGTTTTGCCCAGCACTTGGACCTCAACAAAAAAGTATAAGGTACTGTTTTTACAAGTAAAATGATTTCATACCTCTTTGTTGTTGTTCGAGGGAATATATATTAGATATAACCTCCAATTTCAACTCTTCGTGTAAAGTCCCATAAAAAATTCGAGAATCGTCACGATTCTAAACCTAACAAAAGATGTTTAGGTTATGGAACAAAATAACAAAGGATATTCATACCTCTTAAATGCATCGTGGAAAAATTTTTGATCGCGTATAAAACGCTGTTCTCATCAATATTTCAAATCAAAATGTATCCGAAGGAAACACTCAAATTGAAGAAATAATCCCTTATAACAAGGATGATTAAAGATCACAATATTCCTTAACTTGATTTAATATTTTTCAAAAACTTTCTCCTAAGAATGACAGTATCACCTTTTTTCTTCAGAATATCATATGCATCGAAACTATAATATGTTTACAACTGATTTTCATATATTTGAGTTTTACTCCATTCAGTAAACACTGTTTATTGAACCATAGGTGGTTTTTAATATTAGAAGTAGTAGGAGCCACCTTATGATTCATGCTTGGGTCAATTAGTTTCTATAATAAATAACATTTTAACTGTGAACCCAATTTCTCAGTTAATTATCCATTGTTTGGAGCTGAATATCATGAGAGGCACATTCATTTCGTGTTTCAAGGCATCAATCGTTTCTGGATGGTAAACATAACACAAAACATAGTCCTCCGACGTGAAAATGAGCTTCATCACTAAAGACAATTCTTTTGAGAAAATGCTCATTTTCGGTCATGAGATTATTAGACCACTGAGCGAACTGGAAAAGTATCGGATGGTCATCAGACTTAATTTCTTTCACTAGTTGAACTTTGTAAGCTTTCATACCGAGTTCTCAATGCAAAATTCTCCTCAGCGAAGTGTGATATATATGTTCAGTTCTTGAGAACGATGACAAGTTGATGTGGATGAATTCATGGATGATTTTCACGAATAAATTGATCCACAAATCGCCGAGAGGGTTTTTCATTTCTATTAAATTTTCCACGTAAATTTGTAACAGTTTGGATAGAAGATTCACTACTTTGGAAATAAGTTTTTTATATTTCTGTTTTATTCAAGCGTAAGTCAACCCATTTCGTTTATGTCAAATATTAATCTTACTTTCTCTCAAAACACGAATGACAGAAAGGTTTCCAGATTCGAAATAATTACTATTTCAAAATGCAAACTCTAGATGGCCGGCTTGAAGCGAACTGAAAGAAAAAATTAACGAAAATTGGGCATAATACTCTCGATTTTTCTTGCAATTCCTGTTTAATAAGAGGAAATTATTAAATAAGGGTCTTTCAATACGAGGTTTCATTTTGAATTTAGACAGAAACGCCCATGCCACCATCAGTGGCGTAGCACAATATGGTTGTAGAGGGGAAAAGGAGACATTGTTGAAGAAATACTATCATCCTGTTGAGTTTCTCAAGTGATGGACATGCCATATGCTGCAAACCATGAGGTCTAATTTCAGCTGATATTTTGATAAATGCAAGTGATTCTTCGTTTTTTTGCATTTAGGAATACCCTGTCTAGAAAAAATTTCTAGTTCTAGTTTATTTGTGTGAAAATAATGTGGTAGAAATTTACTTTTTCTTCAGTTTACGAATTATAGAAGAAATTAAGTGGAAATTGGTTTTTTATTGATATAACTGCTCCAAAAAGGATTATTTCACCCGAAGTAAAGGGTCTTTCATTAACAGTGCCCCATTTCTTTTTATAAATAAAATACATAATTTGTTTGACAATTTTTGAAATTTTCATTTCATTATAAAGTACAATGGATACCATTAGTTACGGAACTAAACATCTTTTAAATGTCCACTATGGAAACGCAGACAGGAAAGAAGTCGTTGAATCCAATTTTTCATGACTCTCTCAAACAAATCAGGTCGTATGTTAGCAATTACTCGTTCAATACTGATCTCTAAATCGTCTAAATTTGTTAGATGATTCCAGTACACCAATGCGTTAATGTAACCCCAAAGAAAGACGTCGAATGTAGTTAAATCGCAAAAACTAGGCGGATAATTTATCGGTCCATTTCTTCAGATTGTTTCTAAACACCAATTTCTGACTACACGACGCTTTAAATGATCTGCTAGTTCGAATTCTTGGGTTAAAAAAATTTTGTATGGATTCAAACCAAAATCTTTTCATAAAATTTGTCACAAAGACGTTTGGAAGATGCCTAGTTCTTGTGAACGTCGAGAAATCGATAAATTTTGGTCTTCACGAACACTTTCACGCACGTTAGCAATATTCTCTTCACTTCTTTCATTTCTTTGTCTCACTGACACTGTTACATCATGGAATGTAAAATCTGTTTTAAACTTCTTCACTAAACGTTCAACGGTTTTTTTATCCGGATGATTATAACGACCAAAAATTGGAGTTAAAGCACGTAAAGTTAGAGTAGCAGATCGCGATATTTCATAAAATTTTGATTATTTATAAACGTTGTTGGAGTATGTAGCTGTTCATGATTAAATGGTAGACATTGACAAATACAACTGTCAACTCCACAAATGATTAATTGCTGCCATGCGTGAGTAATGCCAATTTTAAAATGGGGCGTTTCTATTGAAAAACTAGTACTATTTCGGTCCTTAAATTAGGACCAATAAAATCTGTAGCTGTGCATACATACATGCAGCAAAATACCAGAAGAATAGGTTTTCTGAAATTACACATACGCTTTATGTCAGCCTGTATCTTCAACATCATAACTCCGCAGTCACCAGAATATTTTTTCCATTTCCATATGCCAAGGGATATGAACAAAGCAAATCAAATAATTCCTCTTCCCTGGAGGATGTCGCTATTGTATTCGCCAGTTTCTGAAATCCCTTTCTTGAGGACGTTTTTCCCTGGTGTAAATATATTCATGGTGTATCCCATATTTCAATGACTGCAAGTGCCGAAATCGAAGGAACAATAATCTATATCCTCTCCCCTATTGTTTTCAGTTGAACCACTTCAAGATAATATATATTCCAATCTCTTTGAACATAAGCAGATTCAAAGAGATTTGGCTCTGCTCGCTGAAAACTCGTATTTCTGCACCGTGAAGATAATCGAGGACGTTCAAGTTTATTCTAGATTCAGTCAGCAATGAAAAAGGTGCAGAGGTATATTCAAAAGAACCGAAGTTCATTTTTCTTTTATTATTGCTGTTGATGCAAAGTACAGTGGGTATTGATTTCTGGAAAATAATAAAACCAATATACTCCTTAGAGAAGGAAGGATGTACCTATATAGGTGTCCACGATCTGTGTATGCGGGTACATTTGTAGTCCAGGAATTTAGGTTTCTATTTACATTTGAAGCTCCAAATATTGAAGAAATCCATTATTTTGTCGGAAGATGGCTGTTGTGATCGATAAAACAATTTCAGATTTATGCTGGTTGTCAAGGTGACATTTCTCACTAAAAAAATTCTTCTGCTGTTCTTTGTTTGGTCCATTCAATTGTTAATTACAAGATGTTAAAAATGGAAGATAACAAGGAGAAAATTTGGTACAGTTTACAATTTTTCTTTGATTAAGGCGAAAATGAAAACCAGGCGGCTGAAATCATGAATGGAGTTCATGGTGCCGATACTGTTCTAATTAGGTGCAATTTTGGTTTCGTCGATCCCGTTCAGGTATGTTTGATGTTTACGAAGCATCGCTCAGGAGCTAAAGATCGACTATAAAACATTATTAAGTAAATAGTGAAGCAGCTGAAACGGTGGCCAAACCAGGACTAACGGACGGGAAGGTTCTGCTGTCCATTTGGTGGGACTGAAAAGGAATTATTCATTATGAAATGCTTCTTATATGGCCAAACACTAAATTGGTATCTTGACTGTCAATAACCGCCTGAAACCTAGCAATTGACCAGAACCGGCCAGAATTAACCAACAGAAAAGCTGTAGTATTTCATTAGGTCAACGTCAGTCCACGCACGTCTGTAGTACTCCCCAGAAACTCCGGAAGCTTGGTTGGGGAGTTTTAATTTATCCACCAAATAGTCCGGAATGGGCACCAAGCGATTACCTACTTTTTCTCTCATTGCAGAAATTTCTGGGTGATAAGAAATTACCTTCAATATTCTAGAAATTTATTACTAGAGCTTTTCACCAATAAGGACTAAGACTCCCATGAAAGAGGCATTATCAAGGTACCTTCGAAATGTAAACAAATTATAGAACAAAACGGTGCATATTTGACCAAAATTGAACAATCTAAAATAACTTTTGAAGTTCACACAAATGGATTTTTTCTCTAAACCATTAAAAAAGTCTATAAAAACTTATCGAGCGTTAATGGAACAATTACTATGAAACTATGAATGAAAACTCGTCTTAGTATCCTTCGTCATCTGATGGAATGATATGATCTCAGATTAAAAATACTGAAAAACACTGACGTCAAATCGAAAGCTTCTGCGAGTTTGCTTAACAATCCGTTTTCCCTGAACACAAAATCTTCTAAATTGAAACAAAAAACTCTTAATTGTTGCACCTGTCAGTACGGCTGTCAGAAAAAGTACTAGTGAGAATTCAATTGTTTCTTAAACAGTCTGAGTAGTTTGTAGGTATGTAGTTTTTCGACGGTTATTAAATATCGGGTGTTTTTTTTTAGAATGATAGAACTTCAAATTGAAATAAAACACATTTAAATTAAGATTGAAGCCAATTTCTTTTTTATTCGAAAGATAATTTTATGACATTTATGTTTGAAAATTATTTTCGGCCTATGTCCACCACGACTAGCTCTGAGGAACTGAATTCGACCAGACCAATTTTGGACCACTTTTTCGAGTAATTCAGGCCTTATTTTATCAATAGCAGAAGTTATGTTGGCTTCCAAAGCGTCTTTGTTTCTGGCTTATCAGCATAAACCAATGACTTGACATAACCCCAAAGAAAATAATCCAGTGGAGTTATGTCGCATGATCTTGGAGGCCAATTAATGGGACCATTTCTAGAAACATTGTTATCGTCAAATCTTTCTTTCAATTAATCGATTGTTACGGTAGCAGCATGAGGTGTTGGAACGAAAACACTTCTGGGTCGATACCATTCAAATTTTGAAACAAATAATCATTGATCATCGATTTGTAACGAGCACCATTCACTGTAACATTAGCTCCAGCATCGTTTTCTAAGAAATATGGACCGATGATGCCTCCACCGTGTAAAGCACACCATACAGTGGCATTTTTCAGTATGCAATGAAACCTGCATAACTTCTTAAGGATTGTTTTCACTCCATATACGTAAATTCTGCTTGTTTACAAAGCCGTTCAACCAGAAATGAGCTTTATCACTCAACACAATTTTACAATAAAAAGGTGGATCAACTGCAAGCTGTTTTTGGGCCCAATCAGCAAACAAACGACGCTTATTATGGTCAAGTGCTTTTAGTCAAGAACCAGTTGGATCTTGTTTGGGTGTAGACCAAGATCTTCACGCAAAATTTTCCATGTGGTGGGTGCACAGAGTCTAATTTGCTGTGAACCTCGACGAATAGACAAATCTGGATCATCATTAACACTATGACTTACAGCAGCGGTATTTTCTTTTGTACGTACAATTCTTTGTCTTGTTGTTGTTGTTGCATCGAGTAGAGAAAATGTTGTCCGAAATCTATCGATAGATAGAAGAATAAGCTGCTCTGATGGACGATTATGTAAACCATAAATTTCACGAAGTGCTCTATAAGTTTGAAGAATAGAACACTGATTTTGAAAATAAATATCAACAATTTGTAAGCGTTGTTGCAGCGTGAGTCTTTCCATGATACTTTGTCAAGGATTACTGAACAGAAATGTCAAAACAACATGGCTTCTACCGTCTGTCAAATCACAATTATCCCTATCGAAGATTCTATCACTCTAAAAAAACAACCGATACTATCTGAAAATAAAATTTGAAAGAAGCTTTGTCTGGTTCAATCACACTTGGTGGTCTGTGAAAGAAAGAATAGAACGGACATAAACAGATATGCAATAATATTTCTTTCACAGGGCTTTGGACAATCGTATAAATCTGTTGTAAATAGTTTCCATATCGAAAGTTCATTTTTAATAGTTAACGAACACTTTTAGTTAAAAATAAACTTCAACTAGTTCCTAACTTCGTTCCATTTTATAGGAAATACTTTTCCACATATGGAAGCCAAAATGCTAACAGGGATTCCTTCCACCACTTGAGTCCTACGGAGATGTGGAAAAACCCTTCAATAATAAAGGAAGATCTTGAAATTTCTTATTCCATCACAATCCTTATGATACATGGCAGGATTCGGCTAGGGAAGAATATATCATCGCTATTCGGTCGAAATGAGGTGCTCGGTCTCGGTAAGAATTTCTCATTTACTTTCATGAGGACGAGATGAAGAAAGTAAAATGTTACTAGGATCATTAAATTCATTCGCTTTCTGTTAATCTTGAGGAATGTTAGTTGAAAAATTCGGAAGTTCTCACTGAAATAATTTTAATCGTTGTTGTGCTCATTATGTCGAGCTATTCCTCACGTGAATACTAAATTTTGAAAACACAGAACAACAGAAGCAATTTCAAGCCCTACACTGTAAAAATTAATTTTTAATATTCTATGAGATTTATAGAAGTATAAGAAGTACAAATGAGTTTCCGCCGTTTTATTGTAGATGGCGGGGCACGGAGTTTCGGTTAGCTTTCACAGATGATAACCGGCTTAAAAAATAGTTTGGACATTCAAGAACAACATAACCTATTAATATCATTGATTTTATATTGGTAAAATATAATTTTTATAAGTTGAAAATGTCAAAATTTGAGCCAAGTAAGCGTCATTTGCGGGAAATATTAGTTTACTTTTTTAATTCAAAGAAATCTGCTGCTGGGGCGCATCAGTTGCTCATAGAAGCATATGCTGAGTGTGCTTTGAGTGAGAGAACGTGTCGAGAGTGGTTTCAAAAGTTTAAAAACGGTGATTTCGACGTAGAAGACAAAGATCGCAGTGGAAGGCCAAAAATTTACGAGGATGCAGAACTGGAGGAATTATTGGAGGAAGATTCATCTCAAACACAAAAAGAACTTGCTCAACATTAGGAGTCACTCAGCAAGCAGTCTCACATCGTTTAAAATCATAAGGAATGATTCATAAACAAGGAAATTGGGTTCCGTACGAATTAAAGCCGAGAGATATTGAACGCCGATTATGCTTAAGTGAAATGCTGCTAGCTAGACATAAAAAAGGGGTTTTTTTACATCGTATCGTAACTGGTGATGAGAAGTGGATACATTATGACATTATGACCATCCAAAAAGATTAAAATCATGGGGATTACCTGGCCACGCGTCAACATCAACAGCAAAACCGAATATTCACGGAAAAAAACTTATGCTGTGTATTTGGTGGGATCAGCTAGGTGTAGTGTATTATGAGTTGCTTAATCCGAGCGAAACAATTACTGGAGCCCTCTATCGAACACAATTGATGAGATTGAGCCGAGCTATGCAGGAAAAACGCCCTCAATACTATTCTAGACACGAAAAAATTATTCTTCTGCATGACAATGATGGTCCACATGTTGCGGCTCTCGTGAAAAAGTACTTGGAAACACTTGATTGGGAAGTGTTACCCCACCCGCCGTATTCACCAGACATTGCACCGTCCGATTATCACCTGTTCCGGTCCATGGCACATGCTCTGACAACGCAGCGGTTCACATCTTATGAGGATACCAAAAATGCGGTTGATTCGTAGATAGCCTTAAAAGACAAGGAGTTCTTCAGACGTGGGATTCGAATGCTGCCTGAGAAATGGGAAAAAGTGGTTGCAAGTGATGGGCAATATTTTAAATAAATTTATATTACCGTTCTTCTATAATAAATATTTAATTTGTGTTAAAAAACGGCGGAAACTTGTTTGTACTCCTAATATATTTTCCTAAATATTATTTTTCACAAACTTAATATTTGTTTGTATTCAAAAGGTGGCTTTACTCTGTTTTAATTTTGTTCCTGGTTTGTCTATGAGTTCAGGTGATAATTATGATCCTATTAGGATATAACTGTTCAGTTTCAAGTGGAAAACAAATATACTGCTCAAAAATTTTATTAGCTGCAATATCCAACGTTTAATACCTTATCAAATAGCCATTTTGAAGAGTTCAATGAGTCTTAGCTGGGACGAAACCCCCACGAACAAGTGTTGTATAAGCTCTCTAATGAACCGCAAAATAAAAAAGCTTCATTGATGAGCCCCGACGAACTTGAGTAACTGTTTAAGGTTCCTTGTCATACGATATGGCAAGTACTTTCGAGCCAAATTTGGACTATGGATTTTGGTACCCAGACCAATGCTTTCTGCTACAGATAACACTCCAACTCAATGTCGAACCAAAAATAGCGAAAAGCTCTTCTAGATTCATAGGAGTTATCGTGACTGTTCTCATATTCACTGAAAGGTTTTTACCCGAAAAGGCATCAATTTTATCTGCATAAATATTCTGTGTTATAAATAAATGAGGTACCTAGAAGTTCCTTCTATTTTTCCTATGCACGTATAAAATTATTAATATTCACAACTTCCTCAATTTAGTTGTTCAATTACCATACAAAGCATATGATTATGAATACTAACCCGACGCGCTGAAATACTACCGTACAATACTCATCAGACGGGAATCTGTTAATGTTTTCAGGACAAAGATCCAGGCGGAATAGGGGCTTGAACCAAATGCACATCAAATGGAATAATGGTTTTGATTGCTCCTTTTACTTCTAACCCGATTAAAATGTCACCACTGCGCCGCTGCCTCTGTATTCACGTTATCATAAGCCGACAGCGATAATCTGCGTTGGCTGAGATTGCATTTCGCAATTCCACATTCTGAATTTCAATCACATTCAAACTGGTAAAATTGCACTTTGAGAATTTTAATATGAATTCTTTTCATTTGTGAATACTGCAATATGCTAGAAGATGGAAATTCAAATGTGTTTCAGAGGAATATACAGAGTGTTTTAAAGAAATAGTCCATCCAGGTACCACCTAACGTAGCCATGGACGCAATATGTAATTCTGCCGCTGCAATAGTATTGATTGAACTCGAGGTCAATATCTATTGCGTAGCAATATACGAATATTTCTGGTTTATATTCTTGTCCAATATTGTATTGAGTTTAGGAATATTTATTTGACGGGAATTTTTGTGTTGTTTATTCTTAAGTAACGAAAAGTAAGCAGTTACCACACAATATCATTAATAGCCTAAGTTATCCCCAGAAGCATAATAATTGTACAAAATCTATTTTAGTTAATTGAATCGGCGGACAGTGCAACTTACATCTGTATTTCACTTCGAAACTTAAATGAAGCCAAATAGGTTTTTGTGATCGCTGTGCAGACATGCATGCTTCTACTCATCAGTGCAATGCTATATTGCTAACGAATGCAACACAGCCACGCTCCTATATGCGCCCCGCTTAGCAACCCTACTGTTTTCCAAACGTTTTCCTCCGTTTGTGACTTTAGATATAATTGGGATTATAGTTCACTTCTTGCTTTAAGAAGTCATGAATAGTTAGCTGTCTAACAGAAAACAGTAAGTAGATATAGCAAACATTAACAGCAATGCTGAACTTGTTAAATTTGGAGTACCACAGGGAACAGTGTTAGAGCCTATATTATTTATTATTCACATCAATAGTCTTTTACAGATAAATGTGAAAGCAGTCGCCCTTTGCAGTTTTGCAGGCGATACCCCCTATTATATGGCGAGAGTAACACTTGGGATAATCTTTAAAGGGCTAAAGAAGATATTCAAATCGTGAGTCTGTGGTTCAAGGAAAATAAGTTTCCACACCTAGAAAATCTTGAAAATGATTCTTCGTCAGTTCGGGTAGCTGACCATGTGAAATATTTATGTGTAACGATTGATAGTCATCTGAAATGGGATAAATATATGATTATTTTGGTGAATAAATGTTTGTGAGTTTACTTACCATGTTGCTACAGAAGCCTCTTCTGTCCTTGTCAGATGATTCGCTATTGCCAAGGTTATGAATCCCCTACAAATATTTGTGGTGCAGAATTTCCTTGGTATAAACGCACAGAAAATACAAATCACAATAACGAAACTAAAAATAAGATGAATTAATACTTTGCCCTGAAAATTGAGTACTCAGCCTAAAAACAGGTTTCAAAATTGTGTAATTGAAAGAGAAATAAAATATTTCAATTCGTTAATAAATCCTCAATTACTCATATAATTAGTTCATCTGTCAACATGTTTATAATGTGATAATGAAGTGGTTTTGAAATCACAATCTTGTTATTGATGCTGAAAAGTCTCAGTGTGTATTCTTTCATATTGAGATTTCAGATGACCTACATGATTCAGAGATCGTTTAGGGGTTGCAGCCTCGCAACGTGTTGAGCACTTTATTGCAGCTATGTGCGTCCTTTAATGGCATATGCTGGACCGGTGGGATGCCCTTCTCTCAGGTTGCGGTCAACTTCTTCTCGAGTCTGTACACCGTTGGAATATAAGGATTCCCTTAGGAAGGATAATACCAGACTATCATGCTAGTTTAAGGCTACTGAATCTGCAAACTTTGGGGGATCGACGAAATAGAGGGGATCTTATTGGGCTCTGCATGGGTTTTTTGGTGTGAATCTGGATCACCTCTACATGGAAAGCAGTACCCAACTCTGAAGGCCATGCCTCCAAACTGGCGAAAGAGAATTTCAAAACTATGCAGCGTCAAACGTTTCTTTCAACATAGTTTTCGGCGGATGGAATGGGTTACCGCATGGTGTTGTTGGTGCAAATTCAATGAATTCCTTCAAAAACCGACTCGACCAGTTCATTCGAGACCAGAATTGCCTCTAACTCAACTAATGTAACTGTGAATATGTGCAGGTTTCTTTGTTAATTTTATTTGTTTATGAATTCCATTTTATTTTAATTCGTAATATTTAGTTTATGGGTGAAAACCAGTGGCGTACCCAGACATGAGCCTTGGAGAGGGATAAAAACGTTATAAACGAAAAAAAAAATTGTTTATTCGGGGGATATACTTTTATAAAACAAAATCTAGTTGCCTAGGCCTTTTTGAAAGTTCATCAATAATTTCATCTTCGGAAATAGACATCATTGCTACGTCGTTGAGTCTGTTTTGAGAAGTAGAATGTTGTAGATGGTTCTTTATTCTTTTAAATGGTATTGTACAGAATATTATTAATAGCTTGTACACACTAGGAAAATCTTGTGGATTACATATTTCCAGATGAGCCAAAGCTGGACTATTACTTTTGATATCTGGATGATTATTAAGATGAATGTGCCAAAATTTAATTTCAGTTTTTGTATATCCGATATATAGAAATCTAAAAGTTTGTCATACTCGTCGGTATCAGTTGTTTTTCTCCTGTCAGCAGATGCATAAAGCCCTAGAAAATTTGTTTATGGTTTGCAAATCTTTCCTCTAACTGGCTGATGAAATAATCAATGAATGGAATGTAAATGGTAACCCTGAAATAGTCCACTGCTGGTGCTTCTGAATCTTGCAGAATGATAGAATTTGCCCTATTTTTTTGGCGTGAAACAATTCTTTTTGCCTTAATGTTGGTTCCAATACTTGAAGCAAGAGCCTGAAATATGCAAGAAAATAAAAAACTGACAAACACATTTTACATTCTAACTTTTACTTGAGCTTTATTGAAGATCGAGTCGAAATATGTTTTGACGTATGATTTTCAGGCAAGAAATAGTATTTTCCGTTATAGTAACAACTTCTCTGAGCTCGACTCCAGATTTCTGTAGAAATCGACAAAGGGGTAAGGCATAACAAATTATTTGTTTCACGACTTGAGGTGCGACCAGATAGTCGGAATCATTCAGTGTGCAACATATTCGCATCTCCAGAATGTTTCCAGTTTGATATATCCTCTAAACTTTCAACGACGTAATCAAATAATTCCAAAAAATCTTGTACTGCTTCATACTTAGATGTCCACCGAGTTGCAGATAATCTTTTGAGTGTTTTTGCGGAAGGTATTTCGTTAGACTCAACAATATTTTTCAGAAGAACAGTTTGTCTTTTTGGAGTGTTGAAGAAATCATACAATTTATTTATGGTATTGAGGCAGTTTCTAATTTGCAGAATTTCGCAAGATTTTGAGATGACCAAATTCAAAGAATGGGCAGCACAGTGCACATAAATCGCGTCAGGGGAGTTATGACGAATAATCGCTTGAACGCCATTGAATTTTCCTGACATATTACTTGCACCCTCATACCCTTGCCCGACAAAATTCTTGAGTTCTATTCCAAATTTTTCCAAACTATTTAATATCAAATTAGATATACTTTCGGCGGTTACACTTCTGCTAGAACGAACTGTAAGAAAATCCTCGTGGATTTTGTTTGCATTGACATATCTCACACATAAATTAACTTGCTCAATTGTCGATATATCGGTTGTTTCATCTACTAGAATAGAAAACACTTCTGCCTCATTAAATTCTTGATTCCAATTTATTCAGCATGATAGTATTTATACTGTTAATAATTTCATTTTCTATTCTTGGGCTTATATAAGTCTCCCTTTTACTTGATTTTTCAAGAGTCTCCCTTAGCTTAGTGTCACGCCTAGCTCTATATTTCAATATTGCACGAAATTTTTCCTGATTTACACAACTATCATCAATTTTTAGTTCTCCAGAATCTCTATGTCCTCTAAGTGACATTTCCTCTCTATCGCATATTAATAAATCTTCTATAATAGGTTTAATTCTAGCTCTATATTTTGATACCTGTCTTGTTCGACTTTCGTCTATCAAGTCTATTATACTTTCTTGAATTTCCGTTTTTATTTTAACTAAATTACGTAGGCACATATGGATTCTTTATGAAATGAAGTATTCTGATGTTAATTGAATATCTACAAAAATGAATCATTGCTTATCTTACAGTTATAAAATAAAATTTAATGAAAATTCACCTCTTTTGCCTGTTTCCAGTTATACATTTTGGTTTTCACCAAAGCACCTAACACCTGGCTATTAGACCCGCCTGTTGTGGCAAAAAATACACAAAATTTGCAAAACGCTCCGTTTTCTTTTGCTGAGTATGAGAGCCAATGGAACTCCACTTATGTTGAAAACGAAATTTAACTCTTTTATCACTGTATTTTTCGAGTATGTCGGTGGTGGAACCTAAAGTGAACTAATCACATCTTTTACATCGCTGACATGTTCACTCACAAAGTTTCCAATATCCTTTGAATTAACAGAGACTTCTTGAGATTTATTTTCATCTGTCGAAGTGTCAGCTATTGTATTCAAACGCGAAAAACTTGAAGATTCGCCTGCATCAATTTTCCCCTTTTGAAGAAGTTTTCCAAACAAGTTTGCTTATTCATAATGAGATTTTGATTATTTTGGAGATCACGGAACACACATTAAAAGTTAAACACTGAATACAATAGAAAAATTTCACGTAATCCAACTCAAACAGAATATACTAAAGAACTAAATCTACTGACCTATCGTCCTATCTTTGTGAGTGAAAATGTTGACGCAGTAATGGAATCCAAAGTGCCGACAAAGATATTCTTCGCGACAAAGAGATTAATAGGTATTTTATGATATTATTTAGTTACTTAAGGAAGAACTTGCTGTGAAGGGTGACGCCGATTCATTTCGAGCAGTTCGGACCTTTTACCTCAGAATCTCATTAATTTTTACGAGATAGTTTTTCACCAATTTGGCATTTAGAGTCCGTGTGTAAATAATGACGTCGGATCGGAAATTATTGAGCCTTGTGACTAGGTCAATAAATAATTGACACCCAGAGTAATAATTATGATGTTTATTTATACGAACAATTCGATTCACAAACTACATACATTCTCACCCTTAATTCTAGATATCACAGTTCATGGTAATAAGCCTAAAGGTACGAAAAACTACAAAGGGTTATCAGTCGTAAACAAAAACAGTCATCTCTAATTAGAATTACCATCCGCAATTTTATTACCTCGTATCTGCAAATGAAAACCCATTCCATAAATTAGACACATCATTTGAGTAGGTAGTACGTTGAAATATTTACAATTTTACATTAGGCTATTATATGATTAAATTCTCATATTAAAACTAACAAATGGTTTCGTATTGTTCGTGATTGTTCTGTTCCATTAACCAACTCGGAGGGCGTAAATAGAATTCACCCAATCGAATGGAATTCATCAATGCGTTTCAGAGTTTTTCCAAAGAAGAAATACCCTATTTGAACGTTCGATTCGGAGTGATTTGTGGAGCATTAGCCAGTGATTTTCATGTGTACATTTACACGTTCGATGCCATTATCAAATTATGTATATTGTGGCATTAGTTCTGGGAAACAACGTTGAGAATGAGATGGAATGTATAAAAGTCGTCACATTCGATTTTTTTCGGAACTTTCGAAGTGACAGACATCTGTCGATTTCACTAGAACTTCTTTTTCTTCAGACGGAGATGTTGAAAAATTGCTGCATATTTCATAGTCACGTTGGAGTTTAATTTCTTGATCGTGGAAATGGAAAGTACGAGTTACTCAAGCCAAGAGGTATGGAAATACCTGGAGTGGTCCATTGTTGGAATATGGCGATTAGATCGAAAGAACTTCCGGTCCTTTAAGCTATCACGACAAGGAATTTCGAAATGGCACGTGTTATCATACAAAGTTTTGTCGCCATAAAGAGAAGAGATTCATTGCTGAACCAAAAATCGTCTACAGTTTCGTGGAAGAACAAATCCTTGATAGGGTATTTTGCGATTCATTTCCATTGTTATATTTCTCGTCCTGACTGATATAATGTCTAAGAGATGTCCAATAAGCAGAAATCGAGCGTAGCTGCGTACGTCAGCGACTTAAGTACAGGTGGATTGAGATCGAAGCGGCCAATTTAAGGGCAGTTAATCAGCGGACAGTCGAGTTCGCGAAAAGAACTGATAGAGAGAGTTCACGAAGAAGGCGATTGGGAGACAGTTCGTGAATAGATAAAGACGGAATAGTTCAGAAACTCAGTAACTGTTTTTGCATTGAGTGTTGTTAGTTAAGACGCTCGAGTATAATTTCAACATCATAAATAAACTGTGTTTAGTACATGTTGTGTGTATTTAACACTGAAGAAGAGATAGGCCTAGACATTGAGATGAAATAGCCTATACAGGGTGTTTCAAGTTCGACGGCCTAGTAGGAGTTTCTGGAGAACTGGGCTTATTTGAGATCCGAAAAATGGGATTATGAAATTGTTCCATATTCTCTATTCAGTTAAAATGTTTTTGAAACTGTATCACTTCCGATTGTACAGGAAATGAAAATGAATTTTCTCAAAAAATATTTTTCTATTTCTTCTTCTTAAATATCATTAAGTATTCAATTCTGAACTTTCTGTTTGAATTGTTTCTAAAATATTAAGAGAATACTGAGGAAAAGGAGAAATATGGGTAGTCACTATTATGTTTATCATTCGAATTCTCAATATGCCGAACGCAAACTGTTTTCAGATTTTGAAAGTAGAAGAATGTGGGAATGCTGTGTGGCTTTTGAATTTTTGATATTTCATCACAGGGTGTTCCGAATATTGTGTCGAAAATTGCGGGCAAAATTCGACCATAACTTTCGTTTTTCAAATCAAAACTCTATTTTTTTATGATTGCATTGGATTCTACAATAAAAAATAATGATAATGTTCAAACATGATTATGCCTCTAAATTCAATAATCAGAAAGTTATTTGAGATTTCCTTGATTTTTGTTATACGTAGAGAAAATTTCCTTCACTCTGTTATCAAACTAAACAACAGAATAATATTCTGTGATCATAGAAAATGAATTATCAAATGACTGACAGGTCTTATTAATGCAATTCCATTTCATGAAATGAGTTCTCTTCTTCTTGATTTATTTCAAATTGACGGAGAATGCAACAGAAATTTTACTAGATACGTTTAATTTTTTTTTAGTTTTGGCAGTGTAAGAGCTTCTAGGCAATACAAAAAAAGTGTAGTTGATGATGAGGACAATGTAACTAGTGTATTGACCTATTTTGATGCGAATGCACTTCAATTAGATGTGTATCTCATGAAACAAATTTGAGCAGTGCTTTATTTCATCGAATTTTGAGAAAAAATGAAATGCATAACTTCAAGTATGCAGAAGTAAATGCTCAGAAACCAGGTGACCATATAAGGAAAGTGAATTTTTTCAGAAATTATTGTGAACGATGGAAATTTCTTGAAAAGGATCGTTTAGACCGACGAAGCCACATCTACAAATTATTTAATAGAAGGAATTGGCACATTTGGAGAACTGATAATCCTTTCGCATTAAGGCAAACGCCTGTTTTCAGCAAACAGGATTAGATTAGTCGAGTTGCAGACGCCTTCGAATCATAAGATGGATATCAAATTAGTAAAGCTGCAAACCGTGGTGTTTTAAGACGTTTGCATAAGTGCGTGGAAGAAAATGGACATCATTTACATTAGGAAATATATTTTTTTCGTTTATGTAGTTATTCCATTTGTCAATTTTTATACATTTTTGCGCGCTTGTTCTAGGGAACAGCGTGTTATCGTTTTGTCCAAACGTCTGTTATTATCATTCATTCATAAGCAATTTGAATATGATTAATTATATTAGCTAATTTTCACCTGAAAACATTTATTTTGTATTATTTTTCCAAATTCGTCATACGAAAGTACGATATAAATTTATTTCTATTCTAGATGTGCTATACATCTCAAAAATAAATGAATTCTCATTCGCTTCCAAATAGGCATAATCATGTTTGAACACTATCATTATTTGTCATTGTAGAATCCAATGCAATCATAAAAAATTGGGTTCTGATTTGAAAAACGAAAGTTATGGTGGAGTTTTGCCCGCAATTTTCGACACAATATTTGGAACACCCTGTGATAAAGTATCAAAAATTCAAAAGCCATACAGCATTCCCACATTCTTCTATTTTCAAAATCTGAAAACAGTTTGCGTTCGGAATATTGAGAATTCGAATGATAAACATAATAATAGTGACTACGCATATTTCTCCTTTTTCTCAGTATTCTCTTAATACTTTTGGAACTATCAAGCCAACCGGAACAATTCAAACAGAAGGTTATTCAGAATTGAATACTCAATGATATTTGAGAAGAAGAAATACAAACATTTTTTTTGAGAAAATTTATTTTCATTTCCTGTATAACCGGAAGTGATTAGGTTTCAAAAATATTTCAACTGAATAGAGAATATGGAAAAATTTCATAATCCCAATTTTCAGATTACAAATGAGTTCTCCAGAAACTCCTATTAGGCTGTCGAACTTGAAATGTAAATTTTTTCATTTCTTAGTTTTGTTGAATTGACATCTTCCAGTTTGTATTCTTTTAAATTTCTTCTATAATACATAATGAGATGATAATTGGATATGAAAGATTGTATTGCTAAACTTAACTTCTCAATGAAATCCCCTTTAACAACATCGATACAAAAACCATAGAAATAAATTTCTGATCAATAATATTTTATGAAATATAAAATATCCAACCTCTTTTCAATGCTTAAGACGAAATCAACTGGCTTAATAATTCAGGAGTATAAATTAAGTTGTCACCAGTGCGGTAGGATATATGTACAAAAAACCGGGAGAATCTGTCCAAAAAACGTTCGAAGAACGTCAGTCATCATTTAGGAATCGAAATGATTTTTTCGAAACCAATTATGTCTCCCCAGAATCAGTCAATCTCGAAATATTTCATCTGGAAGCGAAAGGTAAAAATCTGGACATTCTGGAATCGATAGAAATATTCAAGCGCGTGCACGTTTTAGAAATGAAAACATTTAACGAGCAGACGAACTTTTGGAACTTCTCGAAATTTCACACAAGCCGAAGCCTTCAATAATTATATAACCCTTGAGATACAATTTGTTTATTCTGTTTGAAAATGTGGTGAACACTTTGAAACTCAAATCACTGTATATTCAGTAATAAAAAGTGATATAAAACGAATCCAAGAATCAACTCGTTGAAGCATAAAGGCATCTAGAGAGGAGAAAGCCAAGTTCTAGTGAAATCAAGTGATACCAACGAATGTTCCAAAGAAATCATTGAATACAGTAGTGTTTTAATCATCTCTGTCAAAATTTTGGCGATTCAATCATAGTTTTTCTGGTTCAATCATGGAATTCTAGGTTTCAATTAATCTTCCGTCTCAAGTGAGAATTGAATTCACAATTCTTTTAAGTTTTAATCTTTCAACGACATTATCATTCTTATTCTCCTGCAAATAATCACTGCAAAGTTTGACCTAGTTCCGAAGCAGCATTCCCTACTCTGCTCAATAAGGAAAATATTGCTTCTAAAATCAATCCTCAGGGTAACCTCAAATCGAATTTAATCTATGTCGGTTTGATACTTATATATAGGTTAAATCGGGTGGAATGGGTATTTGACCTGACCTAATACCATCATTACGGATTAGTCAGTCAGTATGGATTAATAGAGAGAGGAGCTGCTAGGTATTTTTCAGACTGAATGACCCATGTATAGTTGCAAGGAGACTATTTGTAAACCTCAACAGAACACGGGCCTAACATATTGTCTTTAATTTGGAATGGGGGAAGTGGAGGAATGGCTTAGTAAAAAATAAGAAGGGGAAATATCTCTTCTTCCGAACAGGGTAGCGATCGATATCTCTTACGCTTTGCTAGTTCATCGAAATGTATTTGGACACGTACTCTCAATTCTTTTTTCATTATATCTCATCAAAAATATCAACTTTCATATCTATGGATCGATTCCGAAAGATCCTCTTTGCCGTTAAGGGCACCGAAAGTAAGCACCAGAAAAATTTCATTTGCCTCAAAAATGACTAAAATTAGCATGCATACGGGAAATATATGACCAAATTGCAACATAACCGTTCTATCAACATTTATATCAACGTTATTGCAAATAGTGACCGAAAATTCAGTAATTAATTGTAATTAGGTTTTGACATTATTTAGGAACATTACATTTCTACAAGTTCTAACAATCAGTACCCCTGTTCTGTGTTCCATCCATGAGATGCAAGAGACGAATACAAGCAAAAAATTAGTTATGTCGAATTTAATTAATTTCAAGATGCTTTCACAACCATGCAATTAAAAAAATATACCTGAAGAAATTTTGCAGTTTTTCGAGTGGTGCAAGCAAAGAAACTTCGAAAAAGTTAACATTTTGAAACCTTCAACATTATGGAGCAGATTCTCAATGATCAATAGTTGTCTAGCTGTGAAAGAAGATATAGACGTACATGATTTTCGGAAAACTATTGCGTTTCTGATACAACAATCAGTTGGTTACGTACCAAAAAAATTCAAAGTTGTGAAGTGGTTGCTTGCAAAGATCATTTTGATTTTTGGAATTTTTGGTGCATGCAGACGAGACGATTTCATTCGTCCAAACATCGATGATGTAGAAGACCATGGCAGATCAAGGTCTTTTGGTGTATCAGAGGAATGTTGAAACTTCAGAGCTTGTGACATTTATCGCATAAACATACCTAAGACCTCAAAATCTGAAGAGATGAAGGTTGTTTGTTGCGTTTCGCAATGGAAAATGCATTGTCCAACATATAGGCTGTCATAATTTAGATTAGGTGGAATACCGAAAATAATTTCAGAATATTTATACCTGAAAAACGCCCAGATTATACTGGACATAGTTTACGCCAATCGTCATCAACCATGTGAGGGTATAAATGATGCCCCCGGAACTGCCAGAATACACAAGATTCTTTCCAGAAAGCCAGTGAGAACAACGGGTTCGCTCAAACGTCCGGAGGGTGGTTTCACTGGTTCCAGAAAAGAAACATTGGAGCTCCTCGCGAACAAACACTTCCCTGGATGTCAAATCTTGGAAGATACAAACGCCAGATCCAACCCTGATCATTTAATCTGGCCTGGGAGGGGCAACTGGCGAATATCCAAAAATATAGTCACTGCACAAGCGGTCAGAGACGCAATAAGGTCTTTCAAACTTTTCAAAACACCGGGGGTAGACGGAATCTTTCCAGCCCTTCTTCAAAAGGGCATGGATGTGTTGATTCCGCATCTGCTAAAATTATTTAGAACAAGTCTGGCTTGGGGGGTTATCCCTACAAGCTAGACACTAACTAAAGTGGTATATATACCAAAGGTGGGACGAACAGAACCGAAACCCTCTTCGTTCAGACCAATAAGCTTGACATCGTTCCTGCTGATGAACCTGGAAAAGGTGATTGATGTCCATATCAGGGGGAAGGTGCTAATTGACAGTCCCCCTAGCACTCATCAATACGCCTACCAGGCTAACAAATCGGCAGAACTTGCATTGCATAATCTGGTCGGAAAATTAAACCAATCTCTCGATAATAGAGAGATAGCACTAACAGCGTTTCTGGACATTGAAGGTGCTTTTAACAATACGCTGTCGGCTTCTCTCGCTGAGACTGTCGCTGCGAGAGGAATCGAACCACTAATCTGTAGATAGATGCAGGCAATGCTATGCGGCAGAACAATAACGATCTTATACCAGGATGAGGTCTTCGAGTTCAAGGCTGCGAAGGGCTGTCCGCAGGGAGGTATTCTCTCACCTTTACTGTGGACCCTTCTCGTTGATGACCTGCTAACGATCATTTCGCTGTGGGGAGTCGACGTTCAAGCATTTGCTGATGACCTGGCAATCATAGTGAAACGTAAATCGGAGGTGACGATATCGGCCGTACTTCAAGAGATACTGAACACTATTGACAAAAGGTGTATAAGCGAAGATATGTCTCTTAACCCGCAAAAGGTAGTTATAGTACCATTCACTAAAAAACGGAAGTTGAATGGATTATAACCTCCAACTATCCGTGGTGAAATAACACAATTCTCATTTGAGGCAAAATATCTGGGAATAATCCTGGACAAGACCCTCAGCTGGAGTGCACACCTAGATAAAGTGTGCCAGAAAGCCAGAATGGGTTTCTGGACTTGCAGGCGGATCTGTGGTAAAACCTGGTGCCTAAAGCCCAGGCAGATGTACTGGCTATATACTATGGTAATTAGACCACGGATAGTGTATGGCGCTGTAGCGTGGTGGAAGAAAGGCCAACAAACGGTTGGCGAACAAAAGCTCACCCGACTACAGAGATGGTCTTGCCTTGCAATTACAGGTGCGTTTCGCACCACACCCACGGCAGCCATGGAGGTCCTACTAAATCTACAACCCCTGCACCTACTGGTGCAGAGGGAGGCTGAACGGACCACATACAAACTATATCAACTGGCGATTGACAGGCCAGAGGCAATAGTGATGGGAGGCTCAGGACTGCTGGACGAGCTTTTAACGAACAGTATCCTATCGATGCCCTCGGATCTAATGTCAAAAATCACGAGCCAGGAACGGAATTTCAATGTTATCGTTCCCAGCCGGGACGAATGGACCCAGCATGCTGAGGTTCTATTGAGAACCGACCTTGGCTTGTTCACAGACGGCACGCGAACGACGAACGGAACAGGAGCTGAAGTCTATGGGAGCAAACCGAGAATTAACATCTCATTGAGTCTCAGTCAAAACGCAACCATATTCCAGGCAGAAATATTTGCCATTGAGAGCGCGGCGGAACTGCTGATAAAACGGCAAATCCGCCACGGTAAAATCAAAATATTTACTGATAGTCAGTCAGTACTAAAAGCTCTGGAATCCAGCTGTTTTGCATCCAAAACAGTCTGGAGTTGCCGCACGGCTTTAAACAGGCTCGGTATGTATAACGGCGTCCCTCTGGTTTGGATACCGAGCCACTCAAACTGAGGAGGAGGCAGATCGGCTGGCATTTGCTGCAGCTGCGCTGCCTCTGGTAGGACCGGAACCATTCCTGGGAATGCCACATGACGTGGCTAACGAGGCGATAACAGGCAGAATGAACTGATGGCTAGAGTCTTTCTGGCGGAGCCATTCTGGCCTGAAACATTCGAAGTTGTTCCTTGGAACGGTCTGGCTGAAGACAATGAATGCAGGCTGTGTCTTGAGGACACTGAAACAGTTATGCACATCGTCTCAGAGTGCCCAGCGGTGAGTCGCATCAGGTTCGAGGTTTTTGGCCAGGGTTTTATAGCCCACAGCGAACTGAAAAAATTACCCCTGAACAAGATTATCGGTTTTATCCAAAAACTGGATCTCGTCGGGGAGATATAAATTAGGGGTGAACCACAATAGTCCGTGCAGACGCAGTGGTAGGGTGAACAGACGCCCGCTAGCCATAAATAACATAACATAACATCAAGCATGTTGATAGAAAATGGAGGAGATTTGCTCACCCTTAAGAGACCTGAACATGACAGTCTTGAACTGTGGCTGAAGTGTACATTGGAGAATCGATTAACAGAAAAACAGAGGTCCCCCATGAGATATTTGGTTCATCAACCATCGAAAACTGTCCTGGAGTTTCGAGAACTCAACGAATATCTACCGATTTGCCAGCGCCGCTGAAGAATAGTTGCTCCGATTCGATCGATTCTACAGATGAATTATTGAAAAGTATAAACATCTCTAACAATACCTAATGTTAGATTAATATAACTGTTGGGAAGTGAATGAAATGTTTGATTGTTACTGATTTTTTGTTGAATAAATTTTCAATATGAAAGTATTTTTGTGAGATATAATGAAAAATATCGTTCTTTACACGTCCAGAAAGACTTCTTTTGTGTTTGCTCATTTTCAAGACTGGTAATGAAATATGCTATTTCATTAGCATATGAGTTTACAGCATTAATTTATATTTCATCATCATCATCATATTAACGCAGCATATAGGATGATCCAAAGTTTCAATTATAGACAAAATAATTAATATTAGGCAAATCTCTACGTTGTTAGTTTAAATATAAAAATTGTTTTAGTTGCAACTCCATTTCCTACTGAATACCTCAAATTGTGTGCAACTTTTTTTCTTATTAAAATCATAAGTACCAATTTTAGCTTTCCCTAATTTGTATTGTTCACTCAACAATTGTTTCGTAGTACCATGACATCATCAGGTGAGTATCTGAACTGAGAATTTAATTGCAGAAATGTTCCTCAAGTATTTAACTCTGTCTTCAAAAATAAAGAGGCGCTAGTGAAAAATGGGTGGGTTTAAAATCATTAGGAGAATTTCCTAATGTTAGTTAAAAGTATGGAGTGCGGATTTGTTTAAGTCTTTTTGATCATTCAATATCATTTGTTTCTTATTATACCTATTGAGTCTTAGGGTTTCCAATTTGACTTTCAATGTGTAATATTCTGTAGTCATTATTGAAATTATGTCCTGTATCTAGCAAATAATTCGCATATGTTCAATTTTGTATTTTATTAATATAACATTTTTATTTGGAACTAACATTCAGTCTGTCCAATACTGGTAAATACCACAAGTTATTTTATACATTCCTGATCTACTGTTTTTTGAAATAATGTCTTTTTGTTTATTATTCAATTGCTTAACGAATTATTAATTCTCAATTGTATATGAAAAGTTTGTTCTCTTTTTAAACATTCGGCAGTTCTTTCTATATAAATTAAAGAAATATGTTTTGTTTCATTTAAATTTTTAAGATTGGGATATACTTGTGTTATGGCTATTTTGTACTGAATTTCATTCAATGGGCTATGATCTATGAAGCATACTATTATTATAGGAGGCCAATTCATGTGAACATAGATGATTGGAGGTAATCATATTCATATGAATTATATGATACTTTTATTTATAGATTAGTTAAAATACCTGTGAGAAAATGAAATCTTTACAAATATATACCATCCAAATAATAACTTCAAGTAGGTTATATAACTCCAGGTAATTTTTGAAATGTATGTATATATAGTGATACATTTTACGAGGATGAATAAAGATTGATCGATTAAAAAAATCAATTGAATATGTCTATTATAGATAGCGCATTGAACTAAAGTTGAGTACAAAATATCAATAATACTAGCATAATACACACGGGGATCAAAATAAATTTGTAGGCCAATATACTTGCCAGATAAGGAGCACAGGTGATAAGGAAGAGTTTTGAAAGGGGGAAGAAACCGAAAGAAAAATACTCTGGCGGAATCTTCAAGAGTTGGATAACTCCAAAATATTTCTTGAGAACTTAGATACTACAAGATACAAAAATTACTCGAGTTTCGCATAATGAAAAAAGTTTGACTGATAGAATACGATATTAAAAATAATAATTTATCCTCACTACATTTGAATTGAGCAAGAGCGTTGTGATATATAAGAAAAGATCCAACATGATTCTGAATTATGGGACTGTATAAGTCTGAAAAAAAATTGTTTTAACTTACAGATTTGTTGTTATATCAGTTCATTCGTGTATGATTCATTTACTTAGTTATATCCTACCCCTCTTCGAAATTTTCCTAATATGACCTTTGCTTGGTTATTAAGTTGTTAATTATTGGCACAATTTTATTACAATTCATTTTCATCTCAGCTTTCTCAAGCTTTGGAATCGTGATTTGCCCAAATATATTCAACATTCATGTAGTCATATTGAAAGTTAACATTACCAAGACTACACAATCTTAAATCCCGGATGAGCAATGACATTCTCCAATAAATTATTATTATTGACATTTGTAGAGTTATTCTAGGACTGGTGAAGCCAATGGCAGACGTACGATTGAAGTTCAAGTATAAATTTCTGAGCACATACATATTCCTCAGTAATTAGGAGTATAAACTATGGTAAGAGAAGGTTCTTCAAATTCTTTGAATAAAATATGTTTAACCGTTCAAAACTCATGTAAACTCGAATAGAACTTCCTGATAGGAGAAAGCTCATACTCCTAAATGATCATATTCAGAAAAGATTATCAGCTGAATTAATTAATTCGTGATCCTTAGTAGGTATTGATCGAAAGTAAAGCCGAAGATCATTGTTATCAGGAATCTAACAAATTCTATTTATTTTGTTATGCCTTAATATGGAACTAAACTTTTCCACTGAAAATCTACGCCTGATTTCACATCTGTATGAGTCTTCATAAATGTCGAATGATGTTGAAACCAAGGCGATACAACCACGTCTATTTTGTCACAAGGCTTTTCGTACAGAAGCTGTATCAAACTACTTCTTTCATTTCTTGTGTTAGATTATACAATTAAGTTGTGTTGCACATACGATTTAGAATTGTTTTAGTGGACGACAAACGACACAGGCAAAGAGCTATATTATTCAATGGTGGAATTTCCTTTTTACGTTTAAGTGGTAAATGTTGAAGATGATAGCAAAAGATCTTATTGGAAAAATTGTATGTATCATGCAAAGAAATAATTATTCTGTCTCGTTCTTTCGTCATACACATATCTACTTGAATTGAAGAAAATCATCGATTTTTTTTCATGTTAACTTGATTTCTTCGCTCATTACCCTGTCATAGCGTTTAAGTATAACGATCGGAAAATCCCTGATATACAGAAGAAAATGGGAATTCAGTTGAATATCAGGACAGATGATTTTCTGCCTAAACAGCTCACATTGTACATCGCAAAGAAGATTGTATGCAATCGACATAGTTTTCTAGGTAACAGAGAAAATCCATATACATATACATGTAGTAGGAGCACAACCAGAATAACAATAACAATCATACTCTACAAATAAGACTTTTAACAAGAGTTCCATTTGGTACGAATATCCTTCTTCCCACTATATATAAACGGACGTGAGTCACCTAAATTTTCACTTTGCGTCAGTTAAATTACACATTCAGCACTAAGAAATTCGAAATACCCGCCTAATCGGACAGCCTTCTCATCCAGAGATGCGTCGAGAAGATTAGGAATTGACTGAATCTCATGAAATAGTTGGGGAAGGAATTGGTGCAGCTAGAGTTAACACCTTGTAAATTATGAGTGCTGTGCTCGCGAATCGGGGCTATCTGAGGAGTGTCCTCCATGATTTCCATGTCCCGTATCTCTTTGTACAAGCTGTACATTGAGGCGACGCAGCTTAGTTTCATCCTTCCGCCTTTGAAGAGGTCCTGTGTCGAGTTGATGGTGATTGTAGATCGTACTGTTTCCAGGCCAGGCAGGGCGTCGTAGTAGACGACCGAGTTGTGGATTTGAACTCCGGGTTTCGGATGTGCCTGAAATTGAGTAAAAAAACTTGATTCTACATGAATTGAAAGCTTTTCGATTGATGGAAAATCTTTTGAACAATGTATTGAAATATATCACTCGAATTCGAATCGATTTATCATGCGAATTGTTCCGTGAATAAAATGAATATATTGGGTGTATACTCGATGGAGATTAACAATGAATTCACATATGTAAAAATAAAACTGTTATTTTTAGGGAAAACAACTTTGTAACTTCTATGTTCTATGTCTAAGATTTTAACCTAAAACTGTCACATGTCATATTTAGTTAGCATAAAATAGAAAAAGGCTTTTTACTTGATAGAAGAAATCTAACGAAATTTGAATATCAAAACAGATTTAATCTGTTAGTCTTCTACAATTTTAATTTCAAAAAAATTTTCATTCAAAAAACTTTTAGAATTAAATTAATGTCTACAATAAGCACCGCTTATATTTAATAGACGTATGTATTCTGTCAAGAAAGTACCGGGAATTATCGATTTAAATCTGGCGGGGCAATGAGTCAGATAAATTTTTTTTTCCTAGGTTGGTACCACTGTCCTTAATTACTATGCCAAGCTTGAGCGGGATCTGTCAACTAGTGTGTTTGCAACAGCTGATTAAGTCAGTCGATGTTAGCGTGCGTGCCGATTTTTACTATGGGTGATTACGTTGAGCAAAGAATTTGTTTGAAGTTTTGTGTTGCAAATGAATTTTCGTGTGCCGATGCATTGAAAATGTTGCAAAAGGCCTTTGGTGATAATGCTCTATCGAAAACTCGTGCATATCAGTGGTACAGAGCCTTCAAGGACGGTCGTGAAGTGGTCGCCCATCGACGGCTTCGATCGAAGATAACGTCGATAAAATTAAGGAAAGGATTCTGGAAAACCGTCGTACCAGCTTGAGAGAGATAGCACATGATCTTAAGATATCCCACGAGTCCTCACGTACGATTTTGTTTGATATTTTGGGCATGAGAAAGGTGGCCGCACGACTCGTACCGAAAGACCTGAATTTTCTTCAAAAACGTTATCGCGAACAGGTTGCTTCAGACATGCTGGATCGCTGTAATTCCGATTCTACATTCATGGAACGCGTTATAACTGGTGATGAGACCTGGGTCTACGAGTACGATATGCAAACAAGCCAGCAATCATCGGAATGGGTGGCAAAAAATGAGCCGAAACCGAAAAAACCACGCCAAAGCTGCTCGAAAATGAAGGTGATGCTCATTGTTTTCTTCGATATCCGTGGCGTGGTGCACTACAAATTCGTTCCAGAGGGTCAGACGGTAAACAAGGAGTATTACCTAGGCGTTATGAAACGTTTGCGTGAGCGTATCCGTAAGAAGCGGCCAAATTTGTGGGCGAACAACTCATGGATTTTGCATGACGATAACGCGCCTTCTCACCGAGCTACGATTGTGACTGACTTTCTCTCCGAAAACTCAACAAACGTGCTTCAGCAACCACCGTGTTCGCCGGATTTGGCTCCCGGAGACTTTTTCCTCTTCCCAAAACTAAAATTGCCCCTTCGTGGCACCCGTTTTGAGTCGATTAAAACACAATTCGGCGCGAGAGCTAAAGTCCATCCCGGAAAACGCCTATAAAAAATGTTTCGATAATTGGAAGTGCCGTTGGCATAGATGTATTGGAGCAAATGGAGCCTATTTTGAAGGCGACCCAATAAATTTTGACGATTAAATGTAAAAATGTTGTTTTAATTGAAAATTCCCGGTACTTTCTTGACAGAGTAGTATATTCAAAACTCAATATGCAATGTCTATTTGAATGTTATCTAGGGCCGATGAAGAGATTATCCGTTTTCTAATTGTTTTTGTAAGATATATTACTTGTTTTGAGAGATTTTTGAATTAATTTATTTGAATATTTAAATATATTAAATATTTCAAATAAATTATATTTTTGAGAAAACCTTAAGTTGTGTTTTATGTTTTTGAAAAGGAATTTGGTTTCACTATGGTAAGATCAAAAACAAAATTTTGTCTCCTTCAAATATTTATTTATTAATTTTAATTGCCTTTTTATATTGGTTAGTTTATTTATTCCATTTGACATTGTATATTGAGTTTTGAATATATACGTCTATTGAATATGAGCGGTGCTTATTGTAGACATTAATTTAATTCTAAAAGTATTTTGAATAAAAATTTTTTTGAAATTAAAATCGTAGAAGACTAACAGATTAAATCTGTTTTGATATTCAAATTTTGTTATATTTTTTCTATCAAGTAGAAAGCCTTTTTCTATTTCATTTTATACATAATATATGATTATATTTAGGCTTGAATAATTCTTATTATGGAATGTCAATGGTGTGAAGAAGACCATAGAATACCTTACAGTTTTCTGTGATTTTGTGACGAACTGACTACCTGGTTTTTTAAAGTTAGTCTCTTTGAACAAGTTCACGTGTTAAGTTCTAAGGTATGATATAGTGATAGTTAGTTGATTTTGATATTTAAATGTTATCTAGGGCCGATGAAGAGATTATCCGTATTCTAATTGTTTTTTGAAGATATATTACATGTTTTGAGAGATTTTTGAATCAATTTATTTGAATATTTAAATATATTAAATATTTCAAATAAATTATATTTTTGAGAAAAACTTAAGTTGTGTCTTATGTTTTTGAAAAGGAATTGGTTTCACTGTGGTAAGATCAGAAACAAAATTTTGTCTCCTTCAAATATTTATTTATTAATTTTAATTGCCTTTTTTATACTGGTTGGTTTATTCAATCCATTTGACATTGTATATTGAGTTTTTGAATATATATGTCTTTTGAATATAAGCGGTGCTTATTGTAGACATTAATTTAATTCTAAAAAAATTTTTTTGAAATTAAAATTGTAGAAGACTGACAGATTAAATCTGTTTTGATATTCAAATTTTATTTAGTTAGCTGTTAGAAATGTGAATTGAGAAACCCAAAGAATTGGCATTGTTTTTGATTTATCCCAGGTTAGTAAGCTATTTTTTTATTTCTTTGTATGTTATTATTTTATTTTGTGTATGTTATTCTGGTATATTTTAAACTGAAGAAAATTAATTCTTCCAGAATTATGATATCAAATCGTCTATTTCTTCAATTATAGAAATAAGAATGGATTAAATTCTTATAAATCAAAAACGTAAGCTATATTGACGACATCCATGAAGATTTGCATCGCTTTGGAAGCATCCAAGACTGATAAGAAGAAAAATACATACAAATTGAAATGGATCCAAACTAAGGGAACGGAAAATACATATTATGAAATACCAGAGGACAAGCAGGATATATCTGACCATCATGAACTTTTGGCTCTACCGAAGGTGAAGAAAATCTTGAAATCGATTAAAGTAAGAGGTTCATTTCGTACGTGTATCATTTCATTAACTCCGGAATTGAAAGAAATATATTTTGATGCCGAAGAAGATGTGATGTTCAAGAATGAATATTTACAACTGATTTATTCGCCCGCATACGTGAGAACAGTATTTGGACAGGAATCATCAAAACCACAGGAAAAGGTAGAACTTTCAAGAAAAAGCAAGGATTTCAAGAGGATAAAGGAGGATTTTGTGCTGAACAATTTTGATGGTGAGAGTGCTTCAATGAATTTATCGTTAGAAAAATTCGAGACGGAATGCACGCGTTGTGAAGTAGAAGAAGATAGAGACAAAATTTTGATTTTACGGTTGTTTCTGGATGGAATACCGAAAGAATGGTTTGATTCTAAATTGATTACATTAACTTCAGACAAAAGTTTTCAAATATGGAAAGATAACTGCTTAGAGAGTTTTTGTGAAACTAGTTGGCATAAACATAGAGAGGCTTATTCATTTAGGTACATAGGAGGAAGGTTAGTTGACTACGCTTTTAGGAAAGAAAATTTGTCGTTAAATCTCCGAAATAATTTTCCAACTGACATATTAATTGATTTAATTGTGACAAGTTTGCCAAATATTCAACAAGATAGAATTGATCGATCAAATATAACAACTTTCTAGAAAGTTCAAAAAAATATGACAACGATCCAAATAAAGAAAATCATAGAATGAATAAATCTGCCGAACCAATTCCTTCCTATTCACAAACAAATAGAAAAGAAGGAACAATGCTCAATTTGTGAGAAGAATAGTTTTTCAGATAGATTTCATCCGGAGACTTTATGTTGGCTAAGGAATAAATTCAATAATTTTAAACAAAAGTACGTACCCGGTAACATAAGAACTGTAAACAATGTTGGGGTACAGGATGAATGAAAGAGGCCATTTCAAACAAAAAAAACTAAGACTGCTGCCATTGATAAAATTAAAGGTGTTTATAAATAATAATGAATTATGTGGAATTTATGATTTGGGCTCAAATGTTAGTCTTCTGAATTCTAAAGAAGCAGAAAAGTTATGTCTACGCATTCAAGATAATAGAAACACATTCAAAACAGTCAGTGGCAGGGCAAAATTTTCAAGAAAAATAATTACAAAAATGAGAATCAATAATATCAAAAAAGAAGTTGTACTTTTCGTAGTTAATGAGAAAAAATTCGAATGATATTCTACTCGGACTAGATTCTATTTCCAATTTTCAATTAAAACAAGATTTAAATTTGAATATTCATCACAGATTAGATATGAATGAAGAGAGAAAGATGGATTGTGTCCATAATAATAATGATAACAATGATCAAACCATCAATTTCAATAAAGGGATACCAACAGAACTTTTCGAAGCAAAATTAGACCATTTAGAAACAAATCAGAGAAATAAAATTGAAGTTTCAATGAATAACTATGACCATATTTTTGAAAAACACAAGTTTGATATTGGTCAGGTGCAAAATAATGAGGCACATATGAAACATACAGATGCCCAATGGAGGATCAAAAAGAGATAGAACTTCAAATAGAAAGATTGTTGAAAGCGAATCTGATTGAGGAGTCCTCCTCACCTTTTGCATCACCAGTCACTTTAGCATATAAGAGAGATGAAGGTTCTAAAACCAGATTATGTGTCGATTTTCGGGAACTCAATAAATTAATTGTTTCCGAACCACAGGCTTTCCCATTAATTGATGAAATCTTAGCCAAGACCGAAATGCAAAATTCTTCAATACATTAGTTGTGAATTCTGCATTTTGGTCGAGTATCAAGGATAGATGTAAGACTGCTTTTGTGACACAGAATGGTCACTGGCATTAGAAATGTTTACCTTTTGGACTTAAAACATCCCCGGCCATATTTCAACGTATATTGGATAATATTATCAGAAAATATAACCTGAATTTATTCTGCCTAAATGATATAGATGATATTCTAATATTTTCTTCAATATTTGACCAACATGTAGAACATTTGGAGAGTCTCTTGAAAGCAATATGTAATGAAAGATTCAGACTTAAATTTATCAAGTGTAATTTTGTAGAAAGAGAAGTCAAATATTTAGGACATATTGTAGGAAACAATACAGTGCGACCTATAAATGACAATTTAATTTCCATTAGGAATTTTTCTCCACCAGATACTCGGAAGAAGATAAGGCAATTTTTGGGTAAAGTTAATTTTTATCACAAATATATAGAAGATTCAACTAAATTATTAGAACCGTTGCATAATTTACTGAGAAAAAATGTAAAATTCAATTGGTCATTTACTTGTCAGGAAGCTTTTAATAAAGTTGGGGACATCCTTTGTTTTCAGCCAATTCTTGCAATTTTCGACCCAAGTGCCTATACTACTATATATACCGATGCCAGTATTAAAGGAGTAGGAGCTGTTCTTAAACAAAAACAGATTAATGGTGAAATGAAACCCGTAGCGTATTTTTCTAAAAAACTAAATAAATATCGAAAAAACAAGAAAGCAATATTCCTAGAATGTCTGGCAATTAAAGAGGCAGTTGAATCTTGGAAATATTGGCTAATAGGACATAAATTTATTGTTGTTACTAACCATAAACCATTAGAAGGGAAATAATTTCGTACAAGACCTGATGAAAAGCTCGGCGACATGATGAATTTTCTATCACAATTCGATTTTGAGATCAGATATGAACCAGGAAGAGGAAATGTAGAAGCAGATTGCCTTTCTAGAAACCCAGTTCTGGAAGAAACGGAGAATATGGATGAATGTATGAGAACAGTTAATTTCGTGGAATTTAATGAAATAAAAAACGAAAAGAAAACTAGGGCATGGACGAAAATAGCCGATGAATGTATTGAAGAATACAATAGAACAGACCATTCTACAACTGGATATAGCGCAGAATATTTACTTTGTGGCAGAACTGATCCCATAAATAGCATATAAAAATTCTTTATTCTATAATGAATACAATAAAAGACTGATCGAAAAGAATAGGAAACATTATGATTTAAAAATTGGAGACCATGTTTTCGTTGAAAATAAATCAAAATTGAAAAGACAAAAACTTGATGAAATAAGAATAGGACCTTTTTCAATAGTGAAAAAAATTTCTAACACTATATATGATATAGATATTGGAAATAAAAGAAAGGACAATAACCATTTTCATGTAACTAAGTTGCTCCCATGTGAACACGCAAGCATATAATGAGGGGTGCATACTTTATGTGGTGGGATGTTAAAATAAAACTGTTATTTTTAGGTAAAACAACTTTGTAACTTCTATGTTCTATGATCTATGTTCTATGTCTAGGATTTTAACCTAAAAGTGTCACATTTTTATTGAGTTAGTTGTTAGAAATGTGAATTGAGAATCCTGAAGAAATAGCATTGTTTTTGATTTATTCCAGGTTAGTAAGCTATTTTTTTATTTGTTTCTTTTTAATTATTTGTATTTCTTTGTATGTTATTATTTTATTTTGTGTATGTTATTCTGTTATATTTTAAACTGATGAAAATAAAACCTTCCAGAATCATGACATCAAATCGTCTATTTCTTCAATTATAAAAATAAGAATTGATTACATTCTTATATATGTATCTACAAAATACATAATCCCCTATCCTGAAATATCGGAAAATAAATGAAGTCATTTAACGCACAGCTAGAAATTTACCACTAGCAATTCAGCGAGAATCTTCACATATTTCACTACGCAGACAAACCCCTTCATTCCGATGCTAGCCTTAAATCATTGTCTTTGACATTTTCAAAGCCTACGTAAAAAGCGTGGGATGTCTCTGTCAACAAATTTTCCTTTTATTATTTCTGTTCTGCTTTATTTTCCTTCGGAGCAGATATTCAGGGTTCGAAAGGTATGTTTTCGATAATGCTTACTAATCACTTCAAAAATCAGATCTGACTCGTTATTGGCTTCAGTTGCATTTAGAGATTACGTGTCTTTCTTCGCATTTATGTGGAACTTCTTATTTTGGCTTTTTAGCATACTGCAGATCATCGCAATTTGGCAGAAATTCTTGATATAATCATTGTATAGTTTTACAGAAAATATTTCATATCAGCTTTCATTTGAATTTCTGGAAATTTTATCATACAATTTCAAAACTGCAAGAACAGAATAAAGTGAAACAAACAGTTTTTTAAATGATATTGATTTCTCGCATATTGGTGAAACATTTTTGAATTAATAAAGTAAATAAAAACAGTTTGGCATAAGTTTCACTGTTTATTTGATGTCAGTTGACAAATATGTTTCGGGCTTTTAGCCCATTTTCAAAACTGAAGAGAACATAACTTAAAATCCTATTTATAATGATAGGTAGATCACAGGGAAAATTTTGAACAGTGTAAAAATATGGTGTTAGTTGGGTCCTAATCTTTTACAGATAAGAGCAATGGTGATAAATTAAATTGAAGTTGTTCATTTGTAATTGGTAGCTTCTTACCATGTGCTAAACAAATTTCTAAACTTTCTGAAAGATCCATTCTTCTGCTTTTATTACCTACGTGTGAAATCTCAGTTCTACTGGAATCTATGAAATGGTTGTTATTTATACAATGCTCCGAAGAACCAGATGTTATTTTATTATGTAATATACTTATTTATGTTCTTCTACTCTTATGTTTATAGATCGGCCTGTCTGACCTATGTAAAATGCAGGGCATTCATTACAATATAATTTGTATATACCGCTTTTTTCACACGTTTCACGACAGTCTTTGCTATTGACTAAGAGTGCACCTAAGTTTTTTTTATTTGTACAAATAATATTAATATTATTCTGTTTGAGTCTATTGTAAATTTCATTACTTATTTGTAGTATGAAATTCATTGTATAGAATTTTTCTTTTTCTTTGTCCTGAAGAATAGAGTGAAGAGAAGCTGGAGCTTTTTTATGCTGTTTTTCAAAGATTAATTATCGATTACGTTCGTATTGTAACCATTGTTCAACGCTAATGACTTCAAAACTTCAATTTCTTTGTTAAAGTTTTCTATTGAGAGAGGGGTTGATAGATGTATAAGGGCGTGAAAAGGAGACGTGGATTTTTTGTATATGTCTAATTCAAGGCAATTAACATTTCTTGTGATCTGAGTATCTGAGAAATGTATTGATTTTTGTGAATTTTCGATTTCAATAGTGAATTTGATAGAATTGAAAAATGAATTTAACAAATTCAGAAACAGTTCTAATTGTCTAATAGAACCTAACAAAATGCAAAATATATCATCAACATATTTTTTCCAATGAAGAACTTTATTTATCAAATTATCTTGAGAAGAAAGGATTTTATTTTCAAGAAGGGTCATGCAAATTTCGCTCAAAAGTGAACGTAATCGATAAATTAGTTTTAAAAAAAACAGCATAAAAAACTCTAACTTCTCTTTTCCCTATTCTTCAGGACAATGAAAAAGAAAAATTGTATACGATAAATTTCATTCCACAAATAAGTAAAAAAAATTGCAATAGACTAAAACAGAATAATATTAATATTATCTGTACAAATAAAAAAAACTTAGGTTCACTCTTATTCAATAGCAAAGACTGTAGTGAAACGTGTGAAAAAATAAAATAAAAGCGGTATATACAAATTATATTGGAATGAAAGCCCTGCATTTTACATACGTCAGACAGGCCGATCTATAAACATAAGAGTAGAAGAACATAAATAAGTATATTACATAATAAAATAACATCTGGTTCTTCGGAACATTGTATAAATAACAACCATTTCATAGATTTCAGTAGAACCGAGATTTTAAACGTAGGTAATAAGAGCAGAAGAATGGACCATTTAGAATGTTTGGAAAGGCCGTGGGACGATAAGAATACCGAATCGGCCCCAGATAGGGATCGGGTTCATTTTTTCAGGGAATGTTTGTACCCATGAGATACTTCGATGCTGCGAGTTTCAGGTCCTTATCTATAACCACTTCGGAGTAAATCGAAAAATACTGAAAATTAGGAAAAATTGATGTTTTCAGAGCGTACTTATTCGATTGATCTGAAAATTGGATATGTTTTGGAGGTTGATGGTAGCTATCTGGAAAAAAAAATAAGAGCTATTTCGGCTCACAAAAACCTAAAAAAAAACGTGTTTATATTTTTAATTTCAATTTTTAAGCATCTTACCACTACGACACAGTTATGAAAATATTTTTTTTGAATTCCTCACCCCATTTTCTATGAATCTATGCCCTTTCGAAATTTTTAAAAATGGTACTACATATTGAAAAAAATAAAAACCATTTTTTGCTCAAAAATCGGGTTTTTCTAATAATTTTACTCTTGAATTGATAAAATACAAAACTTACTCGTTTACTAAGGTAGAGAAAACCATAAAAGAAATAAAATATCCTTACATTATTAAAATAATTCTTTTTATTTATTAATTTTAACGCTGATATTTCATCCATAAACAATTAAAACTGCAATTAAATATATTAATCTACTACCAATGATAAATAAAATTGTTCTCCTAATTTGTGACTAGTCTTCGTCGCTATCTTTATCAATCACAGGAGTAATATTATCTTTATTAAATAAAGTGTTGAGTATTGCTGCTGGTCTGGGGATTTTAGCCAAATATCGCCCGTATGATAAATAGAATATAATTGCAGCAACGTGCGAACAACAACCGATTGTCTTCAATCCATTAGCGCATTCACAGCAATATCTTGATATTCCACTCCATCCAATAGTATCAGGTTTATATTCAATGAAACATCTGTACACTTTTCTATTAATATGACGAGATTGCACTTGAGCCTTTAAAATATTGGTTTTATCTCTGACAAACTGGATAGTCATATTATCAGATTCGTCAATCGTCTCTGCTAGATATGATACTGCTTGTTTATATTGATAAGAACCGGTAAAGAAAAGTTTCAGGTCTTTCTCTGTCATTTCTGGAAAGTCGATCAAATCAGAGGACAAAATCGTTTCGAAAGGAAGTTTTTTTCGCTGCCAACCATTTTTATCGACTTCATCAGCAAGTGTATTATTAGTGTAATTTCGAGATTTAATTTCAACAATTTCGTCTGAGTACTCTTCATCAGAAATAAGACGTTTGTTGTACTGATTGTGAAGAAATGATGCGATTCTATAAAAATTACTGACTAGGGGTAACATTTTATTATCGAATTTTAGGTCTAGTAGACGATATTTTTGTTTCAGCATTCCGCGTACTGCTTCAACTACCCAACGAATCTTTGTGACGTATCTTGATGAATTAGATTCAGAAGTTGTTAACCGATTTCTTTTGCCTTTCAATGCTGGCATTAACACTTCATAACCTTTTTCTTCTAAGTGCGCCTGAACATCTCGAAACCCTCTATCAAGAACAAAAACATCACCAGGTTCCAACAAATTGCTAATACCATCAGCAGTATCGATAATTTCTTTCATTATACTAGCATCATTTACATTGGCATGGTAGGGCCCTAACATATCTACTATATATCCATTGGTACTTTCTTCTGTCCAGAAAAAGACTTTCTCTGATAAGCGTTATTAGAGCTCTTTTGATGCCGAGCATACGTTCCATCGCAAATCAAGAAAAGCTTATCACTACGATCAGCAAAAAAACTTTTCAAAAGTGGTGATGAATGATTTTCAATGAGGTTTTTTCGAGACATAGATCGAAAACCACAGTACTGAGGTAATATATCTTTCTCAAATGATTGGATCACTTGGTCACAATATTTTGAAACCAGCATCTCATTTTCCAATTGTAAGGTCGCTGATATCAACCTGTTAGAGTTACCGATACGTAACTTAAATAAGAATACAATGAGAGCTTTAATAACTGAATGGGAATCTGTATTCCTCATAGTTGTCAATAAGTCTAGCAATTCGAGTATGTTTTCACGTTGTAATCCAGTAAATATAAAACGTTGCTCATGAGTTATTCGAAAATCATCCATTTTATCGAGAAGTGTCTAATCACATTCTACAGCCAAACTTTCCATCATTTTAGACAATTCTGAAGATCTTAAGTTACTCCAATTAGAATAAACTTTCAAGTGGTTCAAATTCTCCGTATAAAAGCGTTTTTTTATGAGATTATCGCTGCAGCATCGATTCCCATTCGGAATAAAAATTCTTTTCTTTATAAAGTATCTTGAGGAACAACGACTAGATTTTGATTTGAGACAGAACATACACAACAATATCTATGAGTTTTTTTTTAGGTTTTTGTGAGCCGAAATGGCTCTTATTTTTTTCCAGATAGCTACCATCAATCCCCAAAACATATCCAATTTTCAGATCAATCGAATAAGTACGCTCTGAAAACATCAATTTTTTCTAATTTTCAGTATTTTTCGATTAACTCCGAAGTGGTTATAGATAAAGACCTGAAACTCGCAGCATCGAAGTATCTCATGGGTACAAACATTCCCTGAAAAAATGAGCCCGATCCCTATCTGGGGCCGATTCGGTATACTTATCGTCCCACGGCCTTTGTTTAGCACATGGTAAGAAACCACCAATAACAAATAAACAACTTCAATTTAATTTATCACCATTGCTCTTATCTGTAAAAGATTAGGACCAACTACCACCATATTTTTACACTATTCAAAATTGTAACTGTGATCTACTCTACCATTATACATATGATTTTAAGTTTAGTTCTCTGCAGTTTTGTAAATGGGTTAAAAACTCTAAACATACATGTCAACAGACATCAAATAAACAGTGAAACTTAAGCCAAGTTGTTTTTATTTACTTTATTAAACAGTTTGTTGTTTATATGGCATATTATAAACGAAAATGATTGTTTCTTTGTTCTAACGGAGTCAAATCACAGGTCAGAGGCTGCCAATTGATATCACCATTTCGAAAGATTATTCAATTTTCAAAAACGGTTTGCAAAAGATCAATGGTTAGGTTGTCTGTTTGTCAAGTGGCAGCTAAGATCTCCTAAATGTGATTCGATCTCTTAATGTATGAATCATGAATAAACATATCTGTTCATTGAAAATCCACCTCATTCATGTTTTTCTGGTTTCAATCAACACTCTCATGCGCAGGCATATGAATTGAAGTATCTCCAGCGGACGGAACAAAAGAAAGTCTAATCTACTACCTTCATCACACCAGCCAATTATTAAAGCAGAAATTCGCGAAATTCAATTCGTTGGTCTACATAAGGTAATGAAAATGCCCGGGTGACATTTTAATGAACTCTTTTGTAAGTTTCGCTCTGTCAGCACTAGAATGGTGTATGATAGATAACTAGAGAGCCGGCCTGGACCCGGCCATATTGAAAGTAGATACCCTTGGGCTTCAGATGGCACTTCCGTGAGAATGGCCATTTATTTTGCAGTCCGGTACGAGCTCGTCTCACATTCGTTTTGCGAAAATTCTGTCGACAACGGATGGAATGGGTATCAGCTGCTGGTCATGTACCAGCTTATTTGCAGTAGTTAATTGGAAAATGAAAGTTTGTTGAATCGTGATTTTTTGTGGCACCCGGAAATCAACACGAATAATGGCGTATGACGAGAGTTGCAGTCATATTTTCACTGGGGGACCTAATTGGCACATAGGTATGATTGTGACACGCAGTCCAAAAAAGATTGTCAACTGTAAATATTATAAATATTGAAGTGAATTTTCTTACCAATAAAGGCTTTTTCAAAACATCGAAATATACTAACTGACAAAGAAACTGCAACACCCAGAATGAGCTGTTTAAAGTTAATTTTTTTTTGGTAAAAATAGATAGAATAGCAAGAAGTAATTGATTGAAATTTGAAGAAAAAAGCAAAGGGATTACAATTTTTTTAAATAAATTTGTTAATAATGTGTTTGTCCACCGCGATTATCTATACCCTCACAAACACGTCTTGGCATTGATGCAATAAGATGGTGTATTTCTTCTTGAGGGATACTATCCCAAGCTACCTGTAGTTCATGTCTCAGAGCCGCCAAAGTCTGTGGGGACTGGAGTGAATTTCCCAGTCTTCTACCCGTGATGTCCCAAACATGCTCTATGGTCGAAAGATCGGGTGATCTGGGCGGCACATGGGTCGCTTCAAAAAAATTTAAACTAACTCTGGCAACATGAGATCGAGCATTAGCTTGCTGAAATAATGGATTCCTGAGCCGGTTAAGATGAGGGAGAACATATGGCTCCACTATTTCTTGAAGGTAACGCGGCGCTGTCATGTTACCTCGAATAAAGACTACAGGTGATCTACTTGCATGTGCAAAGCATCCCATACCATAACGCCTACTGTCCGGTGTACACAACGCCCCCCATGCATTAGATCTTGACGTGATGGGGGCGCTCTCTTGACTAGGACCCTAGATTTGTCCCGGCGAATTGGAGGGTTAAGTCTTGGTGTCTAACGTAATGCCATTTCGCGCCAGTCAATGGACCTGTATGGTGGAAGATCTCCGGATGGGGCCCTAGTTTTACTCTGGTGAAATGGAGGGCTGAGCCGGTTGATTAACTCAGTGACAAGGGAGTCTGTCGCAGCACAGGGCTTCTTCCTCAAAACTGGCGTACTCTACCCTATCGCAGTATAAATCTCCGGATTCTGTGTAATGGCCGAGTGCGTTATGTAGCATAAACCAAATAATTATATATTGTGAATAAAATAATATAAATAGAGGTTAATTCTTGATAGAAGGTATATAAAATTATTTAAATATTTTAATATTAGCCTTCGACATATTTAATTTAAAAAAAATTATATTTAATGATTATAACTTCCGAAAATAAATTAAAATAATGTCATATAACTACCACTTATATCAGTTGATATATAAAATAAATATTCATTATAAGACATCCGAATGGTATAACAAAATCCGATAAATAAAAATTATTATCCAATATCCTATAAATTAAATATTTTGAATAGACAAAATTTTGCTTCTGCTGACCCATCTTATGAAAACCAATATCTTTCAAAAATATCTAACATAATCTTAAGAATTTCATCATAAAACTATTTTACTTAGAATAATCAATATTATTGGATATCTAACTAAGTTACTTTATATAAAAACTCAAGATATGTAAAACATTACTGAAAAACAAGTTTTAAGAGAGACTTTGCTTCGTCAGTATTCAAATAATTCATATTCAATAAGTATAACATCAATCAACAACAAATATTTACTTACCCTTTAACTTCTAATTATTTGGTTTCCTTAACATTCTTTATACAGATAGTCCTTGTGCTATAACAGAGTGTCTTTCAATCTTTTAGATCAAGGGTAAACCACATAAATATTTATATATAGTGAACCGTCACACTACATTCAAAGATTTTTCAGTTTGCCAGAAGTCTTTCTAAACGGTTGAAGGGTAAGTAAATATTTGTTGGTGATTGATGTTATATTTATTGAATATGAATTATTTGAAAACTAACGAAGCAAAGTCCCTTTTAAAACTGGTTTTCAGTCATGTTTTACATATCTTGAGTTTTTATATAAAGTAACTTGGTTAGATATTCAATAATATTGAATATTCTAAGTAAAATAGTTTTATGATGAAATTCTTAAGATTATGTTAGATATTTTTGAAAGATATTGGTTTTCATAAGATTGATCAGCAGAAGCAAAAATTGTTCTATTCAAAATATTTAATTTATAGGATATTGGTTAATAATTTTTATTTATTGGATTTTATTATACCATTCGGATGTCTTATAATGAATGTTTATTTTATATGTCAATTAATATAAGTGGTACTTATATGACATTATATTAATTTATTTTCGGAAATTATAATCATTAAATATAATTTTTTTAAATTAAATATGTCGAAGGCTAATATTAAAATATTTAAATAATATGGTATCAGAGATTGTGGGTTCGAATCCCGCTGCGCCCATGGGTGTGTTTCTGTGTGTGCTAAGGAATGAATGAGTATGTGTGCTCGAGAAAATGAAACTAAGAATATAACGTAGGGACTGTCTGCATAGCCTTAGTTGCTAGGACAATAAAGAGAGAAAAAAAACCACTACTCCAAAATGCAAACGCTGATGGCCCACTTTTCAGCATCAACGATGTCAAATGAATTACTTCTCAACGCAGACAGGCTTTCCCATAACAGACATAACAATGGTCCTCATACTTGCCGTCTACGATCATATTTTGGGGTGTGTGCGGTGTAACGTGAAGGTTCTTGTTCATAAAAATTTATGATAAGCACTGGTTAACAACTATATATATATATATATATATATATATATATATATATATATATATATATATATATATATATAGCCAAAAAAAACATACCGACTGACAGATGCCGGAAATGCTGCCAAGCCTTGGAGTCTATACAACATGTGACATCCTCATGCCCCATTCTTGCACCCAGGGAGTACACCCAGCGGCATAATGCTATGGCAAAAATCTTTCACCAAGCCATTGCCATGAAAGTAGGACTTATACTTATCTCTCGAATGGTACACGAATACTTACCCAAGCCGATACTTGAAAACAGTCAGTTCAAACTCTACTGGGACAACCCGATAATAACGGATAGATCGGTGCCGCACAACAGGCCCGACATAGTGATCTTTGATAAAGTAAACCGCAAAACAACAATCATTGATATAACCGTCCCGGCAGATGATAACATAAGTAGAGCGTACACGGAGAAACTAACAAAGTACCACGACCTGGCTTTTGAAATAAAAGAGATACACCAGCTAAGAACGGTAAAGATTCTGCCCCTGATAATCTCCACGAATGGATTGGTTGAGAGCCACCTGGCAGAAAATACGGAACTCCTTGAACTGGATCAGGAGTTGATAAGTAAAGCTCAGAAGGAGGTGATCCTCTGGACAACAAGAATTGTTAGAATGTTCCTTACAGCTGCCTAGAAGGTCCTTGGTCGTTAAGACCCGAACCTTCTAGAGGAAACTCCCATAATGGTGATTATTTAAAAAAAAAAAAAAAAAAAAAAAATATATATATATATATATATATCTATATATATATATATATATATTATATATATATTAATTAATATAATATAATAATAATTAATATATATTAATATTTCCGTGTTCATAACCGCCTTCCGGTTCCTAGTTTCCATCGGCCTCTGTCCAACCAGTCTCCTGGTACCAAATTTCTTTCTGACATGGCCTTTTGTATTCCCTGTATCCAAGTTGTTTTTGGTCTGCCTCTTTTTAGTCGTTTAAGGGGTATCCAGTTCAACATTTGTTTGGGAATACGTTCGTCTTGCATCCTCTGTACATGTCCATACCAAGTAAGTTGTGCCTTTTTGATGTCATCTATTATTGTTGTTTCGGCACCCATAAATAGAGATTCCAGCTGACCTTCTCCAGAAATCCATTTTTAAGGCCAGGAGACGATTCTGCTGTAACACACTCAACTGCCAGGCCTCGCCACCGTACAACACAACACTCCTTAGGGTAACGTTGTTAATATCTCGTTTATGTTGTTTAGAGATTTCTTTTGACCACAATATTGAATTCAATGCTCCGATTATTTTTCTACCCTTATTTATTCTTTGTTGAATTTCTTTATCAGTCCTTCCATTTTGGTTAATTACAGTTCCAAGGTATACGTAGTCTTCGCAGGATTTGATCTTCAATCCTCCTTCCAACATCACATGTACTGGGTTTTTGACATATTCACTGTGAGTCCCCACTTGTTGTATTCTTCCATAAGCTTTCGGGGCATGAACTCAATATCGTCTTTGTCCTGAGCAAATATGACCTGGTCATCTGCAAAATGCAGTGTGTACAGTGTATTTCCATCGCTAATAGGAATACCCATATCTCTGCATGATCTTCGCCAGGTTTTGAGTGCTCGGTCTAGGTAGATTTTAAATAGAGTTGGAGAGAGACTATCGCCTTGTCGCAATCCTTTCCTGACAGGGAAGCCATCGGAGATTTCATTTCCCACTTTGACTTTGGATGTTGAATCCTTATAGAACGCTATGAGTGTGCTGTTTATTGAAGTTTGTTCCAATACATTCCAGAGCCTACTTATGGGCACATTATCATAAGCTTTAGTAAGGTCCACAAACACCAGATGTACGTCTCGCCCACGAGCCACTTTTCTTTTCATTCAGTTGTGTTAATGTGTATATGTGGTCTGTGCAGGAACGTCCTGCTCTAGAGCCAGCCTGTTCCTCAAGTACGTAGGGGCCATATTCTTCCTCAATTAATGTTTTCAGCACTTTTCCATAAAGCCGACTCATAGTACTAGTGACTGATATGCACCTGTAATTATTGCAGTTGTCCTTTGGGCCTTTTTTGTGTATTGGTGGTTAACAACTAACTTTATTTAATATTAACTTTCTACATTTTTTACATACACATGTATCTGAATTACAACTGTTGTAGGAAGGTTATATTGTTGCCTCTCTGTCCTAGATTCATAGAATTTAATAATAAATGAAGAACAGGTGCGTTTCACTAATAAAAACGAATCCCGAGAGATTCATAAATATTACATTTGAAGTTCGAAAGATAGCGATAAAAGAAAAAATGACACTACAATTATGACTGAAGAATGGTCGCAATTTTGTACAGTTCATTCACTTATTAGGTCCATTTAATCCCGTCCGAGAAGGAGACCCTATAGAGCCGAGGATAATGGGAAAAAATTCTGTCTACCTTCCAGATATATAGCAATACTTCCCCTGGGAAAAAACGCATTAATTTTCTTCAACAGCCTCTTTCAACGAGGTATGTAAGAATTATCTCCCACCGACCGCGATTCATCATATCCCGATGAAATAATAGCCTCTAAGGCTGAGCAGCAGCCGGTGCTGGCTGGGAGGCTAATTATGGCTACCCCGCTAATTGGGTTCTAATTTGAAATAGGAGACAAAGGCCAGTCCGGCCATCGCATTTAACAATTAATACAACGTCGAAATTATATTCGGTAACGATCTGTAAGTTCCTAGTTTCTGGAACTCGGGGAATGGTGTGTGTTTCGCGGCGTTTCAGAGGTGAGAGACTGCAATAATGAGACTTGTTTGGCCGTCCGGGATAGAATTATTTTTGAGCAGTATGGCAGAACGTTCGACATGAAAATGAATTATTGGGGTATTGGGCCAGGGTCTCACCGGTCGTAGTTGATCATTGTTTAGAGAAACAACTGTTTACCAATAGAGGAGATATAAATTGAATATCACTTCTAATAGTTTTTTCAAATATTTTAAACGTTAACTTAATCAATTCTCTGAAACTTGAAATAAATTAAATGTCTAAGAAACATTTTATTCTTATAGATATCAGCATTTGATATTTGAATATCAAAACAGATTTAATCAGTTAGTCTTTTATAATTTTAATTACAATGATTTTATTCAAAAACATTTAGAATTAAATTAATATCTTATAAGCATAGCTTAATGAACTTATCAGGAGTACAAATAAGTTTCCGCCGTTTCTTAACACAAATTAAATATTTATTATAGAAGAACGATGTGAGACTGCTTGCTGAGTGACTTCTAATGTTAGAGCAAGTTCTTTTTGTGTTTGAGATGAATCTTCCTCCAATAATTCGTCCAATTCTGCATCCTCGTAAATTTTTGGCCTTCCACTGCGATCTTTGTCTTCTACGTCGAAATCACCGTTTTTAAACTTTTGAAACCACTCTCGACACGTTCTCTCACTCAAAGCACCCTCACCATATGCTTCTACGAGCAATTGATGCGCCTCAGCAGCAGATTTCTTTAAATTAAAGAGGTAAACTAATATTTCCCGCAAATGACGCTTACTTGGCTCAAATTTTGACATTTTCAACTTATAAAAATGATATTTTACCAATACAAAATGAATGATTATTTAAATATTTTAATATTAGCCTTCTACATATTTAATTTCAAAAAATTATATTTAATGATTATAACTTCTGAAAATAAATTGAAATAATGTCATATAAGTACCACTTATATCAATTGACATATGAAATAAACATTCATTATAAGACATCCGAATGGTAAAACAAAATCCAATAAATAAAAATTATTAACCAAAATCCTATAAACTGAATATTTTGAATAGACAAAATTTTGTTTCTGCTGATCAATCTTATGAAAACCAATATCTTTCAAAAATATCTAACATTTTCAGTCTGCCAGAAGTCTTTCTAAACGATTGAAGGGTAAGTAAATATTTGTTGTTGATTGATGTTATATTTATTGAATATGAATATTTAAATACTGACGAAGCAAAGTCTCCCTTTAAACTTGTTTTTCAGTAATGTTTTACATGTCTTGAGTTTTTATGTAAAGTAACTTAGTTAGATATCCAATAATATTGATTATTCTAAGTAAGATAGTTTTATGAGGAAATTCTTAAGATTATGTTAAATATTTTTGAAAGATATTGGTTTTCATAAGATTGATCAGCAGAAACAAAATTTTGTCTATTCAAAATATTTAATTTATAGGATTTTGGTAAATAATTTTTATTTATTGGATTTTCTTATACCATTCGGATGTCTTATAATGGATGTTTATTTTATATGTCAATTGATATAAGTGGTACTTATATGACATTTTTTTAATTTATTTTCAGAAGTTATAATCATTAAATATAATTTTTTGAAATTAAATATGTAGAAGACTAATATTGAAATATTTAAATAATTTTATATACCTTATATCAAGAATTAACCTCTATTTATGTTAAAATCAATGATATTAATAGGTTGTGTTGTTCTTGAATGTCCAAACTTTTTTTTTTCTGGTTATCATCTGCGAAAGCTAACCGAAACTCCGTGCCGCGCCATCTACAATGAAACGGCGGAAACTTATTCGTACTCCTAATAATTAACTTAATAGACATATAAAATCAAAACCCATTATATAATATCAAATGGAATAAATAACACAACAAATATAAATTGTCAATTAAAATTAATAAATGAATATTTGAAGGAGTCAAAATTCTGTTTCTGATGTTACAATTATTGTTCATTGTTGATTCATTGTGTATACGACAAGGAGTCCCACAAGAGTCCATCCTGGGGCCACTCTTATACATACTGTATGCTAATGACATAGTGCAGATATCTGAAAACGAGACCATGATGTTTGCAGATGATATATCACTGATGTGTAAAGCTGCAGATAAGAACCAATGCAAAGAAGTTGTAAAAAAAGAATTAGGGAGCATTAGTAATATTGGTTGACGGAAAATGATTTACTATTGAATATTACAAGAACTAAAATAATGCTATTCAGAGAAAATGATGAGCAAAGTTTCATAGTAATAACCCAAAATACAGAAATCAAAACTGTGGAACAAATACCATTTTTTTGAATAACAATAGATCGGAATTTTAATTGGAAACCTCAAGTAGAGAAAGTAGCGACAGATGTTTCAAGATATTGTTATGCCCTTCGGTAATGAGAGAAAATATAGCAGTTAAAGCGGCTCAATCAGCGTTCCATGCCTACGTTCAATCTAAAATAAGGTAAGGAATAATTTTTTGAGCAAGAAGCTGCAAAGCTGATAGATTATTTAAATTACAAAAAAGAAGTTTGAGGGTCATATTCAGGACGAAACCATCTGATAGTTGCAAAAATCTCCTTATTGAACATAAAATTCTAACAGTCAGTATATATATGAATGCATTATCTATGTGACAAATAACTTCAATGAATTTCAAAATTATGAACTGAAACACAATTATGAAACAGAAAATAAAAATAATTTGATTCAGGATACAACAAACATAACCTATATACAAAAAAATATGACATATAGTATCTTTGCTATATGGAATAAATTACCAAATAGTTTTAAGGCAAAAATTAATTGCAAAAGTAATAATAGGCAAAAAATGGCGTTGAAAATCTTTATACACTAAGTGTTATTATTCTTTACGAGAGTTTTTTCTTGAAGAAAATTTTGAGGGTTTATAGAGGGGATATTTTTATTTATTTTCAGTAATTCCTCATTGCTGAATTGTTTATTCTTAATTTAAGTTTCATTCGTGACACGATCTACACAAATATATGTAGAGTTAGTTTCTTAACGAGTCATAAAATATTGAACGATATGTTATTTTTAAGTGATGATTGTTGTAAAGAATTGCTTGGTATGTAGAGATACATTTTTGAATTCTTCCTTGTGATTGATTAAACGTTAATCAATAAGTATGCAAATTTTTGGTAAAACATACTTCAAATGGGGTTGAGAGGAATGTATTATATATATATATATATATATATATATATATATATATATATATATATATATATATATATATTGTTATATTATTATATTAATAAAATTTTGTATGAATACTAAATAGATCATTTATTATATCACCCTTGTATGTATGTGATGTATTCTATGTTTCCGGCTAGCTCTTAAGATTATAATTTTGAATAATTGAAATTAAAGCATTATTAAATCTGATTAATATTTGAGGGAGGGTTCAATTTGAATTTTCTAAAAGATTGAATTTTTTAAATTATTTTATATGAAAGTAATTTGAAATATTATAATCAGTGATCAATAAGCTAATTCTGATTCTATGTTAACCTAACCTTATCTAAATAACCTAACGTAATTCTAATGTAAACAATGATTGCTATTTCTAAATTTCTTTGTGGAAATATTAACAGGATTGAATTTGAATACCTTTGGTAAGTTTGTTCTTCTATTTATGATTGTTCCTTTTTACTGTCACTTCTAAGTTTCAGGAATAAAACTGGTTTCTTTGGAAACAACACTTCTAGAACGTTCTGAAATTCACAGGCTACTTTGTTGATTTTCTTCGATATATCCAATTCGTTTAAAACTTGATTTCTATGTGATATTTTTCCATTCACATTCAGGTAATGTATTTTCTGGATTCAATTTCCATTCACAATAACCAGATAATCTTCTTTTTTCAGATGATGATACTTTTTTTGGCACTTTTTAATTATGGACCGACTAGGATTCTACTCTGCATATAATTGGAGACTGCCGACTTTTTCTGTGTCTGCCCTATTTATAGTTTTCAAGAAAAGTTGAATATCAAAGCTTACTAGCTTCTGTCAAAATTATATAAAAATGATGCTTTTGATGATTTTACAAAATTTACAATATTTCCTGGTTTGAAATTACTTTTGAAAATTAGCTTATTTTTTTAACTACATTTTGATGTATGTTTCATGTTAAACAGAACAGTAAAAGTCTTGCTTTTCGTTCGTACAGTATTTCAAGTGTCAAAATTTAACAAATTTTAACTTCTAATGCTTATAACATATAAAATACTTAATATTACTTATGAAATTGATTGAATTTCTTTAGCTTAGATGATATTACAATTCTATTGATGCCTAAACATTTTCAAGAATATCTCTTACATCAATCATTTGAAATATCTGACGTAGATGCTATCTTTCATTGAATTAAGTGAATTTTGATCAAATTTGTCCTATTTACATCATTCTGGTGAGTTATATTTAATTTAGCTTGTTCTTTGTCAACAATTTCACTAAAGTTTATATGTGATTCATTATAATAACAAATCTTTTCAACAAATTCTTCATCAATTTCAAATTGGATATCTAAATTCAAATTACTTCTTTTTATTGCAACTTTGGCTGGTTTTATATTGAATAATTGTGAATTGAAATCTCCCTGTGAATTCTATTTATAAACTGTCAACAAGAGTACTGTTTTTTGATTACCGTTCAAAGAATTTTCAATCGACTAGTCGTTATGTATCCTGAATATGCTTTTTCTTCATAATTTTTAGCTTGTGAGTATTTTAATGAGTTGAATTATTAATATTTGTGTCAGAATGGATATTATTTAATGAATTTTGCTCTGGTTATACTCTAACGAGTCAACTTATATACAAAGGTGAGTCTTTTCCTTAATATATTTATGTAATTATTTATTTTAACTGTAAATACCATGACAAATTCCCCAAAATCAAAATGTTTATTCTGATGATAAAGGAATTAGAATAAATATTTTGAATTTTTTCAAATAAAGGTGAGTCTTTGTGAACATTATAGGATAATATTAATTTTGATTTTTGAAATATAGTAATGAATTGTCAAATGTTATTATGTATTTTGAATTGAAATAGTAATAAAATTTTAATCTATAATTTTTGAAATTTATTCTCTTAGTAATTGATTTGGAACCTTGATGTTGAGTTTATTAATTGGCGTATCCACCAATTTTTAAAATCTTTTATTGTTTTCATTAAAAGTAGGAATAACTTCATATGTGTTATTGGAACTACTAATGACTTGTGATTCATTTCTTTTCTTTACTTTTACTCTGAAATTTTTAAAATATTTCGCATTCTCTGTTGTAAAATATGTATTTAATGGAGGTTTTTTCTTCGTGTATTGACTTTTATCCTTTTGGAACCTTATATGTGTTTGTGTTGGGATCATGTCTCCTTCTTTCAATCTCACATATTTCCTTCCGATCTTTCTTCCCATTTTCTTGATTTTATTTTCACATTTTTGCCTGTATTTTCTCTTTACTTTTTGTGCATTGTGTTCATTTTTTGTTTCTGCTTTTGTATGGCAATGCCAGTTTAATTTTTCTTTTTTCATCTGATGCATGAAAGATTTCTTTTTAGCTGTATTCAGTTTAATTTCGATAAATTTTTCCCCATACATAACATTAAATTTTTATTTTTCCCTTTTTTAATTATTCTTTGAAAGTTCATTAGTTCAGGTTCATTCTGGTCAATTAGATTTTCTCTTATTTTTGCCAAATTTATTTCATTCAATTTCAACTTTTTCTTCTTGTAATTTTGTCTTAAATCATTTTGTAAATACATGTCATTGTTTTTCATTGTGATCCTCTTATTTTTATCTCGATAATATTTGAAGTCATTTCGATTCTTCAAATCGTCATTGTCTAGTATTAATTCATCAATTGTAATGTCATTTTCATTATTTCCATTAACATTATTATAAATTGGTTTATCATTTTCCATTTCATATTCCTCTGCAGCATTATTATTCCTCATTTGGATTTCTTTTATATTTATAGCATTATTATTCATCATCAGTATTTTATTTTCATATTCATTTATAATATTATTACTCATGATCGGTAATTTATTTTCATTTTCATTTATATTTATTGTATTATTATTCATCATCAGTATTTCATTTTCATTTATATTATTATTATTAATCATTATAGGTATTTCATTGTCATTTATAGTATTATTATTAATTAGTATTTCATTTTCATTTATATTATTATTATTATTCATTATTTCTGTTTCATTTTCTTCAACTTCTGTGTCATTATCAATATCATTTTTATTCTGTTCGTTTATGTCATTTTCTGTTTTGTGATTTGATATATTGAGTTCTGTATTTTCTTTACTTTTCTTTTTCTCATCTGCCTCTCTCCATTTTTTATTTTCTGCTCTTAATGTATTAATAAAGCTTTCTGTATTTTCTCTCATGTCTTGTATTATTTCTTTTTTTATAGCTAATATTATTTCTATTAATTTTGAGTCTCTTTCTTCCCGATCCTTGTTCGTTCCTTGTGTGTTTTCATCATCTCCTTTTTCGCCAATCAAAATCTTGCTTCTGGTTTCCATTTTGTAATTAAAGGATATCACTTCATGCAATTTCAGTTAGGAATTTATTCTGAAAATTCAAATTTTCCAGCCACGCGTTGGGCGACAATTTGTTATATTATTATATTAATAAAATTTTGTATGAATACTAAATAGATCATTTATTATATCACCCTTGTATGTATGTGATGTATTCTATGTTTCCGGCTAGCTCTTAAGATTATAATTTTGAATAATTGAAATTAAAGTATTATTAAATCTGATTAATATTTGAGGGAGGGTTCAATTTGAATTTTCTAAAAGATTGAATTTTTTAAATTATTTTATATGAAAGTAATTTGAAATATTATAATCAGTGATCAATAAGCTAATTCTAATTCTATGTTAACCTAACCTTATCTAAATAACCTAACGTAATTCTAATGTAAACAATGATTGCTATTTCTGAATTTCTTTGTGGAAATATTAACAGGATTGAATATGAATACCTTTGGTAAGTTTGTTCTTCAATTTATGATTGTTCCTTTTTACTGTCACTTCTAAGTTTCAGGAATAAAACTGGTTTGTTTGGAAACAACACTTCTAGAACGTTCTGAAATTCACAGGCTACTTTGTTGATTTTCTTCGATATATCCAATTCGTTTAAAACTTGATTTCTATGTGATATTTTTCCATTCTCATTCAGGTAATGTATTTTCTGGATTCAATTTTCATTCACAATAACCAGATAATCTTCTTTTTTCAGATGATGATACTTTTTTTGGCACTTTTTAATTATGGACCGACTAGGATTCTACTCTGCATATAATTGGAGACTGCCGACTTTTTCTGTGTCTGCCCTATTTATAGTTTTCAAGAAAAGTTGAATATCAAAGCTTAATAGCTTCTGTCAAAATTATATAAAAATGATGCTTTTGATGATTTTACAAAATTTACAATATTTCCTGGTTTGAAATTACTTTTGAAAATTAGCTTATTTTTTTAACTACATTTTGATGTATGTTTCATGTTAAACAGAACAGTAAAAGTCTTGCTTTTCGTTCGTACAGTATTTCAAGTGTCAAAATTTAACAAATTTTAACTTCTAATGCTTATAACATATAAAATACTTAATATTACTTATGAAATTGATTGAATTTCTTTAGCTTAGATGATATTACAATTCTATTGATGCCTAAACATTTTCAAGAATATCTCTTACATCAATCATTAGAAAATATCTGACGTAGATGCTATCTTTCATTGAATTAATTGATTTTTGATCAAATTTGTCCTATTTACATCAGTCTGGTGAGTTATATTTAATTTAGCTTGTTCTTTGTCAACAATTTCACTAAAGTTTATATGTGATTCATTATAATAACAAATCTTTTCAACAAATTCTTCATCAATTTTAAATTGGATATCTAAATTCAAATTACTTCTTTCTATTGCAACTTTGGCTGGTTTTATATTGAATAATTGTGAATTGAAATCTCGCTGTGAACTTTATTTATAAACTGTCAACAAGAGTACTGTTTTTTTGATTACCGTTCAAAGAATTTTCAATCGACTAGTCGTTATGTATCCTGAATATGCTTTTTCTTCATAATTTTTAGCTTGTGAGTATTTTAATGAGTTGAATTATTAATATTTCTGTCAGAATGGATATTATTTAATGAATTTTGCTCTAGTTATACTCTAACGAGTCAACTTATATACAAAGGTGAGTCTTTTCCTTAATATATTTATGTAATTATTTATTTTAACTGTAAATACCATGACAATATATATATATATATATATATATATATGACTTTAATGGTTTATTTAGAGCCTAAATACATATATTACAAAGTGTACAATTTTGCAAGTTTTACTTTATTTACACAAATTGAGGGAGTTGTTTCGGTGTGATTTTAACTCTAAATGCGGTGAAAACACTATCTTGGTCGTAAAACAGTTCTTCCTCGAGCTTTTTCAACGTTGTTCACTTCACCGAATTCACTTTTAAGCCTTCAGTGTGTTACTCTGTTATTGAGAGAAGTGAAACTAGCGAGAGGTTATTTTGCTTGCTTTTTGGGCAAGCGACAAAATGCGACTATTTTGGAGATGTTTCTTCAAGGGTGCTTTGTGGCTGACTTAGATGGGAGGACTGTTTGATTATAAATTGAGAGAAAAAGAGAATGTGATTAGAACTTACCTCTAGAGAATGTGTGTAGGATCAGAACATAATGTTCCAAGTGAGAATATTGCGTAAAAATTTGGGCGAAACATGAAGAAAGGGATAACGAACGGCTTTGAGGGAAGTGTTCAACTGTGAACCTTTCGGTTAACTTGTTTGTACAGAGTATCGCGTGACCATCTGGTCGAGGGAATGTCTTCAACTGTAACTCTCGGTTAACTGTAGTGAGAGAATTGTTTGTCAGGTAAATTCCGAGATGACATTCGACTGTTGTCGTCTTGAAATGGCTAAAACAGTTCTAATGGGTTTCTACGAAAAATCTGAAGGACAAATATTTTCGTATCCTAACTGGTGTTAAGGCCCGTTTAGGTTTCTAGAAGAAAATGAGACATATTTGAAAGGCTCAAATTCTTGAACTCTAGGGACGTAATTGTTATGTACCTGCATAGTGAATTAAAAATTCTTTGTTCGAAGAAATTTTGAACAATTGTTTTTAACCAAGAATTTTCTTACTGATTGGGCATATCAACAAGAGTATACGGTTTTATTGTGTAGAATCCATAACAGTACATTCATATACTCGTCACACACATACAGTAAGGTAGGTGATAAACCATGAACCATAGATTTATGCGCTCATGAAGTTAATTATAAAAAATTTAATTGGATCTCCTTACGCGTGCCAAATTTCGACTATTCATATTAATTAGCTCGAAAGGGAGGAACTCTGGGAATTGCACTACCCGTTCCGAAAATTTTGTACAATTAACCTGGAAATATTCATATTAGATTGAAATTGAGACGTTTCCGAACTTCCGGATTGGACTCTGAAACGTCTGACGAATTTTGTGAATTTTGCGCAACTGTAATAATCCGGATATAACTTCCGGGTCTCATTCTGCAGCAAACTTTCACTCATTACCGGGAACGAAGTTTGAATATTCTTGTTGCCCGATGAAACCATGATTCCAATTTCTGACAGCGCTCAAAGACTTTTCACGGGAATTTTCACGCAATGGATATTCATACGAAGGCCAATTAAGAGAGGCTTCATAATGGCGCTACTCATGAAATACCACGGCAGGTCTAGTTTCCGAGAGTGATTCGGTGTGAGAATTAGCGATGTAAATGTGGCTTTAGCGGCTCCAGCTTTCTACTGATGCCTGATCTAATGAGCATCTCGTTTTGCAGGATCAAGAATTATGTTGCTAGTTCTTCTGATTGTTCGTACCACGATTGCTTCATCGTGATAATTCTCTTGCTGTAATTTGAGATAGAAGAATGAAAAATTGTACAAAAACGTACAACGCAACACAAAAAATGTAATTTAACGTAAATAGAGGTCATTCTTGATAGAAGGTATATAAAATAATATAAATATTTTAAAAAATTTTTAAACAATTTTGAAAAATTAGCCTTCTACATATTTAATTCCAAAAGATTATATTCAATGATTATAACTTCTGAAAATAAATTAAAATAATGTCGTATAAGTACCACTTATATCATGACATAAAATAAACATTCATTATAAGACATCCAAATGGTATAACAAAATCCAATAAATAAAAATTATTAACTAAAATCCTATAAATTAAACATTTTGAATAGACAAAATTTTGTTTCTGCTGATCAATCACACAGAGATACTTCTGTGTGTAGTGATATTTCTGTGTGTAGTGAATACCTATTTAAGGTTCTCATTTAAGTAGAACTTTTTCTGGAGAGTGAAGGGTGAGTTTGAATATATGTTATTAATTGATGTTATATTTATTGAATATGAATATTTGAATACTGATGAGCAAAGTCGATTTTAAAACTTGTTTTTCAGTAATGTTTTGCATATCTTGAGTTTTTATATAAAGTACCTTGGTTAGATATCCAATAATATTGAATAGTCTAAGTAAGATAGTTTTGTGATAAAATTCTTAAGATTATGTTGGATATTCTTGAAAGATATTGGTTTTCATAGGATTGATAAGCAGAAACAAAATTTTGTCTATTCAAAATGTTTAATTTATAGGATTTTAGTTAATAATTTTTATTTATTGGATTTTGTTATACCATTTGGATGTCTTATAATGAATGTTTATTTTATGTCATGATATAAGTGGTACTTATACGACATTATTTTAATTTATTTTCAGAAGTTATAATCATTGAATATAATCTTTTGGAATTAAATATGTAGAAGGCTAATTTTTTAAAATTGTTTAAAAATTTTTTAAAATATTTTTATTAAAAATGTAATTGGATAATAACGAATTTTGAGCCTACTTCGTTGAAGTCATGATTTAAAATTTGATATCAGAATTCTGAAAAACTTTGCTACACATATTCAAATATGTATATTTTTTATCAATAAACACAACTTATGAACAAGAAAACAATGTTCAAACTCCCATCAGTCAATTTCAGATCTGTCACGTCATAATCATGTGACATTATGACTGCCAAACATGGCGCGTAATTAAAATCTTGCGCTCTTATTGAAACACCCATTAGATCCCTAAAAAGAGTTGAATCCTACTTCTTATACATGTTATTGCACTAAGGGTTTGAGATGTCTTCACACAACACCCTTAATTAATATGACGTTAAAATGATCCCCCCAAAATAATCATTTCGTTGGATTGAACTCTTTCTGTTACAACGTTAAGTTTCTTTGTTGACAGTGAAAATAGGATGAAAGCTACTAAAACGGAAAAGCCTAACCAGCAAAATAAGCAGTCCTCTTGAAACGACCCCAACCGACTACAACTAAATGTCACGCACACTTAACCTCTATGATGAAGATTGTTATTGATGATTGGTTCGAGGGTAAATTGCTGCTTCTGATATAAATAGGACGGCTTCTCATAATTCCAATAACCGCGTATTTGAGAATACTGGTTTTCATATGAACAAAAGTGTTTTCCATATCGATCATTTCGAAAGAAAATAATTACCCCATATGATTAAATGATGCAGTGCTTCTGTGCATAAATAAAAATTCTCGTAATATTTATTGCACTCCATTGAGAATATGTGAGTTTTACTTTATAATATAACACCAACAGGTACTGATACTACACAAATATCTAGATTAAACGCCTATATATTTCAGGATGTAATTTTAGAGGTCGTAATATGGAAAAAACTTCGTATCAACCTACGTCCTCAACGCACCTTGTCACACTTTAATTTAACCGTTGAAATCCAAGCATTTTGAAATATGGACGTGCAGATCCATCTGTGTTACAGTTTGTCAAGTATTAATTGCAAGCATAACTGGTGCGGTAGTCCTTAAGATAAGAGTGCTGATTTCATAGAATAACGACTTAATTATGTTTTCTTTACCGACGGGATCGACGTCCATCTTGAGCATTTTTACATGAATCTGTTTAATTAAACAGATTCATGTAAAAATGCTCAAAATCGACTAATTAGTCGATGATTTGGTGGAGTTGAATGAGCTAACAGTTGTTCATTATTATTATTATTTTTTTTTAACCACAATTAAAATGGTGGAAATGATGATAAACCGGGGTGCTGAACCAACGATTTAATCTCTAGCCATTATTCTCCTTATTGTGGAGCAGGTGGACAGAATCACAGCCTTTTGCATAAGTCTTATTATTTTCAAATGCTCCTTAACTCCTATCAGCTTCAAGAACCCAGGCAGTTCTCTATCTTCAAGGCCGTTAGCAGACAGAATCATTGCACAACAGTCACTTTCACGAGTCTGTGGATTTTCTTCAATTCATTAGCCAGATCGAGGTATTTGTTTATTTTCTCCTGTCTAGCCTTTCTCACATTCTCGTTAAGGGGTTTGGTGACGTCTATAATGAGAGCGGTGTTATCCTTCTTATTCATGAGCAATATATTCGGTTTATTATGTTTGATTCCCTTCTCTGTTATTAGCCCCAAATCCGCCCCCCCATGCATTAGATCTTGACGAGATCGGGGCGCTTGTCATGACTAGGACCCTAGTTTCGTTCTGGCGAAATGGAGGGTTAAGTCTTGATGCCTAACGTAATGCCATTCGCGCCAGTCACTGGACCTGTGTGGTGAAAGATCTCCGAATGGGGCCCTAGTTTTGTCGTTCTGGTGGAATGGAGGGCTGAGCCGGTTGATTAACTCAGTGACAGGGAGTCTGTCGCTGTCGCAGCACAGGGCTTCTCCCTTAAAACTTGCGTACTCTACCCTTTTGCAGTAAATATCCGGACTTTTCTGTCCAATGGAGTGCGTTATGTAGCATACTGCATTACCTCGGAGGGGGGTGGGTTGCCCTCAGGTATTACTTGTACCACCTAGGCACCCCATTGGTGTTGGACTCGAGGGGCAGTGGTTGGAAGTCCGCAGCGGTTCGACCGGCTTGTCCTGGCCCCGGATCAATGCGTAACAATTAAGGGTTTGTGGATCTCGACGAAATGGCTTTGACGTTAGTGCTTGACGCCAGGATCAATCAAATGAATCCACATGGGTTCGGTGAGTCAGGACGTACAGGCCGTTAGACGGTGCTCGTACCAGGATCAATAGTAGTCATCAATCTTGAGATTATCTTAATTCATGAGACTGCGTTCCGATGCTTGAATAAGAATTCCTTCCAGCGGGTGAGTTGCGTCACAAACCAACTCGGGTACTGTCCTGCAGAGCCAGTAGAGGTTGAATAGTGCTTCGCTGCTACCAGTCAGATGGTTTTGGTTTTCGAGTCGGGGCCCAAACTGGAAGCTGGTGGGTGCATCTCTTCGGAGGGGTTCTCGCTTCGCGCGATGATATGGTGTAATTCTTATCACACTTTCTACCTCTTGGGGTGGACTGTGAAGACTGCGGAGTAGTCACTTGGTGAGAGAGCTATGCTCGTATGCCAATACGATAATCTGGTAGAATTCACGTGTTCGATTCAGGCGATCCACAGAGAACGGTCAATTTCCTTACCGAGAGCGAAAACCTTTGATATGTGGGAACTTCAGAACACTCTGGTCAAATCTTATAGTCGCAAAGGCCTCGAAGTTGCGATGCAGCTTTACATCCAGGAAATAGAAAATTGGCTATCCGAGAATAAGCTGTCGATATCAATCATGAAGACACACGCTGTTCTTCTTAAGGGCAAATTGGACCGAAATCGGCCTTCCACGGTTCGTATCTGCGGAAACTTACTAAAAAGTGGGAACCTCAGGCTACCTACCTAGGCGTAGTGCTCGATGCAGGTCTCACATTCATTCCGCATATCAAATACCTACGTGACAAGGTAGATATGCTAAACATGAAATTTAGGCGACTAAGCAAAATTCTTGGAGACGCTGGGAAAGCATCGATGAGAATATACTATAAATTCATCTTTTGATCGATGGTTTTATATTGTTCTTCAGTATGGATACACAAAACTGGAAACAGTCACTTTTTCATAAACCTGTCTGCTTGTCACAGGTTAATGTTGTTACTCCTATTTAATGCTTGTAGAACCGTTTCTACCCCAGTGCTTGAAGTATTAACAGGAAGCATGCCTCTGCTGCTAATGACGGAAAAAATAACTGCCTGTTATCACTTCCGCCATCTACTAGAGTACTCATATAAAAGGTCAGTACTTAGACCTCCCGACGAAACGGCCAATAACATGTCAGCTACTGAAGAAGCTTACCTAAGGAAACAATTATGGGATATGCTATTAGTGTCCTGACAGCAAAGCTGGGATACATGCATAACAGGCAGAACTCTCTACAGTTGGTTACCCAAGGTAGACTTTGCAATCAACAATGAATTTTTCCGGCCAAACTATGCCCTCACCTGCATTAAAACAGGTCAGTGGCCTTTGCGGGCCAACCTTCACAGGCTAAACCTCTTCCCTACAGCATCTTGCTCCTGTGAGGAAGAGGATCAAACTTCAAATCATATTATATTTTTCCGCGAAGCGTTGAACTCGACGAGATCTTCTAATATCTCGTCAAATGTATGAAGTCCTCACAATCTCTTAAGTTCAGTTGCTTTATACCATGAGGTGTCAAGTGGGACAAAGTCGATGGTGGATTACATGTACGAAGAACGTCGCATAAATGGCGACAATTCAAATTAAAACAGTAAATCAATATATGGCTAACAATAACACAATATCCATTCCCTCTGGGATGGGCATATATATTAGAGAGAGATAATATATAATGCAGCAGGCCGTTTCCTAAATGTAGCTTAGGAAACGTAGGATATTTATTTATCACTTATTTTAAAAGTAACCTGTAAATATATTGAATATAATAAAGTATAATAAAATTATATTGAATCATCACTAAATTATTAATATGTAAACATAAATACCATGTAAATATAACCTAATAAGAATAATTTCTATTTTTCAGGTCCCCGGACGCACGACATTGCAATGATGATATTTGGTTATAAAGAGTGGTGAAGGAGCGTTGCTCGTAAGCTAAAAATTAATCTTCTGAGCATGTTCGATCCAGGCGCCCCCCAGGCATTAGATCTTGACGGGATGGGGGCGCTTGTCATGACTAGGACCCTAGTATCGTCCCGGCGAAATAGAGGGTTAAGTCTTGATGCCTAACGTAATGCCATTCGCGCCAGTCACTGGACCTGTGTGGTGAAAGATCTCCGAATGGGGCCCTAGTTTTGTCGTTCTGGTGGAATGGAGGGCTGAGCCGGTTGATTAACTCAGTGACAGGGAGTCTGTCGCAGCACAGGGCTTCTCCCTTAAAACTTGCATAGTCTACCCTTTTGCAGTAAATATCCGGACTTTTCTGTCCAATGGCCGAGTGCGTTATGTAGCATACTGCATTACCTCGGAGGGGGGGTGGATTGCCCTCAGGTGTTACTTGTATCACCTGGCCACCCTATTGGTGTTGGACTCGAGGGGGCAGTGGTTGAAAGTTCACATGCTGGACTAGGTAGGTATTTCATTTATCTGTTCGCAGACTTCCATGTTCGGGATATACTCATGAAATGACTCTGGGTTTAGCGGGACTTGACGGTGCGACCAGTTTTGTCCTGAACCCAGATCAATGCGTAACTTTTTAGGGTTTGTGACGACGAAATGGCTTAGCCGTTAGTGCGTGACGCCAGGATCAATCAAAAGAATTCACATGGGTTCATGGGTCTTAACGTACAGGCCGTGTTGACGGTTCTCGTGCCAGGATCAATTGAAGTCATCAATCTTGGGATTATCTTAGTTCATGGGACTGCGTTCGGGTGCTTGGATAAGAAGCCCTTTCGGCGAGTGAGTTGCGTCGCAAGCCAACTCGGGTACTGATCTGCAGAGCCAGAAGAGGTTGAATACTGCTTCGCTGCTACCAGTCAGACGGTTTTAGCTTTCGAGCCGAGGCCGAAATTGGAAGCTGGTGGGTTCATCTCTTCGGAGGGGTTCTCGCTTCGCGCGATGATATGGCGTAATCCTTATCACACTTTCTTCCTCTAGGGGTGGACTGTGGAGATTGCTGAGTAGTCACTTGGTGAAAGAGCCATGCTCACATGCCAATATGAAGACCTGGTAGAATTCACGTGTTCGATCCAGGCGCTCTAAGCCTGTTTTTGTCCATTTGATCACTCCAAAAGTATGTGAAATCACTGGAATGTTCCAGTCATTCATTGCAGAGGCCAGGTAAGAACTATCCGTAGAGAAAGCACTATCATTCCAACACCTTGGAAAACAATATTCCAAGAGAACCTCAACGATAAGTACTTATGTAAATCTCGGACATCAAGCTAGCTCTAAAACTGTATTATATTGTAAATAAGAGTCAGTATTTTGATTGTAAAGTGTTTCCATTTTAATACAATTGAATTTCGTCAACTTTTCCATTATGCTGGCATATTATTAGGCAATCCTGACTGAACATAAAAATAAATTCGCGGAAGCCAATAGGTGCTTTATTCCATCACCAATGTAGAACCAATATTCGGGAACGGTTAATATGTGGAGCTTCGAAAGGTACGTTGTAAAACTCGAATAATTCCCGCTGGCAAACCGTCAAGTCTATTTCGCAGAAATTTAAACCTTTTGCGTCTCTCTAAGGTGCACGGCAGAATGAATGGCAGACAGGGAGGCTTACATTTCCCGATAATACCCATCATTCAACGAAATCTATCCTGATAGATGGCTCGTAAAAGGGTCGGCATATAGACTTCTGTTAGATATTGATAAGCCTTATAACTTGACACGGCTTAGAGCTCCTTTTATTCCGGTTCCCCACTTGGACACTTCCGTTATAAGAAAATCTCGCAGCTTCGTACGGCAGTCGGCTCGAACTCCGACCATTGTTCTGCGTGCAGATCTGGAGATTAATTTTTGATGAATCTGTGGGTGTTTAATAACTCTTCAGTACCCTGTCGAATGGTGGGATTATGGCGGAATATACTGGCATGAAAGGGACTCCACTATATTGTGCCCGATAATGTACTAAATATTTTCGACACAACGGACGGTTGATGAAGAAATTGGTCTGTTTTCGTCTATGAGGAACGAGAATATCGATTCAAGAGATATTCGTGGTGTATTCGGTTTGGATAATTTGAAAGAAACATTGAACTTGTGTGTGTAGAAATGAATTGAAGGTATCAATAGTTTTTCAGGTTGCACCTAAAGATGAGAAACAGGCATCATTGGAATTGCGAAACGCCTTTGAAAGTTGAGCACCACGAAACCAATAAACCAGTACGCCAAAGAAAGAAATAATTCGTGAGGAACGATCATTAAATCAGAAACGAATCACGATTATTCAAAAACCCCTCTTAAAGGGATTGTCAGATTTAATTCTGTCGCCTAGTTAACAGAACTGTTGCTTAGTTTATTTACTGAGTTTCGTTTTGTCAGTTTAACTTTTTTGCATTTAGTTTATCGCAAATGGAATTTCAATGAAATCGAAATTGCCCAGAGATTGGGGAGTCGGTTGAAAATATTGTCAATATATCAAAATAACCCATGTTTTTCGGAATCAAATTTGCATTGCTTTCCTCAATATACATTCTGTCAAGAAAGTACCGGGAATTATCGATTTAAATCTGGCGGGGCAATGAGGCAGGTAAAAATTTTTTTTCCTAGGTTGGTACCACTGTCCTTAATTACTATGCCAAGCTTGAGCGGGATCTGTCAACTAGTGTGTTTGCAACAGCTGATTAAGTCAGTCGATGTCAGAGTGCGTGCCGATTTTCACTATGGGTGATTACGTTGAGCAAAGAATTTGTTTAAAGTTTTGTGTTGCAAATGAATTTTCGTGTGCCGATGCATTGAACGAGTCCGCACGTACGATTTTGATTGATATTTTGGGCATGAGAAAGGTGGCCGCACGACTCGTACCGAAAGACCTGAATTTTCTTCAAAAACGTCATCGCGAACAGGTTGCTTCAGACATGCTGGATCGCTGTAATTCCGATTCTACATTCATGGAACGCATTATAACTGGTGATGAGACCTGGGTCTACGAGTACGATATGCAAACAAGCCAGCAATCATCGGAATGGGTGGCAAAAAATGAGCCGAAACCGAAAAAACCACGCCAAAGCCGCTCGAAAATGAAGGTGATGCTCATTGTTTTCTTCGATATCCGTGGCGTGGTGCACTACAAATTCGTTGCAGAGGGTCAGACGGTAAACAATGAATATTACCTAGGCGTTATGAAACGTTTGCGTGAGCGTATCCGTAAGAAGCGGCCAAATTTGTGGGCGAACAACTCATGGATTTTGCATGACGATAACGCGCCTTCTCACCGAGCTACGATTGTGACTGACTTTCTCGCCAAAAACTCAACAAACTTGCTTCAGCAACCACCGTATTCGCCGGATTTGGCTCTCTGCGACTTTTTCCTCTTCCTAAAACTAAAATTGCCCCTTCGTGGCACCCGTTTTGAGTCGATTGAAGCCATAAAACAAAATTCGGCGCGAGAGCTAAAGTCCATCCCGGAAAGCGCCTATAAAAAATGTTTCGATAATTGGAATTGCCGTTGGCATAGATGTATTGAAGCAAATGGAGCCTATTGTGAAGGCGACCCAATAAATGTTGACGATTAAATGTAAAAATGTTGTTTTAATTGAAAATTCCCGGTACTTTCTTGACAGAGTAGTACATTGTTGCTTTTAGAATTAACGCCCGTTGTTTAGGCTACATTTCTATCTCAAATAATTAACACCGCTTGTCGGTCCTCGAGCTTTATTATAATAGAATTCTTTGGATCAAAATTTATTTCCCTATTTCTAAGTAAAACATAGGCCCTTTATTACACATGTTCATTTACTCACAAACAGAGTTATTTTAAAATTGTGTTTCCACCAATTTAATAAACAACAATTTTCATATTAATAATCTTTTAAAACAAATTGTAGAAATTACTATGTTTTACTACCAATAAAAATATATTTTACACATTTTCTTGTGACTCGAGTTTCGGTCTGATGTCTGATGATGGGATAGTTCATTTCCCGAAACTTGAGCCACAAGAAAGTGTGTAAAATATATTTTTATTGGTAGTAAAACATAGTAATTTCTACAATTTGTTTTAATTATGATCAACTACCAAATAGTAACGGCTGAAACATTTCAGTATCTAATAATCTTTTATTTCAGACTGGAATAAAGATGACAATCTCTCAGACTGGGCTTAGACACATAACATTTACATTTTCGTTGAAACCACAACGTGCCACAAGATGAGATTACGAGTGCCCCGAAATGTTTCAAATTCTTGAATAATAATGAAATCTGGGAAATCAAGAACCTTTCTTCATGACGTCCCAAAAAAATTAAATTTGCATAATTTCCTGGGGTTGCCTGAATAATCTACCGTCGCTTATGAAGTTTGTTGCCGTGAATTGAAAAGGCGACGCCAAGAAAACAATTACGCCCGTTGGTGTCGAACTGCCACGTCCTCAGCCTTGGCGATGAGCAGAAATCACGGCGTAGTTCACATTATAGACCGTATTTTCAGTTTATGGTGCCATATATCTGGAGTGTTTCGAACTATTTGTGCCTCTACATAAATTCTACACTAACCCCAACTTGGCAAACAATGAAATTAAATTTTCGGCGATAAATCATACAGGCTGCTATTACTGCATGTTATATTTCGCTATCCGGGATTCGTACATAAAGTCGACAGATAAACAACATGTTTTATGTATCGAAAGCCCAGATTGATGTCGGGCTGGATGTTTTCCTACTGCTGTTACTCGTGATTGTATTCAGTTCATTCAGAAAATGAATAATGAAACGCATCTCTGGGTATCGTTCAAATGCGGTGGGAGTGAAAAAGGAATTGCGAGATTGGTAATGAATTTTGCGAATGTTGCATGTTCGTCATTACTCGATGTGGGGCTCTCCAGGAAGTATGTTCACTCTTTATTGTGACAGTTTGGTCTCATTACGTTTTAATCGAGGCTTTTTGGGATTTAAGTCTTTCATTTATAACAATAATTTTATTTGCCCTAAACTCAACCTAATACAATATTTGAATATCAAAACAGATTTAATTCGTCAATCTTCTACAATTTTAATTTAAAAAAAATTGTTATTCAAAACACTTTTAGAATTAAATTAATGTCTAAATAAGCACCGCTCATATTTAATAGACGTATATAATCAAAACTCAATATACAATGTCAAATGGAATAAATAAACCAACAAATTCAAATTGTAGAAGACTGACAGATTAAATCTGTTTTGATATTCAAATTTTGTTATATTTCTTTTATCAAGTAAAAAGCCTTTATCTATTTTATTCTAATACAATCTTCTAAAAATTTAGTGCAACTTACATATGAACAGAGGCTTTATAGACAGTTCGCCTGTTAGTTCTTGAAAAAATAAAAATAAAAGATACAATTTTCCCCCTTGAAACGTCGTGACAGCAATCTAAAACAAAATAACCTTCCAATGAATAAATGAGACAACATAATCTGCAGAGGTTCTGGTGAATTCATTTCAGCTATTATTCTGTAATATGCAAATACTTCTTCGTAGTAATTTTCAATTTATATATCGGGTGTTTCTTTTAGAGTGATAGAATTTTAAATTGAAATAAAACACATTTAAATTAGGATTGAGGCCAAATTTTTTTTTATTTGAAAGATAATTTTATGACATTTATGTTATGAAAATAATTTCTGGCATATGTCCACCACGATTAGCTCTTAGGAACCGCGTTCGACAAGACCAATTTTGGACCACTTTTTCGAGTAATTCAATAACACGAGTTATGTTGGCTTCCAAAACACGAGTTATGTTGGCGTCTATTTTTTCTGGTTTATCAGCAAAAATGACTTGACATAACCCCAAAGAAAATAATCCAGTGAAGTTATGTCGCACGATCTTGTAGACCAATTTTGGATCATTTCTTGAAACAATGTTATCGCCAAATCTTTCTTTCAATAAATCAATCGTTACGGTAGCAGTATGAGATGTAGCACCATCTTGTTGGAACCAGAACACTTTTAAGTCAATACAATTCAAATTTTGAAACAAATAATCATTGATCATCGATCTGTAACGAGCAGTATTTACTGTAACATTAGCTCCAGCATCTTTTTTAAAGAAATATGGACCGATGATGCCTCCAGCATGTAGAGCACACCATACAGTGCATTTTTAGGATGCAATGGAACCTGCAGAACTTCTTCAGGATTGTTTTCACTTCATAGACGGTAATTTTACTTGTTTACATAGCCGTTCAACCAGAAATGAGCTTCTTCACCAAACACAATTTTACGGTAAAAAAGTGGATCAACTTCAAGCTGTTCTAACGCCCAATCAGCAAAAAACGACGCTTATTATGGTCAAGTGGCTTCAGTTCTTGAATCAGTTGGATCTTGTATGGGTGTAGATCAAGATCTTTACGCAAAATTTTTCATGTGGTGGATGCACGGTGTCCAAGTTGTTGTGAACGTCGACGAATAGACAAATCTGGATCATCATTAACACTATGACTTACAGCAGCGATATTTTCTTCTGTACGTACAGTTGTTGTTGTTGCATCGAGTAGAGAAAATGTTGTCCGACATCTATCGATAGTTCGACGAATAAGCGGCTCTGATGGACGATTATGTAAACCATAAATTTCACTAAGTGCTCTATAAGTTTGGCGAGTAGAACACTGATTTTGAAAATAATTTTCAACAATATGTAAACGTTGTTGCGGCGTTAGTCCTTCCATGATAATTTGCCAATAATTACTGAATAGAAATGTCAAAACAATATGGCTTCTACTTTCTGTCAAATTACAGTTATCCTTATCGAAAGTTCTATCACTCTAAAAAAAGACACATGCAAGTGGCGGTTATCTAATGTAGAGTGGTATCTTCTTTCATTGTATATTTCTGTGATATAACCTAGTTTTCGTTTAGGCCATGCCTACCCCTAAATTGGTGAGTTGTTTCAGAAACGTGTTGTGTTAAAGCAGGTATTGTTATATATTTTCAAGTTTTTTCTCTGGAGAATGTGCTATATATTCTTTAAAAGAGGAAAATACAAAAGGACTTTTTTGAATTATATGTTGAACATTTTTTGGTGAAGGAACTTGTGATTCTTTAATATCCAATCGAAACACACATATATATATATATATATATATATATATATATATATATATATATATATATATATATATATATATATATATATATGTGTTTCGATTGGATATTAAAGAATCACAAGTTCCTTCACCAAAAAATGTTCAACATATAATTCAAAAAAGTCCTTTTGTATTTTATATTTATATATATATATATATATATATATGTATAAGGTGATGTCTAAATAATTTTAGCATTATTTTTTATTTCTTTTGATTCTTTATTAGTTCATTTCCACCACATGTGATGATATATATATATATATATATATATATATATATATATATATATATATTGTCATGGTATTTACAGTTAAAATAAATAATTACATAAATATATAAAGGAAAACACTCACCGTTGTATATAAGTTGACTCGTTAGAGTATAATCAGAGCACATTTAATTAAATAATATCCATTCTGACAGAAATATTAATAATTCAATTCGTAAAAACACTCACAAGCTAAAATCATGAAGAAAATGCATATACAGGATACATAACGACTAGTCGATTGAAAATTCTTTGAACGATAATCAAAACACAGTAATCTTGCTGACAGTTTATAAAAAGAATTCACAGGGAGATTTCAATTTACAATTATTCAATATAAAACCAGCCAAAGTTGCTTAAAATAGAAGTAATTTGAATTTAGATATCCAATTTGAAATTGATGAAGAATTTGTTGAAAAGATTTGTTATTATCATGAATCACATATAAACTTTAGTGAAATTATTGACAAAGAACAAGCTAAATTAAATATAACTCACCAGAATGATGTAAATAGGACAAATTTGATCAAAAATCAATTAATTCAATGAGAGATAGCATCTACGTCAGATATTTTCAAATGATTAATGTAAGAGAGATCCTTCAAGATGTTTAGGCATCAATAGAATTGTAATAGCATCTAAGCTAAAGAAATTTAATCAATTTCATAAGTAATATTAAGTATTTTATAAGTTATAAGCATTAGAAGTTAAAATTTGTTAAATTTTGACACTTGAAATACTTTACGAAGGAAAAGCAAGACTTTCACTGTTCTGTTTAACATGAAACATACATCAAAATGTAGTTAAAAAAATAAGCTAATTTTCAAAAGTAATTTCAAACCAGGAAATATTGTAAATTTTGTAAAATCCTCAAAAGCATCATTTTTATATAATTTTGACAGAAGCTAGTAAGCTTTGATATTCAACTTTTCTTGAAAACTATAAATAGGACAGACACAAAAAAAGTCGGCAGTCTCCAATTAATAGCAGAGCAGAATCCTTGTCGGTCCATAATTTAAAAAAGGGCCAAAAAAGTATCATCATCTAAAAAAAGAAGATTATTTGGTTATTGTGAATGGAAATTGAATCCAGAAAATACATTACCTGAATGTGAATGGAAAAATATCACATAGAAATCAAGTTTCAAACGGATTGGACATATTGAAGAAAATCAACAAAGTAGCCTGTGAATTTCAGAACATTCTAGAAGTGTTGTTTCCAACGAAACCAGCGTTATTCCTGAAAGAAGAGACAATAAAAAAAAAAGAACAATCCTAAATTGATGAACAAACTTACCAAAGGTATTCAAATTCAATCCTGTTAATATTTCCACAAGAAGATTAGAAATAGCAATCATTGTTTACGTTAGAATTACGTTAGGATATTTAGATGAGGTTAGGTTAACATAGAATTAGATGTAGCTTATTGTTCACTGATTATAATATTTCGAATTACTTCCATAAAATATAATTTAAAAATTCAATCTTTTTAGAAAATTCAAATTGAATCCTCCCTCAAATATTAATCAGATTTAATAATATTTTTAATTTCAATTATTCAAAATTATAATATTAAGAGCTAGCCGGAAACATAGAATACAGCAACTACATACAAGGGTGATCTATTAAATATTCTAATAAGTATTCATTCACTAAAATTTCATTAATATAATACCATAACAATATATATATATATACATATGTCTATAAAGTGATACAGTGTATTTAAGACATGTTTTAAAATTCAATCCTAAATGTTTTCATGAGATTTATTTAGATTAAAATCTGTAGAGGTTCTGGTGAATTAATTTCAGCTATTATTTTGTAATATGCAAATACTCGATACTAATTTTCGATTTATATACTTCAACAAAAAAGTCAATATGAAATTGCATTGTCGGGTTGAAACTGTCAAAATCTGGTATATCTGGTGTGAGAACACTTAATATACTTCATGATCGGTTTTCAACATAAATCTAAATCACCAGGTATGTCTACATTTAATGATTCACCATATCATCGATTAATTTTCTGTTTACGTCCAGAAGCCATATTCGTACTTTTTTATTAAAAGACCTATGATTTTTCAGTCTACTGTACTCCAAGTAAACCAAGTATGTCCAGCATCTCGAACCAAACTTCTTCTGAGTACGCATCTTTTTGAAATTTCTGAGCTTGTACCTTGTACAATACTCATGATTGTTCAGTTGCAGTTGTATCTTTTCTTTTTGAATAAGATCAGTTAGTTTTGAAAAGTAAAGCTGTCTTACATCTAGTACTTTTGATATTTCATATAATTCCTCTGAAGAACTTTCCACATGATGTGGATGTGGATGTGGATGTGGATGAAAAAAAAAATATTTTTTTCTCTACGATTGTTGTTTATAGTTTTTTTAAGAGAATGAAAAAAAAATTCAAAAAGTCCAAGTTTTACATTTTTTATTAAATTTTTATTTTTTAAACCCTGTATACCGTCCTAGGGGTAAAAGAATGCGTTTTAGGGAAAAAATGGTCTGAGAGAGGTAGACCTAAAATTTTATGCTCTACAACTTTTAGTTGAAACTTTTTTTGATATTTTCGAAATTTAACCCAAAAATCGTATTTTGGGGTAGTTTTTCATTTTTTTCACCCCCTTCCCGGGGTTTGAAAATTTTTTTACTTTGCCCACAGTTTTATACGCTTTTTTCTGATTTTTTTCATATAAATTCAGCCCTATTAGCGAAAAACCCGATTTCACGATCTTCTTCATTGGACTAAATGTTTGAAATAACTCAATAATGACTAGGTTTCGCAATATTGTTTGTGTTTATTAGTTCGATTTTTATGCAGACGAGTTGAGGAGAAAGCAACCTAAAATAACATAAATAGGGGTTAATACTTGATAGAAGGCTAATATTAAAATATTTAAAAGCAACCTAAAATACTATAACTCTCATCCCCTAGCATTCAAAATCTACTTGGACATATGAAAACCTCTCTTGATATACTTGAATATATTCTCATACCATTCAGCGTTTTCTGCATCTCAACACATTTCACTCTGACCTATATTAGCGAAATACGAGAAAAGCTAACGCTGTTATATCTAAATTGAAGTGCAGTACAATATTTTAATGACTTAAAATGCAGCAGTCATACACAATGAAATGAAAATTTGAAGTACTCACATCTTCGTCGTTTATTAGCCACGTTACATTCATGTAAGGATACGATCCTGGTGTTGTACAGTTAGCTGTCATACGAGCTCCCGGTGTTATTTTGTGAACGTCGGACCTAAGGACAGGCTCTTCGTCGGGAATTTCTGAAACAGAATACAAGTTTGTGGTGAAACTTATGTCCAGAAAAATATGTGCTTAGTAATTTCAACACTAAATGCGGAACACCACGTACGGAAACGTTTAAGGTCATTTTGCAAATACCTAATATACTGAAAGTTTGTAATAAGGTTTCTTATCGTTGACTTGTATATTTGAAACATTTATCGAATGAATTCTCGTTATTTTTCAGTAAATGTTATAACTTTTAACGAAACATTGTGGTAATCCATACCAATAATGACAGAAATCTCAGCTGTAACTGAATATGACGCCTTGAAAAATTTTAAGACACGACTGTTTATTCAAAATGCAATGATTTTTGATAATAAATCATCCCCTTGATTCACTGCTGTACTACTGAAAATATTTTCAACGTTCCATTCACAGTTATTCATTTTGATTTCTTGAAAAACAAACGAAAACTATAAAAATTTCTTGTGAATCACTAGTTGGGAAAACTGTGAATTCAAAAGATCCTCTAATTTTACTTTACATCTAATAATTAAATTATGTCAAACATAGATATTTGAATAATTACACAAATTATTAATTTAATTTTATTAGGTGAAAGTGCTAATTCAAACTTAGAAATTCATGAAAAACTTTGAATATCAAAACAGATTTAATCTGTTAGTGTTCTACAATTTTAATTTCAGAAAATTTTTTTTAAAAACTTTTAGAATTAAATTAATGTCTTATAATAAGCACTGCTTATATTCAATGGACGTATAAAATCAAAATTCATTATACAATATCAAATGGAATAAAAAAACCACACATAAATAAATTGTTAATTAAAATTAAAAAAGTAATATTGAATGTTTAGTTACAAACATGCGCACCTGAACTCGTCAGACAGGCGTGGTACGTATGTTTTGCCTGTAACAAACATTTGACATAATGTTTAGTTTCTGGTCTTATATTTATGAAAACCAAATCTCTTTCGAAAATACACAACATGATTTTAAGAACTTCTCCAAAACTAATTCATTTAAAATATTTAATATGTTCAAATATTTGAATAAGTTACTTCAAAAACTCTCAAAAACATGTACTACATCTTCTATTCAAATTTTGTTATATTTCTTCTATCAAGTAAAAAGCCTTTCTTTTTTATTTTATATATAATATATAATTATATTTTGGCTTCAATAAATCTCATTATGGAATGTCAATGAATTTAAATAAGCCTTAAAAATAACTTACACTGTTTTTTGATTTTGTTAGAACATAGATCAATCTTGAATTATAAAGTTGATCTGTGTTTCGAAACATTCATTTCTTTACACGTGTGCGTTGTGGATATAGGTTAGTTTTCTGATTTTGATATTTGGAATATTATTTAGGACCGAAGAAGCGATTGCTTAGAATTATAATTGTTTTTTGAAGATATAGTGCATGTTTTGAGAGATTTCTGAATTAACTTATTCGAATATTTAAATATATTAAATATTTCAAATAAATTATATTCTTTGAGAAGTCCTTAAGGTGTGTTCATGTTTTTAAAAGGTAATTGGTGTTCTTAAAGGTAAGACCAGAAACAAAATTTTGTCTCCTTTAAATATTTATTTATTAATTTTAATGACTGTCGTATATCTGTTGGTTTATTTATTCCATTTACATTATATATTGAGTTTTGATTATAAACGTCTATTAAATGTAAGCGGTGCTTGTTTTAGAAATTAATTTAATTCTAAAAGTTTTTTGAATAAAAATTTTTTTGAAATTAAAATTGTAGAAGTCAAACATATTTTGATTTGTTTTGATATTCAAATTTTGAATACATAACTGTTGCAATATGCTCAGGCAACGCGGGGACAGTTGCAGAAAGCTGTGGATTTTGTACGAAAATGATGTGTGGCACTCATTTTCAGAACTTTTGTAATAAGTTTCAAACTTGTATGAATAATAAAGACTTAGTAGGTAATAAGTTTTCCTCAGATAGTGTATAGCTCACTGTTTGTACATTCACAGTTTCACATCTATTGTCCAATGACAAAGGAGATTTAAGAGAATGTATTATACCTAGAAAGCTTCATAAATGAGTTTTTGCTTAAAAATAGAAAATATTTTTGAAATATTTAGAGACAATCCATTAACAATAGATAACGAAAAATATTTCTGTGTATTGTCCTCTTTTATGATTTGGTACACGAGATTTAATGCCATTTTCTTCTGTTTATTGGACATCATTTCGTAACCGTTGTTGAAAATGGTTACAAACCCTTTCTTATAGACAAAATGTTATTCATATATTGCTAAATATTTCAAAAATATTTTCAATTATAATGCAGCTTTTAAAACCATTAATAACCTTAGTACCTACATAAAACACACTAAGAATCTAACAAATAAAGAAAATAAATCCGGAGTCTACAAGTTAACTTGCAACGATTGCCCTTTAGTATACATTGGCCAGACAGGTAGATCATTCAAGAAACGAATCCAAGAACACTGATCTGATTCTGTATATTCGACATATGCTCGTTATTTGAAGGAATTTAGGCATAATTTCAACAATAATTATGAAATTATCCACGTTGAAAGCAAAACTTCTAGGTTAACACTACTAGAATTTCTTGAAATCAACACGTAAAATGCCAGTAAAATCCTTCTGAACGAACAAACAGATGTTGACAAGTCTTCATTACTTAATAGTTCTCCTTAATGGCATATTTAGAGGCAAACTCCAATAAACATCTTGAGTTTTATGACTTGTTCTTCCATTATTTTGTCACGTACCTAACAACGTATTCAAACTCGGTTACACTGAACACCATCAGCCAGTACAATGTAAATATACTTGAAGAAACCACTTCGTGGTGAAATAATTGTTGTTTTATTACAAACTTTTTTGTCTCCTATATATTTTTTAACTAAAATGAGTTTACACCAAGTAAAGACCGAATCAATCAAACAATTAAATAATATTTAAACACGGTTCTTCTGATTTTCACAAATTTTAATTGTTATGTTTACAACAATCGTTTCGCTATCACAGTAGCATCATCAGGCAGGTGTTCATTTTGAATAACTAAGCTTTTTTCCGATATCCGTTGCTATTTATATTACAGTGAGTACAATAAATTTTTATTTCTATATGTACAATTTCAAAATAATGGTTGAAAGTATGTCCTATTTCTAAAAAATGGTAAGAATAAGTGGAATTACTTTTATTATTGAAGAAACTCTTCAAATGTTCACAAATTCTATGTCGGAAAGTTCTTCCAGTCGGTCTTATGTAAACTCTAGGGCAATCAACTCAGGTTAACTTATAAACCTCCGATTTATCATCTTTATGAGTACAATCTCTATTATTTTTAATGAATTCACTCGAGTTTGAATTGGTTTCAAATGAAATTCTCAAATTATATTTATTTTTGAGGTATGTAGCAATTTTCTCAGAAATACCTTCAGTGTATTTTAAGGAAACGTATCTACAATTTTCTTTTATATTAGGATATACCATATTTAAAGCTATTTTATTATTTTTATTCATTAACAATTTGTCTATCAACGTAGGATTATAGTTATTATTAATAGCTGTTTGTTCAATTATGTTGAATTCTGAAATATAATTTTCTCCCTTCATGGGAATATTAAATTATCTATGATGAATGGAGAAAATTATATTTCAGAACTCCTACGTTGATAGACAAATTTTTGATGAATTAAAATAATAAAATACCCTGAAATATGGTACATCCTAATATAAAAGAAAATTTTAAATGCATTTCCTTAAAATACACTAAAGGAATTTCTGAGGAAATTGCTACATACCTCAAAAATAAATATAATTTAAGAACTTCATTTAAAACCAATTCAAACTTGAGTAAATTCATTAAAAATAATAAAGATTGTACACATAAAGATGATAAATCGGGGGTTTATAAGTTAACCTGCGGGTATTGCCCTAAAGTTTACCTAGGACAGACTGGAAGAACTTTTCGACATTGAATTTATGAACATTAGAAGACTTTCCTCAATAATAAAAATAATTCCATATATTCTAACCATTTGTTAGAAACAGGACATACTTTCAACCATAATCCCTAGAGATAAATAAACACAATAAAATTGGAATATTACTTCACGAACAATTAGATTGAAATAACTCATCTCTGTTAAATATATTCAGATAAGTTTGAATTTGCAGAGACCCTTTTTACTGTAATAAAAATAGCAGCGGATTTCCAAAACAAGCTTGGTTATTCAACATGTAAACCTGCCTAATGTGATAGCGAAACGATTGTTTCAAACATAACAATAAAAATTTGTGAAAATCAGAATAACCTTGTTTAAATATTATTTAACATGGATTTTCACCAAGTAAGGACTGATTCAATTCAATAATCAAACAATTACTCAAGTTATTTTTAAATCTTGTTTTAATACATTTACATTTTCCCAATGGCGAAATCGTATTATTCGATTAATATTTGCGTTGATAAAAAACGCCTCTAGCCCGAGTTACAAAATTCAGAAATGCAAGGTTACAAAAATGTTTATATTCACTATTGACATGAAAAAAATCGTACGGAAAATTAGTTGTGTATCATTTCAGGTGCTGGGAACCGGATTTTGTATCAACACGAGAACGAGCAATTTTCCGAACTGTTCCACCTACATGCATCATAATTTTTTCGCCCATTTTATTCGCTGACCGTATCCATAACGTCTATTGACACAATTGCGAACCTCCCCGCCACTAGAAACGCCACCAGCGATCCACAAGCAGAAAAAAAATGGTTTCCACCATTATGCATTATTCACGATCTACGCGATGCAAATTCGCACGGAATAGAAAATTTCACTCAATCGGTATTTTTCTTTCCCGAGCTTACGGAAAACCCATCGAGGGCCATCAGCAAATTCCTCGTGAACACATCAATGGTTTTACGTCCATCAAATCCAGCTAAAAGCTCTTTTGCATTTGCAGGGTCCACACTGACTCTGCGCCATTCATAGAGGGTATTAATTTAGTAATTACACCGAGGGAAGAGAATGGGGTAACACAGATGGGTGGTGCTTTCACACCTGGATTGCCGACCGATAAATATCCGTGTAATTCAATTATGATGGGGCCGCGACAGCAAAAATGGTTAGCTTCTCATTAAAATCTCATTCAGGCTGTAATCTGTATTTCCAAACGCGTAATTATGGATCTCGTTAAATTCGCTTAAGAGATAAATACAGTTTGCTTATTATACTAAATAGAGAGTAAGATTATGTTCGAAGGTATTCCCGTGGTAAAAGTGATATTTTTAATACCTAACTCAAAAGTTGAAAAAAAAACTTGTAATTCTTTTAATTATCATGAAAAGACTCACGCCCCATCATAGTTGATACATTCACTTTTAGGCCTTCAAGTTGCGGATTTGTTTCATCACGACAATATGAACGGAAATGTCCCTTGAAATCGAATTTGAGAAGTTACAATTGAGTGCGAGTAAAAGTTCTAATGTAAAGTGACTTGGGCCTAGTGAAGAGAGTCAATGCGGTAAGATACGTTTTTCGATTGCCTCGGGCTTGTCTCAGTGGAAAAATTGACTAAAGGGTAATTCATTTAGAGGTACTTTTTGTGGTGGTGACTTAATTGCAGATCGCGCATGCCTCGTGTTAACTGAAGTGCTGTTTCTGTTCAGTAGTATTTGACAATTCATAATAGAAAGACTAAGTCTGGCACATCTACTACAAATTTATTACGAAAATGGGCATTCTACGAGGAATGTGTCTCGGGCGCTTAGAACAACTTATGGTCCACATAATCGGTCTACCGAAGCCACTATTAGCTCAACCATCCATAAGTGTGAGACCCAAGTTTCGTTATTGGATAATACTCGACCAAATAGACCACACCCAGTACGTAGTGAAGAAAATATAGGGGCGGTAGCGAAGAGTGTACGTGAAGACCCTGAAGTGTCGATTCGTCGCCATTCTCAACAGTTTGGCCTATCATATTCAAGAACATTTTTACGTAAGGATTTATCTTTAAAAGCTCACAAAATTCAACTAGTGGGCTTTTGACAAGCTCCTGAAGTATTTCTCGAGATATCCTGAACATCAGTGTCTGCGAACAGATAGAAGGAATACCCTCCTTGACCAGCATGCGGACTTTCAACCACTCCCCCTCGAGTCCAACACTAATTGGGTGGTCAGGTCGTACGAATACTTCCCGAGGGCCTCCACATTCCCGAGGTAATACATGCTACATAACGCACTCCGCCATTGAACAGAAAAATCCGGAGATATACTGCAATAGGGTAGAGTACGCTAGTATTAAGGGTGAAGCCGTGTGGTGCGACAGACACCCTTGTCACAGAGTTTCACCTTTATGATGAAACTGGGGCCCCAACTTCCATCACACGGGTCCAGTGACTGGCGCGAGTGACATTAATTTAGGCATCAAGACTTAATCTTCCAGTTCATAGGGATGAAACTAGAATCCTAGTCAAGAGCAGCGCCCCCAGCGCGTCAAGCTACAATCTCATGGAGAACGAGCCAATAGAGACACGTGAATTCTACTAAGTTTTCGTATTGTCAAGACGAGTATAGCTCTTTTAACAAGTAACTACTCAGCAGCCACCCATAGAGGTAAAAAGTGTGGATTACGGCATATCTCGCGCGAAGCGAGAACCCCTCTGAAGAGATGAACCCACCAGCTTCCAGTTTGGGCCCCGACTCGAAAGCCAGAACCATCTGACTGGTAGCAGCGAAGTACTATTCAAGCTCTACTGGCTCTGCAGGTCAGTACTCGAGTTGGTTTGTGACGCAACTTGCGGAAGGAATTCTTATCCAAGCACCCGAATGCAGCCCCATGAACTAAGATAATCACAAGATTGATGACTTCTATTGATCCTGGTACGAGCACCGTCTAACGGCCTGTACGTCCTGACCCACCGAACCAATGTGAAGTCATTTGAGTAATACTGGCGTCAAGCACTAACGGCTAAGCCATTTCGTCGAGATCCACAAACCCTAAATAGTTACGCATTGATCCGTGGCCAAGACAAGCCGGTCAAACCGTCAAGACCCGTTAAACCCCGAATCATTTCATAAGAATGTCCTGAACATGGGAGTCTGCGACAGGTGAATGAAATACTTCCCTAGTCCAGCATGCGGACTTTCAACCACTGCCACCTCGAGTCCAACACTAATGGGGTGGCCAGGTGGTACAAGAAACACCTGAGGGCAATCTATCCCCCCGAGGTAACGCAGTATGCTACATAACGCACTCGGCCATTACACAGTAAAATCCGGAGAGTTACTGCGATAGGGTAGAACCAGTTTTAAGGTTTTGTTGATCACAGGGGAAAATTGCAGACAAACGCACGTTTCAGACTTGTTGGTTTTCGTCAGTGCAATGGATGCCAAAGACTACAAATCTGAATATACAGACTCTCTCGATTTGTAGAACTTTTTATTATCATATCTCTCACTCCTCATTAGTGATATCAACCTAAGGTTTTCTGTATTTATTTCATCGACTTCAGGACATCTCTGAATCTTCAATTCCATTATTACGTGTAGAACCTCCAATTATAAATATGCAGATCTCGCTGGTTTTTTCTTTCCGATGGATCTGATTTGATAGTCTGGTCAGTTTTTCACTAACATATGTGGATATGGAGTTTATATTTGTTATTCACTTCATAACGGTAGTCTTGAAATTTCTGAACCACTTTCTCTTGTACCTATCGAACTATTGAATTTGAAGCATTGTGAACTAAAATTGGAGTCAGTGTGACAGAGCAGGAAATACTCTGAATTGTATGCTGCTTGGTGGATTCGTTCTTCTGCGTACCTTGGACCCTAAATTCTAAGAATTTTATGAAGGGTTTCGAGGTATTTGGAAACTTCATCATACAATAAACAATTTTCCCAGAAAAGTATTTTGGAATAGGATAATTAGCCCTAAAATCTTTCACAGAAGTACTTATTATAATACCTACGCACAGATCATAACAGCAGGCTTGAAATTCCCCATATACCAATGTTAAGGGTCACTAATTTTAACCGTGTGCCACAGTCGAGGCAAATTATCTGCATAATTTGAATTCCAACCTTGTCAAAGCTGCTTTCCTGTTTCGCTGAACGTGGTCGAAGTTTCCAGCAGTTTGTTCGATATAAATTGCGTAATGAAATATTAATTCGAACAGATTTGACTTTCCGCCTACCTTAGTTGGCTCTTCATGAATAAATGCTGCTTCCGATATATCATTGAGTTGTTCGGAAAGTAATTTGGTAATTTTTTCAATAAATTATATATTGGTCATTCTGGTCCAACACCTTTTGCCATTTTTCTGGTAGTAGCATGATTCGACGCTCATAATATTGTTGGTCTTTTCTGGCAAAAAACTGGTCCAGTAGACTTTCGAATTAATTGTTGTGTTATCCGGTTAAAGCTCAAAAAAAAGCAATTCCTTCAAAATCCCACCAAACAGACAGCACCACCTTTTTTTGATAGATCGGCTTTCGCAATGCTTTGAGCCGGTTCTTCTTTTTTGCTCCATGATCTCTTGCATTGGAAATTGTTATATACAACATATTTTTCGTCCCCAGTAATAATGCGCTTCCAAAAAGGGTCATTTTCGTAACGTTCAAGAAGCGACGATACAAATTTCTCTCTGTGTGAACGTTGGAAATCTATATATCGAGCTTCTAAGTTAAACCCAGGCTTTTCAAGTGGTCATAAACAGTTTAAATCGATAAATTTAACATCTCACCGATCCCACCTATTGTTGTTCGCCGATTTGTATCAACTAATGCCTTTATCGTGTTTTTATCAGCTGCAACCGGTCTTCCGAGGCGTGGAGCATCTTCGAGATCAAAATTGACGGATCGAAATGTTGTAAACCAGCTCCGACACTGGCGTACTGTCAACACATGTTCTTCATACATATCGTTTAATTTATTTTCGACTTGAAAATTATTTTTATAGTAAAAAAGTAAGATATGACAAAAATACTGCTCATTGAGCTCCATATAAAAAAGGGCACCAACCAAAAACTACTACATAGAATTAATGGAACTTTTTCACACACAAGCCTTGCTATATTAGCTCTCAAAGCATTCAATGATAATGCGTCTAAACTGTGAATTTGGGTTCGAAAAAATACAATTAATTCCTCTGTCGGAATAAAAGAAAATAACTTTCCGAACAACCTTATATAATTGAATTATTTAGTATCAATTCTTGAATTTAATGCAGTTAATTCTTATTCAGCTTGAAACAATCATGAATTATTACAATATCTGGATTTTTGTGTATTTGCAAACATATGCAAAAAGTGAAAATATTTAGAACTCTACTTTGTTGTTAACAATTTTCGGATTTCTGATATCAATTTTCAATATTTTCTTGTTAAAAATTGTACATGGGATATTCTGAATGAATTTCCTAAAAAAATAAACATAAACAGTGCGTGTAATTTAAAAGGAGCCAAACTCAAAGGAAAAATCATACAAGTTATTTGCAACAAAAAATGTCATATAACACATGGTCGAAATGTTGATGATGATTCTTCAATTTAACATTTTTTGATTTCACGAAATATTTCAATCAAATCACTTATATTTCAGTTATCCTTCTAGCCTCTTGAAATTTTACCACATATCTGGAAACAGCATTGAATGTACTACCAGTTAAGAACTTCTGTATACCCAAAATTTATTGTTGCAGGCGTGGTAAGGAGATGAATATCCCGATTCTCAAGTGAACAAAATCAGCCATATTTCTTCAATGGTTATAACCATGAAGAATTATTAATTATAGACATGTTTTCTTTTCAGCAAAAAATACCTCATTTAGTCTGCTTCCGAATGACGTACCAATTTTTGTGCTAGCTGCTTGTTCTCTGCTATAATATCATGGCTAAGTAGATAACAACGAGAAGTTGAAGTATTCCAAACCTACAGTTGCTTTATATTCAAGCTTTTTATAATCGAATATTAAATTAATTCCTTCATTAATTATGATATGAAAATTCATGATGGTATAATTTTTTCTTGGAAATCTAGTGACAAATGTCTGAAAAATATATCATTATATTAAATCGTCAATTTTCAACCTTTAGGGTACATCTATTGAGCTAAATATTTCGGAGAATCAGAACGAAGTGTTAGTCAAGATTTCGATCAAATTGAGTGAAAAATTGTTGAATTTTTTCATGGTAATATGCAGAACCGTGGATGAACACATTTTTTCTGAAATCCACCTCAAAAGGTTTTCAAGAATGTTTAATTTACTCCTTTTTGAGTATTGAACTATTTCAAGTTAACCGCTTTCTCTACTGTTCAGCATTTTGATTTTTGAATTAATTCGTAATCTGTACCATATATCTTCGGTAAACAGTGTGAGCTATGGTAATAAAAAGTTCTACAAATTGAGACAGTATAACATATATCTGTATAACAATTCTAAACACAAGCAAGCCCGTTGAGGTTTTGTTGATCACTGGGACATAAGTATAGACATGCGCACGTTCAGAACTTATTGGTTCTCTTTAGTTCACTATAATGTCCAACGACTACAAATATGTCAAGTAACTATATTCGCTCTGCACAGGAACACTAAGGTATTATGCAGTAGCGCTATCTAATGCGCCGAAATATACTTATACGACAAACCTTAGCGAGCCAATTTGAGTAAAGAAATGTACTCCGGATTTTTTCACGTTACAAACGCAGAAAAATGTCTCCTTATGCTCAAGTTATATCATAATGCAACGTAATGTTCATAATTAGCACATTCATATTGAAACAAATTATTTTGGCTGATCTTTAACAAATATCATTAGTAAGGAGTGTGAACTATGGTAGTATGAAGTTCTACAAATACAGACAGTGTAACATACATCTGTATAACATTTTTAAACTCATACAAGCCTGATGAGGTTTTGTTGTTAATGGGACATGAGTACAGACATGTGCAGGTTTGGAACTTGTTGGTTCCCTCCAGTTCAAAATTTTTATACAGATGTATGTTAGACTGTCTCGATTTGTAGAACTTTTTATTATCATAGTTCACTCTCCTTATTAATGATATTTGGTTCAGATCAGCCGAATGAATTTATTTGAATATACATTCTGTCAAGAAAGTACCGGAAATTATCGATTTAAATCTGGCGGGGCAATGAGGCAGGTAAAATTTTTTTTTCCCAGATTGGTACCACTGTCCTTAATTACTATGCCAAGCTTGAGCGGGATCTGTCAACTAGTGTGTTTGCAACAGCTGATTAAGTCAGTCGATGTCAGAGTACGTGCCGATTTTTACTATGGGTGATTACGTTGAGCAAAGAATTTGTTTAAAGTTTTGTGTTGCAAATGAATTTTCGTGTGCCGATGCATTGAAAATATTGCAAAAGGCCTTTGGTGATAATGCTCTATCGAAAACTCGTGCATATCAGTGGTACAGAGTCTTCAAGGACGGTCGTGAAGTGGTCGCCCATCGACGGCTTCGATCGAAGATAACGTCGATAAAATTGAGGAAAGGGTGCTGGAAAACCGTCGTACCAGCTTGAGAGAGATAGCACATGATCTTAAGGTATCCCACGAGTCCGCACGTACGATTTTGATTGATATTTTGGGCATGAGAAAGGTGGCCGCACGACTCGTACCGAAAGACCTGAATTTTCTTCAAAAACGTCATCGCGAACAGGTTGCTTCAGACATGCTGGATCACTGTAATTCCGATTCTACATTCATGGAACGCATTATAACTGGTGATGAGACCTGGGTCTACGAGTACGATATGCAAACAAGCCAGCAATCATCGGAATGGGTGGCAAAAAATGAGCCGAAACCGAAAAAACCACGCCAAAGCCGCTCGAAAATGAAGGTGATGCTCATTGTTTTCTTCGATATCCGTGACGTGGTGCACTACGAATTCGTTCCAGAGGGTCAGACGGTAAACAAGGAGTATTACCTAGGCGTTATGGAACGTTTGCGTGAGAGTATCCGTAAGAAGCGGCCAAATTTGTGGGCGAACAACTCATGGTTTTTGCATGACGATAACGAGCCTTCTCATCGAGCTACGATTGTGACTGACTTTCTCGCCAAAAACTCAACAAACGTGCTTCAGCAACCACCGTATTCGCCGGATTTGGCTCCCTGCGACTTTTTCCTCTTCCCAAAACTAAAATTGCCCCTTCGTGGCACTTGTTTTGAGTCGATTGAAGCCATAAAACAAAATTCGGCGCGAGAGCTAAAGTCCATCCCGGAAAGCGCCTATAAAAAATGTTTCGATAGTTGGAAGTGACGTTGGCATAGATGTCTTGGAGAAAATGGAGCCTATTTTGAAGGCGACCCAATAAATTTTGACGATTAAATGAAAAAATGTTGTTTTAATTGAAAATTCCTGGTACTTTCTTGACAGAGTAGTAAATATGCGTATTACGTTTGAGCATGAGAAAAGTTTTTCTGCTTTTGTGACGTGACAAAAATCGGTAATACATTTCTTTACTTGAATTGGCTTGCTAAAGTATGTCGTGTATGTATATTTGCGCTATGGCGCTAATGTTCCTGCGCAGAGCAAATATATATACTTGACAGATTTTCAGCCGCTGGGCTTCACAGTGCAATGAAGAGAACCGACAAGTTCGAAACGTACACATGTCTGTACTTATGTTCTAGTTATCAACGAAAACTCATCGGGGTTGTTTGAGTTTAGATATGTTATACAGATGTATGTTACACTGTCTCGATTTGTAGAACTTTCTTTTACCATAGCTCACGCTCCTTACTGATGATTTTCTTGTATTTCTTTCGGTTTTGAATCTGCGGATCACTCTGTACCTTTGTTAGGGAAATATTTCAGATATTAATTAGAATTTTTTGTCTAGAAACCTCTACAAATTTCATCTCAAAGATGTTTGTGTACCTATAATGACACAACTTATCGCATTTGTTTGTAGGAACTTCTAGTCTTCAAATAGAATGAGGAAACGTCTACAACAATACAACTTCGGAAACAGCCTGTATGAATAATAGATGAAATAGCTTATCACTAATGAGATACTTAAGTATTTATAGCACTGTTATTCCGCACACCACAAAAGGTTCAAAGTAGTAAAATGATCAAGTGCCCACTAACAACTGAAATGAGTACCCCATCTCGCATTTTACTGGGAGTCTTCCGCACAAGTTATGAACTGGATAACTCGATTATTTCATTCGATACACCGCAAACATATACGGGGAAGAACCAGCCATCCAATCGTTAACCTAGATTTCCCCCCTAGGTTGTCAAAGGAGTTATCAATTTAGTTAAATGCCTCCGCAACTCCGATGAAATGCAGTACTGGTAACCTCATAGTTGGATGCGATTTTCCTCTAAAATAGAACGGACCGATATAATAATGCAGTCGAAATTATTCGCTGCTGAAATTCTGCATTGTGTTCTTGTAATCTAGATTTGATACAGGCGCTGCAATTAGATTTGAGATTGAACACAGGTGAAAATTTGAGTTAGTTCATCCACATATTGTTCAGAATATAAGTTTGAATTTCTCACATGATGCATATCGTTACATAGTAACTTCTTCAGATGCTTGTGAACAACAGATCCGAAATTTGGTAACAACATACAGCATTAAAACACTTTCTGTTTTGAGACAAGGATTCAATAAAGTTTGTTATTATTTTAAGTAAAAGCACCGGATTCCAAGGATAATAGATCGAAAAAAGGTGAGGTGGCTTACTCTATTTTGTCATTCAATACGTTCCCCGAATTTTTCAATCAAAAATCGATTTGAATCAAACAAATAACAACTAATAACGCTTATTCGTCATCAATTATATATACAATATTTTTGAATCCTTCCTTTTTTCAATAGAATAAAATAATAAAAGCAGTTCACACCATTTATTAATTAACGACAATTGTTGCGAAGACATTGTGGTTTCTGCAGATTTACCAGTTGAACTAACTCTAAAAATCACACCCTCACTTCTTATATTGCTAAAAACTTGAAAAAGGGGAAGATACAAATAACTAACAGTTTTCGGAAATGAAGATGAGAAAAACATAACCATCAATTCATAGAAATACCGATAAAGAAAAATATGCGAAAGGGGATGCAAATAATCATAAAATATATTGGAGCGAATTATCGGAAATACCTCAGTAAGTGAAAATATTCAACAATGGATTATATGAAAAAGATGTCTTTGGCCGTGTAGAAGAATTTTTAGGTTTTAGATATGAGAAAAACTGTGATTTGACAGTCTGACAACATGTTCAATAAGCATGGAAAGACTCACGATGCAACAGCGTTTACAAATTGTTGAAATTCATTTTCAAAATCAGTGTTCTATTCGCCAAACTTATAGAGCACTTCGTGAAATTTATGGTTTCCATAATCGTCCATCATAGCAGCTTATTCGTCGAACTATCGATAGACTTCGGACAACATTTTCTCTACTCTACGCAACAACAACAACAAGACAAAGAACTTCACGTACAGTAGAAAATATCGCTGCTGTAAGTCATAGTTTTAATGATGATTCAGATTTGTCTAGTCGTCGACGTTCACAACAAGTTGGACTCTGTGCATCAACCACATGGAAAATATTGCGTCTAGATGTTGGTCTTCACCCATACAAGATCCAACTGGTTCAATAACTAAAGCTACTTGACCATAATAAGCGTCGTTTGTCTGCTGATTGGGCCCTAGAACAGCTTGAAGTTGATCCACTTTTTTATCGTAAAATTGTGTTTAGTCATGAAGCTCATTTCTGGTTGAACGGCTACGTAAACAAGCGAAATTGCCGTATATGGAGTGAAAACAATCCTCAAAAGTTCTGCAAGTTCCATCGCATCCTGAAAAATGCACAGTATGGTGTGCTTTACACCCTGGAGGCATCGTCGGTCCATATTTCTTTAAAAACGATGCTAGAGTTAATGTTACAGTGAATGGTGCTCGTTATAGATCAAATTTGAATGGTATCGACCTAGAAATGTTTCGGTTTCAACAAGATGGTGCTACACCTCATGCTACTACCGTAAGAATAGATTTATTGAAAGGAAGATTTGGCGATAACATTCTTTCGAGAAATGTTCCAATTAATTGGCCTCCAAGATCATCCGACTTAACTCCACTGGATTATTTTCATTGGGGTTATGTCAAGTCATTGGTTTATGCTGATAAATCAGAAACAATAGACCTTTTGGAAGCCAACATAACTCGTGTTATTGATGAAATAGGCCTGAAATACTCGAAATAGTGGTCCAAAATAGGTCTGGTCGAATGCGGCTCCTCAGAGCTAGTCGTGGTGGACATAAACCGGAAATTATTTTTAAAACATAAATGTCATAAAATTTTCTTTCACATAAAAAAAATTGGCTTCATCCTTAATTTAAATGTTATTATAAGAATTATATTATTTATAAGAGTTCTATCACTCGATACAAGAACTAATTTCTACTGTTTCCAGAAGTGTGAGTCTGGTAAACAAAGCATTATGGAAAATTTTATAGTTATCGTTGTAATCATGTCCAAATTGTTTGGAATAACCTACATATATTTATACATAGTATAACTTAGATATAACTTAGTCCTTAGAAACTCCTTACCAACTTTGTGCAATTTTTGTGGACGAACATTGAATACGTAGGGTTTCGATATCTAAAAATTCATTATATTCAAGTTTGTTGATTGATAAGACATAATGTGCTAGTCAAGTGAGATATATTTTCATTAATTACTTTTATTTTCGGATAAGAAGTTGCACTGATGAGTCATCGATGTGATATTTCCAAATGAGCTTTTTGAATATGTCCTGCATGTTTTGGTAGTTTTTTTAAGGAACTTTTAAAGACAGTACTTGTCGAAGGGATTCCTAGTATTTATATTACATTGGTACGAAACAAAGTTTATATCCTTTAAGTATATATTTGGTATTTTTAATTAATATTCAATATTCTCTTCGCATTCTTTTATTCCATTTGTTGTTGTGTAATGAGTGTTAGTTCATGTCTACTTAATTGAAACTGTATCTTCTCAGATATCTATGAAATTTAATTCCAAAAAGTTTTTGAGAATATTTTTTTATAAAATTAACATTAAAATTTCTAGTGAGGTTTATCTGTATGATATTTGAGATATTATATATTAATTGAGTGCGAGATGAAGTGCAACTCCTCTGGTGTTCGTGAATTATTTTCTCAATGAATCTACCTCTTTGACAAAGATATTTCATAGGACAATCACTGCAAATCAACTCAAAGACACCAGATTTATTGTCTTCATTTGTTTGATTTTTGTTATTTTTTATACTTAAATACTGTATGTCACCAAATTTTAGATCAAAAGAGGTTATGTCACCACGCTACTTTTCGTTGAATAGTGAAAGAGTCCTCAGGCCATGCATCTTATGGTCTTTTCGACCACAGACTGCATAGAGTGAATTCATCTCTCATTTTTTATTTGTAACACCCTTTGGAGCACGGGTCAGTAGGTGTTTTTTTAATTGGTGTTGTCAATATTTCGTTAAGCTATTTTTTCATTTAGAGGAATATTATAATTGTCTGAAAATATATGAAAAAATGAAGCATAAGTCGTCAGGAGTTACGATCTCGTTCATTAATATCGGGTGTTTTTTTTAGACTGATAGAACTTTCGATAGGGAGAACTGTGATTTAACAGAAGGTAGAAGCTATGTTGACATTTCTGTTCATTAAGCATGGATAAATTATGATGGAAGGACTCACGACGCAACAAAGTTTACAAATTGTTGAAATTTATTTTCAAAATCAGTTTTCTATTCGCCAAACTTATGAAATTGATGGTTAACACTTCGGGAAATTTATGGATTACATAATCGTCCATCAGAGTAGCTTATCCGTAGAACTATCGATAGATTTCGGACAACATTTTCTCTACTCGATGCAACAACAACAAGAGAAGAACTGTACGTACAAAAGAAAATATCGCTGCTGTAAGTCATAGTGTTAATGATGATCCGGAGTTGTCTATTCGTCTACATTCACAACAAGTTGGACTCTGTTCATCCACCACATGGAAAATTTCACGTAAAGAATTTGGTATACACCCATACAAGATCCAACTGGCTCAACAACTAAAGCCACTTGACCATAATAAGCGACGTTTGTTTGCTGATTGTGCCCTAGAACAGCTTGAAGTTGATCCACTTTTTTATCGTGAAATTGTGTTTAGTGATGAAGCTCATTTCTGGTTGAACGGCTATGTAAACAAGCAAAATTGCCGTATATGGAGTAAAAACAATCCTCAAGAAGTTCTGCAGGTTCCATTGCATCCTGAAAAAATGCACTGTATGGTGTGCTTTACACGCTGGAGGCATCATCGGTCCATATTTCTTGAAAAACGAAGCTGGTGCTAATGTAATACTGAATGGTGCTCGTGACAGATCGATGATCAATGATTATTTGTTTCAAAATTTGAATGGTATCGACCCAGACGTGTTTTGGTTCCAACAAGATGGTGCTGCACCTCATGCTGCTAAATTGATTTATCGAAGGAAAGATTTGGCGTTAATATTATTAAGAGAAATGGTTCAATTAATTGGCCTCCAAGATCATGCGACATTACTTCACTGAATTATTTTCTTTAGGGTTATGTCAAGTCATTGGTTTATGCTGATAAACCAGAAACAATATACGCTTTGGAAGCCAAGATAACTCGTGTTATTGATGAAATAAGACCTAAACTACTTGAAAAAATGGTCCAGAATTGGTCTGGTCGAATGCGGTTCCTCAGAGCAAGTCGTGGTGGACATATGCTGGAAATTATTTTTAAAACATAAATGTCATAAAATTATCTTTCAAATAAAAAAAAATTGGCTCTAATCTCAATTTAAATGTGTGTTATATCAACTTAAAGTTCTATCACTCTAAAAGAAAACATCCAATAGTTGAATGAATTCAACTTTGATTAATTTACAGATGAAATTAAGAAAAAGAAGAAAGAAATTCAGGTCGTTACAAACGTATTTCTGTTTTTCGATAAATTTATGCAGTAAAAATCTAAGTGTTAATTTCAATAATTTCAAATTTGGGAACATGAAGGTGAATTAAGAGTTTACAATTTGGAGTAGTGGTTACTTTCAGTCTGACAATTCTTCGTGTATTGACAGGCACTTTTAATATTTGACATTAACGAAGTCAAGCTTTACGCTTGAACAATACTAGGAAATATTAAAATCTTATGTTCAATGTGGTGTGAATCTGCTATCCAAACTATAAGAAATTCACGTGGGAAATTAAATGGAAATGAAATTGCTTCACGGCAATTTATAAATCAATTTGTTGGTAAAAACTGTAGCTCACAATGTGGCCATCTGATGCTTTTCCACTGCGCTCAATGAGCTAATGATCACATGGTCGAATATAAGCATTTTTCAGAGACATCATCTTTAGCGGTGAAGATTTATTTTCACCAGGGAGTCTATTTTTTGTAAGGATTCGTTAAGGATACGTGTTACGCTTACGATACAGAAACGATTGATGCCTTGAAACACGAAATCAAAGCTGCCGTTCATTAGAGTAAGCCCCAAACAATCGATAATGTACTGAAAAATTGGGTTGATCGAATGCCAGTCGTGGTAGTCATTTGAATGATATTGCAGACCAAGTGCGACTCTCAATTTTATTTTGTGCATCTTTCGATGATTATTCATTCCCTAAATTCCTGATTCGGTCAATGTGTCCGCACAACCCATATTCCATATTTACCTAACATTTTCAGTTCGGACAGAGCGTTCACCGAAATTGCATGAGATTTTCCCGAGCAAATACTTTTCGAATAGTTTCGCTCCAGGCAGAACGGAAACATTTCCTGAGTGTTCATCCGGTTATCTCAAATTTAAATTTCTATGAAGGATTTTTGAACGTGAGAAAATAGAAGGAGTTCTGTTTAGAATTCACTCAGCATTCGGAAAATTTGCTGCTTAGCACTCACCCCATTCAAGTTTTCGCCAAACGTCTAAACGTGACGAGAAAATCAATAAGCATAAGAAAGAATGTGTTTTATATTTTTATGATATGGAAAATTTGTCGCAAAGCTGAATGTCTGGCAAGTAATATTTATTGCAACGTAAGAACAGTATACAGAAGTAGAAAATAAGAAACTTGTAAAGTTCTCTTCGCAAAATCTCTTGCAAATTTCTTTGTTACTCAAAATCATCAACTTATTTCAGCCGTATTTCAGATACTGAACTTTTTCATCCATTACTAAATATTAGTTGATCATAATTTAACAAAATGTAGAAATTATTATGGAATTAATATTGTTGAAAACATGAAAGATAAGCATTCCTGTAGTTTCGATGATATACCTATATCTATAATACGAAAATCGATTCATATTATCACTGAACCTCTAATGCATATCATCAACCGAGCATTTACTAAGGGTGCATTTCCATCGGCCCTTAAATTAACTTTGATTATTTTCAGGACTACTCAGTTCAGGGAAAGTATTACAGCAACTATCGACCTCAACAATACGGAAGTCGTCATGACATAATCAACCAAGTTTTTGGGAATATATTTAGACTGCTTTTTAAACTGGTACCAACATATATGTGAGCTGAGTAAAAAAAAATGAATAGAGTTCTGTATATGATAATAGTATTGTCTCGACGAGTAGATATGGAGTTCTTAAGATCAGTTTACTTCACAAATTTCGATTCTTTGATGAGATATGGTAATGTTTTTTGGGGTGGCACCTCTAGAGCAGAAAGGATAGTCATTCTTTAGATCTGCTGTGAGGTCAATGTATGGACTTAATTATAGAGAATCATGTAGACGAAGATTTCGACAAAATAAAATTCTGACATTTATTGGGATATATATATATATATATATATATATATATATATATATATATATATATTTATATTTTTGAGAAAAAAATCCACATTACGCTGAAGATCTGCGTAATATGAATAAAACAAGACGGACGGTTCCTTACCAGTTTCCTAAACATGGTCTTACATTGACAGAAAAAACAACAAGTATATGTGTATCAAAATTCATAATATATTATTATACCAAATTATATTAGATATATAACAGATCATAAAATGTTCAAACAACAAATTACCAACTTGATTATAGATATTGAACCATATTCTATTTTAGAATTTTTTAATCATTTTCTTGGAATTTCCAGAATGTAATTCTTTTTCCATATGTGAATTTTCTTTTGACGATTTCTCATTTCCTTGTGAACAATAATTCTGAGAATAAAGTTATTGTTTATTGTTATTGTTCATTGAAAAAACTGTTCGCAGTGAATTTTCAATTCTGATATACATTCTGTCAAGAAAGTACCGGGAATTTTTTTTCCTAGGTTGGTACCATTGTCCTTAATTACTATGCCAAGCTTGAGCGGGATCTGTCAAGTAGTGGGTTTGCAACAGCTGATTAAGTCAGTCGCTGTCAGAGTGCGTGCCGATTTTTACTATGAGTGATTACGTTGAGCAAAGATTTTGTTTAAAGTTATGTGTTGCAAATGAATTTTCGTATGCCGATGCATTGAAAATGTTGCAAAAGGCCTTTGGTGATAATGCTCTATCGAAAACTCGTGCATATCAGTGGTACAGAGCCTTCAAGGACGGTCGTGAAGTGGACGCCCATCGACGGCTTCGATCGAAGATAACGTCGATAAAATTAAGGAAAGGGTGCTGGAAAACCGTCGTACCAGCTTGAGAGAGATAGCACATGATCTTAAGATATCCCACGAGTCCGCACGTACGATTTTGATTGATATTTTGGGCATTAGAAAGGTGGCCGCACGACTCGTACCGAAAGACCTGAATTTTCTTCAAAAACGTCATCGCGAACAGGTTGCTTCAGACATGCTGGATCGCTGTAATTCCGATTCTACATTCATGGAACGCATTATAACTGGTGATGAGACTTGGGTCTACGAGTACGATATGCAAACAAGCCAGCAATCATCGGAATGGGTTGCAAAAAATTAGCCGAAACCGAAAAAACCACGCCAAAGCCGCTCGAAAATGAAGGTGATGCTCATTGTTTTCTTCGATATCCGTGACGTGGTGCACTACGAATTCGTTCCAGAGGGTCAGACGGTAAACAAGGAGTATTACCTAGGCGTTATGAAACGTTTGCGTGAGCGTATCCGTAAGAAGCGGCCAAATTTGTGGGCGAACAACTCATGGATTTTGCATGACGATAACGCGCCTTCTCACCGAGCTACGATTGTGACTGACTTTCTCGCCAAAAACTCAACAAACGTGCTTCAGCAACCACCGTATTCGCCGGATTTGGCTCCCTGCGACTTTTTCCTCTTCCTAAAACTAAAATTGCCCCTTCGTGGCACCCGTTTTGAGTCGATTGAAGCCATAAAACAAAATTCGGCGCGAGAGCTAAAGTCCATCCCGGAAAGCGCCTATAAAAAATGTTTCGATAATTGGAAGTGCCGTTGGCATAGATGTATTGGAGCAAATGGAGCCTATTCTGAAGGCGACCCAATAAATTTTGACGATTAAATGTAAAAATGTTGTTTTAATTGAAAATTCCCGGTACTTTCTTGACAGAGTAGTATATCACAGGAAGTATGCATATATTTCCAACCTTTCACGTACAGTTCATCAAATTGCTGTGTAAAAATGTAGGTTCATGTCGAAGCCTGGAGTACAAAATCGATGAATATCTTCAAGGATATGTTCCATATGTATATATATATATATATATATATAGGGAAAATTCGGTGAAAATCTGAACGTGAAGTAACTCATATTACCTGCTACAAGAAGTCTCGAGGAACGCATATCTGTTTGGAAAAGTGGTGCATCTGCGGAAACTTCGCATTTGAAGACACCCGAAGTTTCCCTCTCGACATCTCGCAGTGTGACTTCTGTTGAATTGGATCTTGAAACCTGAAAAGGATGTTGAAAGTTAATATTGGCATGAAATATGACTAGCTCTCATTCGTTCTTCCCGGGACTTTTTTCATCCTTATAATACATATGGGCTGACAAACCGCGAATGGATCTTTCAGTCGTATGAAATATTTTTTTATTTGCGAGGGTGAAGTTTTTGGAATATCAAATGGATGATGCTTCTCGCTTTCACGTATGAATACGAATATTACTTCTCGTTAGAGCTTTTCCGTTTTATTCATTTAAAGGTGGTGGAATGGAATTATTCTAAACTCATTCGGTGGAAATGCGAAGAGATCATATGTTTAACCTTGAAAATTCATGAACAGTGGAATCCGGATATAACGACCCTGATGGACGACGTTTAGTCGTACTAACCGATCAGATAAATTTTTGGTATATAATATATTACTGTGTATCTAATATTGCAGTAATTATATAGTGAGACTTGTTTCTATTTTGGTCAAATCAAATTTGAAATTGATAACAAATGAGTTTAATGATACCTGAACAGAGCACATCAATATATCGGGTGTTTCTTTTAGACTGATAGAACTTTAAATTGAAAAAAAAACCGATTTAAATTAAGATTGAAGTCAAATTATTTTTTTATTCGAAGAATAATTTTATGACATTTATGTTTTGAAGATAATTTCTGGCATATGTCCACCATGACTAGCTCTGAGGATTCGACCAGACCAATTTTGGACCACTTTTTTCGAGTAATTCAGGCCATATTTCATCAACAACACGAGTTATGTTGGCTTCCAAAGTGTTTATTGTTCCTGGTTTATCAGCTATACCAATGACTTGACATAACCCTAAAGAAAATAATCAAGTGGAGTTATGCCTCATGATCTTGGAGGCCAATTAATTGGACCATTCTCGAAATAATGTTATCACCAAATCTTTCTTTCAATAAATCGATTGTTACGGTAGCAGCATGAGGTGTAGCACCATCTTGTTGGAACCAAAACACTTATGGGTCGATACCATTCAAATTTTGAAACAAATAATCATTGATCATCGATCTGTAACGAGCACCCTTCACTGTTACATTAGCTCCAGCATCGTTTTTAAAGAAATATGGACCGATGATGCCTCCAGCGTGTAAAGCAAACCATACAGTGCATTTTTCAGGATGCAATAGAACCTGCAGAAAGTTTTGAGGATTGTTCTCACTCTATATACGTCAATTTTGCTTGTTTATATTGCCGTTCAACCAGAAATGAGCTTCATCACTAAACACAATTTTACGATAAAAAAGTGGATCAACTTCAAGCTGTTCTAGGGCCTAATCAGCAAACAAACGACGCTTCTTATGGTCAAGTGGCCTTAGTTCTTGAACCAGCTGAATCTTGTATGGGTGTAGACGAAGATCTTCAAGCAAAATTTTCCATTTGGTAGATGCACAGAGTCCAACTTGTTGTGAACGTCGACCAATAGACAAATCTGGATCATCATTAACACTATGACTTACAGCAGCGATATTTTCCTCTGTACATACAGTTCTTTGTCTTGTTGTTGTTGCATCGAGTAGAGAAAATGTTGTCCGAAATATATCGATAGTTCGACGAATAAGCTGCTCTGATGGACGATTATGTAAACCATCAATTTCACGAAGTGCTCTATAAGAAATGTCAAAACAACATGGCTTTTACCTTCTGTCAGATCACAGTTATCCCTATCGAAAGTTCTATCACTCTAAAAAAAACACCTGATATTTACAGATGTGAAAATCTGTCATTTTAGCTTCGCTGCTACCGGTTTTTGATCTTCAGTAAGAATTTTATATATTAGCGTTTCTGCAGCTTTCAGAGCTTCAGACGCACTGAATGTCATATAGTCATCTCCGATATTTCTGTTAGGTTAAAACGTAAATTGGAACAAACTTTTTTTAATCAATCCTCTTATCACCCTGTTTAAGTGACAAAGATTCACCAGCAATATTTCCGGTGTCTTACTCCAAAAAGGTTTATCCTTTTCTTCAAGCAATTGTATTTAAACACTCGAGCAGAAAAATTAGCTTCTCTTGAAGCGAGTATTCCCTGGTAACGGTGGAGTTTAAACCTTCACATTGACCTCGAGCTACCTATTTCTAAGTGGATTCTCTCGTACATTCAGATTTCGAAATAATCACATTAAACAGAACTTAAATTCTTACGTTAATTTTTTTTTTGGATATTGTAGAATTGCTACACTTGATTCAGTATATAGCACCTTTGTCTTCAATCGCGAAACATTTCCGCTTCACAAATCTCATTTAGAAGCAAGAAGAGAGCTTTCAACCTTGTCACAACAAATGAGAACATTGAACTATGACTTATATAAGTCAATCAAAGTACGTAAAAATAAGAAAGCTGGGACGACGCGGCAAGCTGGCCTGAGGTGGCGTTAGGACGCATTAACAAAGCCTTACCAAAACACAACTGAACTTCTGATTCGCACAACTTGAAAAAGCTTTTGAGATATCTTCACAGGAGATCTAGTGGTACAAAGATATCATATCACGAATATATATATATATATATATATATATATATATATAGTTATGGAATTATATTAATGAAATTTTGTGAATGAATACTAATTAAATCACCCTTGTATGTAAGTGATGTATTCTATGTTTCTGGCTAGCTCTTAAGATCATTATTTTGAATAATTGAAATTAAAATATTATTAATATTTGAGTGAGGGTTCAATTTGAATTTTCTAAAAATTGAATATTTAAATTATATTATATTAAAGTAATTGGAAATATTATAATCAGTGATCATTAAACTAAATCTAATTCTATGTTAACCTTACCTTATCTTAATAACCTAACGTAATTCTAATGTAAACAGTGTGTGCTATTTCTAATCTTCTTTGTGGAAAGATTAACAGGATTGAATTTAATACCTTTTGTAAGTTTGTTCTTCAATTTTTGATTGTTCCTTTTTACTGTCACTTCTAAGTTTCAGGAATAAAACTGGTTTCGTTGGAAACAACACTTCTAGAACGTTCTGAAATTCACAGGCTACTTTGTTGATTTTCTTCAATATATCCAATTCGTTTGAAACTTGATTTCTATGTGATATTTTTCCATTCACATTCAGGTAATGTATTTTCTGGATTCACTTTCCATTCACAATAACCAAATAATCTTTTTTTTTCAGATGATGATACTTTTTTGGCACTTTTTTAATTACGGACCGACAAGGATTCTGCTCTGCATATAATTGGAGACTGCCGACTTTTTCTGTGTCTGCCCTATTTATAGTTTTCAAGAAAAGTTGAATTTCAAAGCTTACTAGCTTCTGTCAAAATTATATAAAAATGATGCTTTTGATGATTTTGCAAAATTCACAATATTTCCTGGTTTGAAATTACTTTTGAAAATTAGCTTATTTTTTTAACTACATTTTGATGTATGTTTCATGTTAAACAGAACAGTAACAGTCTTGCTTTTCGTTCGTACAGTATTTCAAGCGTCAAAATTTAACATATTTTAACTTCTAATGCTTATAACTTATAAAATACTTGATATTACTTATGAAATTGATTAAATTTCTTTAGCTTAGATGCTATTACAATACTATTGATGCCTAAACATTTTCAAGAATATCTCTTACATTAATCATTTGAAAATATCTGACGTAGATGCTATCTTTCATTGAATTAATTGATTTTTGATCAAATTTGTCCCATTTACATCATTCTGGTGAGTTATATTTATTTAAGCTTGTTCTTTGTCAATAATTTCACTAAAGTTTATATGTGATTCATGATAATAACAAATCTTTTCAACAAATTCTTCATCAATTTCAAATTGGATATCTAAATTCAAATTACTTCTTTATTGCAACTTTGGCTGGTTTTACACTGAATAATTGTGAATTGAAATCTCCCTGTGAATTTTATTTATAAAGATTACTGTTTTTTTAATTAACGTTCGAAGAATTTTCATTCGAGTAGTCGTTATGTATCCTGAATATGCTTTTTCTTCGTAATTTTTAGCTTGTGAGTATTTAAATGTATTGAATTATTAATATTTCTGTCAGAATAGATATTATTTAATGAATTTTGCTCTGGTTATACTCTAACGAGTCAACTTATATACAACGGTGAGTCTTTTCCTTAATATATTTATGTAATTATTTAATTTAACTGTAAATACCATGACAATATATATATATATATATATATATATATATATATATATATATATATATATATATATCGGTTTTAAAACGTCTTTCGTCGTTGTCGGATGCCTAATTTCCATGATCTCCGGTCACTCTCCACTGGTTTTCTGCCAGGTTCCTTGAGCTCATCGCTTTAGAACCCCCCTTCATCCAAGTTTTTCTCGGTCTTCCTCGTTTTCTACGATGTGATGGTATCCACTCCATCATCTGCTTTGGTAGTCTAGCATCATCCATCCTCTGTACATGTCCGTACCAAACAAGTTGCCTGCGTTCAACGTCTGTCATGAGCGATTCTTCTATTCCCATTCTCATTCGAACATTTTCATTCCGTATTCGGTCCTTCTAGATATCCCTAATGTTTGTCTAAACACATCCATTTCTGTGGCCTCCAGTTTCCCTTTGTAATTCTCTGTGATTCGCCACGTTTCCGATCCATACAATAATGAACTCTTAATCATTGTTTCGTAGATGTTGTATTTTCCCTTTTTTCCTATTTCATTACTCCAAAAGACTCCGTTTAAACATGAGATAAGACCCCTGGCTTGGTTTATTTGTTTCTGAATTTCCCGATCGTCCTTGCCTGTAATATCAAATTCAACCCCCAAGTATGTGTAGCTAGTGCAGGAAGCGATTTCTTCTGTATCGAGTTGAATGTTTGCTAATTCCCCTCCGATGGGAAGAATATCAGATAAAGAAATATTTCATGTTTTCTACACAATTTTCCTGCAATATCAAAAACTATTCCCCTTAACAATACCAAAGATAAATAAGGATCCATTTCATGGATGATTTCCTAAGTTCATCTTGTTATTCAAGTTTTTTAGGGTTTTTTTTGTGAAGAGCTTTATCTGACGAATTACTACAATACTTCATTAAGGCTTCAGAATCTAGCGCTCTTTGCCAACAATTATCGTCTATAATACGAGTACAGTGAGAATTGTATTAGGGCAAACTTGACCTAAGAAGGATTATTTCATTAACACGTATCGTTTGAATAAGATTGAATCGGCATCCTTGAATCAAAACCAGTTAAACGATATATCCCTCCGAGCACACAGGACGTGTTCAACTATTCAAAACATGAAAGGGTACTAAACGTGACCTCAATTAACACTCAGTATCGAATATTGAATTCTGAGACGTTACAAGATAATGGATTTTACTTCATCTACATAATATGTTTTGCTTACATCGAAGTACTTGCGACAACTTTATGCCCGCTGAGCGGATAGTATATATCCTCTTTTGTCCACAAAAAAAGCATTTGAGTATTCAAGGTCAGGAACCTCTTTAATGTAGACGAAATAAAGTTATTATTTCTTTTCAGAAACCAATGACTTTGTATCCCTCTCACAGACCACGTTGGCAAGAGCGGTACACCTTTTCTTTCTTCAAATATCAGTACATACATTCCTGAGTTTATTTGGAGGTTTGAGCTATTTAGGGTGAGTTTGGTTATAATTCTATCAGGTTTGTTCATCCTTGTCACACTCTTTAATTTCGCTATATTCGTCTTTATCCAAACAATCTGAATGTTGACCTCACAACAAATAAGATTCAACAGAGGGATGTTTTGTACCCTTAGGATAATAATTCTATGGTTAAAACCGACTTGTTATTTCGAGATAGATGAAATTTTTTTTGTGTAATTTTTCTTTCATATCTGAGGTTAACTTGCTGATAGAATATGGCGAAATGCACGTTTCACTTTATAAACTTATATACTTATGAGTTCAATTTGACGGGCAACTCTCGACAAAATAACGAAAATACCTCACCGCAATCCTAGTAAAGTGATTGCCGAAGTGATAGTATCTGGTGTTTTTTTTAGAGTGATAGAATTGCAAATTGAAATAAAACACATTTAAATTAAAATTGAAGCCAAATTTTTTTTTCAATAAATCGATTGTTACGGCAGCTGCATGAGGTGTAGCACCATCTTGTTGGAACCAAAACACTTCTGGGTCGATACCATTCAAATTTTGAAACAAATAATCATTGATCATAGATCTGTAACGAGCGCCATTCACTATAACATTAGATCCCGCATCGTTTTTAAAGAATATGGACCTATGATGCCTCCAGCGTGTAGAGTACATCAGACAGTGCATTTTTCAGGATGCAATGGAACCTGCAGAACTTCTTGGGGATTGTTTCCACTCCATATACGGCAACTATCAGAGTGTTTGTGATATAGTTTAGGTTTTTGATTTTGATATTTGGAATATTATTGAGGACTGAAGACGGAATTGCTTAGAATTATATTTGTTTTTTGAAGATATAGTGCATTTTTTAGAGATTTCTGAATTAACTTATTCGAATATTTAAATATATTAAATATTTCAGATAAATTATATTCTTTGAGAAGTCCTTTAAGTGTGTTCATGTTTTTAAAAGGCAATTGGTGTTCTTAAAGGTAAGACCAGAAACAAAATTTTGTCTCCTTTAAATATTTATTTATTAATTTTAATAACTTTCGTATATCTGTTGGGTTTATTTATTCCATTTGACATTATATATTGAGTTTTGATTATATACGTCTATTAAATGTAAGCGGTGCTTGTTTTAGACATTAATTTAATTCTAAAAGTTTTTTGAATAAAAAATTTTTTTGAAATTAAAATCGTAAAAGATAAACATATTTCAATTTGTTTTAATATTAAAAAAAAATTTTTTCCTTTTACAGGGAAGAAATACTTATTATACGTCCGTGGAGTTATGAATTTGAAGAATATTGAATTTTTCACAGCGTTGCCAGCGTTGATCTATTAGGATTGTTCATCTTTGTCACAATCGTAAATTTTGCTATTCCTCTTTATCCAAACAATCTGATTGTTGACCTCACAATAAATAAGACTCAACAGGGGGGTGTTTCGTCTCTTTAGTCTATGGTTTAAGCTGACTTGTTTTTCGAGGTAGATGGTAATTTGTATTTGTAATTTTCTTTCATATCTGTAGTAAACTTGATACTAGATGACGCAATGCAGGTTATACTTTATAACCTTAGAAGTTCAATTTGTCGGTTAACTCTCGACAAATCAACAAAAATTCATCACCACAATCATAGTTAAGTGATTGCGGAAGTAATAATACATCAGGAAACATGTGTTCAATTGAGTTTTCGATAAATTCTCGTTATTATTAATCTTATAAATCTTTGCTTCATTCATAAGTTTCTCACAATTATAGCTGCATATTGATATTTTATCAAATGAAGTTATTATAGTTATATATTAACCAATAGAAATATCGAACATTTTTCTCCTGTAATAATACCGCGTACAAGAAATTTCTTGTAGAAGCTAGCAACCTTGTTAACTAAGGGACCCAATCCTTTCACATCTTTTCCTTCTTCAAATGTCAGTACATACATTCCCGTGTTTATTTGGAGTTTTGAGATATTTAGGGTGAATTTGGTTATAATTTATGGACAACATGATTCGTTAATGTAAAATATGTGAATATAATAAGAAACAGCATTCTTATTTATCCTTTTATAGGGAAGAAATAGTTCTAACACGTCTGTTGAGTTATGAATTTGAAGTATAATGAAATTTTTCAAAACGTTGCCAGCGCAGAACTATCAGGTTTGTTCATCCTTGTCACACTCGTTAATTTCGCTATATTCGTCTTTATCCAAACAATCTGAATGTTGACCTCACAACAAATAAGATTCAACAGAGGGATGTTTTGTACCCTTAGGATAATGGGTCTATGGTTTAAGCCGAGTTGTTATTTTCAGGTAGATGGAAATTTTTATGTGTAATTTTCTTTCATATCTGTAGTAAACTTGCTGATAGAAGATGACGAAATGCAGTTTATAATTTATAACCTTCGAAGTTCAATTTGTCTGGTAACCCTCGACAAATTAACGAAAATTCCTCACCGCAATCCTAGTAAAGTGATTGCGGAAGTGGTAATACATCAGGGAACAGGTGCTTAAGCTAAGTTTTCGATAAATTCTCGTTGCCATAATTCAATACACAAATTTGGAACTTTCGAACTGAAAATTTATTGGTTGCGAGCGCACCGGAAGGAAGAGAGAACGCCTCTTAGTGAACGCATCAAGCCGGATTCCACGCCTTGGTCCTAATTTATTTATCATCAATATGCAATATATTCCTGCCTGGAATTTCGGCAAGAGGAAATTTCCTTGGATAGGCCCGGGTCGCTTAATACGGCACGGATTTGAATACATATATGATACGTCCGCTGCGATTTGCATCGCACAAAGATGGTCTCATTATCATAAGGGATACCAGTTATGATGATGCGAAATTTTGGAAGAATCGGCGAACCCTGGCTTGATTGATTCGACGATTTTGGGAACACGGGTTTCGCCCCAGTTTCGCAACTTTCTGGGAAATGACCGTCATTTCCTTTTTCTTGTGGCGGGCATTATTTCGTTCCATTCTCAACTGGCACGTCGCTTTCTGGCACGGACGCTCTTTAAATGTCAATTTTTCCGCGATGATTTCTATAAGGCTGAGGTTTATCAACACTGAATAATTTATTTGCGTTATGAACGTTGTTTCTGAGCTAATGATTTCGTCTGAAATTCGTGATAAAACTTTATATTGAAATAAAACACATTCAAATAAAGATTGAAGCCAAAATTTTTTTATTTGAAAGATAATTTTATGATATTTATGTTTTGAAAATAATTTCCGGCATATTTCCATCACGACTAGCTCTGAGGTACCGCATTCGACCAGACCAATCTCGGATTTTCGAGTAATTCAGGCCTTATTCCATCAATAACACGAGTTATGTAGACTTCCAAAGCGTCTATTGTTTCTGGTTCATCAGCATAAACCAACGACTTGACACAACCCCAGAGCAAATAATTCAGTGGAGTTATGTCGCATGATCTTGGAGGCCAATTAATTGGACCATTTATCGAAATAATGTTATCGCCAAATCTTTCCTTGAATAAATAAATTGTAACGGCAGCATCATGGGGTGTAGCACCATCTTGTTGGAATAAAAACACTTCTGGGTCGATACTATTCAAATTTTGAAACGAATAATCATTGATCATCGATCTGTAATGAGCACCATTCACTGTTACATTAGCTCCAGCATTGTTTTTAAAGAAATATGGACCGATGATGCCTCCAGTGTGTAAAGCACACCATACAGTGCATTTTCAGGATGCGATGGAACCTGCAGAACTTCTTGAGGATTGTTTTCACCCCATATACGGCAATTTTGCTTGTTTATATAGCCGTTCAACCAGAAATGAGCTTCATCACTAAACAAAATTTTACGTTAAAAATGTGGTTCAACTTCAAGCTGTTCTAGGGCCCAATCAGCAAACAAACTACGCTTGTTATGGTCAAGTGGCTTTAGTTCTTGAACCAGTTGGATCTTGTATAGGTGTAGATCAAGATCATTGCGAGAATTTTTCATGTGGTGGATGCACAGAGTCCAACTTGTCGTGAACGTCGACGAAGAGACAAGTCTGGATCATCATGAATGCTGTGACTTACAGCAGCGATATTTTCTTCGGTATGTACAGTTTTTTGTCTTGTTGTTATTGTTGCATCGAATAGAGAAAATTTGTCCGAAATCTATCGATGGTTTGACGAATAAGCTGCTCTAATGGACGATTATGTAAACCATAAATTTCACGAAGTGCTCTATAAGTTGGCGAATGGAATACTGATTTTGGAAATACATTCCAACAATTTGTGAACGTTGTTGCGGCGTGAGCCTTTTCATGATAATTTATCAATGCTAACTGAACAGAAATGTCAAAACAACATGCCTTCTACCAAATCATAATTATCCCTGTCGAATGTTCTATCACTCTAAAGAAAACACCTGATATAAAATGAAGTCGTTTCCGCTGTATATTAATACAGTTTTCAGCAGTAGATAAAGTGACTCAAGAGGAAGGTTCATATGTGTAATACATACATTTTATAGTACAGAAAAGCCGAGTAATTCGAATATTTGTGTGAATGTGAATTCGTAACAAACATATTTTTGTGCGCCTGAATCGCAAACGCTTGTTAAACATTACGAGATAGATCAAATTAATGTACTACTGAATTTTATATCCCTAAAAGATCGATAAAAAAGTCCGCGATGGTATATATTTATCTCCAAAGGATATGTGTTAGTGATCAAGCTAGTTTATACAATACATTATTATTCCTTATCCAATTAAACACATAATATACCTTGTACACTTCAGGTCGATCAAAACTGCTCTTAACAACATTTAACTAAAATGGACATCTTAGAAGAAATCAGGGAATTGAAAAGCGGAGGTATAGTGACTGTGTGCCTATAAATAGCGCATCGATGACGGTGCGAAGTCGATTGATAAATATTTACCGATCGATCGCTTTTAATCGACGGATCCACTTTTTTCCGCGCGGTTCAATAATTTTCGGACGACCGTTGTATTATTTCACGTTTAACCCCGGTACGTAGACCACAGAAGCGGTTCCAGGTCGAGGTGGGTGAGGCGGGAAATGTCTTGATATTTGGCGTTTTATTTCGTTCGTAGCATTGGAACGAAAAGTTGTACGGGAAATATAATAGTTTCACGGCGTAGCTGGATTTTTGAACTTTAGATTCGTACCAGAGGAGTTGCGATGGGCTTCGCCCATCGAGATCTACGAAAATTGTAGTAGGCTAACAGAATATATGGAATAAAAGGAGGTTCATACTTGATAGAAGGTAATTCATAATATATAATTATTTGGTTTCCTTAACATTCTTTCTACAGATGGTCCTTGTGCTATAACAGAGGCCGTTAAATTGCCTTTCAATCTTTTAGATCAATGGTAAACCACAGAATTATTTATTTGAGTTAACATTATACTCCATTTAAATTTTCGGTATTCATTTACCAGAAGTTTTCTGAATTGTTAAAAAGGGAGAAAAAATTTTTTGTTGATGCATGTTATATTTCATTGGATATAAATATGATTGAGTACTGACGAAGCAAAGTCTCTCTTAATACTGGTTTTTTAGTAATGTTTTTACATATCTTGAGATTTTCTAAAAAGTAACTTAGTTAGAGATACAATAATATTGAATATTCTAAGAAAGATAGTTTTATGATGAAATTCTTAAGATTATGTTAAACATTTTTGAAAGATATCCGTTTTCATAAGAGTGATGAGCAGAAACAAAATTTTGTCTACTCAAAATATTTAATTTATAGGATTTTTGTTAACAATCTTTATTTATTGGATTTTGTTATATCATTTGGATGTCTTATAATGTATGTTTATTTTATATGTCGTTTGATATAAGTGTATATATGACATTAATTTAATTCCCGAAGTTATAATTATCAAATATAATTTTTTTCAATTAAATATATAGAATATATTTTTCTATTTTATTGTAGAATATATCTGTAAATATTAAAATATTTAACCTACGTTTCAGGAAATAATTTCCCTCCTATTTTCTTCACATAATCCCCAAACTGCACTGAATACCAGTCTCCGGTAACAATAATAGGAAACCAGGAACAACCAAAATTTTTCCAGTGGTACTTTTATTATCCTTTAACATCGGAAGTCGCCAGATGTCGACTCGTTCTGAATGAATTTTAATGCTCTACATTTCCATGAAAGTATATGACCCGGATTTTATTACACAATCATTAGGAGCGGGTGCAATATCGATTTTACCGCGATATCTTTGCAGCAGTAAATTCCTCTCGGGTGGCTCAAGAAGCCCCACGAAAATTTGCATGGATTTTCTACGTGTGAGAAATATATTAAACATTTTCTTTGTTCGGGCGCGTTCCGGGGGTAATAAAGGCGATGTGGAAATGACGCCATCGGAAGTATCAAATGATTTCATTTCTTCAAGTCGTGTGTGAATAAAAAAGATGAAAAATTCGCCGTACAGCGCATACCGAATGCGGGATTTCGGCATTCTGATTCACTTAAAAGAATTGTGTCGCCGTGAAAGTAATTTGGTTTCAGAAAGTGGCATTATTGCAGGCTATGAGGACTGAATTTTGATTAGATTATTCCAGTTTTTGCCTTCCTTCCTGATCAAATTCCCGTTGAGTTGTTCGTGACTCAGGTGACGGGGGAAATATGAAATAATAATCAGGAAGCATTTACAAAGAATCATTCTGAAAGCGATTTGAATGTGAGTCAATACTCGATAGAAGTAAAATCATGTAGAGTCTAAATATCCACAATATATTCCTTGATTATTTATCATTTTTGAAATTCTGGTTATTTTTCTTATAATGGGGTGAATAAGTTTTTTTATGTTTTTCTGTGTTCCGAGTACAAATGGTTATAGGTTAAACGTAACAACACGTTGATCATTTCTGTTCTATTATTTATACTTTAAAACTTACTTCGAGTTTATTCGTTCCAGGTTTGATCTCATTTGGTTAGTTTAATTTAGATCTTGTGATATATCTGAAGCTGAATTCAATACATTTCTGAAGAGCTCTAGAGATCGAAAAAGCTATCAATTGTTGGAATTCTCCTTCAATTATTTTTATTTGATCCTTTATTTTGAGAAGTTTAGATAATTTTGGAATAGTAGATTTTTTTGTAATTGTATCTTAATGTACATAATTATATAGTTTTTGTTATTATATTTGTATCGGATGTTTCTTTAGAGTGATAGAAATTTCGATAGGGATAACTGTGGTTTGACAGAAGATAGAAGCCATGTTGTTTTGACATTTTTGTTCAGTAAGCATTGACAAATTATCATGGAAAGACGCACGCCGTAACAACGTTTACAAATTGTTGAAATTTATTTTCAATATCAGTGTTCTATTCGCCAAACTTATAGGGCACTTCCTGAAAATTATGGTTAACATAATCGTCCATCAGTGCAGTTTATTCGTAGAACTAACGATGAACCGATTGAACGGCTATGTAAACAAGCAAAATTGTCGTATATGGAGTGAAAACAATCCTCAAACAGTTCTGCAGGTTCCATTGCATCCTGAAAAATGCACTGTATTGTGTGCCTTACACGCTGAAGGCATCATCGGTATATATTTCTTTAAAAACGATGCTGGAGCTAATGTTACAGTGAATAGTGCTCGTTACAGATCTATGATCAGTGATTATTTGTTTAAAAATTTGAATGGTATCGACCCAGAAGTGTTTTGGTTCCAACAAGATAATGCTATACCTCATGCCGCTACCATAACAATTGATTTATGAAAGATGAAAGAAAGATCTAGCGATAACATTATTTGGAGAAATGCTCCAATTAATTGGCCAAGATCATGCGACTTAACTCCACTGGATTATTTTCTTTGGGGTTATGTCAAGTTATTGGTTTATGCTGATGAGAAACAGTAGACGTTTTGAAGCCAACATAACTTATGTTATTGATGAAATACGGCCTGAAATACTCGATAAAGTGGTCCACAATTAGTCTGGTCGAATGCGGTTCCTAAAAGCTAGTCGTGGTGGACATATGCCATAAATTATTTGTGGAACACAAATTTCATAAAATTATTTTTCAAATAAAAAAAATTGCCTTCAATCTTAATTTAAATGTGTTTTATTTTAACTTAAAGTTTTATCACTCTAAAAAAAATACCCGATACTTGTATAGTGTTTGTAAATATATCTGTATTAATACCTTTCATGTCGGGATGTAAAAAGGTTTTTTCCGAGACGTTGTCAAATATTTTAAATTGATTATATATAAGAATATCATTTTGATAGTTTTGGATATAGTTTTAATATATATTGTAGAAGTTAGAATATATAATTCTGAATTTAAAGTCATTCTGAAAACGAATTCGAAATTTTTACTGGGTTGACTTCAATGGACAACTGATGAACTTGAATAAAATGCCTTAGAAACACTGTTTCACATTATTGATCAATAGAATTATCAACCCGTATGAACGGCAGTTAACCAATAGAAAATCAAAAGTAAATAAAAAGTAATGAACATCCTGATCCGAGTCAACTTTGTTTCGATTAGATATTCAGAAATAACAAATTCCTTCATCAAAGAATGCTCTTCATAGAATTCAAAAATATTTTTAAGGTATGGCATTCAAAAAATACTAAGTAGATGAAAAAAATTATAATTACAATGGGGATTATTTTGAATGAAATATTTTTGTCATCTTAAAACAGATCATAGTATAGTACCATACTCCCTGACGAAGTCATGTTGTCATGACGAAGCAATTGTTGTGAAATTAAATAAATTAGCGGAAATTAAGTTGTTTTACTTTAATCATCGAGATGTATTTCCGACAACTAGAGACCGATTCAATCAAACATCAGATCATAGTTGATTCTCCACGAGAATAAGTTCGACTCTACGTATGCAAAACTTCTAATAATAGAAAAAAATGATTTTATAATAATAACAATATCAATAATTTATTCATTCCCAATACAGTACATATCACAGAATATGAATAAATTTTAAGCCATCAAAAATTTCATGTGGGGTCAGGTACAATTTTGTACGCACAGAAGTATATATAAATAAAAAAGGTATAAAACAAAAAATAAAACAAAACAGAAGTCAAATAAATAATAAATAAATCAATTTGGGCAGATAACGTATTTCATGAAAATATATCATATAATATTAAAAAGTATCATTCAGGTATTAATGTGTTGAATATTATGCTTTATTCATTAGGAGAAATTTCAGTACATTCTTGAGCTTTATCCGACTTAATTCCTTCATTCTGGACGGCAGTTTGTTGAAAATTTTTATAGTTGACTTACATTTAACTGTGATACTTTTTTACGATGGTATGATATGATGTATTTGTTTTTGTTTCAAGTATCATAGTTGTGATTAAAGTTGTTTTTCAATAGTAGGTCGTCATAATCATAGATGTACATTACACAGGTAAGTATAAGAATGGACGTCTCGGTAAGAATTTGTTCTCTGGGGAATAGCTCTCTACAACTTTATCTACTACTTACGCTACGTAGTATTCTCATTATCTGTTTCTGTTTTATGAATACTTTCTTACTTTCAGACAAAGCCCCCCAGAAAAGAATGAGCATTTCAAGATTTTGAATTAGTAAGATAAGGAGCTGAAGCTGAAAGGCCAAGAAAATTCTAAAATAAACCTATTAGGAAATTCACTGAATAACGAGACAGCAGATGGCTATCGCATAGGTGTAGATTCTGCTACTCATGGGGGTAGAAGAGCAAGACCTACAACCGTTGCACAAGATCGGCTAATACGGTTTACTGCACGACGGAATTCCTTCTTCATAGCATTCCGAATAAATAGCTTATTCCGGCAAGCTATCTATAGGATAGTTTATGGTCAAATAATCCGAAATAGATTGCAGAGTTTCAATTTGAGGAAAAGAAGATCCACCAGTCACTTTCGATTGAGTAGGGAGCACCGGACTGTAAGATATTATTGGGCTCTTTAACATGAGAACTGGAAAGCACAGATGAGGATCCTTTCTGTTTACGAAGGAATCTAGATATCGTCTGTATGAGTGCGATGGGCGGATGTTGGAGTAGTTAAAACGGGATCAACAGTATAATACATGATGCCCCAACAATTCTTTTCGGAGGCGGTTCAGTGTGCGTTTGGGGAGGCATTTGTTGTAATGGGCACACTTATATTATTATCTTCATTAACGCAATCATGACAGCGGTGAGGTATGGTAATTTGATTGGAGAACCAATGATTGTTCCCTTTGTGGCAGCGATTTCTACATTAATCGAATAAATGCTCGTCCACACCGGGCAAGAATTATCAACGGCCGCATAGAAATTGTGGCTTCAACCGAATGGATTGGGCCGCTGTCTCTCCAGACTAAAATTGTATTGAACATGTCTGGTCTGCAATGTCAGATCAATGACACCGCTTTTCTGACCCACCGCCAGAAATAAAAACAGCTCGCCAATGCTTTGACGGACATTTGACAAAACATTCTTCAAGCATTCATTGACATAATGCCGAATAGGGTTAAAGCATTACATAGAGTAAGATGAGGCCCCACTCGATAGTAACCGTATTTTCAAGGTGTTTCTAACAGAAAGAACCCTTTTAAGCCTGCAGATTCAACCAGGTTTCATTTTATTTATTTCTCTGCTATGTTGTCGCTCTTGAGAAATCTTGCCTACTGTTGTCATTTTAGACAGGTTGACCGTGTTTAGGCACCTAACTCAATACATCAATACATATACAAAATTGCTTTTTATTTCTCTTAATATATTACTAGTGACCCGCCCCAACGTGGAATATCCGCTCATTTCTTTTACATATGTATTCTATGATGGTATCGGGTGTATTTTTTTTAGAGTGATAGAACTTTCGATATGGATAACTGTAATTTGACAGAAGGTAGAAGCCATGTTGTTTTGACATTTCTGTTCAGTAAACATTGCCAAACTATCATTGAAAGACTCACGCCGCAACAATGTTTACAAATTGTTGAAATTTATTCTCAAAATCACTTCGTGAAATTTATGGTTTACATAATCGTCCATCAGAGCAGCTTATTCGTCGAACTATAGATAGATTTCGGACAACATTTTCTCTACTCGATGCAAAAACAACAACAACAAGACAAAGAACTCTACATAAAGAAGAAAATACCGCTGCTGTAAGTCATAGTGTTAATGATGATTCAGATTTGTCTATTTGTCGACGTTCAGAACAACTTGGACTCTGTGCATCCACCACATGGAGAATTTTGCGTAAAGATCTTGGTCTACACACATACAAAATCCAATTGGTTCAAGAACTAATGCCATTTGACCATAATAAGCGTCGTTCGTTTGCTGATTGGGCCCTAGAACAGCTTGAGCTTGATCCACTTTTTATCGTAGAGTTGTGTTTAGTGATGAAGCTCATTTCTGGTTGAACGACTATGTAAACAAGCAAAATTGCCATAATGGAGTGAAAACAATCCTCAAGAAGTTCTGCAGATTCCATTGCAACATGAAAAATGCACTGTATGGTGTGCTTTACACGCTGGAGGCATCATCGGTCCATATTTCTTTAAGGACGATGCTGGAGCTAATGTTACAGTGAGTGGTGCTCGTTACAGATCGATGATCAATGATTATTTGTTTCAAATTTTGAATGGTATCGACCCAGAAGTGTTTTGGTTTCAACAAGATGATGCTACACCTCATGCTGCTACCGTAACAATTGATTTAATGAAAGAAAGATTTGGCCATAACATTATTCAGAGAAATGGCCCAATTAGTTATGCCAAGTCATTGGTGTTTCTGATAAACCAGAAACATTAGACGCTTCGGAAGCTAACATAACTCGTGTTATTGATGAAATATGGCCTGGATTACTCGAAAAAGTGGTCTAAAATTGGTCTGGTCGAATGCGGTTTCTCAGAGCTAGTCGTGGTGGACATATGCCGGAAATTATTTTCAAAACATAAATGTCATATAATTATCTTTCAAATAAAATAAAATTGGCTTCAAACTTGATTTAAATGTGTTTTATTTCAATTTAAAGTTCTATTACTCTAAAAAAACCCGATACCCCTATTTTTTCCGTCTATTGAATGTTAGTGGCTTCTACTTGATGTGATATTTTTGGGGATTAGGTTATTCATAGCACATTCTGTTAGAAATCAGAAGCTTCAAATACCTCAAAGTCAAAAAGCTGGTATCAGCTTCCGTCAAATATTGAATGTTAGTGGCTATCTTCGATCTATTCACGATTAATATTTCATAGAAATATTCCACATCGCGGGGATCGAACTGTTATTTCAGTAACCTCCATCCATTCACATCAATTCTGAGCGTATTCAGAGATATCTGCAAGTATACTACGGGCAAATCTATCATTGTAATATACGACTTCTGTCTACTCCAGATGAATTTATCTGTAGGTGACTTTTCCATTCTTTTCTGAATCATGACCTGGAAAGAATGAAGAGGCGCTCCCCCAACCTCGTTATCATCAGACACGTCCAGCAGGAACCAACATAGGTGTTGTCTGCGACAGAGATATCAAGTGTGTGGGAGGAAATCCATCCGACATCAAACTTGAGAGAACAATGTTTCATGAAATCTGCGAAGGTTTCGCCCGTCAACGTTCCCTCCAGTTGTTTGATCCAAACTTGTATAATTTCATCTAAAAGCAACACTTCAAAACATTAAACTTGGTTCTACTATTATTTGCAATTAAACTTTGTTGTTCGTTGGTTACTGTTGTCAAGTTGGTTCCTCAAAACAGTCTTCTGAAATGAGTCTTCATAATCTGTGTCTCTGCGATCATTGGTGGAAGTTGAAAGGCAGGGAACACGTCGGTTTCCACTTCTTTTAACACTAAGGAATGTGGTAATTAACGGCGAGACTTGTCTGGGGCACAGTCGATATTTGACGGAAATTGAGTTATATGTGGAATGTTGATTATTAAGAAGTTGGGGTTTGTATAATATAGGTTGCTTTAATGAGGTGAGGAACTTCAGATTGAAACGTAATTTCGTGTGTACAACCTTGCTCCAAGAGTTACAGTGTTGAAAACACTTATGGAAAAAATTGTGTCCTTATGTTAGAAAATTATAAAAAATACAGGGACAACTTTCAAATTAAATGGTGCGCTTTTAAAGCATAAATTAAAATGTTTGATCGAACAGCGAAATAGAACAGCAGGCGGGATTTCGTGCTGAAAGATCTTGCATTGATCATATTTTCAGCTTAGTGCAATTAAGTGAGGAAAAAGTGGCAACGTGTAGAGCGGTTCAATTGCTTTTTGTGGACTTGGCCAAGGCCTATGATACGGTACTAGTTCAGAAGCTCAGGAGAGTCTTGGAACAGTCTCTAATAGATACCACCATAATAAAAGCTGTGAAACACCTGTACGATGGCTTTATATCTCGGGGAAAGGTAGGCAATAGTCTGTCGGAGGGGTTCAAAACAACTAAAGAGCCTTAGACAGGGATGCTGCCCGTCCCCAACGTTGTTCAAAATATATTTGAACGAAGTTTTGAAGAAGTGGAGGAGAGCATGCGGTGGAATGGGCATACCGCTGACTGATGATAGGATACTCTATACGTTGCACTTTGCAGACGACCAGGTGGTGGTTGCTTAGGACTCGGAAGATCTGAAGTTTATGGCCAGAAGACTGTTCAGGGAATATGAAGATTGGGGTCTATCGGTGAACAGAACGAAGACGCAAGTATCTGTGTCTGTGTGTTGGCAGCAATGAGGTGGATGACCTTCAATTGGACCAAAACACTCGTATCAGCTCGTGCAAAGAATACACCTACCTTAAAACAAGAATCGATAAAGGAGGTCGAACAGAAAAGGAGATAGAAGATCGAATTGTAAAAGGAAAACAAGTGATCGGTTGTTTGCATTCTTTCCTGTGGTCTAAGCAAATTTCTAGAGAGCGAAAACATCAAATATATAATGTCATATTCAAAAGCATAGTGCTCTATGGATGCGAGACTTGGCAGTTGAGTAAAAATATGGAACGTCGTCTGATGGCCTTGGAGATGGATTTTTGGCGTAGATCTGCCGGTAAGTCGAGATTAGAACGAGTGAGAAACGAGGAAAGAAGGAACATAATGAGGGTGGAAGATACGATCATTGAGGAAATATAGAGACGGCAATTAGTATGGTACGGCCATGTAGAAAGGATACAAGAAGATCGCATTCCCAAAATGGTCCTGAAATGGCAACCAACGGAAAGGAGAAAAAGGGGAAGACCAAAAAAAAAAAACATGGATTGGCGGAATTCAGAAAGCGATGTCTGAATCTACATCGGGAAGACCGAAGAGGATAGAAGCTGGGTATCAGAAGGTGTAGGACGCTATAAAAAAAATATATATATATATATATATATATATATATATATGTTCGATTCGGTATGTACTCGTGGAAACTCATTTTAATTAAAAAAATATAAGAAGATATTTAAAATAAATTAATCCGGTTGATCTGTACCAAAAATAATTAATAAGGAGTATTTGCTATGAGGATAGAAAGTTCTAGAAATCAAGACAGTGTAACATACATCTGTATAATAATTCTATACTCGAACAAACTCCACACGGTTTTGTAGATCAAAGAGGCAAATGGCAGATATGTGCACGTTTCAAACTGATTGACTTTTGTCAGTGCAATATATGCTAGTGACTCCAAATCTGTCCAGTATCTATATTCGCTATACACAGAGACTCCAAAGATACTACTAATACACTAGCGCCATCTAGAGTATGCAAAATACATACACAGAGACGCTAAGATATTAATAATACACTAACGCCATCTAGAATATGAAAAATACATACCTGACATACCTTTGCGTGTTAGTGTATAATATAATGTATTCTCGATATTTTCACTTTACAAACGTAGAATTAACACGCCTGTCATGTATGTATTTTGCATACTCTAAATGGCGTTAGTGATTATTAATATCTTAGAGTATCTGTTTATGTATTTTGCATATTCCAGATGGCGCTAGTGTATTAGTAATGATGTTATCGCCAAATCTTTCTTTCAATAAATCAATTGTAGCAGCATGAGGTGTAGCACCATCTTGTTGGAACCAAAACACTTCTGGGTCGATACCATTCAAATTTTTGAACAAATAATCATTGATCAGCGATCTGTAACGAGCACCTTTCACTGTAACATTAGCTACACCATCGTTTTTCAAGAAATATGGACCGATGATGCCTCCAGCGTGTAAAGCACACCATACAGTGCATTTGTTAGGACAAAATGGAACCTGCAGAACTTCTCAAGGATCGTTCTCACTCTATATACGGCAAGTTTGCTTGTTTACATAGCCGTTCAACCAGAAATGAGCTTCATCACTAAACACAATCTTACGATAAAAAAGTGGGTCAACTTCAAGCTGTTCTCCGGCCCAATCAGCAAATAAACGACGCTTATTATGGTCAAGTGGCTTTAGTTCTTGAACCAGTTGGATCTTCTATGGATGTAGAGCAAGATCCTCACGCAAAATTTTCCATGGGTAGAACGTCGACGAATAGACAAATCTGGACCATCATTAACACTATGACTTACAGCAGCGATATTTTCTTCTGTATGTATAGTTCTTTGTCTTGGTGTTGTTGCATCGAGTAGAGAAAATGTTGTCCGAAATCTATCAATAGTTCGACGAATAAGCTGCTCTGATGGACGATTATGTAAACCATAAAATTCACGTAGTGCTCTATAAGTTTGGCGAGTAGAACATTGATTTTGAAAATAAATTTCAAACATTTGTAAACGTTGTTGCGGCGTGAGTCTTTCCATGATAATTTGTCAATGCTTACTGAACAGAAATATCAAAACAACATGGCTTCTACCTTCAGTCAAATCACAGTTGTCACTATAAAAGTTCTATCACTCTAAAAAAAACACCCGATACTAGACTTACACTATTGAAAGCAGTAAAAATCAACATTTACAAGAAACTTCAAATTCTTCTCAAAGAGCTAACAGTTGCCACTACTTGAATATTTTTAGTCAGTATTTTTCCGATAATTCAATCCGATATATTTTGGTTTTTTGGATCCCTATTTTTACATTCTTTTTTTTCTTTCATTTCCGAAAATTGATGGATGAATTTTTGCCTGAAAAACAGCTATATAATGAGTGAATGTGTAATTTTTAGAGTTAGTTCAAAATAAAAACCTGAAGAAGCCACAGTGTTTGCGAATTAATAAATTGTGGAAATATTCCTTAGTATTTTATTTGATTTGAATGTATTTCCATTAAGTAAGGACCGTTTCAAATTAAAAAAAAAATTGAAAATGAAGGAAGATCTACAATCTTTTCGTGATCCACGTGTATATCCTCTATTATAGCCAGCCATGAAATAGACCTGCGAACTGAACACGCCTGAGATGAACCAGGAAGTTGTTACCGGAAACCAATGGCCCTCAGTAATGTATCGTTGTCCTGCTGAAATTTGAACCGCTCTTAAAGCTTTACGTCGGATTGTCTGAGTAACACAAGACAGCGTTACATCGTTGCCACAGGAAATTACTAGCCGGAAATTGAAGACGGGGTGTCGGAAGTTGAGCACGATTTGATATATCTATTGCTGCTGAAATCGTACCTTCAATTAGCATATTCGGGTAATGAAAGCTTTCGCACATAGGATCCACGAAAACCTGTGCGAAATTCTGAAGATCCATGAATTATAGTTCCGAAATTGACGTGAGAAAGAAAAGGGATTTCGATAATATTTTGTTCTTCATTAAATGAAGATAACTGAATTAGAAATTTATATTGATTGTTTGATAATTTCATTGCGCACCCACAAAATATTGAAAAAAATTTAGTTCCATACAAAAATAAAAAGATTTCTAACATTAAGAAAAACATATAAGAGACAGTATTTTAATTTCCACAAAAATGTTTATAATACAGCCACTGTTTCACTATGGTGTGGCTTCTTCAGGTATCTGCATTGTACTGGCTGATGGTGTCCAGTGTAACTGAGTTTAAACACAGTGTTAAGTACGTGACAAAATAATGGGAGTACAAAACATAAAATCTTAAGGTGTTTATTGGATTTTGCCGCCAAAAATGCCATTAGGGAAAGATTTTCAGTAATGGAGACTTGTCAACATCTGTTGGTTCATTCAAAAGGATTTTACGAGCATTATACCTGTTGATTTAAAAAAATTCTAAAAATGGTAATCTAGAACTTTTGCTTTCGACGTGGATAATTTCATAGTTATTGTTGAAATTATGTCTGAATTCCTTAAGATGATGAGCATATGTCGAATGTACGGAATCCGATATGTAGTTTCTTTAGTGTTCTTAGATTCTTTTCTTAAATGATCTACCCGTCTGGCGAATATATACTGAAAGGCAATCGTTGCAAGTCAACTTCTAAACTCCAGATTTATTCTCTTTATTCGTTCGATCCTTATTGTTTTTTATATAAGTACTAAGGTTATTTATGGTCTCAAAAAACTCCGTTGCAATTGAAATTATTTTTGGAAAATTTAGCAATATTTTCAGATAATCCATTAACATAAGATAACGAAATGTATTTATAACAAAATTTGAATATCAAAACATATTTAATCTGTCAGTCTTCTACAATAAATGAATATTCGAAGGAGACAAAATTTTGTTTCTGATCATACAATTATGAAAACTAATTCCTTTCCAAAAATATTTACAAAACATAATTTAAGAACTTCTCAGAAAATATAATTTATCTGAAATATTTAAATAAATTAAATAATTAAAAATTATATTTTCTTACAAATCCTTAGCTGTTGTTTTGTATTTTTGAAAATGAATTAGTTTTCATAATTGCAAGAAATAAAATTTTGTCCCTTTATATATTTATTTATTAATTTCAATTGACAATTTATATTTGTTGGTTTATTTATTCCATTTGATATTGTATATTGAGTTTTGATTGTATACGTCTGTTAAATATAAGCTGTGCTTTCTAGACATTAATAATAATAATTAATTACTTAATAACAATAATAATAATAATAATGTTTTCTTAAGCCCTATATAATTCTAAAAGTTTTTTGAATAAAAAATTTTTTGAAATTAAAATTGTAGAAGACTGAATTGCTTCAGTCGTTACTATTTGGTAGTTGATCATAATTGAAACACAATAGGTTGGAGTTACTATGTATTTACTACCAAGGTTTTTTATTATTTTTGGTTCACATGTTACCGCGGTAATCCTTGTTATTGCTTTTCACTGGAAATATTTATTCTGAATAATTTGTAACATCTGTTATACAGTTTTTGTACCAAATGAAACATTACTTCAAAACTGAATCTGTAACTAGTGCTTTAGTCATCTGTTACGTCTGAAGATGAATGGTCATCGTTCGAAACCGCGGTAACATGTGAACCAAAAATAATAAAAAACCTTGGTAGTAAATACATAGTAACTCCAACCTATTGTGTTTCAATTGTAGAAGACTGACAGATTAAATTTGTTTTTATATTCAAATTTTGTTATATTCCTTCTATCAAGTAAAAAGCCTTTTCCTATTATTTTATTTTATACAAAATATATTTATGTGTATTGTCCTCTTTTTTGACTGGGTACACGAGATTTAATGCCATGTTTTTTTGTTTATTGGATACCATATTGTCTAATAAAGGGGTTGCAACCATTGTTTGACACTATCTGTTTATGAATATTTATTTTTTTAAAAAGGTTATCTATATTCTATGTTGTAAACATCAGCCTGTCCGTTCTATATGGCCGATGTTTACAACATAGAAGCAAAGAACATAGGATGTCCATTTTGACAAACCAGAAATCAACCGGTTTTGCAGGACATTGTATGAAAAAAAATGATTTTTTTAATGGGAAATATGTTACTTTACTATATTATGTTAATAAGGGTAAGTTGTTGGATTATTTGGAGATTGTTTCAATCAAAGGTGATTTCGGTAAATATTCCATATTTTGTTTAGATTCTTTTATCTATTTTTCATGAATAAAGTGTGACCATTCCATGAGTCTTCTAAAAAAATCCGGTGTTTTGTATTCATAAGAAATTTTTTCAAATTTTGTAATGCAGAAACAGAATGATTTTGCTTGATATTTAAGATACTGAAATGAATCCTCTTCGAGTTAATAAACAATGGTGGATTCTGTTGAACAAAAAGTTTTTCTGAAATTTTGAGTTACAATCGAAACTTTGTTTGTCGAATCACTCAAAATGAAAAATCGGAGCACACGAGTGGTTACCGAGTTATAAAGTGGTCGTGCAGTGTGCTAAGATCTGCCTTGATCTGGACGGCCTTCTACATCAAATACCGAAGAAAACGTCAAATCTGTGAAAATAGAGATAGCTGCTCATCTCAACATTTTCTCTACTCGATACAACAACAACAAGACATAGATCTGTAAGTACAGAAGAAAATATCGCTGCTGTAAGTCATAGTGTTAATAATGATCCAGATTTGTCTATTCGTCGACGTTCACAACAAGTTGGACTCTGTGCATCCATTACATGGAAAATATTGAGTAAAGATCTTGGTCTACACCCATACAAAATCCAACTGGTTCAAGAACTAAAGCCATTTACCATAATAAGTGTCGTTTGTTTGCTGATTGGGCCCTAGAACAGCTTGAAGTTGATCCATTTTTTTTATCGTTAAATTGTGTTTAGTGATGAAACTCATTTCTGGTTGAACGGCTATGTAAACAAGCAAAATTGCCATATATGGAGTGAAAACGATCCTCAAGAAGTTCTGCAGGTTCCATTGCATCCTGAAAAATGCACCGTTTGATGTGCTTTACACATTGGCATTATCGGTCTATATTTATTTAAAAATGATGCTGGAGCTAATGTTATAGTAAACGCTGCTCGTTACAGATTGGTGATCAATGATTATTTGTTTTCAAATTTGAATGGTATCGACCCAGAAGTGTTTTGGTTCCAACAAGATGTAGCTACACCTCATGCTGCTACCGTAACAATTGATTTATTGAAAGAAAGATTTGGCGATAACATTATTTCGAGAAATGGTCCAATTAATTGGCCTCCAAGATCATGCGACATAACTCCACTGGATTATTTTCTTTGGGGTTATGTCAAGTCATTGGTTTATGCTGATAAACCATAAACAATAGACGCTTTGGAAGCCAACATAACTCGTGTTATTGATGAAATAAAGCCTGAATTACTCGAAAAATTGGTCCAAAATTTTCTAGTCGAATGCGGTTCCTCAGAGCTAGTCGTGGTGGACATATGCCGGAATTTATTTTTAAAACATAAATGTCATAAAATTATCTTTTAAATAAAAAAAAATTGGCTTCAATCTTAATTCAAATGTGTTTTATGTCGATTCAAAGTTCTATCACTCTTAAAAAAACACCCCTAGCGCGCTGAAGGTCCCTTACACATTTTTTTTCGATAATCACTGTGTTTACATCGATTCTTAGACTTCTTCACGCAAACCCATTCGTGAAATTTTTGCGTTTGTTATTTAAACGTGTGCTCGACTCGCCGGGATTCTATACATCTCCAACATTTGCTCCTGCAATTCGATGGATATACCACCACTCCTATTTCGGGATTTGCAGTGAAATCAGTTTGTTCTGTTCGCATTGAGTACATTCTCGAACAAACGCCTTTCGGATAAAAAGCTCTCTCGATATGATTGCTGTTTCTCTCATGCATAAAGTTCCTGATAAAAGCCGGATTTCGTTGAATAAACGAGTTTTCAATCATCCCTATGCGATCACACGTGTTATTACCCGTCAGAAATGAAGAAATTATCCTTTCATGATTCGATCCCCTTGAACTCGGCGAAGGATGAAAAATTTTTCACATGAGTTTCGCTGTAAAAAATGTACCTGCCCTGTGGCTGTTAGGAGCAATAATCGAGGGTAGTTTTTTTTGTTACATCGTTCAAATTGAATTTGAATGGAGCTCTCGGAAACGGCTGTGTGGTTCTCTTCTTTTCTTTCCTAAGAAAAATGTTCAATATCAATTTCTTTTCTATTATTCATTCATCCTTCGAAAATATAATTTTTCTCTTGGTAATTGATCTTCATTTTTCTTCAGTTCATATATTACTTGAGCAATTTTTTATATACAGTGTGTCTTAAAGCTGAATTTTTTTTAAAAGGCACGCATTGATAATATAATACGGAGACTTCGGAATATGGATGATTTGCAGGGATATGAGGTGCAGTTGGGAGAATCAGTGCGGGTCTAAACTCTTACATAATAAACGTCTCGTCTGTTGACGGTGAATGTTCCATTGAAATTGTTTATTAATTTTGTTATTATTTCATTGTGCTTTTTTTTGATAATATAAGTTAGATGATTGATTTAATATGTGCTAATTTGAATGTAAGGTCATTGCTCTCAAATTTTCTTGAATTACGTGATGTACTTTTGTTAAATAACTTTGATTTGTTGGCGCTGACTGAAACTTGGTTGAAGGATGATCCGGATGATTCTTTTTTCATTGATGGATATCGGTTTGTGAGAAATGATAGGATAACTAGAGGAGGAGGTACTGGTATATATGTGAAGGAAGGAATCGATTATGAGGTTGTGAACTTGGAATTGAAGCTAGAGAGTTCATCTATTTTGGTTACTGTAAATAAGGTAAAATTTTTGTTCTGTGTTGTTTATAAGCCGCCAAAAATTGATAATAATGCTAGTTTACAATTACTCTTGGATGATATTGAGAATTTTATGCTGAAGTCTGTAGCTATGGTCGATAAAGTTATTTTACTGGGTGATATGAATGTTGATTACTTGCAGAGTGATAGTCTTTACTGCAAGTCTTATTTGAGCACCTTGGATAACTTTGGTTTGACGCAGTTGGTAACTCAACCAACTCGAGGGGCTGCCTGTCTTGATCATGTAGTCACCAACGTTCCTGATATTTTTCACTCGGTGGATGTTGTTGATTTTCATGATAGTGATCATGATTTGGTCAGATTTTCCGTTTCGATTCCTGTTCATAAGTGTAGTCCTAAATTTGTACTATATAGAAATCTTAAAAAATTTTCATTGAATCTTTTTCAGAGAGATTTGGAGCTATCTCACCTGAGTAATATTTTTAAAACTAATGATGTTGATGAAAAGGTGGAGATCTTGAATAGTGTTTTGGCTGACTTGTTCGATAGGCATGTTCCTCTTGTTTCGCGTCGCATTACAAAACCGCCGGCTCCTTGGCTATCTGAGGATATCAAGGAACAAATGAAGTCTAGAGATAGAGCCAAGGCGGGATTCAGAAAGTCGAAGAAGGCATCAGACTGGGTAAGATATAAAGAGCTACGCAACTTGACTACACTTAAAATACGTAACTCTAAAAGGGAATATTTTTCTTCCTTGTTTCGAACTCATAATAAGGGAGATTTGTGGAAGCAACTGAATTATATGAATATAGGTAGTAAACAACGACCTTCGATTCCTCACGGTTTAGCTGACCCTGATGAACTGAATAACTTTTTTGTCCATTCCATTCCGACTAGTCAAAATAGTTCATCTGATGAGTTTCTCGATTATTACTCTTCTAACACTTTTTGCGAATTCGAGGTGAAAACAACTTTCTCACTGGTTGATGAGGCGTTGGTCAATAAATATTTGCATGATATACAATCGAATGCCGCTGGTTCTGATGATCTGAGCATCTCATTGATTAAATTGTGTGGTCCTTCCGTTCTGAAGTATCTCGTGAATATAATAAACAGCTGCATTCTGAGTGGATACTATCCCTCAGCATGGAAAAATTCTATAGTCTTGCCGATACCAAAAAAACGTAATGTGGAGCAGCTCAGTGACTTACGACCTATCAGCATATTGCCTGCTGTCTCTAAGATATTCGAGAAGATCCTGTATCACCAGATGATTGAACATCTAAATAAGTTTGAAGTGCTTCCGGAGTTTCAATCGGGGTTTCGTAGAGGTTACAGTTGTACGACTGCTCTTCTCAAAATAAGTGATGACATTTTATTGAATTCCGATAGGGGTCTTGTAACAGCGTTGATCTTATTAGATTATACAAAAGCATTTGATACGATCTCACATGATTTGCTGATTGCTGTGCTTTCTTTCGTGGGATTATCCGAAGATTCAGTTTCATTGCTTACGAGCTATCTTTCTAATAGAACCCAGCGTGTGAAAGTCAATGGTTCACTATCGGGTCCTCTGCCTATATCTGTAGGTGTACCACAGGGATCATTGCTGGGTCCCCTGCTCTTCATAATTTATACCCATATGTTTTGGAAATACCTTAAATTCTGTAACGCCCATTTTTATGCTGATGATGCCCAGCTTTACCTCAGTTTTGTTGCTGGTGATGTTGATGAAGGTGTTCGAAAAATAAATTATGATCTCGCGACCATCCAAGAGATATCTGAGCAGCACAATCTTTTGGTTAATCCTGGTAAGTCATGTGCGATACTTTTCGGCAATCAGTCTGTGTGTGATCAGTTGAGTGAACATGTCCATTTTTTCATTGGAGGTAATGAGATTCCCATCGTGAAGAGCGTTCGTAACCTTGGTCTGATAATGGACAATTCTTTTCGTTATAGGTTGCATATTGCGGGTTGTATTAGGCGTTCTCTCTACGCCTTGAGGCTAATTTATCCTCACCGTAATGTTCTGCCTGTTGAGGTCAAGAAAGCTGTCTGCGATTCCCTGGTGCTGTCCAATTTTAATTACTGCTCTCAGGTATTTTTCTCCTGCTTGGATCAGGCTACTTTAAACTCAGTACAAAGGATACAAAATTCTTGCTTAAGGTTCATTTTTGGAATCCGTAAATTTGAGCATATAAGTCATAAATTGGTGGATGTGAATTGGTTGAATATGCCTAACAGATTTTTGGTGGGAGCTCTAGCTTGTTATCATAGGATTTTATTGTCTCGTAAGCCATCTTATCTGTATCGAAAGATAACGTTCAGGTCTGACGTCCATAATCTGAACACACGTAGTTGAGGGCTTATATCTCCCCCTCCTCATAGGTTGTCACTATTTGAGAGATCTTTTAGTTTCTCAATTTATAAATTCTATAACAATTATATAGTTAGTTCTCTTGCGAATCTATCCGTGATGTCCTTCAAAGCTAGGGTCAGGAATTTGATTTATAGAGATCAGTGCGGTCAGAGTGATCAGTAATTTCATTTTCATATATGGCACTTTAATACATTCTTATAATTGTTAAGGTTGGAATATCCGAATACTTTTTCTGTTTTTTTTGTTTGTATTTTCGCCTCGAATTGTATTTTTTTTTTTTTATATATTTTTGATCAGGGTTTGAGTGGAAGAGCAGGGGTTGCAAAGCAGATTGCTTTATGGCCATCTGAACTCCGCCCTGTGATTGTTCCTTTCAGAATTCATTATATTAATTATAATTATATATATTTTTATTTTTTGCAATAAAGTCATTATTATTATTATTATTATTAAAACTGATCAAAATGAACAATTCCAACAAAAATTGAATATATGACACTCGGAAAGAGCGAAGTTGAAAATATCATCGATATGGGACTGAAGGGGCTCTATGGCTTCCTCTATTAAGATTTTTTAATGCTTACGCTTATTTCATAAAGATGTAGTCAAAACATATATCAAGAATCCTAGTTATGCTAATATCGGGTGTTTTTTCAGAGTGATAGAACTTTGAATTGAAATTAAACACATTTGAATCAAGATTGAAGCCAAATTTTATGACATTTATATTTTAGAAATAATTTCTGGCATATGCCCACGACGACTAGCTCTGAGGTACCGCAATCAACCAGACCAATTTTGGACCACTGTTTCGATTAATTCAGACCTCATTTCATCAATAACACGAGTTATTTTGGCTTCCAAAGCGTCTATTGTTTCTGGTTTATTAGCATAAACCAATGACTTGACATAACTCCAAAGAAAATAATCTAGTGGAGTTACGTTGCATCATCTTGGAGTCCAATTAATTGGACCATTTCTCGAAATAATGTTATCGCCAAATCTTTCTTCCAATAAATCAATTGTTACAATTGCAGCATGAGGTGTAGCACCATCTTGTTGGAACCAAAACACTTCTGGGTCGATACCATTCAAATTGTGAAACAAATAATCATTAATCGTCGATCTGTAAGGAGCACCATTCACTGTAACATTAGCTCCAGCATCGTTTTTAAAGAAATATGGACCGATGATGCCTCCAGCGTGTAAAGCACACCATACATTTTTCAGGATTCAATGGAACCTGCAGAACTTCTTGAGGATTGTTTTCACTCCATATACGGCCATTTTCCTTGTTTACATAGCCGTTCAACCAGAAATGGGCCTCCTAATAATCCATCAACTCACCCTTATTAACATCATATAGTAACATGACATCTTTCTTATTGAAAAGATTATCTTTGATACAATGTTCTGCAAAACCGGTTGATTTCTGGTTTGTCAAAATAGACATTCTATGTTATTTGCCTCTATGTTGTAAACCTCAGCCATATCGGACAGACAGGCAGATGTTCAGAACATAGAATATAAACTTTTTAAAAGTATTAAATACTAACAGATTGTGTCAAACAACGTTTACAACCCCTATCTCATAGACAATATGGTATGCAATAAACGAAAGAACATGGCACTAAATTTCGCGTACCCAGTCATGAAAGAGGATAATACACAGAAATATATTTTGTTATCTTATATTAATGGATTATCTGAAAATAATGCTAATTATTTCAAAAATAGTGCTTACATAAAAAACAATAAGAATCGAACAAATATCCCTGTCGAAAGTTGTGTTATTATAAAAAAAGACCTGATAAATTAGTTACAATAATAATCAATGCATTAGAATCATATAATCTCCCATCATTCAAAAAAATAAGTAATAGGTAATACGATTGTAGCAACAGATGAATGACATTATATTCACCATCTGCTCTAATTTGAAACCTCTTTACTTTACTCCTTTCAAATACTAGGACCTTGGTTTTTCCGTATTCGGCGAGAACTGATGTTTTCTCGAAGTCTCCATCAAAACTTCTAAATCAGAACTGATCGCTTTACATGCAATATTTACATCACCAGAAAGAAAAGGATGACGAACCTGAGCGTCGTCGGTAAACATGAGAACTTTACCGAATCTTGTATCCCTAGTGATGAAAATTGTATGAATAGAAAAAATCGACCAAATATTGATCCCTGCGGCACACCACCTTCCACAACAACGAAATTTCAGTATTAGCCCCTACGAATTGCCCTCACAGATAGGTTCTTGAAAACTCTCCGTGTGGTGGAAGTTAGACCGAATGGGGCCCTCATTTCATCGTAAAGGTGAAAATGGAAGGCTGAGTGGAGTTTTTAAATTCAGTGGTGAGGGTGTCTGTCGCAGCACAGGGCTTCATCCTTAAAAGTAACGTACTCTACCCGATTGCGTTATGTAGCATACTGCGTTATCTCGAGAGGGTGAAGGGCCTTGGGAAATAAGCCGCCCAATTAGTTCTAACTAGGGATAACGGGTTGAAAGTCCGCAAGCTGGACTAGCAGGGTATTCCATCTATCTGTTCGCAGAAACTCATGTTCAGGATATCTCGAGAGGTACTTCAGGGTTTAGCGGGTTCTACCGGCCTCTTTCTGAACCAGGATCGATTGCGAGACGCTATTGGAGTTTGTGGATCTCGACGATACGGCTAGACCGTTGGTGCTTGAAGCCAGGATGAATTGAAAGAATTCGTGGTCTTGACGTACAGGGCGGATTGTCGGTGCTCGTACCAGGACCAATTGAGGCATCAATCTTGAGACTATCTTGGTTCATGAGACTGCGTTCGGGTGAATGGATAAGAAGTGTGAGTTGCTTCCCAAACAACTCGGGTACTGACACTGCAGAGCCAGTAGAGGATAGTGCTTTGCTGCTGAGTAGTCATCTGATGAAAGAGCCATGCCAGTAACCTTACCTGTATAACTCACGATTCACATTACTATTATAACTATGCACAGTACAAAATACACGGATTTTTCAATCGTAGATACCTAGGAACAACCATTGTAGTTCAGTTGCATCCTTTAAAAGATGATGGTAAAAATATAAATCGACTAAAACACGTGCCAGATTCCTGAATAAATTGAGAAATATCAGCTGTTTTTTTTAGAGTGATAGAACTTTAAACTGAAATAAAACACTTTTAAATTAAGATTGAAGCCAATTTTTTTTATTTGAAAGATGATTTTATGACATTTATGTTTTAAAAATAATTTCTGGCATATGTCCACTACGATTCGCTCTGAGGAACCACATTCGACCACACCAATTTTGGACCACTTTTTCGAGTAATTCAGGCCTTATTTCATCAATAACACGAGTAATGTTGGCTTCCAAAGCGTCTATTTTTTCTGGTTTACCAGCATAAACCAATGACTTGGCATAACCCCAAAGAAAATAATCCAGTGGAATTATGTCGCATCATCTTGGAGGCCAATTAATTGGAACGTTTCTCGAAATATTGTTATCGTCAAATCATTCTTTCAATAAATCAATTGTTACGGTAGCAGCATGAGGTGTAGCACCATCTTGTTGGAACCAAAACACTTCTGGGTAGATACCATTCAAATTTTGAAACAAATAATCATTGATAATCGATCTGTAACGAGCACCATTAACTGTAACATTAGCTCCAGCATCGTTTTTAAAGAAATATGGACTGATGATGCCTCCAACGTGTAAAGCAGACTATACAGTGCATTTTTGAGGATGCAATGGAACCTGCAGAACTTTTTGAGGATTGTTTTCACTCCATATACGACAATTCTGTTTGTATATATAGCCGTTCAACCAGAAATGAACTTCATCACTAAACACAATTTTACGATAAAAAAGTGGATCAACTTCAAGCTGTTCTAGGGCCCGATCAGCTAACAAAAGACGTTTATTATGTGTTCCGGCTCATCAGAGATGGAAGAAGTAGTAGTTCTAAAATAAGTTTGTCATTCGATACGACTTTTAAGTTGATATGCGATCTAGTTTTGAGATTTGTTTGTAACTGTTTAGTTTTAGTCGACACTTCACATTATTATTTTCTAATTATTATATATGGCCTTAGAAAACATGGAAAGCCAATTAGAGATTAAGATATATTTATGCTTGCTAATTCCAGATGACATAGCATTCGAAATTATAAACTGACTCTATCTTTCTTTACGTGCATTAATTTCATATTTTTTCTTTAACCAATAAGAAGGTTTATAACGTTCATTCAGTCCACCTCCAAATGTACCATCCAATCATTTACGTTAATTTCCATCTTCTGTTAGAAGGAGTGCATCGAGCACCTCTAACGTTCAGTCTGTGAAAAGACTGTAAAATCATTATTATTTGTAATAGTCAAAGTGGTCGCATATAGCCTTTGCTACATCTTGCATTATTATTATTCGTAATAGTCAAAGTGTTCGCATGTAGCCTTTGCTTCATCATGCATTATTATTCGTAATAGTCAAAGTAGTCGCATGTAGCCGTACTTACATTATGCATTATTATTCCTAACAGTAAAAGTGTTCCCATGTAGCCCTTGCTACATAATGCATTATCATTCGGATAGTCAAATTTTTTGTACGTAGCTTGTGACATTTCGGTCCAAGCTATCGCGGTTATTATTCTTAGTACAGTAGTCCATTCGATTGCCAAAGTATTGTCAAATTTATTACATTTGTTGTTAGTTTAATAATCATACCTTTGACTTGGTTTATATACAGTAAACCAAGAATTATAGTTCGTTTTTATTATAGTGTTATTGCGAGTGTTTTACTTTAATTCCTTATCATTTTCGTTGGTTTACCTTATTGGATAAACAAAGCTAGTTCATCATCGAGATAACTACATGCAAGTGCCCTTGAAGTAAAACTATTTTTCCTTACCTCAAAAATACAGTCCAGTAAACCTTTCGAAATTAATCATCGAGATTAATTAATTTGCATTCACCTGTTACTACAAAATACCGAATAAATAGGCAAAATACTGCGGTAAACTAACCGTGGTACGAATCATTGGTCCTTCGGGCCGGATATGCGAAATATTATGGTCGACTGTTAGTTCTTGAACCAGTTGGATTTTGTATGGGTGTAGACCAAGATGTTTACGCAAAATTTTCCATGTGATGGATACACAGAGTCCAACTTGTTGTGAATGTCGACGAATAGTTAAATCTGGATCATCATTAACACTATGACTTACAGCAGCGATATTTTCTTCTCTACGTACAGTTCTTTGTCTTATTGTTGTTGTTACATCGAGTAGAAAAAATGTTGTACGAAATCTATCGATAATTCGACGAATAAGCTGCTCTGATGGACGATTATGTAAACCATAAATTTCACGAAGTGCTCTATAAGTTTGGCGAATAGAACACTGATTTTGAAAATGAATTTCACCAATTTGTAAACGTTGTTGCGGCGTGAGTCTTTCCATGATAATTTGTCAATGCTTACTGAACAGAAATGTCAAAACAACATGGCTTCTAGCTTCTGTTAAATCACAGTTATCCCTATCGAAAGTTCTATCACTCTAAAAAAACACCCGATACATACAACAAGTGTTTCTTAATGTGAAATTGAGGTCGTTCAACGTTAATTCCTATCCCATATAATCTAATATAAAACTTTAAAATACGGAAAAGAGTATTATTGCAAACAATCAAAATGCCAGAAAATTTCCACGGCGCGTAAACTTCACCACCCATGGAAATTCAATCGCCTTCATTACGCGTTCAGATGAACCGACTGAATATTCATAATTCACCGGATTTATCCAAGTTTTCGATGTATTCTCATAATCGAATAATACGCTTCTTTGCGTCCCATTTATCAAAGCAAATTGCAGAACGAAAAACTTCTCAAAATGAGGGAAGCTCCTTAAATCCGATTTATCCGTTCCCATTCTACGGATTTTTCATCCTTTCGACTTACTGCAGCGCTCCGATGAATATTCAGGTCTCTTTGAGGGGGAGGGTACCCTGCAAGAAATTAAAATATGCCTGGGCATTGTTAGTTCCCGAAGAGACTGCCGGAATTTTCACTGGAATTTGATTTTCTGAGGATCTGATATTACTAATTTAATTAAGTCGCAACCGAGATACGGTTACTTTTAAGACTGGATGAGAGGTCCATAACCGAAGTAAAATTATGTGTTGTATTAACGTCCCAAAATTTAAGAATACTGAAAATAGTGCAGCCCTTTCCAACCACAAGAAAAAAGAAAATTTTGATATAATTAATATGGAGTATGAGCTATGGTAACAGAAAGCTCTTCGAATCGAAAAAAACTTGTTTATCATGTGTTTTTTGGAGTGATAGAACTTTAAATTGAAATAAAACACATTTAAATCAAGATTGAAGCCAATTTTTTTGTATTTGAAAGATAACTTTATGACATTTATATTTCAAAAATAATTTCCGGCATTTGTCCACCACGACTAGCTCTGAGAAACCGCATTCGACCAAACCAATTTTGGACCACTTTTTGAGTAATTCAGGCCTTATTTAATCCATAACACGAGTTATGTTGACTTCCAAAGCGTCTATTGTTTCTGGTTTATCAGCACAAACCAATAACTTGACATAACCCCAAAAAAATAACCCAGTGGAGTTATGTCGCATGATCTTGGAGGCCAATTAATTGGACCATTTCGCCAAATCTTTCTTTCAATAAATCAATTGTTACGGTAGCAGCATGAGGTGTAGCACCATCTTGTTTGAACCAAAACATTTCTGGGTCGATCCCATTCAAATTTTGAAACAAATAATCATTGATCATCGATCTATAACGAGCACCATTCACTGTAACATTAACTCCAGCATCGTTTTTGAAGACATATGGACTGATGATGCCTCCAGCGTGTAAAACACCATACAGTGTATTTTTCAGGATCCAATGGAATCTGCAGAACTTCTTGAGGATTGTTTTCACTCCATTTACGGCAATTTTGCTTGTTCACATAGCCGTTCAACCAGAAATGAGCTTCATCACTAAACACAATTTGACGATAAAAAAATGTATCAATTTCAAGCTGTTCTAAGGCCCAATCAGTAAACAAACGACAATTATTATGGTCGAGTGGCTTTAGTTCTTGAACCAGTTGGACTTTGTATGGGTGTAGACCAAGATCTTTACACAATATTTTCCATGTGGTGGATGCACAGAGTCCAACTTGTTGTGAACGTCAACGAATTGACAAATCTGGATCATCATTAACACTATGACTCACAGCAGCGATATTTTCTTCTCTACGTACAGATCTCTATCTTATTGTTGTTGTTGCATCGAGTAGAGAAAATGTTGAGATGACCAGCTATCTCTATTTTCACAGGTTTGCGTTTTCTTCGATATTTGATGTAGAAGGCCGTCCAGGTCAAGGCACACTTCACGACCACTTTATAACTGTGTAACATTTTGTGTGATTCGACAAACGAAATTTCGATTGCAACTCCAGATTTCAGAAAAACTTTTTGTTCAGCATTTTTCCACGATTTAAAGGGTTTATTAACTCGAAGAGGGTTCATTTCAATATCTCAAACATCAAGTAAAATAATTCTGTTACTACCTTACAAACTTCAATGTTGAAAAATTCCTTATGAATAAAAAACCAAATTAATTGAAATGTCTTAAGTACACCGGATTTCTTTTAGAAGATTCATAGAATAATCACATTTTATTCATCAAAAATAGATAAAAGAATCTAAACAAAAAATGGAATATTTTCCGAAATTACCTTTGACTGAAACAATCTCCAAATAATCCAACAACTTATCCTTATTAACATTATATAGTAAGACTATTTCCCATTAAAAAATGATTATTTCTGGTTTGTCAAAATAGACCTCCTATGTTCTTTGCTTCTATGTTGTAAACATCGGCCATATAGGACAGACAGGCTGATGTTCACAACATAGAATATAGCACACAATACAGTGTATTTCTCAGGATGCAATGGAACCTGCAGAACTTCTTGAGGATTGTTTTCACTGCATATACGGCAATTTTGTTTGTTTTCATAGCCGTTCAACCGGAAATGAGCTTCATCACTAAACACAATTTTACGCTAAAAAAGTGGATTAATTTCAAGCTGTTCTAGGGCCCAATCAGCTAACAAACGATGCTTATTATGGTCAAGTGCCTTCAGTTCTTGAACCAGTTGGATCTTGTATGGGTGTAGACCAAGATCTTTACGCAATATTTTCCATGTGGTGGAAACCCAAGGCTCGTATTGTGTCGTCCTAAGGCCAATAAAGCGTTTAAATCTTTTTCTTTAATCTTACGCGGTCTTCCTTAAACTGTTCTATGTCTCATACCCATGCCATTTTTTATCCTCTTTATTGTCTCATATACTGCACTTTTTTCCAGTTCAGTCAATTGGACTAATATTTTAACGTTTTAAAAACCTTTACTGTACAAATATTCTACCTCTTTTCTTTCTTCTAGTTGCGACATTATTCCTTAAATTGTTTACTTGTTGACAATCAACAATATTTGACAAATAGTGTTGCCAATGCCACTTTGGCCATAACCGATCTGCAAAAACTAATTAATAGTATACATTACTTTTGTCTTCGAATGTTACAAAAAAGAAGAATATTGAAATTATGAAAGATAATAAATTCCGGATACTTTCTAGACAGACTATTCTATCAATTAGTTCGTCAATTTTCACGAAAATATTTTGGACATACCTAGCCTAAATTTTAGGAAATAGGTGAAAGGACATAAAAACTCAAGATATATAATTGAATGGACAGAACTTTCAGGCATATAATCCTCCAACATATTATAATTAAAATACGAAAAATGCTCTAGAATTCTCCCATGATGGAGCTTTTTTCAAGTATGTTCTTAACTTTACTTCTTAATTCTATCCCATTTGTAATTATCATCTTTTCTAGGAACCTTTCGCATTTTTTTATAACTGCTGAGCTGTTGTCGTCCTGTGCAACAATTGCGAACTCTCCAGTAATTCTTTTCAGGTATTTGTAATGTTTCTGTTCAACTGTTCCCGTTTTATAAATATACAAAATACAGGAAAGTGTATATAAAGAGCTTTGTGTAAGACACTTCGGGTTGAACGTAACTTCTACAGCTTTCAGTAATCTTCAGGTCACATATAATACGTATGGTTGATGAAGATATTCTTCCTTTCATAACCCCCTAAGCAAACATTCCCATGCTAATCGGACTGTGAAAGAAGAAGATGTGGACATGCTTGTTTCCCTGAGACTTTTTCGTCTGTCTGAACATGTAAGTTGTCACTGTGGAATCTCGGTATGCAGTCTGAATTTAAGATTCGGTTACAGAAAGACATCCAAGAATTCAGGGCAATACCTCATCGGGTGTGCGTATCGAGAATTAGATGTTGAGATTTCCCTCTGTTGGGTGTGAATATATTAGCTTAAAACCACACTTTAGCCTATTATAAACAGGGTAGACTGTGTTTGATTGATTAGGTCTTTACTTGGTGGAAACTCATATTGATTAAAAAATGTATAAGGAACAGCATTTTGATTTCCCCAAAAATGTTTATAATATAACAATTGTTTTACCACAATGTCGCTTCTTCAGGTATCTACATTCTACTGGCTGATGGTGTCCAGTGTAAATAAGTTTAAATACAGTTAAGTACGTGACAAAATAATGGAGAAACAAGTCATAAAAATTTGAGGTGTTTATTGGAGTTTGCCGCTAAAAAATGCTTTTAGGAAAAGACATTCAGTAATGGGGATTTGTCAGCATCGGTTTGTTCATTCAAACGGATTTTACGGCCATTGTACCTGTTGATTTCAAGAAATTATGAAAGTGTTAATCTAGAACTTTTGCTTTCGACGTGGATAATTCCGTAGTTAATTATTCTTGAATTCCTTAAGAGTATAAGCATATGTCGAATGTAAGGAATCCAATATGTAACTTCTTTGGTGTTCTTGGATTCTTTTCTTGAATAATCTTCTTTTCTTGTCAATATATACTAAAGGTCAATCGTTGCAAGTCAACTTGCAGACTCCAGATTTATTTTTTTGTGTTCGATCCTTATTGTTTTTATGTGAGTACTTAGGTTATTAATGGTTTTAAAAGCTGCGTTGTAATTGAAACTATTTTTGATATATTCAGCAATATTTTCAGATAATCCATTTACATAAGATAACGAAAAGTATATCTGTGTATTGTCCTCTTTTATGAATGGGTACACGAGATTTAATGCCATGTTCTTTTGTTTATTGGATACTATTTTGTCTATAAGTAAGGGGTTGTAACCGGTGTTTGAAGCTATTTGCTTAATAATGTTCAAGTCTTCAGAAAAATTGAGTAACAAACATATATCATATTTAGGATATAGGTTAGTTTTTTGATTTTGATATTTGGAATATTATTGAGGACTGAAGAAGGAATTGCTTAGAATTATATTTGTTTTTTGAAGATATAGTGCATGTTTCTAGAGATTTCTGAATTAACTTATTCGAATATTTAAATATATTAAATATTTCAAATAAATTTTATTCTTTAAGAAGTCCTTTAAGTGTGTTAATATTTTTAAAAGGCAATTGGTGTTCTTAAAGGTAAAACCAGAAACAAAATTTTGTCTCCTTTGAATATTTATTTATTAATTTTAATGACTTTCGTATATCTGTTGGTTTGTTTATTCCATTTGACATTATATATTGAGTTTTGATTATATACGTCTATTAAATGTAAGCGGTGCTTGTTTTAGACATAAATTCAATTCTAAAAGTTTTTCAACAAAAAAAATTAAAATTGTAGAAGATAAACCTATTTCAATTTGTTTTAATATTCAAATTTTAATACTCTGCTGTTAGAATTCAGAAATTTTTTGTATTTTCGAGAAGTAAGGATAGTTCGAGAATAATTTGAGGATCTTCAATGAATCCACAGCCATATTTCAAGGTACGACAACGCTAAAGCTCCTTATATCAAGCGTGTCATTTTTCTAGTTTTTTCAAAAGTTTTTGGTAGGCACCGAACCATTTCTAAGACAACGAAACCGTAAAACCATCGAACTGCAGCACAAAAGCGACTTTCCTAATCTAATTAACTCGTTCCTTCTCAACAGATTTCCTATCCCGCCTGATGAATATTCATATTTTTCCGCTAGCATCCGTTTTGGTAATTAAAATAAGTTAGAGCATTCCTAGTTCTCAAAGACCGTTCGAAATTTTCGCTGAAATATTTAATTTGGCCCCGATCTGATATTGCTAATTTAATCAAGTCGCAATCGATATAGTGAGTGGAGTTGGATTGGGTAAAGTATCAATTTTAATGGAGTCTCATTAGCTCCCAGGATCATAAGCGTAACGGAAAGTTGATTTCCTTTTCTGGGCATAGGAATTTCCACGGATTTTGACTCAGCGAGAAATCTATTATGTTGAGGAGATTAATATATAATTTGCGTTGGGCAAAATTCTGCTTAAGTTAGTTAGATTTTTCGGCTCTTATTGGTATTAAAACGATCAGTTCGACGATATTAATTATTCAGGATATCCGAACGGTATGAGCCATAATGTGCAGTTTAACTTTAGCGAATTTTTTTCATATTTAATAATCAAACAGAAGCGTAAAAATCAGTGTTTGATTTTACCCGAGGCTAGTTTCTGAATTTATCACACTCGGGCAGATTTATGGATATTTTAAGGATCGTAAATTCCACTATAGATTCACTTTTTTAGATATAACTTCCGCAAGCGAATGCTATTATTATTTACGTTTGAATTCTGCTTATTATTTTTCTCTCCCGCTTTAAAATCGTCCTGAAATTAAATTCAAGTCCTCATCTTGGTGGACTACAAAGTATCGGGTGTTTTTCTAGAGTGATGGAACTTTCGATAAAGATAACTGTGATTTGACAGAAGTAAGAAGCCATGTTGTTTTGACATTTCTGTTCAGTAAGCATTGACGAATTATCATGGAAAGACTGACGCCGCAACAACGTTTACAAATGGTTGAAATTTATTTTGAAAATCAGTGTTCTAGTCGCCAAACTTTAGAGCACTTAGTGAATTTTATGGTTTACATAATCGTCCATCAGAGCAGCTTAATCGTCGAACTATCGATAGATTTCGGACAAAATTTTCTCTACTCGATGCAACACAAGACAAGGCCTGTACGTACAGAAGAAAATATCGCTGCTGTATGTCATAATGATGATCCAGATTTGTCTATTCGTCGACGTTCACAACAAGATAGATTCTGTGCATTCACCACATGGAGAATATTGCGTAAAGATCTTGGTCTACACCGATACAAGATCCAACTGGTTCAAGAACTAAAGCCACTTGACCATAATGAATGTCGTTTGTTTGCTGATTGGGCCCTAGAACAGCTTGAAGTTGATCCAGCTTTTTTATCGTGAAATTATGATAAGTGATGAAGCTTTTTTGTGGTTGAACCGCTATGTAAACAATTCTCATGAATTTATGCAGGTTCCATTGCATCCTGAAAATGCACTGTATGGGTTTACAGGCTGGAGGCATCATCGGTCCATTTTTCTTTAAAAACGATGCTGCAGCTAATGTTACAGTGAATGGTGCTCGTTACAGATCGATGATCATTGATTATTCGTTTCAAAATTTAAATGAATCCACCCAGAAGTATTTTGTTCCTAACAAGATGGTGCTACACCTCATTCTGCTACCGTAACAATTGCTTTATTGAAAGAAAGATTTGGAGATAACATTATTTCGAGAAATGGTCCAATGAATTGGCCTCCAAGATCATGCGACATAACTCCACTGGATTATTTTCTTTGGGGTTATGTCAAGTCATTGGTTTATGCTGATTAACCAGAAACAATAGACGCTTTGGAAGTCAACATAACTCGTGTTATTGATGGAATAAGGCCTGAATTACTCGAAAAATTGGTCCAGAGTTGGTCTGGTAGAATGCGAGTCCTCAGAGCTAGTCGCGGTGGACATATGCCGGAAATTATTTTTAAGACATAAATGCCATAAAATTATCTTTCAAATAAAAAAATTTTGGCTTCAATCTTAATTTAAATGTGTTTTACTTCAATTTAAAGTTCTACAACTCTAAAAAAGCACCCTAGAATAGAAGTCGAAATAAGTTTGTGTGATTTTGATAACAGATGTCGCTAGTTGATTATCCCATTGTTTGATTTGACATCACCTTCATTGTGAAGTGTCATCATTGTGCTTGCTATCTTTAATTTCGCTGAAGTGTAAACAACATAGCTGCCGTGCACTCTGGAAATGTCAGTTTTTGTACTGAATAATGTGTTCTTGCGGAGAGTTTTACTTCATTACTTCAACATAAAGAAGAAGGCTCCCGAAAGTATTTTAGTGGATGTTTATGGTCTTTATATCTGATGAAAGTTGTTACCAATTTGATGAAAATCACTTAAAAATCCTATCAAAACGTCCTGTTACTGTTCGAATTTCCCACCAAAATAATGGTTTGGGGAGCAATTTCTCAGCGTGGTGCTACGCCTCTCTGTATAGTTGATGATACCATTAATAGTGAAAAGTATTGCGGCATACTAAACGGTTTTCTCCTTGAAATGGCGCGTGCTTTATATCAAGAGAGGGGGCGGTTTCAGCAAGATAATGCAGGATGCCATACTTCGGCCTATACTCAAGTTTGAATGCAAGAACATCATGTGACAACTATTTCATGGCCAGCAGCTTCACCAGATCTTCATTGAAAATATATATGGGGAATAATGAAGATTTAAGTTGAACAAGCAGCGCCACGAAATGAAGATGATTTATTTAAGTCAGTTTTACAGTCCTGGACTACCATCACCGAAAATTATAGAGGTAATCGAGTTTCGGGTGTACCTCGACGTTAAGTAAAGTATTTACAGTTAACTGGATGTTGTATAAGTAAATTTGATGAACATTTTGTTATAATTTTCTAATTCAAGAATTAAAAATATATACTACCTCTTGTAGGTCCGGAACATTCCTTGGAATGGTTCGCATGACGTGACTAAGCGGACGATATCAGGCAGAATGAACTTAAGACTAGAGTCTTTCTGGCTGAGTCATCCTGGCTTGAAACATTCGAAGATGTTCCTTGGAACAGCTTCGAACAAAAAATGGTGGACCTAGCTCTAGGTCTGGATAGGACCAAACTAAGAACACTTGTCAGAATTATGACAGGTCACTGCAGGCTGCAAGCGCATTTGCACAAAATCGGTCTGGCTGAAGACGATGAATGCAGGCTGGGTTAATTTGAAATCAAAGATTTCTTCGATGGAAGACTCCCACCTGGTACAACCTTTGGTCTTTGAGCTTTTGAGTACACAGTAATGTCTGCTTTGTGTCAACCTACTTGATTTGCCAATGATAAACAATATCAAATAAGCTCTTTGGCTTCTTAGCCAAACTGATGAGTTCCGAAGGAACGAAAGCTAAGCAGTACCGAAATGGTATCAACACCTAACACAAGTTTATGCTGAAACCTCAGATAGATCCAGTTTTCAAGTACGCAATGACAATTACAAAGTCAAAGTCAAAAGTGCAAAAAGCACAAAAGACAAAGACCGAGAAAGTCAAAGCGAAGAAATCCTTGATTTCAAATTATCAATGAAAGTCTTGAAATTTTATGTCTTGTCTCAGGGTTCTCTCTCTGGCTGAAGAGACGAACCGAAGTCAAAACAAGCCTACAGAAAACGAACTTAACTGGTTTTCTAGTTGAGGACCCCTTTTCTTGTCGCTTTGATTTTCTCGGTGTTTGTCTTTTGTGCTTTAGCACTTTTGACTCTGAGATTGCTCTCTGTTTTTGTCATTCGTGCTTTTACACTTTGATATTATCATTGCATACTTGGAAACTGGATCTATCTGAGGTTTCACCATAACCTTTTGTTATGTGTTGATCCCATTTCGTTACTGCTTAGCTTTCGTTCTTTCGGAACTCATCAGTTTGGTGAAGAAGCCGAAGAGCTTATTTAATTTTGCAGGCTGTGCCTTGAGGACACTGAAACAGCCATGCACATCGTCTCAGAGTGCTCATCGGTTAATCACATCAGATTCGAGGTCTTTGGTCAGGCTTTCATAGCCTACTGCGAACTGAAAAAATTACCCCCGAACAAGATTATCCAAAAACGGGATTTCGTCGGGGAAATCTAAGTTAAGGGTTAACTTTTAACTCTTCAGTAAAGAAGTTAAAATGCAATTGACAAAACAATTGTTGTGTGATTCAATGAATATTAGTGAGACTCAAGAATTTCAGTTCAATCAACAATCCTTCATCTTGAGTAACAAATAATGTTCAGAAGGTGCATGGCATATGAAACTTCAGAAAAATCGAGATCGACAAACCTCCGCTTTCCAAACTTCATCCTGACGAAACTAAATAAGGAAATTGGCTTAGTAAACCATCAGAACTTTTATATCAGCCATTTCACTTCCGAAACTCCACTGCTACTGGCGAAAATCAATCCAACCATTCCTCCGAATAAGAAGTTTCCATTAGAGTGTCTTTATGTTGAACAGTACGTTACTCTCCACAACAGTTCTACTCCTAAACTAGAACAAAAACTTTGTCTAACGTTTCATGTATTTCTGACAGGATTGTGAAAAAACTCTCGATACTTCAGTGGGTTAGGAAATAAAAAGCCAATTAGGCACTCGGAAGATTTTAAGTGAAACAGAAATTCCGCCCTGAAAGAATAACAGTAAGCGGGAATTCAGTTTATTGCCTCTCTAGCTCCTCTTGCATTTAAATTCCCCATTTAAAACAAGAATTTTACGGATAGTGGTTCCAATTGTTTCGGCATTTAAAGTATTCTATACATATACGTAGGATATAACATTCCTAGGAAATTTTGACAAAGTATAATGCAGAAATTATTCGAAAGTCATGACTACCACAGAACGCTTTTCACATGTTTTCTATGACATCCAACTCTAATATGTCATAAAAAATTCTCTGCATGAAATTTTCACTAATTGTTATTATGGATCTTGATTTGTCAGTGTGAATATTAGAAGTATAAATGAGTTCGTGCGGCTTTTTGGAGAGAATTGAAGCTTTATTGTGAAACATTGGTTATACATTCAAGGTACTGTTTGTCGCTAGCTACTTCTTTTGCCCATTGTAGCGACCTTTTCTTGGTAGGAATTCTGCTCTGCTCTTCTTCTCAGCGTAGCATAGAGACGACACGACTAGTTAGTCTTAGATAATACCTGAGTGACCATCACCGCCCGCCCCCCGGGCATTAGATCTTGTCTTGATTAAAACTAGCGTACTCTACCCTATTGCAGTGAATCTCCGGATTTTTCTGACCAATGGCCCAGTGCCTTATGTAGCATACTGCGTTACCTCTGGAAGTATTCTTACCACCACCCAATTGGTGTTGGACTGGGGGTGACAATGGTTCAAAGTCCGCATGCTGGATTAGAAGGGTATTTCATCTATTCTGTTCGCAGAAACGCATGTTGAGGATATTTCCAGAAATGCTTCAGGGTTTAGCGGGACTTAACGGTTCATCCGGCCTGGTCCTGAACCAGAACCGATTGCGAGAAATTTCTGGGGTTTCTGGATCTCGACAATATGGCTAGACCATTGGCGCTTGAAGCCAGGATTAATTGAAAGACTTCACTAGGTTTCGTCCGTCTTGACGTACAGGGTGGATTGACGGTGCTCGTACCAGGATCAATTGAGGCATCAATCTTCAGATTATCTTGGTTCATGGTACTGCGTTCGGGTGGGTGGATAAGAAGCCTCTTCGGCGTGTAAGTTGCGTCTCAAACAACTAGGGTACTGATACTACAGAGCCAGTAGAGGTTGGATACTGCTTCGCTGCTACCAGTCACAGTATAGTTTTCGGAATGAAGCCGAAACTGGAAGCTTCGTCGGTTCAACTCTTCGGAGTGGTTTTCGCTAATGCGCGATGATAAGGCGTATTCTTATCACATTAACTCTTCCTAGGCAGATTGTGGAGACTGCTGAGTAGTCACCTGGTGAAAGAGCCTTACCGGGTTCAAGTAGGGCGGAGTATATAGCGTTCGACGACCGTTCCGACATGGGACACATGAGCACTGGCGTCGCAGGCCTGCCTAAAGTGTTCAGATCAGCATGATCAAAACGAAATGCTGCTTCCCAAAGAGGTAGAACCTCCCTCACAACTCAGCATTCGTTCAGAGCTTCACCATCTTTTTGGCAATTGACGGATCTCATCGTGAAGGAAGGCTGGCTCTTTATTTATTGTTTGCATTAGAGAAGTACTAGTCAGCAATGCCACATTGCAGAGAGATGGTAATCTAAGGAGCAATGTTTGTGCTTTACGGCGGATGGGATAGGACTTACCATTTGAGTATTTCTAACTATGTTTTAACGGGCAACGCAACATGTGGCCATGCATTGCCCTACATTATCGTAGGTAGAGCTCCCCTGTGACCCTTTCGTTCCATTATAGCAGCTCATAATACACCACACTCAGCTGATTCCATCAAATACATAGCATGATCTTCTCGCCATAAATATTCAGCTTGGCAGGTGATGTTTCGGATTATCGTTATGAAACCATTCTTCATCGTCAGTTATAATTCGATGCAAAAACCGCTTTTTTTCGCCGTTGGAGCAGTTGTTCACACGTGAAAGAACCGCGTTTGACGTCTGTTTGCTTCAGTTCTTACGACATCTAATTTTCTACCTTTAAGATCATTCCCATTGATTGCAAACAATGGCAAATGCCTGGTTAAGTGACTGCAAGTGTCTTTGCGAGTTCTTCTTGCGTTAGTTGCATATCTTCATCGAGTCTTGCCTCTTATTCTTCATTCTTCAACTTTGGTGGCGTTCCGGATTGTTCTTTATCTCTTAAATCCAAATTTCCGTTTTGAATCGGACAAACTTTTGACACGTTCGTTCAGCTTGAGTCGCCATAAACATCCACCGAAATACGATGACTTTCAGTCTTTTCCCTCATATTGAAATAATGAAATGAAGTTGACATTTTCAGGGAACACAGAGCATGTTGTTTTCACTTCGGCAAAATGACAGATACTGAAGAGAAAGAATTCGGCAAAATGACAGATACTGCATGGAGGGGAATGATGTTTATTGAATATGGGCAGAGTCTGAACGTAGATTATTTTTTAGGGTTAGTCTCCTGTTTTGATATCTTCAGTCATTTACAAATTAAATCATGGAAATAGTCCATCCTATATAAGTTGAATTCCACAAATAAAAGTTGGCAGTGCTTGTATGGAATTTCGTTGTAGGTTACATAAATTATCCAACAGAATAATATTTACGTATGGAATTGATGCATTCAACATGGTATAAATATGATTAATTGTCATAATAATTGTCAATTCTTAATTAATAAATGAATGGATTCAATAGCGTTAGTTTTGCCAGAATGAATATATACAGTGTTAATTATATATTTTCAGTGTACACGAAAGATTTTCAATATTATTAGAACGGAAGAACCATTTTTTGGAAATTTTTAAGAATCAAGAAGGAGCTGAACTTCGCTTTCCAGTGTTCGCAATTAAAGTCATCAATAAAAGTTAGTTACAACATAAATTAGATGTATCATGATGAACTCGTTCTCAGATAATATTCATTCCTTGTTTAAGCTCCAACTTCAATAAATATCCTTCAAACGCTGAGGTCAAAAGCCAGATTATAACGATAGTTCGTGCATCAACTATACGAAACTTTACAACACTGTTAGCGGACATCTGATATTTACACTATAAAGTTTGAGATTGTCGGCCAAATACGGTTTCACATTGTCATCGATGCTATTTAAGTTATTCGGGAACTTCAAAATTTCATCTTGTTGAAAAAAAAGCTTTAACCCTGTAAAGCATTGCTTGGTATGTAGACATACCATTTCGAATTCTTTCTAGCAATTGATTAAACTTTAACCAATTAGTATGCAAATTCTTGGTGAAGCATAATACGAATGCGGTTGAGAGAGGAATGTTTAATTGGCTTCAATGGTTTATTTTCAGCCTAAATTCAATTATTACAAATTAAAAGTTTGAATTGTTTACCCAAATTGAGGAAGTTGTTTCAGTGTAGTTTTAACTCTAATCGCGGTGAAAACACTATCTTGTTCGTGAAATAGTTCTTCTTTGAGCTTCTTCACCGTTGTTCACTTTCACCGAAATCATTTTTATTGGTTTCTCTGTTGGGTTCACTATCCAATTACAAATAATGTAGATAATACATTCACTTCCAAGCCTTTCAGTGCGAGAGAGAGAGAGAGAGAGAGATCTTACAAACGAGTATATTTTATTATTTTAACCTAAAGCACTCTCCATATACATAGTTCAGAAGGAATTTTGGTTGTTTTGAACAGAAAAAAAATGTATTCAATATTCTGAACTTTTGACGAGTAATTTTCATATAATACACTGCTCAAAGCTACTTGAATATACCTGTGCATATATCGGGTGTTTTTTTTTAGAGTGATAGAACTTTGAATAGAAATAGAACACATTTAAATTAAGATTGAAGCCAATTTTTTTTATTAGAAAGATAATTTTATGACATTTATGTTTTAAAAATCATTTCCGTCATATGTTCATCACTACTAGCTCTGAGGAACCGCATTCGACCAGATCAGTTTTGGACCACTTTTTCGAGTAATTCAGGCCTTATTTCATCAATACCACGAGTTATGTTCGCTTCCAAAGAGTCTATTGTTTCAGGATTATCAGCATAAACCAATGACTTGACATAACCCCAAAGAAAATAATCGAATGGAGTTATGCCGCATGATCTTTCTTTCAATAAATCATTTGTTACGGTAGCAGCATGAGGTGTAGCACTATTTTGTTGGAACCAAAACACTTCTGGGTCGATACCATTCAAATTTTGAAACAAATAATCATTGATCATCGATGTTTAACGAGCACCATTCACTGTAACATTAGCTCCAGCATCGTTTTTAAAGAAATATGGACTGATGATGTCTCCAGCATGTAAAGCAGACTCTACTTACAGTGCATTTTTCAGGATGCAATGGAACCTGCAGAACTTCTTGAGGATTGTTTTTACTTCATATACGGCAATTTCGCTTATTTACATAGCCGTTTAACCAGAAATGAGCTTCATCATTAAACACAATTTTTCGATAAAATCAGCAAACAAACGACGCTTATTATGTTCAAGTGGCTTTAGTTCTTAAAACAGTTAGATATTGTATGGGTGTAGACCAAGATATTTATGCCAAATTTTCCATGTAGAGGATGCACTGAGTCCAACTTGTTGTGAACGTCGATGAATAGACAAATCTGGATCATTATTAACACTATGATTTACAGCAGCGATATTTTCTTCAGTACGTACAGTCTTGTTGTAGAGTAGTAGAGAAAATCTTTCGATAGTTTGACGAAATAGCTGCCCTGATGGATGATTATATAAACCATAAATTTCACGAAGTGCTTTATAAGTTTGGCGAATAGAAGACTGATTTCGAAAATAAATTTCAACAATTTATAAACGTTGTTGCATCTTGACTCTTTTCATGATAATTTGTCAATGCTTACTGAACAGAAATGTCAAAACAACATGGCTTCTACCTTCTGTCAAATCACAGTTATCCCTATCGAAAGTTCTTTCTCTCTAAAAAAAACACCCGATACATAACTGCGCAAAATATTTCAAGAAACACAATCTCAAATTGGAATATTTATCCCTTAATTAGTTTGAATGGATTAATAAAAATACTTGTACTCAACCCGTGTAGGGTTTCATCAATTTATTAATTGTATGGAGGTTCAGCACCACTGATTCAGCCTATTAAATTCAAAGATCTTTCGTTCGCTAAAACAATTTTAGAAGGCATTCATTATGGTTGGCACAATTTTCCAATCCTCATCAATAACGTCTGACAGATTAAATACAACAAAATGAGACCATTACGAGCACAAGACACTGCACCGAGTATCGCTGCGAAATATTCACTCTTGTTGCTTCATCCAATCCATCTCCGTATCTAAGAAAAATACACCGACGTAAAAATTGTCGAATATTTGAAGACCCCATTCATCACCCTGAAGTCTTATATTTATCCCCGGCTCAAGGCGGAAAAATGAAAATCCAGAACCTTGAAATAATAATCTTAAATGATGAAAGGGTTCCTTGACTATCCAATAATTCAAAGAAAGCTTGTACAAGCCCGGGAGATGATTCAGTTGTCAACAGTTAATGAGTGCTTTCTTTATCAGTGATGCATGTTTCAAGCTCGTTAGGTCGATAAAGGAGAACAGCCTTAATTGGATAAGTTAAGCAGTGCTGATGTAAACTTTAACTTTCGGATGGTTGCTTATATCATCCTAGGTCGTTATAGCAACTATCTCAGCTTCCTACGATCCCCTATTTCATATCGAATTAAAAGCAGTCGATTATTCGGAGGTTTCAGTACTCACCTGAAGTGCGAAGTTTGAAGATGGGAGAATTTTCTAGGTCGCAGAACTCAACCTCTCGAAATATATACACGGGCGGGAGATGGAAATTTCATACCCTTGGGAAAATTGCCTGCTTTCTACGCTCTTCATTTTTGGGGTACGGTTTTTTTGTATCGCAATCTCGTAATCGCGTTATGGTATCTGAATGATGATTAACAGACAACACTGCATATTTCATACGAAAGTTAATTAATTCAGAAGCAAAATGATTAGATTTTTTTCATCCCTTCTTCACTTTTACCAAGTAATTTGAATGTGAGTCAATACTTGATAGGAGTAAAACTTCAATGACTTTAAATTCAGAATTATATATTCTAACTTGTACAATATATATTGAAATTATATAAAAAAAACTATCAAATTGATATCTTTATATATAATCAATATAAAATATTTTCAATGTCTCATAAAAACCTTTTTACATCCCTACATGAAACGTATAAATATAAATGTATTAACAAAATCTATATAAGTATGTATATTTACAAACAAATAAAACAAAATCCACTATTCTAAAATTATCTTAAATTCTCAAAATAAAGGATCAACAAATCGAGAGAGTGTAACACAAATCTGTATAACAATTCCATACTCAAACAAAAACGATAAGGTTTTGTTGATAAGTTATTTCAGCATGTATTTGATAAAGTTTAATGATTTTAAACATTTAAATATATTCAACAAATTTTTATAAGCTTTCATCATTTCTTGCAATCATTACACTCCTGAGTTCATTTCAAGTATCATTGATTTTTTTGGATTCATGAAACACTACCTGGCTACCAGGTGTTTGCGTTTGTTACATATGGAATGATTTAATATTTAGTACGTTTAAGAACGGATTTTTGTGTGTATTCACTTTGAATGCTTTTTAGAGAGGTTTGAATTCTTCCCCCTAACACGGTGGCATAACATATCTAAAACGCGGAAAAATAAAGATGAGATCAAAGCGATATCACAACGAGATAAAATCGAAGAAATTCTTCTTCATATAAAACCCAAGAACATTTGGAATTCGAGTCGAAATTCAGGATAATTTGAAGATGTTGTACGAGTATTCATCAGAATATTTCATGAATTCGTAACAACTTCGCAATTATTTTTCATGACTTTGCAAGGAAGTTATCAAGTTTTGGTTTGTAATTGTTTTTAATGAGATTTCCAGAAATGTTGGAAAATTCCAAGGTTACTGGATACTTGAGATCATTAAAAAGTTATCGCTTATTAATAATTCATACTTCTCATCTTTCAGAAATTGCTATTTAGAAAACGATAAAGGGCAGAGAACAAAATTTTCATGGCAGATCTATGTTAATCTGATCAGGATGAATTTTCGGAAAGCGCTGAATGGAATTTTCGAAACGACTTTGAGATTTTTCAAATGAAGTATTTAACTATGATACCTCTATCGTTTCCGCACTATATTGTCGTAAGTGATAATTTCTCATCCCCAGTCACCAGAAATGGATTGATTTCGTTGCCTTTGGCCAAGGCTTCGCAGATGGAAATTCGATCCATCAGGTTTTTCGGTGTTAATTGGTGTGGCACTGAAATATCGAGCTTCTTTTTCAATCCACCTCTGCTTACTTAACGAGATATCGATCACTGTAGCCATTTACCAAAAATATCGGGTGTTTTTTTTTGAGTGATAGAACTTTTGATAGAGCTAACTGTAATTTGACAGAAGGTAGAAGCCGTGTTGTTTTGACATTTCTGTTCAGTAAGCATTGACAAATTATTATGCTGCAACAACGTTAACAAGTCGTTGAAATTTATTTTCCAAATCAGTGTTCTATTCGCCTAACTTATAGAGCACTTCGTGAAATTAATGGTTTACATAATCGTATATCAGAGCAGCTTATTCGTCGAACTATAGATAGATTTCGGACAACATTTTCTCTACTCGATGTAACAACAACAACAAGATAAAGAACTGTACGTGCAGAAAAAATATCGCTGCTGTAAGTCATAGTGTTAATGATGATCCAGATTTATCTATTCGTCGATGTTCACAACTAGCTGGACTCCGTGCATCCACCAAATGGAAAATTTTGCGTAAAGATCTTGGTCTGAACCCATACAAGATTCAACTGGTTCAAGAGCCAAAGCCGCTTGACCATAATAAGCCTGGTTTTTTGCTGATTGGACCCTAGAACAGCTCGTTTCTGGTTGAACGGCTTTGTCAACAAGCAAAACTACGAAATATGGAGTGAAAACAATCCTCAAGAAGTTCTGCAGGTTTCATTGCACCCTGAAAAATGCATTGTATGGTGTGCTTTACACGCTGTAGCCATCATCAGTTCATGTTTCTTCAAAAACGATGCTGGAGCTAATGTAACAGTGAATGGTGGTCGTTACAGACCAATGATCAATGATAATTTGTTTCAAAATTTGAATGGTACCGATCCAAAAGTGTTTTGGTTCCTACAAGATGGTGCTATACCTCATGCTACTACTGTAACAATTGATTTATTGAAAGATAGATTTGACGATAACATTATTTCGAGAAATGGTCCAATTAATTCGCCTCCAAGATCATGCGACATAACTACACTGGATTATTTTCTTTGGGGTTATGTAAAGTCAATGGTTTATGCTGATAAACCAGAAACAAAAGACGCTTTGGAAGCCAACATAACTCGTGTTATTGATGAAATAAGGCCTGAATTACTGGAATAAGTGGTCCAAAATTAGTCTGGTCGAATGCGGTTCCTCAGAGCTATTCGTAGTGGACATATAATAATAATAATAATAATTATAATGAGTTTATTTGCCATAAATTATCAAATTACAATATATTACTACAATAGCAAACAAACCATGGACCACTCCAAGGAAGCAAATCCGCGCGGGGCTGTTGGCCAGTGTTTATTCCCAAAATTCAGTGTATAGGTATATGCACAAATAAATACATACACACATATACAGATATATACACACATATAATATAGAAAAAAAAGCAGATGTAGACACAATTACATGTAAATACTAAAAAGCTTCATCAAAGTTAATACACAACAGAAAAAAGAACAAATAAACAAAAAAATATATAAATAAATAAAACAAAATGCATGAGCCGGCAACGTTTAACCCTTTATCCTCTACCCGATTCAACTCCACAAATTCTCCACCTCTATCAGTCCATCAACCCTTTCCTTAGTCTGCGCAGCAATCCATTTCCTCACTCTTGACTTCCATATGTTGTATGAACTAATTAATTTTATGTCAGTTGGCAACATATTGAAGATTCTAGCACCCAGATATCGATGGTTTCTCCGTCCTATACTTTTGTGGACTTTAGGAACGTGTACTGAACCCTGCCTATATCTTGTATTGTATGTGTATTCTAAGTTTTCGGTATTTCCATCCCTAAACTTTTGGACCAATATGGCTTGACAGTACAACTGTCTAACGCCAAAGAAACCACTCTCCCTAAACAGCTGATCAGAGGGATATCTCAGCTCTCTGTTGAAAATTACCGTAATTATCCACTTCTGCGACACTTCTATTTGTTTCAGGTAATTATTTCTAACTGAACCCCATGCAACTATGCCGTAGGTCAGTTGACTCTGAACCAATGCAAAGTATAAAACCTTCAACTGGTTGATATCGCATATTTTTCGACATAAGTTAAACTTGGGTATAAGGCTTCTGATCCTCCCAGACAATATTTTCGCCTGTACATATGCCGGAAATTATTTTTAAAACATAGATGTCATAGAATTATCTTTCAATTAAAAAAAAATGTGGCTTCAATTTCAATTTAAACTTCTATCACTTAAAAAAAAAACACCCCATATGATGGATTCGTTTTTATCAAAACTCTTATAAGTCGCTTGCACAAAGGCTGCAGAATTGAAAATTAAAATTAGAATTCTTGAAATATTTCCTCAACTGTAATCCAATGAAACAGTATGAACTATGATGAACCTAGGGAACACTGGAAACTAGGTATTATCTGATTCCATCTATCAAAAATTAACGGATTACTTCATTAAACAAATTTCACAGAATAAATATGAAATATGAACAATAAGGGGCCAACTCCAGGAGAATTCGACGACGCAGTATGAGAAGATTCCATTGGAAAAACCAAAGGCAGATTCGTATTAATTTTATTATTGATAATTGATAAGAAATTCACCCTTGGAAATATCTATTTTAGAAATATTCTATGGGCAATCTTATGCAGAATACATCATTTTGACTGGTTCTACCTCCTGCTTAAATTGAGCAACTATTAGATGGTACTCATAGGCATAAATTAAACAAGCAAAACTTCCAGTTCCCCTCTATATAATCCCATTTCATTCATGAAATGAAATACCGAAGGAAACGTAGTTTAACTTCCTGTTAATTACGGTCCAATTCCATCGCTAGTGGAGATCTGGTCATATTTGAGCCGTCCTCTATTAAGGAAATATTATCTTGACCTCATTATCTTGACCTCTCTTAACCATATTATCGTCCATGATTTGTTGCATTATGTCTGGCAATGGACCCCCCTGATCCTAGCTGACTATCCCCAAGAGTATCTACGAAAATAATAAGTCATCCCTGTAGATCCCTGCATGTCTGAAGAGACAGCGAAAACGCAAAAGCCCTGATGTCCGGAATTTACATATTAACTAACGGGACCTCTCAAAAGGGATACCCTTTATTGGCATATGGTATTTGGAAATGATCCAAGCGAAGACGTTTCACTCGGATACAATGAAGGATTTCAACATTTCATGGCGTTTGTTTTCAACATATGATGAATTGGTTTTCAGTATGGCATGGACTTATCTTTCATTAACACACAACATTTATTGTTTTATACCAACTAGATAATGATGTAGCTTAAAATTGTTTAAAATTTTTTAAAATATTTATATTATGATGTAGCTTACTATACAGCGTATCTTCAAAGGTGAAAATGACCACGGTTCGCCTCACGTTCTGAAAGTTGTCAAAAATATTCAGAAACGATCAGATAATTATGATCATAATAACTTCATTTGCTTTCAACTCAACCTGAGGCAGTATTCTGAAAAATATAGTGCAAATAACAAATGAACAGCTCTCTAGACAGATCGCCTGTTAGTCCTTAAAAAAATAAAAATAAAAGATACGTATTTTAATGTGAGTCAATACTTGATAGAAGTAAAATTTAAATGACTTTAAATTCAGAATTATATATTCTAACTTCTACATTATATGTTGAAACTATATACAAAAACTATCAAATTGATATCCTTATATATAATCAATATAAAATATTTTTCAATGTCTCGGAAAAAACCGTTTTACATACCGACTTGAAATGTATTAACAAAAACTATATGAGTATTTATATTAACATTCAAATACAAAAAAAATCCACTATTCCAAAATTATCTAAATAAAGGATCAAATAAAAATAATTGAACGAGAACTCGGAACATTTGATAGCTATTTCGGCCTATATGGCCTCATAAGAAATGTATTGAATTCAGATTCAAATATATAACAAGATCAAAATTCAACTTACCAAAATAAGATAAAACATGGAACGAATAAACTTGAAGTAAGCTTTAAAGTATCCAAAATAAAACAGAAATGATCAACGTATTGTTACGTATAACCTATAACTATTTTTACTCGGAACACAGAAAATCAATAACAAAACTTATTCACCCCAAATAATGTCCCATGATGAGAAAAATAACCAGAATTTCAAAAATAATAAATAATTGAGGAAATTTATCTTATTTTGGTAAGTTGAATTTTGATCTTGTTATATATTTGAATCTGTATTCAATACATTTCTGATGAGTCCATATAGGCCGAAATAGCTATCAAATGTTCCGAGTTCTCGTTAAATTATTTTTATTTGATCCTTTATTTTAAAAATTTAAGATAATTTTGGAATAGTAGATTTTCTTGTATTTGAATGTTAATATACATACTTATAATATATAGTTTTTGTTAATACATTTATATTCAAACATTTGAAGTCGGGATGTAAAAAGTTTTTTTTTCGAGATATTGAAAAATATTTCATATTGATTATATATAAGGATATCAATTTGACAGTTTTTGAATATAGTTTCAATATATAATGTAGAAGTTAGAATATATAATTCTGAATTTAAAGTTCTTTAAAATATACGTTTTTTCCCCTTGAAATTTCGTGACGACAATTTGAAACTATTCTTCAATCTAAAACAAAATAACCTCCCAATGAATACGTAAGACAGCAAAAAAGTCAATGTGAAATTCCATTGTTGGGTAAACACTGTCAAAATCTGGTATACAGGCTGTCCAGAAGTCGACGTCAAGCAGAAAACGGGTAACAGCCTGAGTCATAGTAGTTATCAGAAAAAAATTTAAAAAATCTAAAACGTGTACTTTTCAAATTATATTGCATTTTTTATTATTCAAGAAAATGCACACCCGGTGATGATTTTGGAACTCATGCTGCTACAATTTTTTACTTTCTCCAAATTTTATTTTTTCCATCTTATCCTGAATAGTGTTTCTGTAACCTGCAGTCTTCAATTCTAAGCCAATTACTCCAACTTGGAAAATAATGTCACCTGTTGTTGAATCAAGTATTCAAAATTAATATTTCGCACAACTCTAACTGACTCTACTGAAAAAAACTGTACTACATCAGTTTGGCAAATTACCTTAAAAGGCATTTATTAGGAATTCTGAAATGGTATAACACTCACTACATTATTTCCTAGATCGGTAAAAAAACGGACTTTCTTAAAGAAACACAGTTTCTTACAATTTCTTCGAACTTTCTTTAAATGATTCTAGTGCTTCCAATACTTCAAGAATCTGGTTTGAATGAGATGGGGTGAGTACTTCCATAAAGTGTGACTGAGACAGATAGTGACGTCTCTATTTGGTATTTGCACACGTAAACACAATACAGATCAGCACGCTACGCCCCTTGGTCTACTGACCATCTTTCCGTATTTTATCATGTTATTTGTGCACTTATGACTTTTGGCTTCGTTTAAAGATTTGTTTGCTTGTGATTTGGATAGTTTCAATCCCTTCACGACGAACTTTGATTTTATCTGGACTAATCTGCGATTGGGAAGAAAGGCCAACAAACGGTTGGCGAACAAAAGCTCACCCGACTACAGAGACAGGCTTGCTTTGAAATTACAGTTGCGATTCGCACCACACCCACGGCAGCCATGGAGGTCCTACTAAATCTACCACACCTGCACCTACTCGTGCAGAGGGAGGCGAAACGGACCACATACAAACTATATCAAATGGCGATTGACAGGCCAGAGGTAATAGTAATGGGAGGCTCAGGACCGCTGGACGAGCTTTTAACGAACAGTATCCTATCGATGCCCTCGGATCTAATGTCAAAAATCATGAGCCAGGAACGGAATTTCAATGTAATCGTCCCCAGCCGGGACGAATGGACCCAGCATGCTGAGGTTCTATTGAGAACCGACCTTGGCTTGTTCACAGACGGCTCACGAACGACGAACGGAACAGGAGCGGGAGTCTATGGGAGTAAACCGAGATTTAACATCTCATTGAGTCTCGGTCAAAACGCAAGCATATTCCAGGCCGAAATATTTGCCATTGAGACCGCGGCGGAACTGCTGATAAAACGGCAAATCAACCACGGTAAAATCAAAATATTTACTGAAAGTCAGTCAGCACTAAAAGCTCTGGAATCCAGCTGTTTTACATCCAAAACAGTCTGGAGCTGCAGCAGGCTTTAAACAGGCTCGGTATGTATAACTAAGTCACTCTGGTTTGGATACCGAGCCACTCAAACTATTTGGGTAACGAGGAGGCAGATCGGCTGGCATTTGCTGGAGCTGCGCTGCCTCTGCTAGGACCAGAACCATTCCTGGGAATACCACATGACGTGGCTAACGAGGCGATAACAGGCAGAATGAACTCAAGGCTAGAGTCTTTCAAGGCGGAGCCATCCTGGCCTGAAATTATTCGAAGTTGTTCCTTGGAACAGCTTCGAACAAAAAGATGGCGAACCTAGCGCTAGGTCTGGATGGGGTCAAACTAGGAACACTTGTCGGAATTATGACAGGTCACTGCAGACTGAAAGCGCATTTGCACAAAATCGGTCTGGCTGAAGACAATGAATGCAGGCTGTGTCTTGAGGACACTGAAACAGCCATGCACATCGTCTCAGAGTGCCCAGCAGTGAGGTCTTTGGCTAGGCTTTTATAGCCCACAGCGAACTGAAAAAATTACCCCTGAACAAGATTATCGGTTTTATCCAAAAACTGGATCTCGTCGGGGAGATACAAATTAGGGGTGAACCACAATAGTCCGTGCGGACGCAGTTGGTAGGGTGGACATACGCCCTCTCGCCATAAATAATAATAATAACCTGCGATTGTGTATTGCCATCATGACTATGTATACCACACAGGAATATACCAACATGCACCTCAATTATGAGGAACGCAGATGTAACGCTAGTGCAGCTTCCAGAATTTATCGCGCGAGATACCCTAATGCTGATCGTTATCCAGATCATCGAGTTTTTACGAATGTGCACCTTCTGCTCTTCACAGAGAAACGACTTCCAAACAAAGTGTATGGTGAAGGAAGAATTTCCTTACCTAACGACGATATTGTGCTTCAAGCAGTTGAGGGAGATCCAAGTACTTCGCTACGTGAAATTCAGCGAAGCACAGGAGTGCCCAAAAGTACAGCTCACCGACTATTGGAAAAACATAAGCTGCATCCATATCATGTATAGCGAGTACAAGCTATTACCTCGGGATTCTGAACCTTGGGTTGCGTTTTGCCAAACCATGCTACAAAAGAACCAGGAAGACCCACAATTCTTCTTCTTGCTTTTTCTAGCAAGGTAGCTGTCCAGCGTACTATGACCTCTGGAATATCCAAATGAAGAATATAAAGACGGATGGGGCGATCTGGTACAATCTCGTGGCCAGCCTGTTCACCTGATTTGAATTTGAAAGCAATGAAATTCGTCAATAACGTAAGATTCGTCTGTCTGATATCCCGATCTTTTTTAAAGAGATGTCTTTTTCGTTTGAACAAGATCAGTTACTTTTGAAAAGCAAAGCTGTTTTATATTTAGTATTTTCGATATTCTATATAATTCCTCTGAAGAAAACAAGAAGGATTTTACACAAATAATCCTGGGAATCATCCTCGGAATGGCATGCAACTTCTCCAAATGACCATAGTACGCAGCTCCCCAACCAACATTTTATTTGATAATTGCGATTGTACCAGAGCAAAATATATGATATTCAGATGTTTGATATTTATGTGTTTTCTCAAATATTTGAATGTGTGTAGTACTTCACGCAGTTTCCTTGTCAAGTATTCACAATGATAGTCTCACCTCATACGTCTGTCAATATATATGGCAAGGTATTCAATTTGGACTTCTTTAGTTTCATTGATACACACTCGTTCATCGTCTTTCAGGGGTCCCAAATTTGCAAGACTGGATTCATGAGATGTGAAAGCTAGATAGGAAGTTTTCTCGGTATTTAGTGTTAGTCCATTCTGATCAAACCAATTCGAAACAACACGAAGATAATTTCCTACTTTTACTTTTAGCCCTTCCCTTGTTGTTTCTTCGAAGTTTAAAGCCATATCATCATCGAAAGCTAAGAATCTTCCATAGATATTCAGTAAATTATTCACGTAGATAAGGAATACGTTTGGACCCAGAACCGTGCCTTGTGGAACTCCACACGTTAGCATCTCTTCGTCGCTGTTCTTTTCGTCTAACTTCCATTTTTCTTGAGACTCTATCGTGATACAGTGTATCGAATGCTTTGGTTGGGTCGAGGAAAACATAAAGCTGAGGTACACTTCGATTTAGGGCATCATATATATACTTCGTCAAATCTCTGATTACATCCTCTGTCGACATTCCCCCTTCAAATACGTTCTGAAATTATGTTATGATTATTCAAGTATTGGAGTGTTCTTGTCTTAATCAGATTCTCAAATATTTTAGCCAAGTTTGACATCATCGAAATAGGCTTGTAGTTGGACATATCCTGTCTGTTAGCTACCTTGTAAAATTGTTCAATAATACCCATTTACAGGGAGTTCGGAAAGCAACCATAGCTGAAGCATTCATTAAAAGTATGTGATAAGGGTAGAGAGATATTAATTTTGACTTGTTTGAGCGAGTTTGAATGGATCGCGTTAGTATCCACAATTTTTTTCCACTTTTAGTTATTTTATCTTGTTTTTCACTTCTTTTTCATCAGTCTGAAACAAATATCATTAATAAGAAGTATGAGCTATGTAGAAAGTTCTACAAATCGAGACAGTGTAACATACATCTGGTTTGTTTAGGTGTAGAATTGTTATACAGATGTTACATTGTCTTGATTTGTAGAATTTTCTATTACCATAGCTCATAATTCTTATTAACTCTATTTCTTTCTCTCGTTAACTTTGTATTACATTTTTCTGGTTTGAATGCATGTATTTTTTATCTATTATTTATATAAAACACCGATCAAAATATAATTTTGACGACTTAGTCCGGCAAAATTTTCTTCGTATAGTAACGGATAAAAATACTGTATTAGCATATTTTGGGATTTGTGTTTGCTCCAAGAAAATAACAATTCTTGTGCAATATCAGAGAAAATTATTTAATTATGAATCCAGGTTTACTCAATTCACTCAGTATCGAGACGAAGTAAGTAATAGTGTAATTGTATGAAACGTTCTACCGCATCAATTGTTTTCAAGGAACGAGAAATTCGTTTTAATTAAAACTTAAGTCCGTAAGTTGGGTGGCGCAGTTTATCTCTTTGAAAAGGTAACTCGCCCGAACTCGAGGTATTTCTTCAATTATTTTAATTGTGACTGGAGGATAAAAACTTTAACGTCGCTCAACTTTGGCGATGCACATTTGAGAGGCATCCTTGATCGTCCCAAGAATTCCCTCGTTTCTTTCTCCCTTAGAATTTCATAAATTGCAGAGTGGCTTTTCTCTATTCAGGATGTCTCATTCTTTTCGCTTGGGGTCTTGAAACCTACGGCTTTGAACCTTTGAAAAATTACGAAATCTAAGGTGTTTGCTGGAAATTATATGTTATATTGAAAAATTATTGTTGAGGTAACGGTAATAATCATACGGAATTTGTTACTTTGATTTAATTCAAATACGCAAGATCATTTTTGAAGTTGATTAAATAACATTTTGTGACATCGTAATTGGAGAAGTGCTGGTCAGCCAGACCATGTTGCATCGATCGGAAGAGATGATTGTCGAAAGGAGTAATGTCTGAGCTGTACGGCGAGTGGAGTAGTACTTCGCATTTGAGCGTTCCTAAGTAGTTTTTAACAAGCGACGCAACATGTGGTCGTCTGCAAAATAAGTTTATTGTATCTGTCGTGGTACAATGGCCGAGTGCGTTATGTAGCATACTGCGTTACCTCGGGAGGGTGGAAGCCCTCGGGAAGTATTTGTACGACCTGGCCATCCAATTGCTGTTGGACTCAAAGGGGGCAGTGGTTGACCGTCCACATGCTAGACTAGGAGGGTATTCCTTTTATCTGTTCGCAGACACTCATGTTCGGGATATTCTCATGAAATGCTTCAGGGATAGTGCTTCGCTGCTACCAGTCAGACGGTTGTAGGTTTTCGTACTGAAGCCCAAACTGGAAGCCGGTGGGTTCATCTCTTTGGGGAGGTTCCCACCACGCGTGATGATAAGGCGTAACCCTTATTACACTCTCTGCCTCTTGGGGCAGACTGTGGAGACTTCCAAATAGTCACTTGGTGAAAGAGTTATGCTCACATGCCAATACACTAACTGGTTTTCATGTACCTGTCGTGATTTCACGTGATTGAAGGTTTTCTTTCCATAAGAGCAAGTGCGTCAGAATAAGATCTATGCTAGCTTTAAGGGGAAAGATACTATGACATGTAAGTTTCCTCGAGTTCGTGGATTCTGGCATCCAGTTGAACTATTCTTGGCGACCGTTCTTCTTCAATGGTTCCTCTTGGAAACAAGACTATCACGGGAGGGTGGATTGGCCAGCAGGGGTATTCGTATTCATGGCCACCCAATTTGGTATTGGACTCGTGGGGAAGTGGTTGAAAGCCTGCATGCTAAGGGAGAAGTGCTTCTGCCTGGATAACCAAGATTGCCCCGGAGGTTTAGGGGTCTCGATCAGGCTTTATGCTGGGCTTGAACCCGGATCGACTGGGGTGTCTACGGCGAGTCTGCGCCTCGAACGGTCGAGTCGACTGTGGAGGCATGAAGCTCCTTCGACTTATGAGTTGCGTCCCAAACCAATAGGGACAATGCATAGCCAGTAAAAGTAGGATAGTGTTTCGAAGCTACTAGTCTATACTGGCAGCAAAGGAAGACTTCTGTTCCTGTGCCCATAGGGACAGTGAGCATAGACTCAACGGCCACTCTAATGTCAACTGCGGATCACATCCTCGTACATTGCCGAAAAATTTATCATCATCTTGAGCTCGTACAATCCCCATCCAGACCAAAAGCCTCTCCAAATTTCTTACCCTTTTCCCTATTCTGAGCAATTTGCGTCGATAATATTCCTTTCCTTTTCTTAATAGAATCCTGCCAACTTGATGCTGGAAGACCACGGCTTCTTCTACCATCTCTTGGATATCATTGCTGTACCAACTTGATCCATTTTTCATTTTCATTTCGCCCTATCATGATCTTAAAACCACTGATTTACGGTCTGGATGTAGCTAAATCTGTCTTTACAACCGGCAAACTTGGCACTATGTGGTTTCTCTGGCACATCCAAAACCCTTCGCTCTATCGTTGAGCTTCTTGTCTTCAATAGACACTGTCATCATCATCATGAGTCCGTACAATCCCCATCCGGAGCAAGGGCCTCTCCAAATTTCTTCCAGTGTTCCCTATTTTGAGCGATTTGTGTCCATAATATTCTTTGCTTTTTCGTAATAGAATCCTGCTATCTTGTTGCTGGACGACCACGGCTTCTTCAACCTTTTTTTGTATACCATTCCTGCACCAACTTGGTCCATTTTTCAGTTGACATCCTTGCTACATGGCCAGTCCAAGTCATATGTGTTTTTCTTCTGATATATTATTCGGTCTTTCAATTGGATTCCTAATAAACTTTTTTCCAATCTTTTTCGACATACTTTCAACATTTGTGTTTGTTTTCTAGTCAGGGATCGAGTTTCAGCACCATATGATAGAAGAGGTAGTACACACATATTAATCACTCCCCTCTTCATATTTATGGTGAAGTCACCCTTCAGGATAAACGCAATAGACCAGTACCGGCTACGGTAGCAGCATGAGGTGTAGCACCATCCTGTTGGAACCAAAACACTTCTGGGTCGATACAATTCAAATTTTGAAACAAATTATCATTAATCATCGATCTGTAACGAGCACCATTCACTGTAACATTAGCTCCAGCATCGTTTTTGAAGAAATATGGACCGATGACGCCTCCAGCGTGTTAAGCATACCATACAGTGCATTTTTCAGGATGCAATAGCAGCTGCAGAACTTCTTGAGAATTGTTTTCACTCCATACACGGCAATTTTGCTTGTTTACATAGTCGTTCAATGAGAAATGAGCTGCATCACTAAACACAATTTTTTAAAAAAGTGGATCAACTTCAAGCTGTTCTAGGTCCCAATCAGCAAACAAACGATGCTTATTATGGTCAAGTGGCTTTAGTTCTAGAACCAGTTGGATCTTGTTTGGGTGTAGACCAAGATCTTTACGCAACATTTTCCATGTGGTGGATGCATAGAGTCCAAATTGTTGTGAACGTCGATGAAAAGGTAAATGGATCATCATTAACACTATGACTTACAGCAGCTATGTTTTCTTCTGTACGTACAGTTCTTTGTCCTGTTGTTGTTGGTGCATCGAGGTGAGAAAATTTTGTCCGAAATCTATCAATAGTTCGACGATTAAGCTGCTCTGATGGACGATTATGTAAACCATAAAATTCACTAAGTGCTCTATAAGTTTGGCGAATAGAACACTGATTTCGAAAATAAATTTCAACAATTTGTAAACGTTATTGCGGCGTGAGTCTTCCCATGATAATTTGTCAATGGTTACTGAAAAGAAATGTCGAAACAACATGGCTTCTACCTTCTGTCAAATCACAGTTATCCTTATCGAAAGTTCCATCACTCTAGAAAAACATCCTCTACTTTCCATTGATTTTGATGTCTTGTTCATTTCCCCAATCAATGATTCTGAATGTTTGCTCTAACAATGTTGTAAATAGCTTTGGGCAAATGAGGTCTCCTTGACGTACAACATTTTATATTTCAAAGGGCTTTCCTACATTTTCAAGTGTGATTTTTGCTGAGCAATTGTGATAAATTTGTTGTAGGATGTAAATGTATGTTTCTGGTATACCTTGATTAATTAGAGCAATTATAAGCCAGGCGTGATGCACAATATCAAAGGCCTTGTTATAATCTACAAATGCTGGGTACAATTTTTTTGTGTTCTTTGTATTTTTCAATGAATTGGGTTACAGTGAATAGGTGGTCCAAAGTTCACTCAACTATATACCGCGGAGAAATTAGGATGAAAAAATTAATTGCACCGTTTTCTGATATCACCAAGTATACTTCCATTCATCCAGCTATCATATTGGCAGAACAGAATTGCCATTCGAAGATCCTCAATTTCCCGATCGTGACTCAGAACACCGGCCATAAAATGATTATTATTCATCTGTGACTACATTCCAGCACTGTGCGGAACGAACGTCGGAATCACACGAACACCTAAGTATCTATCCCGATGATTGGATTCGGGTTGAGGTTCATTTCGCGGGGAACAACTAAATTACCTCCATGTTTTCGCGCAGATACGTGCTGGCGTGACGTTATTTGCACCGCAAGCAGGTATTCCAGAAATGATGTCTTCCAATCTCCCCCGGATCCTTAATTCTATCAGACGCGTTCGGTATATTGTCACAGTGATTGGACCGATTCTCAATGGATGGAACTTCCTGTCTTTTTATGGAACACTCCATCAACACTAGCCCGTCTTGAGATGCAACGAGGTCTGGGAATATAGATTCTGGACTAGCCGGGTTATCGGGACATGGGTTAGGGTTTTTATTACTTTTCACGGGAAGGAATGATATTTATTGAGATATTTTTGTACGTCTGATCTAATGAAATTCGTCTACTCCAAGGAGGTGATAAGCCTTTTGATGGGAATCGAACTCACATGGGGGATTTTATATAAGATATATGAATGGGTTTAGTGTTTTAATCAGATAGCTCAGATTAAGTAGGGATAAAATGGACCATATTAACATAGGTAATAGCGTTGTGATTAGGCGTCAGAATACTGACCACCAATCCCAGGAAGGTATATCATCATGGGATGAGGAATAATCCTTTCAGAAGAATTGCACTCACATTCACTATGTCTGAAGCGTGTTATCTATAAATGGTTACTATCAATATGAATTAATGAGCGATCTCTTCCAAGCAGTTCACGATATTTATGCAATTCAAAATTTTTTTACACCTTCATCTTTATAAGTGCAGGTCAAGGTTCATTTACCAGTAAGAATGTCTGTAGACGGCGTTTCACATAGGAATTTCAAATCTTGATGATGAACAAAGCTTAGTAGACATTATTACCTCTCATATTAGAGCTTTTCATTTGTGTTAGAGAATAATTTATTTGTTCTCTGCGTTTGATGCCAGAAGACATTCATATCTTTCCATTTCCCTGGGTGTCCCAGAAGTCGACCTCAAGCAGGAATCGGGTAACAGGCTGAATCATAGTAGTCATCAGAAAAATATTTGAAAAAATCGTCGTGTACTCTTCAAATTATATTGAATTTTTCATTATTCGAGAAAATGCACACCTGTGATGATTTTTGTAATCCTGTAGCCACAATTTTTTACTTTCTTCAAATTTTATTTTTCCTATATTATCCCGAATAATGCTTCTGTAACCTGCGGTCTTCAATTCTAAGCCAATTAATCCAGAAAAATAATGTCACTTTTTGCCGAACCAAGTATTCAGTATCAATATTTTGCACAACTTTAACTGACTGTACTGAGAAAAAACTGTACTGCATTAGTTTGGAAAATTAGTTTAAAAGTTAGCGTTCTGAAATGGTATAACACTTACTACATTATTTGTTAGATGGGTCAAAAAAAACGGTCTTTCTTAAAGAAAAACAGTTTCGAACAATTTCTTAGAATTCTTTAAAAATGGTTCAAGTGCATCCAATACTTTAAGAATCTGGTTTGAAAGAGATGGGGTGAGTCCTTCCATAAAGTATCAGTGAGACAAATAGTGACGCTATTGTTTGGTATTGGTACACGTAAACGCAATACCGATCAGTACGCTACGCCCCTTGGTCTACTGCGCATCTTTCCGTATTTGATCGTGTTATTTGTGTACTAACGACGTTTGGCTTCGTTTATTAAATTTGTTTGCTTGTGATTTGGATAGTTTTGATCTTTACGACGAACTTTGATTTTACTTGGAGTAACCTGTGATTGTGTATTGCCATCATATTTGTATATACCACACAGGAATACGCCAACATGCACCTCATTTATGAGGAATGCAGATGTAACGCTAGTACAGCTTCGAGAATGTTTGGTTATCCAGATCATCGACCTTTTCAATTGTCAGAGGTTTTAAATGCTGAAATTTCGATTTTTCACGAAATCGGTTGCCAAATTTCCTTGAAGACGTGCCACTTAGTATTTTCGGTGAAATATGGTTTCAGCAAGATGGCTGCCCAACGCACTATGCCCTCTCAGTTAGAGAATATCTGAAGGAAGAATATCCGAGCAGATGGATAGGGCGATTTGGTACAATCTCGAGGCCAGCCCGTTCACCTGATTTGAATCCCTTAGATTTTTTTTACTGGGGAGCAGTGAAGGAAAAAATTTATTCAAAACAAAGTGAAAATGTAGCTGAGCTTGGGGAAAGAATTAGGCAAGCAATGCAATTCGTCATTAACGAAAGATTCACCCGTCTGATATCCATGATCACTTTCAAGAATATGTCGTGCATGTATTGCGGCTGAAGAAGGGGCAGTTTGAACATCTTTTGTGAATTTATTAAATCTTGTCATGAAACGAAACTGAATTTCTTAAAGAAAAACCTTTTTTTTGTTCAATATAAAAAAAATAGTAATGTGCTAACTTTTGAAGTATTCTAACAAACTGATGTAGTACAATTTTTTTTAGTAGAGTAAATTGAAGTTGGGCGAAATTTCAATTTTGAATACTTATTTGGGCAAAAAGTTACATTATTTTCCAAGCTGAAGCAATTAGTTTAGAATTGAAGATAACAGGTTACAGAAGCACTATTCGGGATGACATAGAAAAAATAAAATTTGAAATAAGTGAAACATTGTAGCAACAGGAGTTCAGATATCACAGGCTGTCCATTTTATTGAATAAAGGAAAGTGCAATATGATTTGAAAAATACAGGACTTTCTTTCATATTTTTCTGATGACTTAACCTGTTAACTAATTCCGGCTTGACGTTGACTTCTGGGACACCTTGTATCAAGAATATAAATCATTTCGTGCGATATTTGGTCGAAAATTCAAACTTTATTGTGAAAAGTTGGAAATAGTCTTCATTATTTCATTTAAATATAAAGATAGAGGTGTAAAATCACACTAAAGAAGCGTATTCTGATTAAAACACTAAACTCATACATGAATTTCATATTAAAGAAGCTGGAAGCTTTTCCCAGATGAAGTAAGTAACCAGATTCAATACTTAATATTTTTATTCAGAATATTCTGATTTCCTATTTGTTCAATTCTTATTCTACTTCATTTTTTCCTGTGATACAGCTGAGCAGATTAGTAATAGTATATAATAGATATATACTGATTCCAACGTTCAGCGTCAATCAACACATACCGATCGATTTCCAGCGGGCGAATCATCCTGCCTTCTCATGAAATACTCAATCAACACCCTCAGAGCGGGATTGCAGTGGGAAATCCAGAGCACATAGATTCTGAAGAAGTGGGACGTTCAGAATAGTTTCGATTCGTTCAAGTTTTTATTACTTTTGAGAGAAATGGATGATATTTATTGCGTTATTTTCTCTTGGAAATTTCCGATCATTTGGTGGATTGAATTTATCGACTCCGTCTACCCGTAGAAATGTCTGGAATGGATGGAATCCAATCCTGATGCCTGGTTTCGATATGAAGAACTAAGTGTCCTCTACGGCGGAATCAGTATGAGAACATTCTGGGTGTGGCAGGATTGTGTGTTCACGCCTCTTCTCTTTGACGTCGGACTAAAACATGTCCTTCTCGCAGTGAACGATATTGTTAACTAGGAGTACATTCTGCTTGGAGCTTCCATTTTGTCTATTAACTTCATATACTCTCACCCAGAATGAGTGAGAAATCCGCCTTGATATTTATTCTTCGTTATTGAACTCTGTCAATTGGACATCATGGTAATTTTCAGTAAGCTTCGCTGCAAAATTAGTTACAGCCTCATTATATAATAATAATAATTAAAATAAAAATAATAATAATATATAGTTTATTGAAAACGTACATTTTCTATAAAAATCAACCAATACATATTCAGAAATATAGTTTCAATAAACCGCAGAAACTCACTAAGGCATATTGCCTTTGCGTGAGTTGTTAAGATTTAGGATATCAATTTGTTATACTAATAATAATTTTATTTTAAATATATAAGTATAGATAAAATGAAGACAAGGTATAGACAAATACAGATAAAAAATGTACAAATACTAGTTATATAAACAAATAAAATGTATAGATAAAACATCATATATTGATAGAGTGTGTACAGCTAAAATGGTGTATTAATGAAGGTATGTATATAATATAAAATATAAGAAGGGAGTAATATAATTCAGTGTCACAAATATTTATTTTCGCATGCCTATTATTTTGACAAGTTCATCTCTCGGGTACGTTGTATTAAATTCATTCAATCTTTTCTTGAAATGGCGTAGATTATGAAGTTCTGTTAGATCTTTGGGTAGAATCTGATACATTCTCGGTGCCAAATAAGTAAAACTGCGCTGGCCAACTGTCTTCGTTGAAAATGGAGTTCTGTAACAAGTTCTATGTTTCCTCGTATTATACTGATGTGTTAGAGATCGTAGATTTGATTTATTTTTGAATTGATATACCACAATGGAACGATAAAACGATTGCTTTATGTCGAAGATCTTTGTGTCTGTGTAGAGATTATCTGTCGGATAGGTATGAGGTCCCTTGAGATTATTTTCAAGATTTTTTTCTGTATTATACTAATTTTTTTAAGGTGTGTGTTCATTGCTCCACCCCACCCTATGATACAATAGTTCAATCGTGAAGCCACCAATTTAATTTAATTTAATTTAACTTAATAAACTCTCATACAAAAGAAAAGCTCGACCAATGCTAAGCATGTCTAACACATCTATGGCATCCTACAAATGGAATATTATAGTTGTCGCATTGAAGGCAAACAAAAACATAGTTTTATCGATAAAAAACTCAAATTCCGTACTGAAAAAATTCAAAATTTCTAGAGTTTGCGAACTTAAATGTGACGACTGCAATGCCATATACACAGATAGTCAAAAGTCTTGGCCTCCCTAGGTTTCTCAAGAAATAAACAATCTATGTTCTGGAAATGAGATGATTATTTTCCTGTATTTTAACTGCAATATATTTGATAGAAAATCTTTGTTTGTTACTCTTTGCTTTATGCAGGATGAGACAAGATAGGAAAAATGAGAAAAAATCTAAATTTATCGATTATTTATTTTTGATTGATTATAGTTTTTCCACTGAACTGAATCTAAATTCAATAGAACGTATTACCACCTCTTCTTTCAATCCATTGCATAATACGCCTAGGCATCCCACGAATCAAGTCATTAATGGAATATTCAGGCATATCATTCCTTTCTTCCTGAAGGGCTAAACTCAATTGCTGAAAAGTTGAGAGTGGAGTTTTGGCGATTGGATATTGCTCTCCCTAAGGATTACCATACGTGCTTAATTGGACTCATGTCTGGTGAGTTTGCTGGCGAAATTGAGTCGCTCTAGTCTGCCTGGACCTATCCAAACCCTTTCTTGTCGACTATCACTTTGTAAACCGAATCCTGACTCGTCCGAAAAAAATATGTTGCGCCATTGTGGTAAAAGCCAGTCTTGGTGGTTCTGCCCATTGCCGACGGGTAGCTCTGTATCCAGGTGATAGCCGAGGTACTCTCAAAGGTCTTCTTGCCCTTTAATTTGAGGAATGCAACTGTCTCCTTATGGTACTGGTTGAGAATACCCTTCTATAGGTCCTCAAAAAATGACCTCTAAGGGCTGCTACAGATACCGTTCGATTCCTTCGAGTAAAATTTGCGATATAATGATCTTCCCTTGCAGATGTTACTCTGGGTCGACCAGGCACCGGTCTCCGGGCAAAGGTTTCCAGGAAAAGGGCCACTATGCGCCTTACGTCCGTGGAATATTCAAACGTTGCGTAATCTGTTGGTTCGACAAAGCTTCTTGATGTAGGTCTACTATTTTTGCCTGGTTAAACTGAGAAATTGGATGTCCCGGCGTTTTCCACAGAATATTCTCAATATTAAAACTCTCGTTATTCGCTGAAAACTGATTAACTTCGAATACACCTGTATTCCCCCGAACAAGAAACATTTTTTGCTGGTTTATTGTTTTTATTTGAGTTGTCATGTTGTCAAGCCTTTTTACGATGTGTGTATATGAAGAAATTCCTTCATTCGTATCTTATGCCGCCTTCTAAATAGGAAGTATGCTCCCTCTATTTATGTTCAACACTCAGAGTATAAAACCAGAGTCTAGTATTGAACATTTTTTGTAACTAACTTCTACTTGATAGACTTTTCACGTTGTCTACCATGTTCAGTTGCCCAGGAACTCCATTCCTTCCAAACTCGCCAAGACCACTCAACGCGCGGCATCTCTACCTCGAAAAAAAAAACACTCTATCGAATCAGTTCGTAAACTACGGCAAGAACGGACGGAACGTTCCAATTTCCTCCGGAATGACCCTAGTTCTTATTCGTAAAATCAACAAACAATTTGTGCTTGTTTGCGGTTACTTTTCCAATCAGATTTTATGACGCAGTTACAAGCTACGTTAATGGACCCGCTACAACAACATGAGAAAATTACGGAATGGTTTTGGGTCATAGAGGATGTAATAGCCCGTATTCCGTAGATCGTTCCACAAAATTAGGTGGAAAAGAGGTGGGTACTTCGGTTCGTACGTACACCAAACGAAAGGATTGATAGAATCTTTGGGTTCCCGGATAATCTGGCGAACTTCATTGTTGCCAGCCAGATACTGAAAGGGTGGATATTTGTTACGTACTCGGAATGAAATTCGAGAGTTTCAAGTCCGTGTAGGTGTCTAATGCGAAAGGTGAAATGAAACTCGATCCTAAAGTAAAGTCTAATAAATTTGTTTTCAATCTGCTGGGATGAACCGAGGGTTTAGTGACCAACGTGACTTTGATCTATTTGGCCATTTCATGAATAATATAGTTTTGCGTGCTGGCATCAGGTCGCTTTTACTTTACAGGGCGAGTCTTAAATTGTACAGCGTATCGGGTATTTGTTTTGGCACTGCATTTGCGGAGTGGTGAGGGGATCATGGTGTCCGCCATTTTGTGGAATTTTAGTCATGATGGAACAGTATCTACTTGGAAACACATCACGCTTTTTGCGTACGAGCGTATTATCGCAATAGTGATTCAATAGTGGCTTCTCAAGGTTTGTTGTGCGGAATATCATCCAAGCCATGCACCTAGTGACGAACGAATTAGAAAATGGATCCGGGTGTTCGACGGTAAACATTCAACACTCTGGCCGCCCTCGTTCAGTCCGCGACGAAGAAACGATTCGCGAAGTGGATGCTTCAGTTCGTCAACATCCGTCTCTATCCATCCGAAAGCGAGGCCAATCATTAACCATCAAAATATAATCCTTGCATATGATTTTAAAGAAAGATTTAAATTTAAAAGCCTATAAAATTCGATTGGTCCAAGAATTGAAGGATACAGACTATGCTAATCGATTAAATTTTGCCAACGAACATACTCTTCTGGGATTAAGCAAACTTTTATCTGAATGGTCATGTAAATTAACAGAACTTTCAGTACTCGGCAGAGGAAAATGTGGATCTAGTTGAAATAATTGTATTACTTGTGGAAACAAGTGGTCCTCTAAGTCATTTATTACAGAATCTAGAAGAGGGATGTATACAGCAGTGCGGAAATACTCTTCAGCAGATTGAGCAAGATGGTGATTGATTATGTGTCGGAAAATTGTGTCAGCCTTTTCCCTTTTATTTCTTTTCAATTAAATCACCATTGCTCTTTGAATGTATAATAATGGATGTGTCATTACAGTACAAGCATATTCAATTATAGTTCATGAACTTCAGATCGTTAATAAAATTAAGAAAAAGCATGGCCCAAATACGGATTCTTGAAGTACCACATACATCTTTCTCCGCGGAAGTAACTCTCTGAGTTGTATTGCCTAAGTAGGACTCTATTAATTTGTGTACATTGCAAGTCCTTTGAACCATAAGTGTGCAGTTTCTTCCGTAACACTGCATGTAAAACTGAATCAAAAGCTTTACTGAACCCAAAACTAAGCAACTTCACAAATTCGCCATTATTCATAGCCTCAACAATTTTATTCAAAGCATCCATAAGTGCAGTTGTGGTGCTTCGGCCCTTTCTATATCATCAAAAAGGAGTATGAGCTATGGTAATAGAAAGTTCTAGAAATCGAGACAGTGTAACATACATCTGTATAACAATTCTATACTCAAACAAATTCGAAAAGGTTTTGTAGATTACAGGGGCAAATTGCAGACATGCGCACGTTTCAAACTGATTGGTTGTCGTCAGTGCAATGTATGCTAGAGACTCAAAAGATATTAATAATACACTATCGCCATCTAGAGTATGCAAAATACATATAAAACATATTTTTGCTTGTTTATTCAAGTAAAGAAATGTATTCTCGATATTTTCACGTTATGAACCCAGAATATACTTTCCTCGTGCTCAAATCAGACCATTAATTGGCGCAATGCTCAAAAATTAGCATATTAGCATATTTAAAAACATGAACACACTTAAAGGACTTCTCAGAGAATATAATTTATTTGAAATGTTTAATATATTTAAATATTCGAATAACTTATTTCAAAAATCTCTAAAAAATGTGCACTATATCTTCAAAAACAAATATAATTCTAAGCAATCCCGTCTTCAGCCCTCATTTAATATTCCAAATATCAAAATCAAAAAACTAACCTATATCTCTCCACGTGTTAAAAGACTAAAGCTTCGAAACACAGATCAACTATATAATTCAAGATTGATCTATGTTCTAACAAAATCAAAGAACAGTGTGAGTTATTTTAAGGTTTATTTAAATTCATTGACATTCCATAATGAGATTTATTGAAGCCAAAATATAATTATATATTATATGTAAAATAAAATAGAATAGATCAATCTTGAATTATATAGTTGATCTGTGTTTCGAAGCTTTAGTCTTTTAACACGTGGAGAGATATAGGTTAGTTTTTTGATTTTGATATTTGGAATATTAAATGAGGGCTGAAGACGGGATTGCTTAGAATTATATTTGTTTTTTGAAGATATAGTGCACATTTTTTAGAGATTTTTGAAATAACTTATTCGAATATTTAAATATTTCAAATAAATTATATTCTTTGAGAAGTCTTTTAAATGTGTTCATGTTTTTAAAAGGAAATTGGTGTTCTTAAAGGTAAGATCAGAAACAAAATTTTGTCTCCTTTAAATATTTATTTATTAATTTTAATTACTTTCGTATATCCGTTGGGTTATTTATTCCATTTGACATTATATATTGAGTTTTGATTATATACGTCTATTAAATGTAAGCAGTGCTTGTTGTAGACATAAATTTAATTCTAAAAGTTTTTTGAATAAAAATTTTTTGAAATTAAAATTGTAGAAGATATTAATAACTTTGTAAAATTGGTTATTTATGCCGACTGGGCATTATGAATAATGTCCTATTCAATTAATTGGCTCATACTAATACTTAATACCATTCACCGAGATATCAACGGAATTATAGGTCTCTAAGAAATGGGTATGATGCAAAATAGAAAGATGTAGAAGTTCCCCCCTACTACTTATCCTCAAACGTGGACTAATCGCATTCAAGAAAAAACTTCTCACATCCAGAAATTCATTAATTACATTTGTTACTCGCTCAACCTCATTTCGGAAGGGCAAACTCCAACAGGAAACCCCTCCCGACCAATTGACATTAAGGATACGAAAGGATTTCAGCAGCTATTGTTCTGTTATCCCAAATATCTCCAAGAGGGAATTAGGGCTGAATTTGCGGCGACAACGAACATATCGAGGCGAAAAAGATGGCTGAAAAGGTCCCAGGATAAAACGAAAAGGGCTCTGGAGTCCGTTAGGCATAAAGTGTGAATTGCGCATCTAAACAAGTGGGTACACTATCGCAAGGCAACCCGATCCGTATTATATTACAACGTTGTGCATAAATAAGCTGATTCAAGAGTTCGTTCAAAGCCTTAACAGGGAGAGGAGACAGCAAGATTAATGGTAAATGAACTTCAACAAGGCATTAGGAGAGATAAAGACTGCGCTAAGGTATTAGGAATGCTTAATAACCATTGAGGGAAGAGCTGTTTTACTGTTTACTGCCACTGAGTGAGTCATTATATATATTTAATAAAACTATAAAAGTACGGCATTTGTGGTTTTCGCGTGCTCTTACATATCAGGTTTTCCAATGGAGAAAATGAGGGCACCATATTTCAAATTTCAATGTAACATTGGATTCCATGTAATACTTTATAATTTGTTGATATTTACGCTCCAAATCGGCGAAATTGAATTTTTAAATTTAATTTACGACTTGATGTAATAGGAAGGCTTCTACTTTGAACTTCTGATTTATATTCGAAAAATATATTGAAAACAAACCAACCTGTATATATCTTAGGAACTATGTAACTTCTTTGGTGTTCTTGGATTCTTTTCTTGAATGATCTACCTGTCTGGCAAATATATAATAAACGGGAATCATTGCAAGTCAGTTTGTAGACTTCAGATTTATTTTCTTTATTTGTTCGATCCTTATTGTTTTTAATGTAAGTACTTAGGTTATTGATGGTTTCAAAAGCTGCATTTTACTTACATCCAAAAAATAAGCATCGAACAAATGAAGAAAATAAATCTGGAGTCTAAAAGTTGCCTTGCAACGATTGCCCTTTAGTATAGGGTATTTTTTTAGAGTGATAGCGATAACTGTGATTTGACAGAAGGTAGAAGCCATTTTGTTTTGACATTTTTGTTTAGTAGGCATTGACAAATTATCATGGAAAGACTCACGCCGCAACAATATTTACAAGTTGTTGAAATTTATTTTCAAAATCAGTGTTCTATTCGCCAAATTTATAGAGCACTTTGTGAAATTTATGGTTTACATAATCGTCCATCAGAGCAGCTTATTCGTCGAACTTTTGATAGATTTCTGACAACGTTTTCTCTACTCGATGCAACAACAAATACAAGACAAAGAACTGTACGCACAGAAAAAAATATCGCTGGTTCAATTCATAGTGTTAATGATGATCCAGATTTGTCTTTTCGCCGACGTTCACAACAAGTTGGACGCTGTTCATCCACCACATGGAAAATTTTGCGTGAAGATCTTGGTCTGCAACCATACAAGTTCCAACTGGTTCAAGAACTAAAGTCACTTGACCTTAATAAGCGTCGATTGTTTGCTGATTGAAGTTGATCCACTTTTTTATCGTAAAATTGATGAAGCTGACTTCTGATTAAACGGCTATAAAAACAAGCAAAATTGCCATATATGGAGTGAAAACAATCCTCAAGAAGTTCTGCAGGTTCCATTGCATCCTGAAAAATGTACTGTATGTTGTGCTTTACACGCTGGAGGCATCATCGGTCCATATTTGTTAAAAAACGATGCTGGAGCTAATGTTACAGTGAATGGTAGTCGGTTACAGATCGATGATCAATGATTATTTGTTTCAAAATTTGAATGGTATCGATCCAGAAGTGTTTTGGTTTCAACAAGATGGTGGTACACCTCATGCTGCTACCATAACAATTGATTTATTGAAAGAAAGATTTGGCGATAACATTATTTTGTAAAATGGTCCAATGAATTGGCCTCCAAAATCATGCGACATAACTCCACTGGATTATTTTTCTTGGCGTTATGTCAAGTCATTGGTTTATGCTGATAAACCAGAAACAATAGACGCTTTGGAAGCCAACATTACTCGTGTTATTGATGAAATAAGCTCTGAATTACTCGAAAAAGTGGTCCAAAATTGGACTGGTCGAATGCAGTTCTTCAGAGCTAGTTGTGGTGGACATATGCCGGAAGTCATTTTCAAAACATGAATTTCATGAAATTATCTTTCAAATAAAAAAAGAATTTCGCTTCAATCTTAATTTAAATGTGTTTAATTTTGATTTAAAGTTCTATCACTCTAAAAATAACACCCGATATATATTGGCCAGACAGGTAGATCATTCAATAAAATAATCCAAGAACACCAAAGAAGTTACATATCGGATTCCGTCCATTCGACATATGCTAATCATATTAAGGAATTGAGGCATAATTTCAACAATGAACAACGAAGTCAGTAGAATGTAGATACCTGACGAAGCTACTTCGTGGTGAAACAATTGTTGTATTGTACCTAAACATTTTAGTGAAAATTAAAATACTGTCTGTTATATATTTTTTAACTATATATTCCACCTCCAATAACCCATATTGACACAAATAATCCGTTTATTATACTATGCTTTATTGATTAGTTAATATACCTAAGATACAAGCTCTTTTCGATGAAAAATACAACCAGGCATGTGGTCTCGATTGATGGCATTTCTCAATTCAAATACACAATCGAGATAATTATTTAGAGGTAAATATTCGAAGGAGTTTTTTGACTTTCCTTAATTTGTAGAGAGATGTCGCACTTTCATTTAAATACAGGGAGATAATATGATTCCATACGTGCGTCTGCCTACAATCAGGAATAAAATATTAAATAATTCTATAAATCTGATAGCTTAATTTCCAATTTTATTTCAAAAAATTCACACAGTTTTTATGTTCCACAATTTATTCAGAATCCTGTTTCGGTCTTTCGACCATCTGCAAAGGAGTACAAAAGGAACTAAGCTCAAAATTGAAAAGGTTCTTTTATTACAATTAGGATATCTGTGTATTTTTATGGCGCATTTTAATACCAGCATCCAATATAGGGGTGTTGACAAAGGGTATTTGGGAATTTGTTAAATTCTCCTTTTTCTCAATAGCCCTTTTGATTGAAAGAATCTCTGAATAGTACATCAATTTACCCTTATTAACATTATATAGTGAAGTGACATCTTTCTCATTAAGAAAATCATTATTTTCTATACAAAACCGGTTCTGGTTCCCCAAAATAGACATCCTATGTTCTTTGATTCTATTTTGTAAGCGTCGGTCTGTTTGTCCCATACAGGGTCTCCCAACGAAGAATTTCCGAAGAGTTTAAAACAACAGTCAGCTTCTGTTTTGAGGGGGACAAATTTCGATCATGAGTTTGAATAATCCAAAAATAATTTTCAAGTTCTGTATTAGGAGGAAAGAATTCCTATGACGACATTGTTTCGAAATAAATCACCTGAGGGTAGCAACAAACCCCAATTTTTTTTAAATAGGTTTCTGAGTTCTGGGGGTTCATTGAGGCATTCTGTAAAACGATGTATTTTAAAAAATACTCATTTAATTAACAACTTCCGTTGAATTCCCTACCAATACTCTCGGAACAAAAATTGTGTATATTGGGGTAACATAAATAGAGGTAACTACTTGATAGAAGGTATATAAAATTATTTAAATATTTTAAAATTAGCCTTCTACATATTTAATTTCAAAAAATTATATTTAATAATTATAACTTCACGATTTAAATTAAAATAATGTTATATAAGTACCACTTATATCAAACGACATATAAAATAAACATTAATTATAAGACATCCAAATGATCAATCTTATGAAAACAAATATCTTTCAAAAATGTTTAACATAATCTTAAGAATTTCATCATAAAACTATCTTACTTAGAATATTCAATATTATTGGATATCTAAGTTACTTTCTATAAAATCTCAAGATATGTAAAATATAACTGAAAAATAAGTTTTAAGAGAAACTTGCTTCGTACTGACGAAGCAATACTGATACTGAACACTGATTCAAATAATTCATATTCAATAAAATAAAACATCAATCCACAACAAATATTTACTCACTCTTCAACAATTTAGAAAACTTCTGGTAAATGAATACTGAAAAATTTAAATGGAGCGTAAAGTTAACTACAAATAAATAATTCTGTGGTTTACCCTTGATCTAAAAGATTGAAAGACAATTTAACGGCCTCTGTTATAGCACAAGGACTATCTGTATGAAGAATGTTAAAGAAACCAGAAAAAATATGTTATTTTATTCATAATATATAATTATTTGGTTTCCTTAACATTCTTTATACAGATAGTTCTTGTGCGTTAAAAGAGGCCGTTAAATTGTCTTTTAATATTTTAGATCAAGGGTAAAGCACAGAATTATTTATTTGTAGTTAACCTTACACTCCATTTAAAATTTTCAGTATTCATTTACCAGAAGTTTTCTAAATTGTTGAAGGGTGAGTAAATATTTGTTGTTGATTGATGTTATATTTTATTGAATATGGATTATTTGAATACTGACGCAGCAAAGTCTCTCTTAAAACTTATTTTTCAGTTATGTTTTTTTGAGATTTTATAGAAAGTAACTTAGTTAGATATCCAATAATATTGAATATTCTAAGTTAGATAGTTTTATGATGAAATTCTTAAGATTATGTTAAACATTTTTGAAGGATATTTGTTTTCATAAGATTGATCAGCAGAAACAAAATTTTGTCTATTCAAAATATTTAATTTACAGGATTTTGGTTAACAATTTTTATTTATTGGATTTTGTTATATCATTTGGATGTATTATAATGAATGTTTATATTCTATGTCGTTTGATATAAGTGGTACTTATATGACATTATTTTAATTTAATTCCTGAAGTTATAATTATAAAATATAATTTTTGAAATTAAATATGTAGAAGGCTTATATTAAAATATTTAAATAATTTTATATTGGGGTGACCAGTTTCGCCAACATGAAATAACGTTGGAAGTAACAATATTCCGAAAGAATCCGACTGATAGATTAATCACCTCTCAGTCTAACTTTAAATCTTGATAAAGACGGATGTGATTTCGTTGAGCTGAGGAAATGAACCCTCATTGGGAGATAGGAAGTTTTTGTCAACATGGAACAGAAGCCAGAATTCGATTTCTCTGCTGATGCCTAGAATCCTTCCGCAGATTTTACGACAAGAATATTCAAGTGACCGAAGGGAGGAGTCGAAAGGAAAATGCTTCTGCGAAATCTTTATGGTCGATCAGACGCTGAAAATTGAATGGGTTTCCAGAGATGATGTCAGCGCGATAGTTCAGGCGAATCAAAATTGAGGCAAGCGCAATTAAAGTTATAATTAGTGATTCTATCCGGATATAATTTCGCCAAAATTGGTTCATAAAGTTGATTACCAATGTTAGAAATTTAGTATTTCTGTTTTTCTTCGGGCTTCATTTCATTGAGCTACCTATTAGCAGATATTTTCGAATGAGATCACTTGGTAACCAAACATTAGAGAAAATTCACCGACTCATCTGAAGAGTGTTTTTTTTTGAGACAGAGTATTGAAACACTTTTCCTGTTATAGCTTATTTGACAGTCATTTCGAGGTTAAATTGGTTAAATTTCATTTCAAGAAATTGATTCAACTAAATCATATTGGTCTCCAATTTATGTAGAATAGATTTGACTCATTAAATAATATATTCACTTCAATAAGACTTTCAGCAGCTGTGTCACAATTTACTCTGAACAAGCGATCAGAAATTTAAAACTCATTTAATGTATAGATTATATTTAGTGATGGTTATTTCATATACACACATCGTCAAAAGTTTTGCCTCCCCCTATAAACTATCAAGTTCTTGGAATGTGAATCAAATTTAGCACGTATAGGATTACTTAGGGACAGCAATATCCAATCGCCAAAATCCACCTTCAACTTTTCAGGAATTGAGTTTAGCCCTTCAGGAGGAATGAAACGATATACCTGAAAATTTTATTAGTGAATTCATTCGTGGGATGCCTAGGCGTATTAGGCAGTTGATTGAAAGAAGAGGTGGTAATACGGACTACTAAATTTGCATTCAGTTGTGGAATAACTATAATTAATGAAAATAAATATTTTTTCTCATTTTTCCTATTTTGTCTCATCCTGCATAAAACAAAGATTAACAAACAAATATTTTCTATCAAATATAATGCAGTTGAAATTGAGAAAATTTATCTCATTTCCAGAACATAGATTGTTTATTTCATGAGAAATCTAGGGGGTCCAAGACTTTTGACGATGTGTGTTTTTGTTGAATATTTTTCTTGGGAGCATTCTGGAGCTGGTAGGAAATCTATTGTGAATTTTTGGACTACAAAAGATTTCCCTAGCTGGGAGGATTGTTTTTTGTGGTGTGGGATGACGAAACAATCAACAAAATACTTCTCTGCAAGTATCTGTTTGCTTCAAAGTTAAAAAAGTTGGAATCTTCTTTGTAGAGTGCATGAGCATCAATAGATGTACACCAAAAGAGAATACTACTCATCTTAAAGAAATCTGATGAGGTCCTTCAAAATGGACGAAACGTACGTTGATACCATCAAAATAAAGTACGAATGAAAACATGTTTCATAAACAAATCAATTCCTATATATAATTTTAATTGATTAAATTTTTTTTCAGTAGACTAGTAACTTCTCTGATCAAGTTTAATACAGGGTGCTGCAACAGTGCGTTGCGCTTCCAAAGCTGCCGAACCAGTCATCTAAGAAATTTCGTTCGTAAATAGACTACTTATACTTTCAGTTCTGCATCTCAGGACATTATTTTCTAATATATAGGATGTTCCCAAACAAATATTCGATAAATGGGTGATATTTTGAATGGAAGACCCTGTATATTTTTACATCTTGTCAATAGATTTCAATATCTCTATCATGACGCAGGATATTAGAGATTTTGACACATTTCGTTAATGTAAAATATAAAACTAACTTTCAGAAGATAACAGAAGTGTCGCTGAATAACCACTACGTTTCAAATGCAAACTCTGACAATGGACCAGCCTTTATATTGTTTTTGTCATCCAATATAAGCATCCCCATTCTCGTAATCAACAAAACTTCCATATGTAAAAGTGATGTCCGAGAGAACGCCAAAACAAAATGTAAATTTACATCAGGTCGAAAATTTATATATTCCCTTACGAAAAACAAATCGTTTGCGTTCACCCCACAAAACACAAAAACCACCAATGAAAACATCAAGTCTACGAATAACAAAACGAACATAAATTGAGAGGATGCATTGTTTTGAAACTAATCAAACATTGAGGGCGATTTGAATTGCAAATTTCTTCAAGGCTGAAATTAAGCCCCATTCTCCATTAGACCGCAATGAATCATGTAAATTGTCGTGCTAATTATACAAACCAAAACGTGACAAAATGGAGGACGACATCCGGATGCAGCCATGCGTTCCAGAGCCGCCACCACCTTAATTGAATGAGAAATCGAATGTTGTTTGTTTTTGGGTGTTATATGGCGTCCAATCTCGACAGAATCGTGCAGTAATCGACATAAATTGTGTTAAGTCCTATCCTGGATAAACGGCGGAATAGAAGTTTATCAATGTTTGAGATGAATCTGTGAGGTTTCCATCAATTACTGAACTGTTAACGGATTAATTATACTATTTAGATTGTTAACATGTGGAATCAGTCCAGAATCAGAGGATTTTGATAGAACAGTGGAACATGGGAATCCTGTTGAATCACCAATTTTTTTTCTTATTAGGTTTGTTTTTGCCAAAGAATGATCCTCATGAATCGAACCATGTATCTGGAGCTTCAAAATTCTAGTTTCCGAATGTATATTTTGAATTGATTGTCTCGTAGACTTAACAAAAGCCTCCCACCACATAAAACTCGAATTTTCGACTACATGTGTGCTACACCTTTTATATGAAAGAAATATACATCCAAATATCATCCAAACAATAGAAGACATATATACAGCCAAAGGAATCAACGGTCAACTAACAAAAAACATTCCCATAAATAGTGGGATCAGGCAAGGAGACTCAGTGAGCCCATTGCTATTTAACATCATAATGGATGAAATTATCGAAAGGGTGCGCAAAAAAAAGAGGCTACATACTGGTTGACAAGGAGTTCCAAATACTCTGCTACGCAGATAATGTAATAATAGTGGCCGAGAATAGAGGAAAGAAGAAGAACAATTGAGAAATGAGAAAAATTAATCTTGTGCCAGAAGCTTTAACGTATTCGTACATTTTTCTTGAGTAAACTCTATTGTTGAGAACACGTATCATGTTGCTTTGATATATATTTCAGAAATTTTCTGCAGAACCGATCGTCCATATGTTTCGTAATCAACAAAGTGTTCAGCAAAGTACTTCCAAAAACAACAAGAGGTTTAATTTCATATTGAGAGCACATCTTTTCGTGAAATGCAGAGATATTTCACAGTTCGAACTACAAACTCTGAGACTTATTATTAATTTGATTTGTTTTTAATATTGAGCAGAATAATTTCTTGAAACGTCTACAAATAATTATTGTGCTTGAGCAATGTAGGAGTATCAGGATAACATCAAATTCTTTGAATCAGTATATTACTTCAACCGGTTTTTTGGATATTTTAAATATTGAGTAGAATAATTCTTTGAAACCCCTACAAAAAATTAGTCTTCTTGAGTGATGTAAGAGTATCAGGATAATACTGAATTCATTCAAACGGTATATAACTTCTGAGAGGGTTTTTTCGATATTTCATATAGCGAGCAGAATAATTTTCTGATACCTCTACAAAAAAAATATTCTGCTTAAGCGCTCCAGGGGTATCAAGATAATATCAGATTCAATCAAACGGTACATTACTTCGAAAAAGGTTTTTTCAATATTTTATATATCGAGCAGAGTATTTTCTGAAACCTCTACAAAAAAATTATTCCGGTTCAGCGGTCTAGGGCTATCACGATAACATAAGATTCATTAAAACGGTATATTATGTACTTCGAAGAGGATTTTTTCTACATTTTAATTATAAGCAGAATAATTTCTCTAAAATCTCTACAAAAAAAAATTATTCCGCTTAAGCAATGTAGGAGTATCACGATAACATCAGATTCATTGAAGCGGTATATTATGTACTTCGAAGAGGGTTTTTTCGGCATTTTAATTATAGAGCAGAATAATTCTCTAAAATCTCCACCAAAAAATGTTCTGCTTAAGCAATGTAGGAGTATCAGGATAACATCAAATTCATTGAAACCTTGTATTACTTCGAACGGTTTTTTCAATATTTTAAATATTGAGTACAATAATTCTTGGAAACCTCTACAAAAAATTATTCTGCTTAAGTGATGTAGGAGCATCAAAATAATATCGAATTCATTGAAATTGTATATAACTTCAAGCAGGGTTTTTTCTATATTTTATATATCCAGCAGAATAATTTTCTGGAACCTCTACACAAAAATTATTCTGCTTAAGCGGTCTAGAGGTATCACGATAACATCAAATTCATTGAAACGGTATATTACTTTTAAGAGGGCTTTTTCGATATTTTATGTAGCGAGTAAAAGAATTTTCTCAAACCTCTACAAAAAAATTATTCTGCTTAAACGGTCTAGGGGTATCAGGCTAACATAAAATTCTTTGAAACGATATATTATTTTAAAAAATGTTTTTCGATATTTTATATATCGAGCAGAGTATTTTCTGAAACCTCTACAAAAAGTTATTCTTCTTCAGCGTTCTAAAGGTATCACGATAACATCAAATTCATTGAAACGGTATATTACTTCGAAGAGGATTTTTGTCGGTTTTTTAAATGAAGAGCATAATAATTCTCTAAAATCCCTACAAAAAAATTATTCTTCTTAAGCAATGTAGGAGTATAACGATAACATCAAATTCATTGGAACGGTGTATTACTTCGAACGGTTTTCTCAATATTTTAAATATTGAGTAGAATAATTCTTTGAAACCTCTACAAAAATTATTCTACTTAAGCGATGTAGGAGCATCAGGATAATACATAATTCATCGAAATTGTATATTACTTCGAACAGGGTTTTTTCTATATTTTATATTTCGAGCAGAATAATTTTCTGGAACCTCTACAACAAAATTATTCTGCTTAAGCGGTATAGAGGTATCATGATAACATCAAATTCATTAAAACGGTATATTACTTCTAAGAGGGTTCTTTCGATATTTAATATAGCGAGTAGAATAATTTTCTCAAACTTCTACAAAAAAATTATTCTGCTTAAGCGGTCTAGGGTTATCAGGGTAGCATAAAATTCTTTGAAATGGTATACCATTCAGTTACTTCAAAACGATATTTTATGTATCGAGTAAAATATTTTCTGAAACCTCTACAAAAAATTATTCTGCTTCAGCGGTCTAAAAGTATCAAATTCATTGAAACGGTACATAACTTCAAAGAGGATTTTGTTCGGTATTTTAAATATAGAGCGGAATAATTCTCTAAAGTCTCTACAAAAAATTATTCTGCTTAAGTGATGTAGGAGTATCATGATAACATCAAATTCATTGAAACAGTACATTACTTCGAGAGCGGTTTCTCGATATTTTATATGTCGAGCAGAATAATTTTTTGTATTGTCTCAGAAGCACTGTTCCATGAATGACAAATTTTTAAATTCCACCAACTGACATAAAATAATGAAAATAAAAAAATAGTACAAAAGTAATTCAACATAACAAATTTTATATAATCCAAGTACAATATTATATATGAACATATTTCGTTTTTCATAGAAATTGGTCAGTAATTCCAACCTAAACTATGACAATCATATCAAATTTTTATACACACATGCTCGTATTTTTGCGCTGTTGAAAAGGATAAGAAGATGAGCTGACTCTATGATTCATTCCTTAAGCTGTTTTTAAGATGGGAACATGTGATTATAAAAATTTGATACGATGGTCATTGGTCTATTTTGTTTAAAAATTCCTGATACTGAAAGGTGTTTGTAGAGTGTCAAAATATTAGTGGATAAAGAATAGGATTTCTAATATCCTATTCTCACCTGGGGAAGCTTGCTGAATAGGATTGAAATTTACATTGTTACTAAAACAGGCCCCAGGAAGGGTTCCCTAAGATCCGTTCCATGTTAGTGGATAATTTCAAATATTACGATATAGCACAATAAATTATGCCTAATACGAAATTATCTCCAACTGAAATCAGTATGAATAGCAATGGATGAGGCAAAACTAGCTTTATTACCTATCGGATATTTGATACAATTATGTATCCAGCCAGAGCAATAGTGAACAGTTATGCTTCTGCAGTTTCATTTGGGATTCAATCAAGCCTAGGGTGGATAAATATTAATTTCGAGAATTCATTTAATCGCGAGCGAAGTAATATTCGAATGAAATTTCAATAAACAGAAATAAGTGGATAGCAAAATAAATATAGGAATGAACTCGTTTGTACGTAAGGATCTTGTTTGTGGCGAAGTAGACTATTAACAAACTACTATCTTATTATTCAATTAGAAGTTTGAATTTCATATTCTTTGTTGTCTGAATTTTCATTTTGTTTTATTCGGTTGTGTTGTTTTCATTCGAAGATTGCCTGTTAAATTTTATATTCAGTATATCTAGATATTACTACTTGCTGATGAACTCAAATCAAGATAAAATCAATTGTCCATTTTTTAATTTGGTCCACCAGAAATATTGATTTCTTCAATTACAGATGATTATATTATAGTGGTTATATATTTCAGGCCACTGAATAAATACATAAGTACATTTAAATAATCATAAGAGAATATTAAAACCGCTTTTTATGACGCAGTTCAAATGTACTTCACTCAGAAGGCAGAGTTGAAGAAGTGCGCGCTATGGTTAATTTCGTTTATTTTTAAGATTCTCGTTTCCTAGCTCACCACATATTTAATTTTCTCAAAAACTACTCTACTAAGAACTGTTCTGACCAAAAATATTGGTCGAAAAGACTGCCAAGACTGAGGAGCAGACAAAATAAATCCTCAATTGATGCAATATATATATATTTATATATATATATATATATATATATATATATATATATATTGAGACAGATAACAGAGAAAAGCATTGAATATATATAAAACCCCATTTCATGCGTTTTGTGGACCTCATGCAAGCTTCCGACAAAGTACGACGTTCTGAAACTATTCGAGAAGCGCTGAATCACAAGAACAATTGATGATTTCAACACCCGCGTGTCGCACTGCTGATGGGCCGACGGAAATACTACAGCTTCGAGAATGTTGCAGCGGTAGACTTCTTGATTGATTTTGACCCCTTGATCAACGAAAACCAGGGTGTTTTTTCCGCTGGCACAAATTCTGCCCCAGAACATGAAGAGAATGCGATCCCATTGCTGACCAGCGGCGAGACAAAGGAGTTGGCGGCACCTTTGGTGTTATCAGCGAACTTTTTGGAGCTTGTATGGCTTGAGGTTGAGCCCCTTTTTGGACATTCGGCAAACGGATCCACGGGTGATACCGGTCTCAGGGGCTCTTTTCCTCATGGAGACCATCGGATTTCGATTGACTCGCTTCTTGGCGATAAGGCGATTACTAAGCGTATTGACAGTGCGTTTTCTCTCACTTCCTGGACGACGACAATCATAGCCAAGCTCCTTGAAGCGGCAAATTGCATCAGATACGGTTTGTCGAGGCACATTGAGCAAACGGACAATTTCGCATTGACCCTTACCTTGTTGAAAAAGCTCCAGAGTGGCAATACTTTTCTTTGACATTTAACACTCTGCAAAATGAAGTCATATCAAATTAAAAATTCACATATTAGTAGAAGAAAGTGTAGAGAAAATTATTTGGCTGCGCTAAAACACTTTTTTTCCAGAACACAGTAAAATTTGTCCACAGTTTTTCTTGTCACCCTGTAAATCAGGTAATGAGTTTCAGATACCTCGGCAACAGAAATCTAACAGAAGAAGTGAAAAGCCAGGTGAACAGACTACTATGATGTCGGGCTTTTTAAGGGACATCATCTGAAGCAATAAGCATATGTACATTAAAAGTAAAATAAGAATCTACAAACCTGGAGGAACAAGAGACGAAATAGACTTTATAAAATGCGCCTACTCCAAACAGCTGAGAGATGAGAATACTGCGGGAAATAGCAGGCCATACTTTACAAGACCACCAGAGAAAACAACGAGATAAGACGCCTTTGCGAAGGTGAAGATGTTATCATATGGGTCTGAGGTAGAATAAGACGCTGAAGAGGACATGCGGATAGAATAACTGATGATCGATTAGCTAAAATTGTCAAAGAATTGTTACCATGCAGAATAAGAGCTCCAGGCAAACTACAGAACATACGGTAACAAACTTGACTTCAGAGTCCCAGGAATGATGCCGAGTCGAAGCTCCAAAACAGGACCATGTTCCGAAAAAAGGAAAATGAAGAACATATTCAATTGAAATTCTCTTTACTTTCCCCCAATCTGAGCACAGTTGGATTATCTCATTTATCAAATTTCAGCTCATTTTGTCATTTGTGACAATACCAGAATTTCGCGGAACACGTTTCGAATTTTTCACGCAAATGTCATTATGAGGTGAAAGGCCGTTCTCGACTCTGTTGCCTGTTACGATTGAAACCTACACAATTCGCTGATTGTTTTTCCCACCTACAAAAACATGTTGATTGATAGGAACGAATACACAAAAAGTTAGGAAAGCCAATAATTAAATTCGAAATATCAGATTTTGAAACAAACCCCATCGTTTCCTGTCGGTCGAATTAATCAATTCCCTCTGTGTTTCCTCCCATCCTTCTGTTGTTAGTCTGGGTTGATCGATGGGTATGATATTTTTTCACTTCCTGGTGGACCTCTGCGCATATTGAGCTCGCTGAAAATCGGTTATTCAAGTTCATAATATCGATTCCGGGTAGGAACCCAGTCTGCTGCGGGTTTGGGATCGGAGTTTTATATGAGGAGCATAATGAGATTTGCTCATATCTTGATGGATATTTTCTTACGATAGATTCGTGATGAATTGGAAATATTGGTGTTCTGGATAATTAAGTGGAAAAAACTCTCTGTTTCACACAAGCAATAATTGTATCTCATACAATGTATCCCAATTCCTTCTAATTATAAACTTTACACAAGAGCGGAAGATGTGTCACTCCAGTTAGTTGATCTTCTACCTTTGAAGCTCTTGGCCAAGTTTTGAGCCTCATGAGAGTGGAAAAGGACCTTTCTGCTGAGGCTATACTAATTGGTAGTGTAGCACGAATAAATAAAAATTCTCTTACATTAGGATGCATTTCAGTGTCACAATCAGAAGAGGGATGTATAGAGCAGTGCGGAAATACTCTTCAGCAGATTGAGCAAGATGGTAATTGATTCTGTGTGTTTGTCGCGATACCATTCTGGAGCATTTAGTTTCTGCATATACTTGCTCAGCTACTTCCTTTTCCTTTTTGAAAGCTGTCAGAAAATTGTGTCAGCCTTTCTCTTATATTTCGTAGGACAGTCATTGTATAGGTTATGACGTTCGTAGCCCTTTTTAAATCAATTGACCTCGTTTGCAATACTCTGCTTAAAGCTACAGTTGTACCTGAAAAATTTTGAGTTAAATTTATACTACAGTTTGGCTCTTTACGTGATATAAACGGTAAATTGAACTGCCTTTGCTGAAATGTTCAAAAGTTACTAATAAAATAAATTATTCAGATCTAACGTTCATGCATTAGTATCTAAGAATAAAAACCAAAATATTTAGGTACCTAAAATATCACTCAAGCAGATAAGTGATATGATGAAATCCGAATTGCGCAACATTTGCAGTAAGCAATGCGCGTCATTAGCAGTTTTGTGGTCTTGCCAAATGAAAATCTTTCCCAAAGCGGTACAAATTTTCAATAAGTTGTCTCATTGAAATTGTAGATGTTCATCATTCTTCTCGACCCAACTCGTCTCACAGATATTTTGCATTGTAACTCCAAGTTCTTTTTTTTTTAATTTGATACCTTCTAGCAGATGCATTGGCAAATGTCAATGTTTCTCATTATGCCCGAGGTGTTGCGGCAAGAAATAACTCTGTATAACGTAGCTAATGTTTTATTAAGAACGTGATTGCTGCAGGGGCAACGTTTGGCATATGCAGTTTTTTTTTTACCACTCCTGTACAGCACCTCTTGTATATGAGGCCATAACCAAGCAGCTGTCAGTCCCAATACCAACACACCATTTTAAATCTATATTAAATTTGAAACAGAGATTTTCAACGATTTCTTCAGTGTTACGTTACACTTGTCAACCGAGGCTCTATAACGTCTTTATTTTTATCCACTTCCTCACATCTAAGAGTATCGTATGTATCACAGAGAGTTACAAAATCTTGCTTTATGATACTGTAAATTTGCAATGAGTTTATTGCAAATGGAATTTCTGTGTGATCAAAATTGCCTAAGATTTGTAGCTGGTTAGAAATATTGCCAGTATATCAACATAGCCTGCGTATTTCGGAATTAACGTAGGATTTGAATCCCTAAGTTATACTCAATATAAGTAAAATTTGAATATTAAAACATATTGAAATATGTTTATCTTCTACAATTTTAATTTCGAAAACTTTTTTATTCAAAAAACTTTTAGAATTAAATTTATGTCTATAACAAGCACCGCTTACATTTAATAGACGTATATAATCAAAACTCAATATATAATGTCAAATGGAATAAATAACCCAACAGAAATACGAAAGTAATTAAAATTAATAAATAAATATTTAAAGGAGACAAAATTTTGTTTCTGGTCTTAGCTTTAAGAACACCAATTGCCTTTCAAAAACATGAACACACTTGAAGGACTTCTCGAAGAATATAATTTATTTGAAATATTTAATATATTTAAATATTCCAATAAGTTAATTCAAAAATCTCTAAAAAAAATTTGCACTATATCTTCAAAAAACAAATATAATTCTAGATAATCCCTTCATCAGCCCTTTTTCAATATTCCAAATATCAAAATCAAAAACATAACCTACATCACTCACGTGTTAAAAGACTAAAGCTTCGAAACACAGATCAACTATATAATTCAAGATGTATCTATGTTCTAACAAAATCAAAGAACAGTGTGAGTTATTTTTAAGGTTTATTTGAATTCATTGACATTACATAATGAGATTTATTGAAGCCAAAATATAATTATATATTATATATATAATAAAATAGAAAGGCATTTTACTTGATAGAAGAAATATAACAAAATTTGAATATTAAAACAAATTGAAATATGTTTATCTTCTACAATTTTAATTTCAAAAAATTTTTTTTATTAATTTTTATTTTTAATTACTTTCGTATATCTGTTGGGTTATTTATTCCATTTGACATTATATATTGAGTTTTGATTATATACGTCTATTAAATGTAAGCGGTGCTTGTTATACACATAAATTTAATTCTAAAAGTTTTTTGAATAAAAAATTTTTTGAAATTAAAATTGTAGAAAATAAACATATTTCAATTTGTTTTAATATTCAAATTTTGTTATATTTCTTCTATCAAGTAAAAGGCCTTTCTATTTTATTTCAATATAAGTAGTCTGTGTGTAGACTTGGTGTTGGAATTATTGTTAGATATAACTAATAATATAGATCAACAAACTGGATAAATATTAAGTGGACTGTATTAAATGATTGTAATAAAATAATTGAACCCGGTTTCGGGGATTGAAAGAATACTACAAGTATAAAAAATGTATTGAAGTATAAACAATGTTGAAGTATAAAATATGTGTCATAAAATGATAATGTATACAAAATTAACTTAAATATTTATGTAAACCATTAATTTTGACGAAGTGCTCTACAAGTTTGGCGAATAGAACACTGATTTTGAAAATAAATTTCAACAAATTTGTAAACGTTGTTGCGGCGTGAGCCTTTCCATGATAATTTGTCAATGCTTACTGAACAAAAATGTCAAAACAACATGGCTTCTACTTACCGTGAAATCACAGTTTTCCCTATAGAAAGTGCTATCACTCTAAAAAAAACCGATATGTCTATAAAGTGATACAGTGTATTTGGGACATGTTTTAGAATTCAATTCTAGCTGTTTTCATGAGATTTATTTAGATTAAAATCTGTAGAGGTTCTGGAGAATTAATTCCAGCTATTATTCTGTAATATGCAAATACTCATTCATAGTAATTTTCAATTTATATATTTTAATAACTAAGGTTTTTTCATTTCATAGAAGGATTATTACAAAATTCAAATATCGAATGAAATTTATTCTGTTAGGCTCCTATAAATTTTAATTCCAGAAGATTTAATTCAAAGACTTTCAAAATTAAATTAAACCATGTATTATAAACTTGACAGTGTTTTCTGTTGTTTTTCATGAAAATAAACTAAATTCAACATTTCCTATGAAAAACTTTTTGACAGTCCTTCTCTGAAATATTTCGAGTACTTTTAATGTAGAAATTAGAGTAATATCTTATCTGAAATATTAGTTACAATAATGTCAACATCAATATATAGAAAACCCACACAGAAGTACAAATATCCGAAAAAAAAAAATTCCAAAAATGTTATATTTCTAAAATGAATATTCTCCACAAATCTGAAGAGGTCCTTTCTAAACACATTAGTACTGCTCATGAAAACTGCTAGAATATTTTGAAACGACCATTCTTTACCAAAGAAAGAATCGGTTTTTAAGGCTGAAGAGTCACATCATGACCATTTTCTAAAAACGCAGATCTGCATAAGAAATTCTTTATGATGTTTTTTCATTATATTCTATACTTTTCACTTTAATAATGGAAAATAGGTATTTTTTTGATATATCTCAAACCTGTGGTGTCCTGTCCTTTACAGTATCCAAGACATAATCCGGATTTCGCAGGCATGCTCTCTGAGAATCACTTTATCAACCTGTCACGTAAGGAATGAATAAAAAACCAGAATTACTCTCCTTTTTCTCGAAATGTTTTCTAAGGACCCAAATGTTCAAAGCGCCTCAAACGTGTTTTGTTTTCGGTATAACATAATATAGCATTCAGGAGGATTTGTAAATAATTCAGGAATAAATAGAAGTCTGGAAATCTGCCCTGGAGAGACATGTCGTCAAATATTTATGCGATCCTGGTTGAGGGGTTCTTTCAAAAGGGCGCATTATAGGCATCATGATGTTTCTCTTGCTCGTTATCAGTTCAGAATATTGAGCACCTCTAAAGTTTTACTTTCGAAGCGAACGAGAGCGTCTTGCCTTTTATTCAAATGGATTACGGCGGTATTTAAATTGAGATAGGGAGTTGAGAAGCTTCGACGTGTTTAAATGGAATTAAATGAATGGCGGTTATATTATAAACATAAATATAATGTTTTTCTTAGATACGATAATCTGTTAATTATGTATTTATTGCCGAAAATTGTAATTTAGTTGCACCGCCTCTTTTTGAAAGTTTAAAGCTATATAAAAAAATGGAGGTGTAATTTTAAGAGTTATTAATAAGGAGTATGAGCTATGGTAATAGAAATTTCTAGAAATCAAGACAGGGTTTTGTAGATCACAGAGAAAAATTGCAGACATGCGCACGTTTCAAACTGATTGGTCAGTGCAATATATGCTAGTGATTGCAAATCTGTTCAGTATCTATATTCGCCATACACAAAGACTGCAAAGATATTTGGCACTATGCGCCATCTAGAGTATGCAAAATACATACACAGAAACTCTAAGATATTAATAATACACTAACGCCATCTGGAGAATTCAAAATACATACAAGACTGCGTTCGTAACGTGGAAATATCGAGAATACATTTCTTTACTTGAAATAACACGCAAAGATATGTCTTGTATTTATTTTGCATGTTCTAGATGACGTAAGTGTATTAGTAATATCTCAGAGTCTCTGTGTATGTATTTTGCATACTCTAGATAGCGCTAGTGTATTAGTAATATCTTTGGAGTCTCTGTGTATAGCGAATATAGATACTGGACAGATTTGAAGTCACTAGCATATTCTTTTTTATTCTGAAACCAAAATCGCTAACCCACCACAGCGAAGAGTATGATAAAAAAAGATAAAAGAAAATAAAACGCTATAGCTTGAGCTTGCGATTTTGTTCGTCCGCACTTGAAGCATCCTACTTCAATATAAGAAAAACAAATGTTAACTTCCGCTATTTTATTGATTTACACGACAATTGTTTCGTCATACCATGACTTCATCAGGTGAGTATTTAAACTGAGGTATACAATGCAAAACATGACCTTGAATACATAGCTCTGGTACAAAAAATAGAGGGGTGGAAAGAGATGGTATACAATTAATGAAAAATATTAAGTGGAGGGGATCTGTTTAAATCTATTTGATCATTCAGTAAAATTTGTCTTTTATTATATCTATTGATCTCTAAAGTTTCTAACAGATTTAGTTTCTGACTTTTGTTTTCGATATGTAATATTTCATAGTTCATATTGAAATAATGGCCAGTCTCTAACAAATGGTTGGCATAAATTGAATTCGGTTTATTATTAATTCAACATTTTTCATGTTCTCGTATCCTTGTTTGGAATGAACGGCCTATATGTCCTACATATATACATGGGCAATCACTACATGTTAACTTGTAAACTCCTGATTTTTTGTTTTTAGGAATGACGTCTTTATTATTTTTTATTGAGCTGCCTAAAGAATTAATAGTTTTAAATGAGATGTTATATTTTTCTTTTTTTCTTTAAATATCTAGCAATCTTTTCAGATTTTTGGCCTATGTAAGTTAATGAAATAAATTTGGTTTCGTTTGAATTGCTTTCTTGTAATTTATTTTATCAAGTAAATTGCCTACAATTAACGGATTAAAATCATTATTGAAAGCTATTTGTTTAATGGTTTTATAAAACCATTAAAAAACCAACAAAGAGTATACTCTGTCAAAATTTTCTTAAAATTTTCTTTCGTCATGGGTATGTTAACCAATCTATAAAGCATACTATTATAAGCTGACAATTTTTGTGAAAATGGATGGTTTGAAGTATAATGAATCGTACCATCTGTATGTGTAGGTTTTCTGTATATGGAAAAGTCATGTCTATTATTAATTTTGGTGATTTTTAAATGTAAGAAATTGATGCTATTATTTACTTCATTTTCCTGTGTGAATTAATTCAATTGTTGGATATAATTTATTGATAGATTCCAAAAATGAACCAAGTTGTCTATTTGTGCCATTAAATAAACAAATTATGTCATCTACATAGCGGTACCAATAAACGAAATCTTTAAAATATGGGAGTTTTTGGATATTGGTTTCTATGTGATCCATGAATATTTCTGATAACAAGGGGCTTAATGGGTTCCCATATGTAGATGACATAATTTGTTTATTCAATGGCACAAATAGACAACCTGGTTCATTTTTGGAATCTATCAATAAATTATATCCAACAATTGAATTCACACAGGAAGATGAAGTAAATAATAACATCAATTTCTTAGATCAAAAAATCACCAAAATTAATAATAGACATGACTATTCCATATACAGAAAACCTACACATACAGATGGTACGATTCATTATACTTCAAACCATCCATTTTCACAAAAATTGTCAGCTTATAATAGTATGCTTTATAGATTGGTTAACATACCCATGACGCAAGAAAATTTTGACAAAGAGTATAAAACCATTAAACAAATAGCTTTCAATAATGATTTTAATCTGTTAATTGTAGACAATTTACTTGATAAAATAAATTACAAGAAAGCAATATCACTTGTATATCCAAAATTTCAAAATTCAAACGAAACCAAATTTATTTCATTAACTTACATAGGCCAAAAATCTGAAAAGATTGCTAGATATTTAAAGAAAAAAGAAAATTATAACATCTCTTTTTTTTTGGTTTCAACAAGATGGTGCTACGCCTCATGCTGCTACCGTAACAATTGATTTATTGAAAGGAAGATTTGGTGATCACATTATTTCGACAAATGGTCCAATTAATTGGCCTCCAAGATCATACTACATAACTCCACTGGATTATTTTCTTTAGGGTAATATCAAGTCATTGGTTTATGCTGATAAACAAGAAACAATGGACGCTTTGGAAGCCAACATAAATCGTGTTATTGATGAATAAAGGCCTGAATTACTCGAAAAAGTGGTCCAAAATTGGTCAGGTGGAATGTGGTTCCCCAGAGCTAGTTGTGATGCCGAAAATTATTTTTAAAACATAAATGTCATAAAATTATCTTTCAAATAAAAAAAACATTGGCTTCAATCTTAATTTTAATGTGTTTTATTTCAATTCAAAGTTCTATGACTCTAAAAAAAACATATCCGACCGCTCGGCTGCGATTTTTGAGACACCCCGTATACTTCTTCAGCGAAAGAAAACCTCACTGCTCCATTCGACATCAAGGATCATTATCGTTACATACTCGGGAGACAGTTATACGTTTCCGTTAACAAAAGTGGCTGAGACCTAAGAAAAGCGATCGGAAATAAAAAAAAAATTGAGCGAAGCTGCAGTGACTGAACGGGCTGATGCAGGGGTTAACGCAGGGTCAGTCACGGTCAGAAAAGGACAAATTGGGCAGCTGACATGGCAGTTGAACTTCGATGTCCAACGTATGGATGGAATTTTCGTCGACCCCAGCGTTGTACAGTGATCAGGAAGGAAACCCAGAAACCATTATCAATTCATTTATATCGCCGAATCGATGGAGCAAAAGGACACACGGCTTTATCGCTTACTGGCTTTCCTTTTCAGCTTCGCCTTGGGACAATCCTTCCATTAAAATGTCCTCTCTTTAGACATAAAGAAATTATAAATCGGCGATAAACTGATAATGATTGATAGTAGTTGATTTTATGTATGAGATACCGATTTATTTATCGCGATTCATGATCCAGAAACGATGAATACCTTGAAACTAAAAATTGAAGTTGCCATTCATGATTTTGAGCCCCAAACAAGCGACAATGTACTGAAAAATTGAGTTGATTGGATGGATACTATAGCCATTTGAAAGAATTTGCTTTTCTTATATGTCAAGGTTACACCTTTCTAATTAACTCATAATTTTGCAAAAACATTCATTAGTTATTTATTTGTAGCTGATCGGAATTGCAAATTTTAACTTGGGCATCCCCTTTTAACCTAGAAATACGGTGAATTTTGTAAAGCACTCAGTGGTTCTATAGAATTTGTTGAAGAAAACCTATTTGATCTCTGCCTTTGCAGTGGAATAAATCATTCATTATGTACAGGGTGACAGGAAAAACCTCGGACAAATTTTTTTTGATTTAAAATTATTAAACAAAAGAAATTGAACAAAACAACAACCAATAAGTTGTGGTGTTTAGCACACGCCCTGAGCTTCTAAAACCGACCACACGCTTCAGTTAATTGGGTTGACATCCGGCGAGTAGGACGGCCATTCTGCAGATGTGATAAACGTGAAGTCTACCAGGTAATGTTATTGATTGATAAGGATTACTCCATGTCATCGCGCGAAGTGAGAACCCCTCCGAAGAGGTGAACCTACCAGCTTCCAGTTTGGGCCCCGACTCGAAAGCCAGAATCGTCTGACTGGTAGCACGAAGCACTATTCAACCTCTACTGGCTCCGCAGGTCAGTACCCGAGTTGATTTGAGAGGCAACTCACCCGCCGGAAGGAATTCTTATCCATCTATCCGATAAACCCAAGATTAAAGATTACAATTGATCCTGTTACGAGTACCGTCTAGCGGCCTGTACGTCCTGGCTCACCGAGCTCATGTGAAGTCATTTGATTGATCCTGGCGTCAAGCACTAATGGCAGAGCTATTTCGTCGAGATTCACAAACCCTAAATTTTTACCTATTGGTCAGAGGCCAGGACAGGCCGGTCGAACCGACATGTCCCGCTAAACCCCGAGTCGTTTCATGAGAATATCCTGAACATGGGGGTCTGCGAACAGATAAACGAAATACCCCCCTAGTCCAGCATGCGGACTTTCAAACACTGCCCCCTCGAGTCCAACACCAAAGGCGTGGCAAGGTGGTACAAGTAATACCTCTGGGCAAACCACCCCCCGAGGAAACGCAGTATGCTACATAACGCACTCAGTCATTACACAGAAAAATCCGTAGATTAATACTGCGATAGGGTAGAGTACGCCAGTTTTGAGGGAGAAGCCCTGTGCTACGACAGACTCTCTGTCACTGAGTTAATCAACCGTCTCAGCCCTCCATTTCACCAGAGTGGCAAAACTAGGGCCCCATTCGGAGATCTTCCACCATACAGGTCCAGTGACTGGCGCGAATGGCATTACGTTAGGCACCAAGACAATCCTGCATTTCGCCGGGACGAAACAAGGGTCTTAGTCCTGACAAGCACCCCATCATGACAAGATCTATGCCAGAGGGGCGTGTGATGAAACCCGGAATATGGTCTTACACTATTTTTGCGTTATTTTCGCTTTGTGATCCGGAGCAGAGAGCTGTTGAAAGGACCAATGCGTGTCGCCGAAGTGCTACTGAGCCCACAGAAGTACTGTGGCCTTGAGAATATCGCAGCAGTAGAATTCTTGGTTGATTTTGACCCCTTGATTCACGAAAACCAAGGGTGTTTTGCCACTGGCGCAAATTTTGCCCCAAACCATGACGGATTGCGGATTTTGACGATGTTCGACGATGGCCGATGTACCGCGAGCCTCTGCGGACCAGACTCTGTTGTCTGTTGTTTTGGTGGTTGTGCGATTGTTCTACGGTGAGAAGCTTCCCGTCTGTGAAGAGAATGCGCTTCCATTGCTGACCGCTGGAGAGACGAAGGAGTTGGCGGTACCTTTGAAGTCGTACATGCTTGTTTTCATCCGTGAGGAGTTGTACTTTTTGGAGTTTATATGGCTTGAGGTTGAACTTCTTTTTGGATATTTGATGAATGGATTCACGATTGATACTGGTCTCACGGGCTATTTTCCTCATGGCGACCCTCGGATTTCGATTGACTCGCTTTTCGACGATGTTGCAATTGGTAGGCGCATTGACAGTGCATTTTCTCCAACTTCCTGGAGGATGACCATCATGCTCCTTGACACGGCAAATTGCATCGGACACTGTTTGTTGAGGCACATTGAGCAAACGAACAATTTTGCATTAACACCCTGATGAAGCCGCTCCAAACTTGGACTACGTTTGTTTGCCATTCTAACACTCTGCGAAATAAAGTAATATCAAACTGAAAATCCACTTATTAGTACAAGAAAGTGTAGAGAATATAATAAAATAAAAATTATTTGGCTGAGCTAGAATAAGTTTGTTCCAGAGCACAGTAAAATTGTCCGAAGTTTTTTTTTGTCACCCTATATATTTTCGTTTGTTGTATTTGACGAGAAAGTTATTTTAACTTTGTATAATTTTCACCAACTAATTTAGCATATTTTCTAGTTCAACAAAATTCAATAACTACTGATATGATTTTAGTATATTAATTTCTTGTATTTATGATTATTAATAATCACAGTTATTATCCTTACGTTGGTGGTCAATTTGTTTTGAATTTATTTAATGATTTTTTTATTTTAATTATTAATCAAATTTTGAATAGTATTCATAATTTATCACGAATTAATTAGAAAAGTCCACTTTTGAATGGATTAAATTTACTTACCACGGAAGTTCTCTTTTATATATGATTTCAGTATGAATATTAGTTGGGCGTTGCCAGCTAGCTCTTAGAATTTTAATAAGCTAATTTTTAAAATATATATTGAATCAAAGTCATTTGAAAATTTGTGATGAATAAACTACCTACTCTATGTTCTAACCTACTAACCTTAATTCTAAATATTATAATACTAACGTCAACAAGCAATGATTTCAATTGATATTGTTTTTTCATAAATAAACTTATTTCTACCTTTGGTATCAATGTTCCTTTTATGTTGGCTTTGCTCTATTTCAGGAATTTGTTCTGGTTCTTGGAAAACGTTTCTGGAATGTTCGGATTTCTCAGCCCACTTTGTTGTTTGCTTCTTTTGGATTTATATTGTTGAATTCTTGATTGATATGTGGGATGTTTCCATTCACAACATTCAGGTAACGTATTTGTTGATCACATTTCCATTTACAATAATTATGTTGATTTCTTCTTTAGTTTTTGGAACTGGATTATTTAATAGAGAAATTTTTCTAATCAGAGAGACGTGTATGTACTCCAGAGTATCTTCATACTGAATCACTTTTTCTGTGCCTCCTCCTTTAATAGTTTTCACGCAAAATTGAATTTCATAGCTTACTAGCTTCTGTCAAAATTATTGAAAATTGATGCTTTCAATGATTTTACAAAATTTACATTATTTCGTGACTTTAAACTATTCTAAATAATCAATCTAAATTTCTGTGAATAATTTCGTATCAGTTTTATGAAAATTGGTTGAGTTTAAATACTTATTTTCATACCAAGAGTTTTCCAAATGTCAAAAAGTTTACATAATTTAACTTCTAATGCTTTTTACTGAATATTTATTTAATACTATTATTATAAAATTGATTAAATTTCTTTAGCTCAGATGCTATCACAACTTTATTAATGCCTAAGCATATTCAAGGATATAATTTGTGATAGTAACAAATCTTTTCAACACTTTTCTTCATGAGTTCAAACTAGATATCTAAGTTCAAATTACCTATTTATGGCAATTTTGGCTTTCTTAAACATTTAATTGAATGCTCCCTCTGAGGCTATTTTTATTTTTGACTATTGTTTAAGGAGTTTTCACTGGACTAGTGGTGATGTATTCTAAATATGCTTTTTCTTCTAAATTTTGGCTTGTGAGTATGTTTAAGAATTGAAATATCTATCGGGTGTTTTTTTTTTGAGTGATAGAACTTTCGATAACTGTGATCTGATAGAAGGTAGAACCAATGTTGTTTTGACATTTCTGTTCAGTAAGCATTGACAAATTATCATGGAAAGACTCGCGCCGCAACAACGTTTACAAATTGTGGAGATTTATTTTTGAAATCAGTGTTCTATTCGCCAAACTTATAGAACACTTTGTGAAATTTATGGTTTACATAATCAGAGCAGCTTATTCGTCGAATTATCGACAGATTTCGGACAACATTTTCGCTACTCGATGCAACAACAACAAGACAAAAAACTATACGTACAGAAGATAATGTCGCTGCTGTAAGTCATAGTGTTAATGATGATCCAGATTTGTCTACTCGTCGGCGTTCACAACAAGTTGGACTCTGTGCATCCACATGGAAACTTTTGCGTAAATATCTTGGTCTACACCCATACAAAATCAAACGAGTTCAAGAACTAAAGCCACTTGATCATAATTAGCGTCGTTTGTTTACTAATTAGGCCCTAGAATAGATGAAAGTTGATCCACTTTTTTATCGTAAAATTGTGTTTAGTTATGAAGCTCATTTCTGGTTGAACGGCTATGTAAACAAGCAAAATTGCCGTATATGGAGTGAAAACAATCCTCAAGAAGTTCTGCAGGTTCCATTGTATCCTGAAAAATGCACTGTGTGGTGTGCTTTACACGCTGGAGGCATCATCGGTCCATATTTCTTCAAAAACGATGCTGGAGCTAATACTACAGTGAATGGTGCTCGTTACAGATCAATGATTATTTATCTCAAAATTTGAATGGTATCGAACCAGTAGTGTTTTGGTTCCAACAAGGTGCTACACCTCATTCTGCTACCGTAACAATTGATTTATTGTAATTTATTTATTGTAATTGTCATTATAAAATAAAACACTTGTTTACATTTTCTACTTTATTGATAAAGTAGAAAATGTAAACGAGTGTTTTATTTTATAATGACAATTTGGCGATAACTTTATTTCGACAAATGGTCCAATTAATTGGCCTCCAAGATCATTGGACATAACTCCACTGGATTATTTTCTTTGGGTTTATGTCAAGTTATTCATTTATGCTGATAAAGCAGAAACAATAGACGCTTTGGAAGCCAACATAACTCGTGTTATTGATGAAATAGGGCCTGAATTACTCGAAAAATTTGTCCAAAATTGATCTGGTCGAATGCGGTTCCGCAGAGCTAATCGTGGTGGATACATGCCAGAAATTATTTTCAAAAATAAATGTTATAAAATTATCTTTCAAATAAAAAGAATTCGGCTTCAATCTGAATTTAAATCTGTTTTATTTCAATTTAAAGTTCTATCACTCTAAAAAAACACCCGATATATTTCTGTTTGAATTGATCTAATTTAATTAATTTTGATATGATTACACTCTAACCAGTCAACGTATATACAACGGTGAGTCTTTTCCTTAAATTTCATTGGTTTTCATTCCCTGAGTTCAAATAATAGTTATTATAACTAGTTTACACGGTGTAATTAATAAAATCCATGACAGTACATATTGGATTATTACATTTTGAAGTTCCAAGATAGGATTATGGTTTTGTCTGTATAATGTTTTTTTGCGCGAATTAATTAAAGGAAAGCAGTTTTCAAAAGTTGAAATGAAGAGTAACAAGTTGATGAATTAAGAAAAATTTCTCACGTTTCTCCGAGGAAGGTCCTGAAGTTGTCACTAATTAGTCCTATATTCCAAGGAAAGAAGTATCTCACGGAAAAACCTGAGCATTCCAGTACTCAGATAACGACTCAATTTTTTCACTCCTGGACTTCAAACAATCCTTGTTATATTTGTTTTTATACGTCTCAGGGAACAAATTCTTCGTCTCATTATAAAAGTACACTGCCGAATTCGAATTTGTCTTTGAAAAAACGAATGCGAAAAACCTCGCTAATAAAACAGCGCAGTTCTAACACTAACGTTATTGAACGATGTGCACGCAGCTTGCGCAATTTTTTTCAAATTTTCAAGACTGTGGGGCTGAGCAATTTACCTTCCACAGTGGTAGGAGTGTTTTTAACTGCAGAGGATATTCAGGCTGGAAACAAAAAACTAGTACAATTCTCTCTGCGTTTCGTTATGTGGAAACATGAAGCACATATATTAGGTCCGAAGGATTGGTTGAAGGGACGGTTGGGTTAGAGATGGGCGGATTTCGTTAAAAACTACATCCGTCCTAACGTGATGACCCACCCTAACGTCTATGGCGCAGGGACGGGCTCGAGAGTGGACAAAATCGATGGTTAATTGAAAACGTTACATTTCTGTCTAATAATACACGTAATTATTCCCTAATATGTACAGAATGGCTAAACGGAAATTTGACCCCAACCAGAATTCAGAAACGAAGAATTTTCGAAGATTTAAAAAAACAGGTCAACTTCTGTTTTGAGGTAGACGAATTTCCATCATGGGTTTGTTCCGAAGAAACCACCCCCATGGAGTTGACATCCACCCCAACAGTTTTTTAATAGGGAAGAGATTTCATTTATTTAATTATTTACATAAACAGGAAACCAAACAAGAAAGACGATGTGAACTTAATCCTAAACACTTTCAAATTTCATCTGCAAAATATCTAACTAAAATATCGGGTGTTTTTTTCAGAGTGATAGAATTTTCGATAGGGATAACTGTGATTTGACAGAAGGTAGAAGCCATGTTGTTTTGACATTTGGTGCAGTAAGCATTGACAAATTATCATGGAAAGACTCACGCCGCAGCAACGTTTACATATTGTTGGAAATTTATTTTCAAAATCAGTGTTCTACACGCCAAACTTATAAAGTACTTCGTTAAATTTATGGTTTACATAATCGTCCATCAGAGCAGCTTATTCGTCGAACTATCTATAGATTTCGGACAACATTTTCTCTACTCGATGCAACAACAACAACAAGACCAAGAACTGTACGTACAGACGAAAATATCGCTGCTGTAAGACATTGTGTTAATGATGATCCAGATTTGTCTAATCGTCGACGTTCACAACAAGTTGGACTCTGTGCATCCACCACATGGAAAATTTTGTGTAAATATCTTGGTCTTCACCCTTACAAGATCCAACTGGTTCAAGAACTAAAGCCACTTGACCATAATAAGCATCGTTTGTTTGCTGATTGGGCCCTAGAAAAGGTTGAAGTAGATCCACTTTTTTATCGTAAAATTGTGTTTAGTGATGAAGCTCATTCTGGTTGAACGGTTATGTAAACAAGCAAAATTGCCGTATATGGAGTGAAAACAATCCTCAAGAAGTTTTGCAGGTTCCATTGCATCCTGAAAATTCCACTGTATGGTGTGGTTTACACGCTGGAGGCATCATAGGTCCATATTTCTTCACAAACGATGCTGGAGCTGATGTTACAGTGAATGGTGCTCATTACAGATCGATGATCAATGATTATTTGTTTCAAAATTTGAATTATGAATAATTTGGGTATCGACCCAGAAGTGATTTGGTTCAAACAAGATGGTGCTACACCTCATGCTGCTACCGTAACAATTGATTTATTGAAAGAAAAATCTGGCAATAACATTATTTTGAGAAATGGTCCAATTAATTGGCCCCCAAGATCATGCGACATAACTCCTCTGGATTATTTTCTTTGGGGTTTTGTCAAGTCATTGGTTTATGCTGATAAACCAGAAACAATAGACGACTTGGAAGCCAACATAACTTGTGTTATTGGTGAAATAAGGCCTGAATTAAATAATATTTAAATAAGGCTATTCTGATTTTCACAAATTTATTGATATGTTTACAAACATTGTTTCGCTATCACAGTAGTATCATCAGGCAAGATCACATTTTGAATAACAGTTTGAAACTAAATGTGTTTCCGAAATACATAACATTAAAAACGAAGAATAAAAGTACTACTGCTGACAAGGGACGAATATATGGTGAAGATCTGGTTAGAAGGAGACATGAAGAGAGAATATGCCAAACGAGATGCCCACAACGTTTTTAAAAACAATTGTTGTGGACATATCAATAAATTTGTGAAAATCAGAATAACCTCATTTAAATATTATTCAATATGGATTTTCACCAAGTAAGGACTGATACAATTCAATATTTAAGGCCTGAATTACTCGAAAAAGTGGTCCAAAATTGGTCTGTTCGAATGCAGCTCCTCAGAGCTAGTCGTGGTGGACGTATGTCGGAAATTATTTTCAAAACATAAATGTCATAAAATTATCTTCCAAATAAAAAAAAATGGTTTTCAATCTTAATTTAAATGTGTTTTGTTTCAATTTTAAGTTTTATCACTCTAAAAAATCACCCGAACATTCTGTAATTCCTACCTAAATATTGACCTAGTTCTCTCCTAAACATAGACATAGATAAATTGAAAATTTCCATGTTATAAAGATGCCAATGATAAAAGCGCTTTATTCTAAAAAAAAAATTGAGTGATAAAATAAGGATGTACGGGCTCTAGGTATAATAGGTCTCTGCGACGACCAGTGAAAATGGGGACATTAAAAAAAATTCATAGATCAATGGAAAATCGAAGTGGACATTTACAATTCGGTATACGGTTGCAACAGCATATTCTTTTCATGAAATTTTCCATGACCAATTCGAACATTTGCAACTTAATGTCCTCGATAACTTCACGAATTCCATCTTTAAGGTCTTGAATCGATTCACGTGTCCCCAAAGGAAAAGTCTATAGGTGTTAAATCTCAAGATCTCGGTGGCCAATTGTGATCACCTCTTCGAGGAGTAACAAGGACAGAAAACTTTTCTTGCAGATTTACGATTGTTTCATTGCTTGTGTAGCATGTAGCACCGTCTTGATGAAAATAAACAAAAACAAAATCAACATCAATATCTTCCAATTGCAGCTATAAAAAATTATTAATCATAGCTCGGTAAAGCAATCCATTCACCGTAATAGTTTTACCAGCCTAATTTTCGAATAAGTAAGGTCCAATCACACCGTCAGCCCAAAAATAGTACCTGTCACACGTTGAGGATGGAGAGGCTTTTCCACAATCATTCTTGGATTTTCAAAGTCACAAATACGGCTATTCTACTTATTAACGAATCATCCAAGGTGAAAATGACCTTCATCATTGAAGATGATTTTTCGATGCAAATCTGGTTCATTTTGAAGCATTTCAAGAACCCAGTCAGCAAAGATACGACGTTGCTTGTGATCGACCGGCTTGAGTCCTTGTATAAACTGAATTTCAAGAGTCTTAAGATCTAAATCTTTATGATAAATACGGTGTAATGTTGTTTGTGGAATGCCTAGTTCCAAAGATCGATAAGGAACCGATAAACCTGGGTTTTCGTTAACTCGAGCTACAGCAGAAATATTCTCAGTTGTTCTTGAGCGGCGCGCAATTTTTGTATTGTATTTTAATAATTTCAATGAGTCGTTGAAGCGTGTGTAGTTCCATTTTTAGTACTGGCGTAGTTTTTACTTGCTAAATTTCAGAAGAGGACATTTCAAAAATGACAGCTGTCCAGATGACGGACTATTCAAAATGAAATCCTTCATTAGAAAACCCTTCATAATAAAAAGATCCGATGTCGAAGCTTCGTCATATGAATTGCGTCTATAAATTTTCAATTTTCAGGTCTGTCAATGGAAGTTGAAATCTATTTCTTTATCCTTCAGATAATTGAACGCCTTTTCAACGTTTCTGGTTGCTTAGAAACATTCGCTTTTTTTCTAGGCTTCAAATATAAAAAACCGCTCCTCATCTACGAACTTCTTTTATTATTTCTGTCGATCCTCTCAGTTCTTAATGAAATCCATCTTACCGAATCTGGTAGGAATGTTCCAATTATAGCCTGAATAAAATCCCATCAATTTCAGCTATACACAGATAAACAAATACCGGGATTAGTCGGTTATTTATTGTCCAATTAACGGTAATTTGTCATGGCCGTCGAGGGTGGAATTCAATGAAATTCACTAATGAATTCGAAGTGGATAAATCATTAGTATCCACGTAGTCGAAAAAAACACGAAGTAAACTTCGATTCATCGAATAACCAGAATTTCCGCGAGAGGAAATTGCGCGCTCATTTAATATCAAGTCTTATAGCTGCTGCAAATTTTCACAGCGGCTTGTATTAAATTATCCGAACTTCGAGATTCTTCACGCTTCTGTGTTATTTCGATTTAATATAGTTTCTCAATCGCCACTGAAAATTTCATATTTTACGTTTGGAGGTACTTAGGAATCAACGTTCGAAAAGAGAATAAATTAAAATGCGAAACGATTCCTGAGGAAATTGATAAAATAACTTTAAATTCAGAAAATATCTTTAAACTTCTACAAAATAAATTGAATTTAAGCCCCATAAGCATTATATTTTTGAGAGTTGATGTAGCAAGGCTTGTGTGTGAAAAAGTTCAATTAATTCTACGCACTAGTTTTGGTTGGTGCCCTTTTAAATATAAAGAGCAACAAGCAGCATTCTCGTCATATTTTAATATAGAAAAGGTGAAAATACTGTTCAAGCCACAAATAAATTAACCGATATGTATGGAGATGTTTTGACTGTACGCTACTGCCAGAACTGGTTTGCAAAATTTCGATTCGGCAGTATTGATGTCGAAGATGCACAGCGTTCCGAAAGGCCGGTTGAAGCTGATAAAGACACGATAAAGGCATAAGTTGATGCAAATCGGCGAACAACAACACGTGAAATCGTTGAAAGGTTAAATTAATCGAATTCAATTCTTTTTGACAACTTGAACGGCCTGGGTTTAACCTAGAAGCTCGATAGATGGGTTCCCCATGATCTCACGGAGAGAAATCTGTATCGTCTCGCTGACGTCTGTGTTTCGCTTCTCAAGCGCATCATTAATGGAGACGAAAAATGGGTTGTATATAACAATGTCAAACGGGAAAGATGATGGAGCAAGAAAGATGAACCGTCTCAAAGCATTTCGAAAGCCAATATCCATCAAAAAAAAAGGTGACGCTGTCTGTTTGGTGGGATTTTAAACGAATCGTTTTTTCTTGAGCTTTTACCGGATAACACAACAATTAATTCGGGAGTCTACTATCATCAGCTGTACAAACTGAATGATGCATTTCAACAAAAAAGGTCAGAATTAATCGACAGAAAAGGTATAGTGTTTCACCAAGATAATGCGAGACCTCATACAAGTTTGGTCACTTGCCAAAACCTTTTACAGCTTGAATGGGATACACTACCATATTCATCATATTCTCCAGATCTGGCGCCTTCAGATTATTATTTGTTCCGGTTATTGCAAAATGCTTTGCACGGTAAAACCTTTACTTTTAATGAAAAGGTCAAAAATCACCCGGATAAGTTTTTTACCAGTAGAAACCAAAAATTTTATGAGCATGGAATCATGCTCCTATCAGAAAGATGGCGAAAGGTGGTGGACCAGAATGGCCAATATATATTGATAAAATATTTATTCATTATACGAAAATTGTCCTTTATTTTCTCAAAAAACACGAAATTACTTTCCGAACAACCCAATAAAATATTTTTCAATGTCTAGGGAAAAACTTTTTACACTTTACGACATATAAACATATCAATACAAATTTATGAACACAACATATGTATGTATGTACATCAATAGTTATATTCAAAATAGAACCATTCCAAATCCATATAAAATTCTCGAAATGAAGAATTGGTCAATTCTCTGAAACCTTCACAAATTTAATCTGAAGAATCTCTCGTTTTTTTTGCTTAATTAAATTAAATAAAAAATGAGACAAAATAGGAAAAATGAGAAAAATAAAAATTTTTCGATTATTTATTTTTGATTAATTATAGTTATTTAACAACTTAATCCAAATTCAATAGTTCGTTTTACCACCTCTTCTTTTAATAAACTGCCCAATACGCCTAGGCATCCCACGAATAAAGTCATTAATGAAATTTTCAGGTATGAAATGAAATAATAAGATGCGGTTTTTTACTTGATAGAACAAACTTTGGATATCAAAACATATTTAATCTGTTAGTCTTCTACAATATTAATTTAAAAAAAATTTTTAAGAAACTTTTAGAATTAAATTAATGTCTTAAATAAGCACTGCTTATATTTAATAGACGTATAAAAATCAAAATTCACTATACAATATCAAATGGATTAAAAAAAACCCATAAAATAAATCATTAATTAAAATTAAAAATAAGTAATATCGAATGTTATTCCATTTGACATTGTATAGTGAATTTTGATTTTTATACGTCTATTAAATATTAGCAGTGCTTATTTAAGACATTAATTTAATTCTAGAAGTTTTTTTTTTATTTTTTTTAAATTAATATTGTAGAAGACTAACAGATCAAATCTGTTTTGATATTAAAATTTTCAGGTATATCGTTCCATTCTTTCTGAAGGGCTAAACTCAATTCCTGAAGAGTTGAAGGTAGGTTTTGGCGATTGGATATTGCTCTCCCTAAGTAATCCCATACGTGCTCAATTGGATTCATGTCTGGTGAGTTTGCTGGCCAGTTCATTCTCTGGATATTGTTCTCTTGAAGAATGTTTTGAACCCTTCGTGTGCGTGTGGTGGGGCGTTATCATCCTGATAAATGAAATTATCCCTACATTCGTTGCGCAGAGGAACAGTGATTGGTTCAATGACATTTTCTACGTAGATCGCACCAGTCATTGTTCGTTCAACGATAATAAGAGGGGTACGGCGATCGAACATTATACCCCCCATCACATTATGCGCCCGCCTTGAGTCGCTCTAGTCTGCCTGGAACTCTCCAAACCCTTTCTCGTCGACTATCACTTTGTAAACCGCATCGTGACTCGTCCGAAAAAAGTACATTTCGCCATTGTGGTAAAAGGCAGTCTTGGTGGTGTTTTGCCCATTACCGACGGGTAGCTCTATGTCCAGGTGATAGCCGAGGAACTCTTAAAGGTCTTCTTGCTCTTAAATTTGAGGAATGAAAGCGCCTCCTTATGGTACTGGTTGAGAATACCCGTCTAAAAGTCCTCAAAACAATGACTTCGAAGGTCTGTTGCAGATACCATTCGATTCCTTCGAGTAAAATTTGCGATTTAATGGTCTTCCCTTGCAGATGTTACTCTGGGTCTGGGCCAGGCACCGTTTTCCGAGCAACGCTGCCGGTTTCCAGGAAAAGAGCCACTATGCGCCTCACTGACTTCCGTGGAATATTCAAACGTTGCGCAGTCTGGTGGTTAAACTGAGAAATTGGATGTTCCGGCATTTTCCACGGAATATTCTCAATATTACAACTCTCATTATTCGCTAAAAACTGATTAACATCGAATACACCTGTATTCTCCAAAACAAGAAACATTTTTTGCTGGTTTATTGTTTTCATTTAAGTGATAAGATAGTGAAGATTCCACGCACAAAAACTTGTCATTAGATTCAACAAGTCATTCAGATGTCAATGAATTAATCAAACCAACATAAGTACCTACAGTTCTTTTTTACTTATTATTAGTAATATTTATCGTAAACGTACAATTAGACGCATTATGCAAGTTAATCGCCGAAGTCAAAATGTTGGTTAGAATCAACTGCTCCTTGGAGAAAGCTAATGGCTCTGAATTGTAGTTTGAAGATGATGGAGCATTCAAATTAGGAATTTTGTTGGACATTCCTTTATTCATGAAAATTTGAGTTTCAATTTATTTTATCCGCTTGCAGAAAAAATGTTGTTCCTAACTCATATGGAAAGTGCCTGTCCTACACTCAACTGCTTGCCCAAATGACGCGAAGCGGCAGTTTTCTCCGGGAAAATATCATTTACCGCACTTGTTAGGAAAATGCCTGTTTCCACCACAAGAGTTGATTTTTGATAAATTTAGTTTGTAGTCTATTTACTTCCAATAAAATGTCGGTTTGCCTTTGATGACTAAGGTTTTCATCTGTCAAATGAAGTGTTTGTCAAAACTACATTTCCTTCTCTAAAATGAATTTTCGAAGAAGATGAAATTCAAGAAGCAGCAAATGCTGCATGTTTTTCATTTTACCGGAGAAGTCTAAGAAACGTTACCAAACAGCATATGAGTATTTCAAAGAGTGGTGTCTGAACACGAAGGGAGCAAACCGAGAATTAACATTTCATTGAGTCTCGGTCAGTACGCAACCATATTCTAGGCAGAACCATTTGCCATTTAGACCACGGCAGATCTGCTGATAAAACGGCAAATCCACCACGGAAAAATCAAAATATTTAGTGAAACTCGGTAAATACTGAAAGCTCTGAAATCCAGCTATTGTACATCGAAAACTTTCTGGAGTTGCCTCACGGCTTTAAAGCACGATCGGTATGTATAACACAGTCACTCTTGTTTGGATACCGAGCCACTCAAACTATTTGGGTAACGAAGAGGCAAATCGGCTGGCGTTTGCTGGAGACACACTGCCTCTGGTAGGCCTGGAATCATTCCTGGGAATACCACATGACGTGGCTAAGAGCACGATAACAGGCTGATTGAACTTGACTAGAGTCTTTCTGGCTAAGCCATCCTGACCTGAAACATTCGAAGGCGTTCCTTGGAATAGCTTCGAACCAAAAGACGGCGGACTTAGCGCTAAGTCTGGATAGGGCCTAACTCAGAACATTTAACGAAATTATGACCGGTCACTGCAGGCTGAAAGCGCATTTACACTAAATCGGTCTGGCTGAAGATAATGAATGCTGTGTCTTGAGGACACTGAAACAGCCATGCACATCGTCTCAGAGTGCCCAGCGATGAATCGCATCAGATTCGAGGTCTTTGGTCAGGCGTTTTTAGCCCACTGCGAACTGAAAAAATTATCCCTGAACAAGATTGTCAGATTTATCTAAAAACTGGATATAACTTTAATTCCAACAATTTCCATTTCATTTGTAGGTGATAACAATATCGATTCCTGAATAATAATTCTTTTGTTAGGTTGTTTTATTGGACTCTTAATCTTCCTTGCCAAATTGGGTCTGACATCTACCAGATAAGCATTAAATATTTCTGCTATATATTCAATACGTTCAATTATTGAACGTCCATCCGATATAATCTCTTTTATAATTGAAGTTTCTCGATTGTTATTAGTTACTTTATGTATAGTTTTCCATAGATTTCGTGAATTATCCTTGTTGATCTCGATTTGGCTTCAGTGGTGATTCAATTTTGCTATTCTTATGATCCCCTTCAAGGGGTTACGACAATCAAGATACTGGTCTCTTAAAGTCTTATTATCCCTATCTATCGCCCCCATGGCATTAGAGCTTAGCGCACTGAGGGCGCTTGTCAATACGGGGACCCTAGTTTTATCCCGGTGAAATGGAGGTTGAGTCTTGGTGGCTAACGTAATGCCACTTTGCGCCAGTCCCTGGACCTGTGCGGTGGAAGATCTTCCTAATGGGGTCCTAGTTTTGTCATTACGGTGAAATGGAGGGCTGAGCCAATTGTTTAACTCAGTTACAGAGCGTCCGTCGCATCGCAGGGCCCCACCCTTAAAACTAACGTACGCTACCATATTGCAGTAAATCATCGGATTTTTCTGTCCACTGACGATAACTCGGGAGGGTGGATGCTCACAGGTGGTACCTGTACCCATCTGGCCACCCGATTGGTGTTGGACTCAAAGGAATAGTGGTTGAAAGTCCGCATGCTGGACTAGGGAGGTATTTCGTTTATCTGCTCGCAGACACTAATGTTCAGGATATTCTCATGAAATGTCTCAGGGTTTAGTGGAACTTGACGGTTCGACCGGCCTCGTCCTGAACCTGGATCTATTGTGAGACGTTTCAGGGTTTGTGGATCTCAAAAAAACAGCTAGTCCGTTGGTGCTTGACGCCAGGATAAATCGAAAGACTTCATATGGGTTCGTGAGTCTTGACGTACGCCCGGATTGACGGTGCTCGTACCAGGATGTATTGAGACATCAATCTTGGGATTATCTTAGTTCACGAGACAGTGCAGAGCCAGTAGAGGTTGGATAGCGCTTCGCCAATCAGACGAACTGAAGCGCAAACTGAAAGCCGGTGGGTTCATCTCTGCGAAGGAGTTCTCGCTTCGCGCGATAATATGGCGTAATCCTTATCACACTTTCTGCCTCTGGGGGCAGACTGTGGAAACTGCTGAGTAGTCACTTGGTGCAAGAGCTCCAGAAACAAGATGAGAAGAGACCCCGTGTATCGACATCACGAGTCACAATTCGGATTCATTCCAGGACGATCCACTACGGATGCGTTACTGAAATACAAGAATAAGGTGAAGAGCAGCAACGCTAAGTACCTGAACACGTTGTTCGTCGATATAAAGGGTGCCATCGATAATGTATGGTGGCCCTCTCTCATGCGGATCCTGAAGAGAAGAAATGCTCCCTGTAACACCCTGAAGATGATGAAGAGCTATCTAACGAACAGAACCGTCGAGTACGAACAAAACGGCTTTGTTTTTAAAAAGCACATCACCAAAGGATGTCCCCAGGGCTCGGTTCTAGGGCCTGACCTATGGAACTTCATCCTTGAGGAACTCCTAGAATCTGCCTGGCCTGATGGCGTCACACCCATTGCCTACGCAGATGACCTGGCCATCACCGTAGAAGCCGAGAAACGCGAGGAACTTCTTCAGAAGATGCAAACCTCAATGGACAAAATCCTTATCTGGGCGCACTCCAACAAGCTCCAGATTTCTGAAGAAAAAACCGTATATATGGCAAACATATCCCTCAAGAGAGTACACCACAGGGATGTTCAAACCCACATATACGCCAAGAAAATGAATAGAGTGGACCAGTACAAATATTTGGGTCTCGTCATTGACCCAAAACTGAATTTCGAGAAGAACGCTGCCTACGCAACCAACAAGACGAGAAGAATAGCCATGTCTCTCAGGAAAAGTATCAAAACCAAGTGGGACCAGGACATCAAAACTTCGGCCCTCACCATATACCGTGGGGCCCTCCTTCCCATCCTGAGTTACGCGTCCAACGTCTGGCTGGACAGGCTGCACTTCTCCAAAGTCAACAGGAAATACCACTCTATTTATGGAACAATCTCCCAAACCATGACACAGTGCTACAACTCTGTATCAACCGAAGCAGCCGGAGTCATGGCGGGCTTAACCCCCGTCGACCTGGAAATCGAAATGAGGACCTGCATCAGCAATCTTCGCAGAGGCAGGTCTGAAACTTTCCAGAACGAAGCAATCGTGCCCCTCCAGTTCGATTCGATTCGACATGCACAAATGTACCTCCAGATGAAATCAGAAGACATATGGCAGGAAAGATGGGAAAACTCGACTAAAGGTAGAATTACATTCAAATTCTTACCTGAAGTCGCACAGGAAAGACCTCTGAATATTGACTTCCTCAAAGCCCAAGTATTGTCAGGACACGGCGAATTCGGCTGTCACCTGAAAAGAATCGGGAAATCCGAATCTGACAGTTGCGACGCCTGCCCCAACGAAACAGACGACCCAATACACAGGATATTGAACCGCCCAAAATACTTGGACACCCAGGAGTTAATAAACGAAGAAATCAGAACGTGGCCACCTGACCTAAAACATATCCCTCATCTGGAGAACAGGAGCATTTTCGAACAATTAGCCAGTCCCAGTCCGTGCTAATTGGCAACCAGAACTGGAACCCCCCACTGCCCTCAATCCAAAACCCGTAGGAAATCTTTTCTTGTCTGCCAGCGTGGTTAATCCAACACAGAGACAGAAATCAGGAAAAACCAGGACTTCCCCCCTCTTACTCGTGAACCACCTGGCCATAAAATCCAGAGACTCCCGGGGAACTCACATCCTCCAGGAAAACAAGAAAACGAAGCCCCACCCTACTCGAGACGGAACCTGCAGCGGCAAACCTTAGGACTCAACAAGTGTAATTTGTGAAGTGTCGTGACGGGCATCGCGATAGTGAAGTGTCGTATCGGCTAAAGTGGCGCAAAGTATTCCCAGAGACACCAGCAGGAATCAGAACAATAATACTTCCCAAATGGAAGTTAACAAACCTGTTATTTGCCTAAACTTTGTACCACTTTATGAACTATGGCATACTGCGCTATGCATCACTGTTCACATCTTACACTTCTATTGTTATTTTTATCCTTTTATTCCTTATTGTTACTTTAATTACTTTACTCTTTGTACTCTGTCATAACAATGTTTCTCTGAAATCAGGCACCCAATATGGTGCCGAAACTGTATTTCATGCAATATTTTTGAAATAAACGTGCCGTTGGGCACCTTTTTTTTTGTGCAAGAGCTGCGCTCACATGCCAATTCAACTAACTGGTAGAATCCACGTGTCCCTTTCATTTTGGAACTGCCTGCAGAGTTGGTCTCTTCTCTTTATTGACCTTTGCTTGATCTTGGTTGTATTATTTACCAAATTGTCCCGCAAAATAGAACAGAAGAGAGTCGCTGCTTCCTGAACACCATAATAGATCAAATAATCAATGTCGTAACAGACTACTTACTACGTCAGTAGTGGAAAAATAGCTCATTATGAAACCACGAAATTTTGAGGTTCATGGAATCCCAGTTTTTCTGCAATATACCAGTCAATGCTCAGTTTTTCAGAATCCCCATCCAGGTACCTCCCTAATCCGATCTCGAAACCCATATCCCTGTGTCCTCTGACGAATGTCTTTACTCCCCATTTGCTTATCTGCCAACAAATTCAATCCTGCATCGCCTTGTACTTGAGCGCGGGGTCGCGTCCCCGAACCGAGACCTTAATCAATGAATTTAATTTACCATCAAAGAAGATGATCGTCCTCACAATTTCGAGACGCTTCCGTCGCAATTTTCAATTTCGCCAGGAAGAAAACCTCTTTATTGGGATTTTCCAATGAAGACCGAGATTTTTATTTGCGTTTCGGTGTCCCGGAATCTATTTGTGGCAGTCTCTTTCCAGTAATTCAACGTTTCAAATCTGCGCCGGCGATAAATCTCTCTTTATATGTATTTGCGACGACGGGCAACATCCCTGGCTATATATTTCTCGCCTCTTCTCAGAAGTGTCAGCCTCGTCACAAGTGTCGTAAATTCCGGCCTGATTTAATATTGTGCCCCATAAATTGAATTTTTCAGAAAGGTGCGTCTCTCTGGAAAGGTTATTCGTCTATGAGATGAACCGCAGTATATCAGATTGGTCCGGATACACATGTATCGTTTGTTGCGTTGGGCCCGCCCAATCACGTTCCGTATACGATAAAGGGGAAGAATGCGAAATTTATAAAAGCGCTGACATGCCAGTTAAACTTATTCGTACGTCAGTTGTAAGACAAATTTGCCAAATTATAGTTAGACATATATAATAGGTTGGGGGGAAAGATCCATTATTTTTGTATGAACTTCAAGACTTCATTCAATATTATTATTTAAATATTTTAATCTTAGCCTTCTACATATTTAATTTCAAAAAATTATATTCATTAATTATAATTTCAGGAATTAAATTAAATTAATGTCATATAAGTACCACCTATTTCAAACGACATATAAAATAAACATTCATTATAAGACATCCAAATGATATAACCAAAATCCAATAAAAAAAATTGTTAACCACAATCCTATAAATTAAATATTTTGAGTAGACAAAATTTTGCTTCTGCTCATCAATCTTATGAAAACAGATATCTTTCAAAAATGTTTAACATAATCTTAAGAATTTCACCATAAAACTATCTTACTTAGAATATTCAATATTATTGGATATCTAACTAAGTTAGTTTTTATAAAATCTCAAGATATGTAAAAACATTACTAAAAAACAGGTTTAAAGAGAGACTGCTTCGAAAGTACTCAATTATATTCATATTCAATAATATATAAAATCAATCAACAAAAATATTTTCTCACCTTTTAACAATTCAGAAAGCTTCTGGTAAATGAATACTGAAAATTTAAATGAAGTGTAATGTTAACTCAAATAAATAATTCGGTGGTTTACCATTGATCTAAAAGATTGAAAGGCAATTTAACGGTCTCAGAGATAGCGCAAGAACTAACTGTACAAAGAATGTTGAGGAAACCAAATAATTATATATTATGAATAAAATAAATACAGGTTTATACTTCATAGAAGGTGTATAAAATTATTTGAATATTTTAATATTAGCCTTCTACATATTTAATTTCAAAAAATTATATTTAAATATAATAACTTCAGGAATTAAATGAAATTAATGTCATATAAGTAGTTGAAGTTTTAATTATTAAATATAATTTTTTTAAATTAAATATGTAGAAGACAGATATTAAAATTTAAATAATACCGTCTATCAAGTATAAACCTCTATTCATTTTAATTTAGTCATAATATTTAATTATCTGGTTTCCCTAACATTCTTTATACAGTTAGTCCTTGTGCTATAACAGAGACCCTTAAATTATCTTTCAATCTTTTAGATCAATGGTAAACCACAGAATTATTTATTTGAGTTAACATTACACTCCATTTAAATTTTCAGTATTTATTTACCAAAAGCTTTCTGAATTGTTAAAAGGTAAGAAAATATTTTTATTAATTGATGATATACTACACTGTCAAGAAAGTACCGGGAATTTTCAATTAAAACAACATTTTTACATTTAATCGTCAAAATTTATTGGGTCGCCTTCAAAATAGGCTCCATTTGCTCCAATACATCTATGCCAACGGCACTTCCAATTATCGAAATATTTCGCTACGAATTCGTAGTGCACCACGCCACGGATATCGAAGAAAACAATGACCATCTCCTTCATTTTCGAGCGGCTTTGGCGTGGTTTTTTCGGTTTCGGCTCATTTTTTGCCACCCATTCCGATGATTGCTGGCTTGTTTGCATATCGTACTCGTAGACCTAGGTCTCATCACCAGTTATAATGCGTTTCATGAATGTAGAATCGGAATTACAGCGATCCAGCATGTCTGAAGCAACCTGTTCGCGATGACGTTTTTGAAGAAAATTCAGGTCTTTCGGTACGAGTCGTGCGGCCACCTTTCTCATGCCCAAAATATCAATCAAAATCGTACGTGCGGACTCGTGGGATATCTTAAGATCATGTGCTCTCAAGCTGGTACGACGGTTTTCCAGCACCCTATCCTTAATTTTATCGACGTTATCTTCGATCGAAGTGGGCGACCACTTCACGACCGTCCTTGAAGGCTCTGTACCACTGATATGCACGAGTTTTCGATAGAGCATTATCACCAAAGGCCTTTTGCAACATTTTCAATGCATCGGCACACGAAAATTCATTTGCAACACAAAACTTTAAACAAATTTTTTGCTCAACGTAATCACCCATAGTAAAAATCGGCACGCACTCTGACATCGACTGACTTAATCAGCTGTTGCAAACACACTAGTTGGCAGATCCCGCTCAAGCTTGGCACAGTAATTAAGGACAGTGGTACCAACCTAGGAAAAAAATAATTTACCTGCCTCATTGCCCCGCCAGATTTAAATCGATAAGTCCCGGTACTTTCTTGACAGAATGTATATTATTGAATATGAATATAATTGAGTACTGACGAAGCAAAGTCTCTCTTAAAACTGGTTCTCTAGTAATAATTTTACATATCTTGAGATTTCATAAAAAGTAATTTAGTTAGATATCCAATAATATTGAATATTCTAAGTAAGATAGTTTTATGAAATTCTTAAGATTATGTTAAACATTTTAGAAAGATATCTGTTTTCATAAGATTGATGAGCAGAAACAAAATTTTGTCTACACAAAATATTTAATTTATAGGATTTTGGTTAACAATTTTTATTTATTGGATTTTGTTATATCATTTGGATGTCTTATAATGAATGTTTGTATTATATGTCGTTTGATATAAGTGGTACTTCTATGACATTAATTCAATTTAATTCCTGAATTAATAATTATTGAATATAATCTTTTGAAATTAAATATGTAGAAGGCTAATATCAAAATATTTAAGTAATTTTATATATCTTCTATCAAGTATAAACCTCTATTCATTTTATTCTGTTCAATATGTTTCGGATTGTTTGATTTGGGTCAACTAAGCATCGTCTTGTATGATTTGTTATAATTTCAAAGGTATCTTCAAATGCCTCTCTCATAGAAGTCTTGCTCCTTATGGGCGGAAAACTCTAGTAATCGATTTTTACAATCTTCTCTTGGTGTCAATTTCACATCACTCAGGAAGTTTTGCAGTGCGAAAAACTTATGGTAATCGCTTGGAACCAGGTCCGCACTATATGGTGGATGCATTTAAACCGCTCCCGTACTTTCAGGCGAGTCATTATAGACGTCTGTGGCCTGGTGTTGTTCTGATGGAACACAACACCTCTTCTTTTGGTCAATTCTGTCCATTTTTGGACAATCGCTAGCTTCAAACGGTGCAGTTGTAGGTAGTAGAGATATGAATTTAGTGCTTGACCATATGGAAGCAGCTCATAATAAATGATTCCTTTTCAGTCCTACCAAATGCACAGTAGAATCTTTCTGGTCGTTAGTCCTGGTTTGGTCATAAATTGAACTATCGGGTGTTTCTTTTAGAGTGATAGAACTTTCGATAGGGATAACTGTGTTTTGACAGAAGGTAGAAGCCATTGTTGTTTTGACATTTCTGTCAGTAAGCATTAACAAATTATCATGGAGAGACTCACGCCGCAACAACGTTTACAAAATGTTGAAAAATATTTTCAAAATCAGTGTTCTATTCGCCAAACTTATAGAGCACTTCGTGAAATTTATGATTTACATAATCGCCCATCAGAGCAGCTTATTGGTCGAAATATTGATAGATTTCGGACAAAATTTTATCTACTCGATGCAACAACAAGACAAAGAACTGTACGTACAGAAGAAAATATCGCTGCTGTAAGTCATTGTGTTAATGATGGTCCAGATTTGTCTATTCGTCGACGTTCACAACAATTTGGACTCTGTGCATCCACCACATGGAAAATTTTGCGTAAAGGTCTTGGTCTACACCCACACAAGATTCAACTGGTTCAAACACTAAAGCCACTTGACCATAATAAGCGTCGTTTGTTTGCTGATTTGGCCCTAGAACAACTTGGAGTTGAACTTCAATCTTCATTAGTCCCCATATGTTTTCAATGGGACTAAGATCTGGTGAAGCTGCTGGCCATGAAAAGGTTGTCACTTGGTGTTCTTCCATCCAAGCTTGAGTACAGGCCGAAGTATCGCATCTTGCATTATTCTGCTTTGGATATAAAGTGCGCACCGTTTCAAGGAGAAAATCGTTTATAATGCCACGATACTTTTCACTATTAATGATACAATCAACTACACAGCGAGGCGTAGCACCACGCTGAGATATTGCTGCCCAATCCAGTATTTTGGTGAGAAATTTAGGAATTTGAACGGTCGTTTTGATAGGATTTTTAAGTGATTTTCACCAAGTTGAAAACAACTTTCATCAGATATAAAGACACTATCAGAATTATCTTCTTTAAAACGCTGACAAAATTCTATCTTTCGTTCCTTTTGTAAAGGTGTCATTGAAAGGATTTTTTTTTGTTTCCCTGATATGTAGCTTTGCCTTTTCAAAGACATACGAACGGTTTCTGGACATACTTGCATATTTCGTTGATTTCCAAATCTGTTACCATTTTCGAAACCATAGCCGACTATCTGCACAACCTATTTTATACATTACTTTTGTCTTAGAATGTTACAAGAAAGAAGTGTATTAAAATTATGAAAAATAATAAATTTTGGATACTTTCTAGACAGACTGTATGTCGAAAACGGGCACAACAAACGAACTCTTGCTTCTTATTAAACGTATTGATCCATTTGGGAGATTTGAATCCTGAGTCAATCAAAATATTTTTCCCTTTCACGATATCGATGTCAGAGGCAAGAAATAACGCTTTGACATAACTCATTTCTGCCTTAGACATTCCTGCGGCTCCTAACATATTGTTTTGTGATGTCTTTCTATGTTTTTAATAACGAGTGTAAAACGCTTTCACTGCACAACAGTTAAAGATCAAATGATGGCATACCGATCTTACAATGGAGGTAAACTTATAAATATTGCACATCTCTGTTTGAAACTCGAATTGATAAATTAGCAGTATTTATAATATCCTTAGATTATGGGCGTCATCGCAGACTGGTTTCAACATAGCCAAACAAAATCTATAGATCAATTGTGTTACTGTTACTCAGATAATCCCAAAACACAATTTCTCAAGATATGACTGAATACCCTCATATCTGCAAGAGTAAAAAGATTCATCATCGGCAACAAAAAGCAGACAGGACTCCAGAAACCAACGGGAGAATCCAGTCGCGCCCTGGAGATTCCTTATAATGTCGAAGTAATAAAAACTTTCTAGGATTAATCACGACGTACCGGATCGAACAAATTCGTTGAAAACCGAATCACGATCCGTCCGGAATCCGCTAGGGGCCCGGATGCGATTGCATCCAATATCGAGAATTTCGCGAATTAATATCATTATGAAATCGGAAACAGAACAGGGCGAAACGAGTACACGGAATACGTAATGCCGATAGTATCATTGTTGATCAACGTTATTTGCTATCGCAAACGCCGGTGGTGTCGCTTTGATCGTCAAGAAAACGGTGGATACAGTTGGTGAAACGTTTGTTGTTATTCTGATCGTAAATGATGAGTCTGAACTCCTTGATGGAAAGAGAAAAAACACGCTAAAACCTGATAGTCTAACAGTGGGTTTCACCAACTTTATGAGGCCTGTTGATCACGGAGTCTTTCTACAAATGATCTAGTTCTATGTTCCCAAAGATCGGATCACAGATTTAGTCACTGTGTCAAACTATGACAGATAAACATCTTTTGTTCACTTATCAATAACAAATTGGTTCCCACAAAACATTTTGTGCTCCCATCTAATCTAGAATCGTTGCTGAATCACAGATCAAGTGGATTTGTCCATTTTGGTTGATCAAGATCTTCGTATTCTTTGCTGAATTGTTGAACTGAAGTGTATTGTTTACGTTTTTCAAGTGATTGTTTTCTCGGATCAACTGATTCACGTGATCCACTATCTGATCTTGTTTTGTGAAACCCAAATTCATTGATCTGTTTATCAAATATGATGAGAGTATCTGTTGATCCAGTGATCACCAAATCTTTATGAGACCCAGCGTAGGAGCCCGTGAACTCCAGATGTTCGTTATTTTATGAAAGCTTAAAGTTCGTCAGCGCATGCTCCCAAGGTAGGTAAAAACGATGGATCATCGTGAAGTTTGGGTTATCGTGACTTTGACAGATAAACGACCATAAAGGTGTATAAGATATCCAACCTGAATTAATAAAATAATGAAGTGTGGTTTTCTGATATTTCTTACAGAATAATATTAAAAATCACAAAAGACCATGTTGTTAGGTTGTTAGGGAGCCTTGAAGAATATAAAATAACAGGGTGTTCCATTTAAAATAAAGAGGACGGACTCTGTTGGACACGCGCGAATCACTCTGCATATTTGAATTTATGCCTAAAAAGAGCACCATTGAATCCGAAAGTTCACGTGCCCCAGTGTTTTTTATAATTATCCAACACACGGACACAAAGAATTTTATTCTATCGGGTGTTTGTTTTAAAGTGATAGAAATTTCGATAGGGATAACTGTAATTTGACAGAAGGAAGAAGCCATGTTGTTTTAACATTTATGTTCAGTAAGTATTGACAAATTATCATGGAAAGACTTACGCCGCAACAACGTTAACAAATTGTTGAAATTTATTTTCAAAATCAGTGTTCTATTCGCCAAACTCAAGGAGCACTTCGTGAAATTTATGGTTTACATAATCGTCCATCAGAGCAGCTTATTTGTCGAACTATTGATAGATTTCGGACAACATCTTCTCTACTCGATGCAACAACAAGACAAAGAACTGTACCTACAGAAGAAAATATCGCTGTTGTAAGTCATAGTGTTAATGATGATCCAGATTTGTCTATTTGTGAACGTTCACAACCAGTTGTACTCTGTGCATCCACCACATGGAAAATTTTGCGTAAAGATCTTGCTCTACACCCATACAAGATCCAACTGGTTCAAGAACTAAAGCCACTTGACTATAATAAGCGTAGTTTGTTTGCTGATTGGGCTCTAGAACAGCTTGAAGTTGATCCATTTTTTTATCGTGAAATTGTTCAGTGATGAAACCCATTTTTGGCTGAACGGTTATGTAAACAAGCAAAATTGCCGTTTACGAAGTGAAAACTATCCTCAAGAAGTTCTGCAGGTTCCATTGCATCCTGAAAATGCAGAGTATGGTGTGCTTTACACGCTGGAGGCATCATCGGTCCATATTTCTTTAAAAACGATGCTGGAGCTAATGTTACAGTGAAAAGTGCTCGTTACAGATCGATGATCAATGAAATTTGTTTCAAAATTTGAATGGCATCGACCCAGCAGTTCTTTAGTTCCAACAAGATGATGCTACACCTCATGCTGCAACCGTAACAATTGATTCATTGAAAGAAAGATTTGGCGATAAAATTATTTCGAGAAATTGTGCAATTAATTGGCCTCCAAGATCAAGCGACATAATTCCACTAGATTATTTTCTTTGGGGTTATGTCAAGTCATTGGCTTATGCTGATAAACCAGAAACAATAGACGCTTTGGAAGCCAACATAACTCAGGTTATTAATGAAATAAGGCCTGAATTACCCAAAAAAGTGGTCCAGAATTGGTCTGGTAGAATGCGGCTCCTAAGAGCTAGTCGCGGTGGACATATATATTTTTACCACACGCTCCCAGCGGTGCTTCCACACCTTGAAGCAGTCCTCAAATACAGATTTTGGAACGGACTTCAGTTATTTATAATGTTAGTCTCGGTGCTAAATCGAACAGGCTACAAAGATTCTGAACTGCTACATAGATGTAAGTTGCACTGTTCCGATTCAACTCGCCTCCCGTGACATTGCAGCTTTACGCGCGGGGGGCGTTTGTCTTGGCTAAGATTCTAGTTTCATCCCGGTGAAGTGGTGGATTAACTCTTGATGCCTAAAGCAATGTCACGCCAGTCACTGGATCCGTAGGGTGGAAGTTCAATCGAATGGGGCCCTGGTTTAACCGTAAAGGTGAAATGGAGAACTGAGCTTCGTTGTCCAACTCAGTGACAAGGGTGTCTGTGGCAACACAGGACTTCACCCTTAAAACTAACATATCTACCCTATTGCAGTAAATCTCCGGATTTTTCTGTACAATGACCAAGTGCGTTATGTAGCATACTGCATTACCTCGAGAGGGTGGAGGCCCTTGGAAAGTATTCGTAAAAACTGGCCACCCAATTGATGTTGGACTCGTGGCTGAAAGTCCGCATGCTGGACTATAATAGAAGGGTATTCCATCTAGTTGTTAGCAGAAACTCATGTTCAAGATATCTTGAGAAATGCTTCAGGGTTTAGCGGGACTTGACGATTCAAACCAGCCTCGTCCTGCACCAGGATCGTTTGCGATACGTTTTTGGGGTTTATGGGTCCCACCGATACGGCTTAGATCGTTGGTGCTTGAAGCCAGGATCAATTGAAAGACTTCACAAGGGTTCGTGGGTCTTGACGTACAGGCAGGGTTTACAGTGCTCGTACCAGGATTAATTGAGACATCAATCTTGAGACTGCTTCATGGGACTGCGTTCAGGTGGGTGGATAAGAGACCCTTCGGCGTTTGAGTTGCTTCCCAAATAACTCATGTACTGTCACGGCAGAGCCAGTAGAAGTTGGATAGTGCTTCGCCGTTACCAGTCACGGTGTAGGTTTTTGGACTGAAGCCGAAACTGGAAGTTTGGGGGCTCAACTCTCCGGAGTGGTTCTCGTTAATACGCGATGATAAGGCATATTGTTATCACCCCATCTGCTTTCTAGGCAGCTTATGAACACTGCTGAGTAGTCACCTGGTGAAAGAGCTACTCTCACATGCCAATAATCTAACTGGTAGAATTTAAGTGTTCCAATTCAACTTTCTGTTACCATAGCTCATACTCCTTGAATAAAATGTCCACTGATGATTAATTCATTTGATTTATATTGGGTAGGTTATGATTTATCCCATTCCCTTAGTTACCGAGAAGTGGCAGCACCGTCGTTTGCGATCGCGAATACGTAATAGCGCCTCGTATCATTGTTGATCAACGTTATGGCATGTACTCTGCACCCTCATTCGGCGGTATTCCGTTTGAGGCATACCCAAGCTCGCGTTCCGTCTAAGTGACTATCTGACAAAATATTTGCCGCAAGCACTTAACCCCAATAATTAAATTTTGCGAGACGATATTAAGCATCTCAGGTAACTTCCTTGTGGTACCTGTATAATAAATTAGACGTCAACAGCTGTTGTTTACTCATATTAATTAGTTTATATGTGTGCTGTATATGCTTAATTGGAAGAAAATACTCTGACGAAACGAACGTCTGGCATGTTTATTCTGATTAAGTCGGATACGCGAATCGTACTTCTTGTTGGTTTTCATAAATGCGCTTCCAGTGCGATAATTGTTCATTTGATGTTTGCTCATCTGAAGACTGTCTCAATTATTATGTTCTAGGGGATAAGGGGTTTCATCTTGATTTATTTGCTCAGGAATATTCAGTATTGCTTTCGTGAATGGAATTTTGAGTTTAATATTAACCTTTATTTCGTAACTCGCTGTTGCCTGTCTTCATTAAAGTGAACTGTATTAATTATGGTATGTGATTATATTGAATGAAAAAGAAAGAAACTTGGAAATATTAAGAGTGAAAATAAGTTTGCGCGGTTTTGTAACTTATGTCACTACTATCGGGTGTTTTTTTTTGGAGTGATAGAACTTAAAATGGAAATAAAACACATTTAAATTTAGATTGAAGCCAAATTTTTTTTCACACCACGACTAGCTCTGAGGAACCGCATTCGACCAGACCAATTTTGGACCACTTTTTCGAGTAATTGGAGCCTTATTTCATCAATAACATGAGTTATGTTGGCTTATAAAGCGTCTATTGTTTCTGGTTCATCAGCAAAAACCAACGACTTGACATAAGCCCAAAGAAAATAATCCAGTGGAGATATGTCATGTCGCATGATCTTGGAGGCCAATTAATTGGACCATTTCTCAAAATAATTTCATCGCCAAATATTTCTTTCAATAAATCATTTGTTACGGTAGCAGCATGCGGTGAAGCACCATCTTGTAGGAACCAAAACACTTCTGGGTCGATACCATTCAAATTTTGAAACAAATAATCATTGATCATCGATCTGTAATGAGCACCATTCACTGTAACATTAGCTCCAGTATCGTTTTCAAAGAAATATGGACCGATGATGCCTCCAGCGTGTAAAGCACACCATACAGTGCATTTTTCAAGATGCAATGGAACCTGCAGAACTTCTTGAGGATTGTTTTCACTCCATATGCGGCAATTTTCCTTGTTCACATAGCCGTTCAACCAGAAATGAGCTTCATCACTAAACACAATTTTACGATAAAAAATTGGATCAACCTCAAGCTGTTCTAGGGCCCAATCAGCAAACAAACGACGCTTTTTATGGTCAAGTGGCTTTAGTTCTTGAAGAAGTTGGATCTTGTATGGATGTAGACCAAGATCTTTACGCAAAACTTTCCATGTGGTGGATGCGCAGAGTCCAACTTGTTGTGAACGTCGACGAATGGACAAATCATTAACACTATGACTTACAGCAGCGATATTTTCTTCTGTACGTACAGTTCTTCTGTTGTCTTGTCTTGTTGTTATTGTTGCATCGAATGGAGAAAATGTTGTCCGAAATCTATCGATAGTTCAACGAATAAGCTGCTCTGATGGACGATTATGTAAACCATATATTTCATGAAGTGCTCTATAAGTTTGGCGAATAGAACACTGATTTTGAAAATAAATTCCACAATTTGTTAACGTTGTTGCGGCGTGAGTATTTCCATGATAATTTGTCGATGCTTACCAAATAGAAATGTCAAAACAACATGGCTTCTACCTTCTGTCAAATCACAGTTATTCCTATCGAAAGTTCTATCACTCTAAAAAAAACAACCGATAGTTTAATATTCAATTGTTTGATCTTGGAACACTTCCATTTTGAAGTGTTATTAGGCTTCAGTATTTGTCAGTTCGTAAACAATATAGTTTCAATTTGCTATGAAAATGTCCTTTTTTATTTTTGCGGGGAAATTTACTTCACTACTCCAATATGTAGAAAAATGCTACCAAAAGTGCTTTAGATAAACGAGCGTATCAAAAGTGGTTTTCTTGCTTTAAAAGTGGCAATTTTGCTTCGGGAAACAAAGAAAGAATGCTAAATTCGAACACTCGCTCTCATACTAGTGTAAAAAAAATGTTTAACCATCTACCTTGAGCTCAAAAGACTTCAGAAAAGTAGTCTATGCTAAATCAATTATGGAATGTTTTCATACTATTGCCGGTAATCATTGTAAGTGATTTGCTTTTCTCTGACCTGTCCTATACATGTATGTGTAAATGTCTTAAAGGATCAATAAAAAGATCATTATTACTATAAAATAACGCCAATGAGTCTAATGCAAAATTTCGTGAGGGTCGAGGGTGATATGAACAAGCGAAAGCTCTTGACATCAATGCTTTTTACCATTTATTTTCCGTCGTTCAATTTTAATGAGACGGAAACTAAATTCAGTTATTATTTGTTTCAAAATTTGAATGGTATAGACCGAAAAGTGTTTTGGTTCCAACAAAATGGTGCTACACCTCATGCTACTACCGTAACAATTGATTTATTGAAAGAATGATTTGGCGATAACATTATTTCGAGAAATGGTCCAATTAATTGGCCTCCAAGATCATGCGACATAACTCCATTGGATTATCATCTTTGGGGTTGTGTCAAGTCGTTGGTTCATGCTGGTAAACCAGAAACAACAGACGCTTTGGATGCCAACATAACTCGTGTTATTGATGAAATAAGGCCTCAATTACTCGAAAAGTGGTCCAAAATTGGTCTGGTCGAATGCGGTTCCTCAGAGCTAGTCGTGGTGGACATATGCCGGAAATTATTTTTAAAACGGAAATGTCATAAAAGTATCTTTCAATTAAAAAAAAATTGGCTTCAATCTTGAATTAAATATGTTTTATTTCAATTTAAAGTTCTATCACTCTAAAAAAAACACCCGATACTTCTTCATAGTAATTTTCAATTCATATATAATATAATATTCGAAATATTTCCACTCAGTGACAAACTTCGCAAGAGTATAAAAGACTTGTACCAACTTATGGACAAAAATAATTCCGACAATTTCTCACTAAAATGAGTATTTGTCTATATCTTTTCGTTTGAATCATAAACACGTTCCTAAGCATTCGTAGATATTATTTTCAAAGGTAACCTCAATCCAGCTAGCAATCCAGACTCCAGACAGAATTCAGTTTGATAACACTCATTGTAAAGTAAGTCTAATTTATTCGTTGCAGACCACTTACGGCCAGAAATTCGCAAAATACAGACATTTCAGCGAATTATAGCTACGTTTTACGAGCGTTCCAGAAGGCATACATATAGTTTATACCTTACAATTATTCCGTGGAATATCCGAGCGCTAAGCTAGATAGATACAATCCCTCGACAAAGAGGTATCAAATGGATAAAATCCACGAGGAGACTACAGTATATGAAATGTCATGTTGCATCCAATATGGAGGATTATATCTTTTTCGTAACAACCCCTCAACGGGATTTTCAAAATGGATGATGTTGCGCAAAATATGGGTCGCATTCTTCCGAGAGATCTACCTAAGTGAAAACCGCAATAGCGTTTGTTGAAGTTTTAAACGTCATTTCAATGAGTTGATTATTAATTTTCTATATCTTGTGTTTTCCTTAATTGAATATTATACAGTGCGGTCCAACGAGAATTTAACAACTCGATTTTCCGGCTTTAAAATGAAAATGTGAAAATCGCTCGGAGGCGTCAATTTCTGATTCAAGGGGAAACAAGTTTTCCGCTTTTTTCATCCCCGTAACTTCAACCCCCTAGGTGGGGTGAGTTCAACCCCTTGATTTTGAATAGGGATGAGGGGTGTTGCGATACCTCATTTTTAATACCTTATCGTGTACTATTTGATCCGTAACAGCAACCCCCTAACGGGGGTGAGTGCAACCCCTTGATTTTGATTAGAGTGTTGCCATACCTCATTTTGAAGATCTTATCGAGTACTATCTGATCCTCAAATTTCGCTCCAAAATTTCCATCGATAACGAAATGACAGAAGAGTACTTACTTTTGTGATTACTTTATTAAATACTGGAAATGGGCACCATTCACTTCCATGCAGTAATGAAAGTTTTGCTGAAAACTTTCAGGTACGTTACTGAAGATTTCTGATCCGATTTCGCAAATCATCCAGTTAGTCAGGCTGGGTAGGGTAAATCTTAGATTTCAGGTGACCCCATAGAAAAATGTCCAGTGGAGCCAGATCAGGTGATTTGGCTGGCCACTCAATATGTCCCCTTCTTCCAATCCAGGCGTGAGGAAAATTTTCATCTGAGAACTGACGCACTGGTTGAACGTAATGAGGTGGTGCGCCATCTTGTTGGAAAATGATCGTTTGATGGTCTTCTTCATTCTCCATTACTTGCACGAGGGTTGGATAAATAGCGTTCTCCTATAAGTCTCAATAAATTTGGCCAGTGAGGTTACCGGGTATAAAAAGGCCGATTATGTGATTTCCATAGAAACCCGCCCAAACATTTAATTTTCGGGACGCTGAGTATGCACCTCAGGAAATAATCTTGGATTTTCATTTGACCAATACCGACAGTAATGCCGGTTTACAATGCCGTTAAGGTAATATAAACACTCGTCCGAAAAACAGATATCGAACATGTAGTTTTGATTACCGTTAATCATTTCACTGACCACTTCACAGAACTGGTGTCATCCTCATTTAGTTCCTGAACTAATCGTTTTTTATAAGGATGAGATTTATGTTGCTTCAGGATTCTCATGATTGTTGTGGGTGAAACACCAGATACATCGGACAATTTTCTAGTACTCCACTTATTTGGACAAGAGATTAATACTTTTTTGGACAAAAATCAACAACATAACTACTAAGCCCCTTTGAAATGTGTCGAATACGAATAATATTCTCGAGATAAATTCCACATTGCCTCTTTCACTATTTTCGTTGTTATTTCATTACCGATGGATATTTTGAAGCGAAATTTAGGGGTCAGATAGTACTCGATACGATCTTCAAAATTAGTTATCGGAACACCCCTCATCCCTATTGAAAATCAAGGGGTTTTGCTCACCCACGTTAGAGGGTTGAAGTTACGGGGATGAAAAAAACGAAAAAGTTGTTTCCACTTGAGTCAGAAATTGACGGGTTCGAGCGATTTTTCACATTTTCATTTTAAAGTCGGAAAATCGAGGTATTAAGTTTTCGTTGGACCACCCTGTAGATACATGAGTTACTCACATGACGCGTTTCGTTTATATAGTGACTTTCAAATACTCCTGAACAAAATGTATAAATTTGGCAACATACTGTATTTAATTGGTTCCTGTTTTGAAATGAGGGTACAATAAATTTTTTTTATTACTTTTGGTAAAACCACGGGATCCCTAAATGAATATATCCAATAGGGGTGAATTAGATAACGCAGTTTGTTCATTCAATAAATTCCCCGAATTTCTGAATCGGTTTATTTCTAAACTTCCAGCAGATTCAGATTCATACCCTTATTTTCTTCACACAAAATCTTAAAACACTCATCAAAATCATGTTTCTGTTTTAGTAGATATTTCGCATACGTAGAATCCAACTTCTTATTGAGAAAATAGCGTCAGTGTTCCTTTATTCTTAAGTCACAAGATCTTTCGGCTCGTCCAATAAAAGTTTTTGATAATTTGTGAACACCTTACAAATATGATTTGTTCATTTTAGGTTTTGCGTTTTCAGAATGATTCGTAATGAATTGTTAGTTCTGTAGGGTATGTTTATATCTATATTATTGGGTAATTTTATTTATTTGTACTGATAGTAAGTGAATGAATTGTATAGTTTCTCTTCGGTTCATAGGGTAAATTTCATCTGAAGCATTTTTATGTTATTTCTTGACCATCATACGGTCTATTATTGACGACGAGTAATCGTTATTAATTGCTTCTTATTTAAATATATTCAATTCTTAATAGAAATTTTCCGGAACTAAAAGAATTGTTAATAATCTATGTGGTAATTTATGTTCGATTGAACGAAACGAGCGTTTGTATTTTTGTTCGTTTTTCTGGATAAAATATCTATGATAATTTTAGGTTTGAATATACTTTAAAAATTCTCTTGCTTGTTAAAGTCAAGGGATAAATCATTTCCACAAACTTTTTATTGATGAACGTCATTATTTCTTCACTGTCTCTTAATTATCTTCTAAATTTGAATGATATTGTGTGAAAACTAACACTTGGTATCTGTTTGTAAGTTCAGTAGGATCTTCTGGGTTTTCAAGTGATTCTAAGAATGTTAATCTAGACTCTTTAGTCTCGATATGGATAATTGCGCATTCGTTATTGAAAATATGTTCATATTCTGTTTGATGATTTGCATCTGTTGAATGTGTGGATTTTGGAGTGTAACTGTTTTGATGTTCGTAGAGTTTCTTCTTCAAGATTTGCCGGTCTTACCAATATAAATCATTGGGCAATCCTTGCAAATGAACTTATAAACTGATTTATTATCTTTGTTTGATTTATCCTTATTAATTCATTCATTACATTCAACATACACCAACTGTATAATACAATCTGAACATAACTTCAATAATGAATATCGAGAGTAAAGGATTTAGATTAACATTCTTAGAACCACTTGAAATAAACCCAGAAAATTCTCCTGAACAAAGAAACAGATACCAATAGGCCACTCCTATTGAATATCTTCATCTAGTCTGGAAATACCAGCGAGAACTCCAATAACTTTTATTGCCATTTTTGGTTTCTCTCCACTTAATTGGAAATATGTTAGTTTTCACATAATATCAGTTTAAATTTAGAACATATTTAGGTACAATGTGGCGAAAAAATTCTCGTTTATTAATAAAAAGTTTGTGGAATGTTCATTTCATTTACTAATCGATAAATATTTCAGTTGATACCCAGAATTAAATATTTCTTTTATTTAAAGAACTCTGATAATATTTGTATCTTACTGCACGTTGAAGAAGAAAACATTGGGTACCAATACTAATCGATGAGGTAGTAAATTTCTAAAGACATTGCAATAAAGCAGTTCGGGTTGTGGACGCTTGGGACTTCCTGAAAGAACGCTTTAGGAGCACTTAATCTCATTATTTCGCCGTTGTTTAAGTATTGAGATGAATTTCCTTTTCCGTTGAAAATAAAACGAATAGGGAGTATCGTCAATAGACCGGAATCTACCAGAGAAAATAATGATCTTGCCTTTTCGCGCTGCTTCTCTTTAGATTGAGAAATACTACAGTATAGTAGAATTATACAGGTTGAACATAAATATTTGATAGATTTGGTCTTCACTTGGTGGAAACTCATTTTAATTAAAAAAATGTATATATGACAGTAATTTATTTCCACAAAAATGTTTGTACTAATACAACAATTGTTTCACCACGATGTGGCTTCTTCAGGTATTACATTGTACTGTCTGATGGTATTGAGTGTAACCGAGTTTATATACATTTTTATTATTTAGTCACGTACCTAAAAATGTATATAAACTCGGTTACACTCAATAATATCAGACAGTACAATGTAATACCTGAAGAAGCCACATCGTGGTGAAACAATTGTTGTATTAGTACAAACATTTTTGTGGAAATAAATTACTGTCGTATATACATTTTTTTAATTGAACATAAATAATGGGACATAGGTTAAGGACATGTTATTCGGATCAGGATATGGCAGTTGGACTAAATATACCTCAATAAAAATATTTCTGTGGAAAAAGATAAAGGGCGTTAAAGTTGAATGTTTTGTTTTTAGTTTTTTGCTAATAATTTCACTTCTTATTTCGCAATTTTCATCAAAAACGGCACAATGGCATAACTTTGGACGAGAAATACATTTTTGTTATAGGGACGCTACGTGAATGATTCCTGATGATGAAATTAAGTAGTAGCTTTTTGTTGCGAAACTTTATAGTGATTTTGATTCGAAAATACGATGTAAAAAGTTTTTTTTTCTTCGTAATAGAGGTAAGGTTTGAATACGAGTTTCACACGTTTTTGAGAGAAACGCATTTGAAAAGTTCATTGTCTCTGATATAGATTTCAAATAACAAAAAATAAAGGAACTTGTAACATAAAACTTCAACTTCAGCAGAAGAATTTGAACAATTTAACATAAAAGGAGTAAACTTAACTACGTGACCTCCTCCGATCTATATGTCTTTACTAATTCTTAATAATAATAATAGAAGACTTACGGTTGTCGAAGAAAACACTATACCCTTATAGAATTAGACTAACGCAGTATCATCTATGTGTTTGCCTAACACATAAACAATACTGCGTACCAGCGAAAAATTAATCATTACCTGATCTTTTAATTTCGAGATAATACTTATTTTCTGCTTAGAATTGTTACGTGACCGAAAAAATTTTAATTTCATGGCTATTAAAATCTAGATTGTCCTCAGCCAAAAGGACTTTTCAATGTAAATAGCATTTTTTTGTGGAATTCAATATCCTAAGAAAAACAAACAATATGTCGGTGGCCGCACCAATAAATGTGTAGGACTGTGGTGGTCTTTGCGAATGCAATGCAAAGCTCTGCTGTCAGTTCAAGATCCTTGAGGGATTTCCACCCATTTAAGGGGTTGATCGTGAGCCTACGAATTGATAATCAAAAGATGTCCCCTCCAAATAAAAATTAATGTTTCTTGGCATTTTCCAGAAAAGCATATACTTACGGAAATATCCAAACTATCAGGTATTTTTTAGAGTGATAGAACTTTAAATTGAAATAAGACACATTTAAATTAAGATTGAAGCCAATTTTTTTTTTATTTGAAAGAAATAATTTTTTTGTTTATTAGGAAAAGTTTGTGCCCAAATATCTTTCTTGGTTCCAAAAATGTATCGGGTGTTTTTTTTAGACTTTAGAGCTTTAACTTGAAATCAAACACATTTAAATTAAGATTGAAGCCAAATTTTTTTTAATTGAAATATACTTTTATGACATTTATGTTTCAAAAATAATTTCCGGCATATGTCCACCACGACTAGCTCTGAGGAACCGCATTCGACCAGTGCAATTTTGGACCACTTTTTCGAGTAATTCAGAGCTTCATCAATAACACGAGTTATGTTGGCTTCCAAAGCGTCTATTGTTTCTGGTTTATCAGCATAAACCAATGATATAGTTATTTGACATAACCTCAAAGAAAATAATCCAGTGGAGTTATGTCGCATGGTTTTAGAGGCCAATTAATTGGACCATTTCTCGAAATAATGATATCGCCAAATCTTTCTTTCAATAAATCAATTGCTACGGTAGCAGCATGAGGTGTAGCACCATCTTGTTGGAACCAAAACACTTCTGGGTCGATACTATTTAAATTTTTAAACAAATAATCATTGATCAACTATCTGTAACGAGCACCATTCACTGTAACATTAGCTCCAGCATCGTCTTTATGGAAATATGGACCGATGATGCCTCCAGTGTGTAAAGCGCACTACAGTACATTTTTCAGGATGCAATGGAATCTGCAAAACTTCTTGAGGATTATTTTCACTCCATATATGGCGATTTTGCTTGTTTACATAGCCGTTCAACCAGAAATGATCTTCATCGCTGAACACAATTTTACGATAAAAAAGTGGATCAACTTCAAGCTGTTCTAGGGCTTATTATGGTCAAATGGGTTTAGTTCTGGAACCAGTTGGATCTTTTATGGGTGTAGACCAAGATATTCACGCAAAATTTTCCACGTGGTGGATGCACAGAATCCAACCTGTTGTGAACGTCGACTAATAGACAAATCTGGATCATCATTAACACTATGATTTACAGCAGCGATATTGTCTTCTGTAAGTATAGTTCTTTATATTGTTGTTGTTGTTGCATCGAGTAGAGAAAATGTTGTCCGAAATCTATCGATAGTTCGACGAATAAGCTGCTCTGATGGACGATTATGTAAACCATAAATTTCACGAAGTGCTCTATAAGTTCGGCAAATAGAACAATGATTTCGAAAATAAATTTCAAAAATTTGTGAACGCTGTTGCGGCGTCAGTCTTTCTATGATAATTTGTCAATGCTTGCTGAGCAGAAATGTCAAAACAACATGGCTTTTATCTTCTGTCAAATCGAAAGTTATACCACTCAAAAAAAAAAACACCCGATATTTTCTAGGGGCTACTCCGTATATGAGGAGTTGCAGAAAAGTAATGAGACTGGCAATAATGCGAGCGATCTGGCAACACTGCGCTGTTGTCCTTGATAGAACACGTATATCAGTACCCGCCCGTAGCACAGTGTGAGTTTCAATTCCTTCCGTTAACTACGTGATTTGTGACTGTTATTAGTGAAGTTGTGTTTTGAGTGAGAGTTACTTTTTTTTGTGACGGAAGAGAAATCGTCCGCAAAGAATTTGTGCTAACCAAGTTTTTGATTATTCGCGTGAGACCAGACATTGCAGACAAAATGATATTCCATCATGATAACGCCTCATGTCACACTGCCCTGCCCATTACAGAATTTTCGACCTCAAAAGGCATTCCTGTGGTTCCTCATCCCCTTATTCACATGTTTGATTGTATCGGTCTCTACTTGTCGGACATACATCAAATAATCACTGATCATCGATTTGTAACGAGCACCATTCACTGTAACATTAGCTCCAGCATTGTTTTTAAAGAAATATGGACCGATGATGCCTCTAGCGTGTAAAGCGCACCATACGGTCTATTTTTCAGGATGCAATGGAACCTGCAGAACTTCTTGAGTATTGTTTTCACTCCATATATGGCAATTTTCCTTTTTTACATAGCCGTCCAATCAGAAATGAGCTTCATCACTAAACACAATTTTATGATAAAAAGTGGATCATATTCAAGTTGTTCTAGGGCCCAATCAGTAAACAAACGACGCTTATTATGGTCAAGTGGCTTTAGTTCTTGAACCAGTTGGATCTTGTATGGGTGTAGACTAAGATCTTAACGCAAAATTTTCCATGTGGTGGATGCACAGAGTCCAACTTGTTATGAACGTCGACGAATGGACAAATCTGGATCAACATTAACACTATGACTTGCAGCATCGATATTTTCTTCTGTACGTACAGTTCTTTGTCTTATTGTTGTTGTATCTTGTAGAGAAAATGTTGTTTAAAATCTATCGATAGATAGTTTGACGTACAAGCTGCTCTTATGGACGATTATGTAAACCATAAATTTCACGAAGTGCTCCTTAAGTTTGGCGAATAGAACACTTATATAGAAAATAAATTTCAACAATTTGTAAACGTTGTTGCGGCGTGAGTTTTTCCATGAAAATTTGTCAATGCTTACTGAACAGAAATGTCAAAACAACATGGCTTCTACCTTCTGTCAAATCACAGTTATTCCTTTCGAAAGTTCTATCACTCTAAAAAAACACCCGATACTTTGAAGATGATTTGGTTGAAGTTTTCTGCTACATCTCGTATTTTATCTTTTGGCAGTATATTATACTCAATTTTGATTCATTATTCATGCACCCTTTAGAAACTGAAAGAATAACTCGAAGTATCAGCTGGTTCATAAGTAATCTCCTCCCGCGTCAAACAACGGAACAATGAACAGACAGAATTTTTTTGTGGAACATCCTTAGCATATTGTCTGCTTGCGGTACGAGAGAATATTATTCAGCTCCCTCAAGCTAATGAAATTAGTTTGAATAGTTGAAGACCTCATTCAACGCAATTGTTCTACCCACTTTCTAAACAATGTGTGCCCAAATCCCTCTGTATCGGAAAAAAATCCCATCCCGACTCGGCGGCCGAACGGGATAATTTAAAATTCCCGGTTGGTAAGTTTTTGCGCGACAGCGCGAATAACATTCTCTATATCGGCCTGAAGTTGGGATTAATTCGATAATATACGACTCCGCCATATTTTCAAATGGATAGCACTTAATTCGCGGGAAATCAGATCGGAATCACGAAATAATAAAATCCCTTATTCCCCCTCTATCGGCCAGCTTTCCGCAAATCCCCGAACCGGATATGGAAGAGCGTTAATCACGATATTGATAACTTCCTGCGGAAGATAGAAAAAAGTTCTCTCGCGGTCCCCGCAGAATAGATCCCCATCAGCGGCAAACAAGCTACATTCGCTAGATTGGGGTTATGTGTTGCTCACTTCACTCTCGGACACTTTTTTTGGACGGCGATTGATTTATCTTCCGCGGTGTCCCTGTTTTGGACTGGGATTAATTAATTTTGGGGCTCGTTATATGCTGAGAAAAGCGGGCGAGAGGGGCATAAAATTCGCTGAAGATCTAGTCGCTGCAGGGACGTCTCTTCAATGTTATGGTCCTCAGATAGGAGTTACTCGAATTTCTGAAACTGAAAGCGTCAAACTTCGACTTCAGTAGTTGGAAAAGTGCCCTTAAGAAATCATCAATTCATGAAGATGAGGTCTTGTCGTTGCTCCCAAGCTTCTGTTAGCAACGATGTGCCTCCTTGAGCTCTTGGTGGAAGGCCGTCCATCAGTTGTCGAATGTTTGGCTGCGTAGAGGTGTCTAATCAAAACTTTTATAGTACAGTAGACTGATATAGTGAACTAATTACTGCACGCCTAGTTCACTATTTTGATTTGTACACTCAAACGAAGTTCAACTAAAACACATTGTTTTCTGGAATGCACAACAATTCAAATTACTCGGTATAAAACATAAGAGTTTTCACCACCTATATTTGATGTTTCAGAGTTTTTTCCAAAAATGAGGTGATTTTCGCGATTTCTCTTTACCCACCGGAACCATCTTATGTATCAAATTATGTAAGACTACTAGTTTGAAGAAGTCAATAAGATTTTTAGTGTCCTCCGTCCACTGTATAACCTCATTTAATGATTTTTCAGCATTAGATTTCGCAATGGCTTGTAGATTATTTCCTAAATCTTTATCTGGTACCATCGCTATCCTCATCACTTTCAATGAAAATTTAAGCTTCCTCCACATCTTGAACGTAATCTCTATTCTACTCATCAATATCAGCTGCTTCAATTTCAACATCAGGATCTACATGACATAGCAGGTTTTTAATTTATCGTCACATGGTCCATTTCCATATTACACTATCGCAACTTGCAGATAAGGGAATGCCATCTTCATTATCGGAGTCTGGTGATTCCTCCAATGGCAATAGTAGTTTACTCCAACATTTCTCGATAAGATCCGGTTTCAAAGCATTCTATGGCAAAATTAAATTAACAATTGCATTTTTTGAAGATAGAGATTTTAATGTCACTCCAATACAGTCTACGTTGTTATTTAGGATGCGCGACAAAAAACTCTTACGGTAGAATGGTTTTGTTAGCCTTATCACATTCTGGCCCATGGGTTGTATCAGAGGTGTTATATTAGGTGGCATGTATCCGGTGTTTTTTTTTAAATGATAGAACTTTCGATAGGAATAACTGTGATTTGACAGAAGGTAGAAGCTATGTTGTTTTTACATTTCTGTTCAGTAAGCATTGACAAATTATCATGGAAAGACTCACGCCGCAACAACGTTCACAAATTGTTGAAATTTATTTTCAAAATCAGTGTTCTATTCACCAAACTTAAAGAGCACTTCGTGAAATTTATGGTTTACATAATCGTCCATCAGAGCAGCTTATTCGTCGAACTGTCGATAGATTTCGGACAACATTTTCTCTTCTCGATACAAAAACAACAAGACAAAGAACTGTACGTACAGAAGAAAATATCGCTGGTTCCAGTGCATCCTGAAAAATGCACTGTATGGTGTACTTCACGCTGAAGGCATCATCGGTCCATATTTCTTTAAAAAACGATGCTGGAGCTGATGTTGCAGTGAATGGTGCTCATTACAGATCGATGTTCTATGATTATTTGTTTCAAAATTGGAATTGTATCACCGTAACAATTGATTTGTTGAAAGAAAGATTTGGCGCTAACATTATTTCGAGAATTGGCCTCCAAGATCATGCGACATAACTACACTGGATTATTTTCTTTGGTGTTATGTCAAGCCATTGGTTTATGCTGATAAACCAGAAACAATAGACGCTTTGGAAGCCGACATAACTCGTGTTATTGATGAAATAAGGCCTGAATTACTCGAAAGAGTGGTCCAAAATTGGTCTGATCGAATGCAGTTCCTCAGAGCTAGTCGTGGTGGATATATGCCGGAAAATATTTTCAAAACATAAATGTCATAAAATTATCTTTCACATAAAAAAAATGGCTGCAATCTTAATTTAAATGTGTTTTATTTCAATTCAAAGTTATATCACCCTAAAAAAACAACCCGATACATATCGAATATTAAACCATCAGCACTTCTTATTTTCAGTCAAGAATTCTTGAAACTATAACAATTAATCCAGCTCAATACCTGAAATTTTGAACAAATGGTGGCAACTCACCTCTGGTATAAATAACTCAAAGAACCATTTTTGAATATGGATCCAGTCATCCAAGTTGTTTTGGAATTCCTCTAATGTACTGGACAATTGAAATCGCGGAACGATCGTGGATTTCTTGCTTTTCCAATGACTAGTGGCTTCAGCTCTTTTATGATTGCCGGCTGCATTTGTACAGGCAAGGAAGGTAACCCTTTGCCTTTCTGTTTTTATTCCTGGAGATGTCTTCTCCTAAGGACCTACATATGTTTTGTCCGGAAGCAATTTCCAATTCAGGGAAAATTCATCAGTATTATAAATCTGCTCCTTCAACAGCTGAAGTTCATACACTTTTTCAAGCAAATTCTTTTCAAATGGATTGACCGTCCCACTTGCAGATGACAGTTTTTCACTTGAGATTTCAAGATATCGAATTCCAAAACGTTTGTTTTACCATCCACTGCTCGTATTGAAACATGGAGCTTCTTTGTATTCTTCGTGAAATTTTCTTGCTTTTACTTTAATCATAAAACTTCTGACCGGAATATGTTTTTCTCTTTGCTTTAAAAAACACCCGTATAAAGCTTTTTCCACTTTAGGGTATTCAGATGATCTTAGAGTTTTAATTTTTCCTGATCCCAGGTAAGTATTGCTGATCCTCTTCAAAATATTTACTCTCCTATGTCGAATTACACAAATGAAGACGTAGCCACACCATATTTTTTTGCTGAAGCCTTCACTCCAACATCTTTTTCTAAGGGTACAACTATTTCACCTTTTTGACTAAGCCTTAAATCAATCTTGACCATACTTGAGCTTACTCGAAAACGCTTTACCAAGGCAAATAACCAAAACTAAACAAAAGAAACAGGAAAACAAAAGTTTTCCTGTTATGACTTGTCAGATTCTTTAGGTTCACCGTAAAGAGGTTTCGGTTTCTCATTGTATAGAATACCAATGCAAATATTTATTCGTTCACTCTTTGGAGTGCTTGCTCCGACAACTTAGAACAAGCTGAACGCAAGTAAATAGTAGCTGCAGACCTCGTTGCCAATCTTGGAATATTGAAATGTATCTTTCATAGCAGATAAGGTAAGAAGTTCCTGTTTATCGATAGTTTCTCAGCAAACCTTGCACACTGATTCTCCTGCGTAGTAAGTCGCAATGATCTCACTCAAGATATCAGATAGATCAGCACCATGCTTGAGATATATGCCAGTCCGTTTGAACAACATAGACTTTAAGAACTTTCTGTAAACGCGTTCCAGCGATAGCAAATGGCAGTTGTGAATAGGCCTCTTTCACCAGTGTACCTTTGTGCACTTTTGAGTCTCACGTCCGCATATGCCGGCAAATCGATTCTCGGAATGAATGTCTTAAAATATAAACTGATGGGGTCAACTAAATCTGGTGCAATTCAATGCCTCAAAGACCCAAACATGAACTTTTCTCGAAAAACTCGAATTGATGATGGAAAACCAGGTAATTTAGCTATGGAATGCATCTTCTTGGCGTGAGTTCAGGCAACTCTTTGTGACTAATATTGCGAAGTGTGCCTCAAATAAGCTGGCATATTTGTTCAAGGCTAGGAAATATTTCTCTGCAGATCAGGTGCTACTAATGTATAAAGGCCAGATTAGACCAGGACTCCAATTCTGCTCTGATGTTTGGAGCTCAGCACCTAAGCATTCGTTACAACTTTTGCTTTCCACTCAGAAAAGAGCAGTACGATTGATTGACTGCCAAACATAACATCTAGTTTGCAGTCGTTGGAATATAGAAGGAGAGTTGCCGACTTGTGCTTATTCTATAGATATAATTTCTGTTGATACTCCACGCAACAGCTGGCACCAAATTCATACGAGGCACTTAAATTGACTTAATTACTTCTGTTCATCAGAACTCCTCCATCGAATTGACCAGTTGAGGAATACACTTTCAGCTGATGTGTTCCCGTCAGTGTGTAATCTTCAACAGTTAATGAAGAGAGTAAACAGATTTAGAAGATTATAGAAAAGATTTTGAGCATGAGTAGAAATTGAGAAGATGCAGAATTCAGATACTTTTGTGACATAGCTGTTAATAAGTTTAAAATAACATTGGTTTCAATTTAAAATTTATTACCAGGCATGACGCATGTATTCAGCAGCTGGGTTTTTGTTCAGAATTTTTTTTAAGGATATTTTTGATCTTGTTATTGTGTTCAATTCTGAAAGTTAGAGCTATCCGACGATTGGCAAGAAAGATGAAATACATATAATAGTATTTAGTTTGATTTTCATTGTGTATAAAATAAAATAGAAAGGCCTTTTACTTGATAGAAGAAATATAACTAAGTTTGAATATTGAAACAAATTAATATATGTTTATCTTCTACAATTTTAATTTAAAAAATTTTTATTCAAAAAAACTTTTAGAATTAAATTAATGTCTAAAACAAGCACCGCTTATATTTAATAGACGTATATAATCTAAACTCAATATACAATGTCAAATGGAATAAATAAACCAAAAGATACACGAAAGTCCCTAAAATTAATAAATAAATATTTAAAGGAGACAAATTTTGTTTCTGGTCTTGTCCTCAAAACGCCATTTGTACCTTGAAAACATGAACACACTTAAAGGACCTCTCAAAGAATATAATTTATTTGAAATATTTAATATATTTAAATATTCGAATAAGTAAATTCAGAAATCTCTCAAAGCATGCACTATATCTTCAAAAAACAAATATAGTTCAAAACAATTCCGTCATCAGTCCTGAAATATATTCAAAATATCAAAATCAAAAACTAACCTGTACCAAACCACTCAACACGTGTAAATGAATAATGTTTCGAGACATAGATCATCTTTATAATTCAAGATTTATCTATGCTCTAACAGAATCAAAGAACAGTGTGAGTTATTTTAAGGTTTACCTAACCTCATTGACACTGTATAATGAAATTTATTGGTGCTTGTTTTAGACATTAATTTAATTCTAAAAGTTTTTTTGAATAAAAATTTTTTAAATTAAAATTGTAGAAGATAAACATATATTAATTTGTTTCAATATTCAAATTTTGTTATATTTCTTCTATCAAGTAAAAGGCCTTTCTATTTTATTTTATATATAATATATAATTATATCTTGGCTTCAATAAATTTCATTATACAGTGTCAATGAATGGTAAACCTTAAAGATAACTCACACTTTTCTTTGATTCTGTTAGAGCATAGATAAATCTTGAATTATAAAGATGATCTATGTCTCGAAACATTATTCATTTACACGTGTTGAGTGGTTTGGTACAGGTTTTGAATATATTTCAGGACTGAAGACGGAATTGTTTTGAACTATATTTGTTTTTTGAAGATATAGTGCATGCTTTGAGAGATTTCTGAATTTACTTATTCGAATATTTAAATATATTAAATATTTCAAATAAATTATATTCTTTGAGAGGTCCTTTAAGTGTGTTCATGTTTTCAAGGTACAAATGGCGTTTTGAGGACAAGACCAGAAACAAAATTTGTCTCCTTTAAATATTTATTTATTAATTTTAGGGACTTTCGTGTATCTTTTGGTTTATTTATTCCATTTGACATTGTATATTGAGTTTAGATTATATACGTCTATTAAATATAAGCGGTGCTTGTTTTAGACATTAATTTAATTCTAAAAGTTTTTTTGAATAAAAATTTTTTAAATTAAAATTGTAGAAGATAAACATATATTAATTTGTTTCAATATTCAAACTTTCATTGTGTACTTTGTGAGCTCAGAAAAAGAAATCTTCATGCAATTCACTTATTTATATTGATAGAGTGTCGATAATTTCCAAAGGAGTGAAACTGCTGATAAATCTTGTTGCGTAATAAATGGTTGTTCGAAGCATAATTATTTCTCAATAAAGAATTTCAATCCAATCAATCCTGCTAGGTTGATTAGTTTCCTAATGGATTGAAGCGAGCTTCTTTCTGTTGTAGCGGAAAACGTTTTGCTTTTCTCCTTTTTTTATTCCTGAGGGATAACATCAGCGTATCTGCCTCGAAAGTGACAGAATAAGAAAGTCAGATTATCGTTTAAATATTTATGAGTGCTCTTCTTACCTGCTACTTAGGATGACAGATTTGCATCATAAATTATTTCGTTATATTCCATAAACATTATTCTGTACCATTTAGGTATTAAAATATTCTGATGTTGGCAAAAATTCTGATGAATATGGAATGGACGAACACATTATGTTGATGAAATCAGAACAAATAAACAGAAGATCCATTGTTTGTGCTTGTTTATTAGATTATTGTAAATTGGTGGACAGGTTGAATTTTTTTCGATCACGAACAGTCTAATTCATTCGTTTGTATTAAGCCGCTAATTGCATGAAAATCTCTAAAATTTAAAATCGAAGCCTCTTGTACGCGATTTCATTCTCTTCTTGCTCCACCACAATGTGAGAGTCTCACTGAACATTAGTTTCGAAATTTTAGAAACTTCATACGTGAGGGACCTTTTCGTTTCGTTTTTCGAGTTGAAAGTTTTACAAAAATAGTAAGTATTCGTTAAGCCAACATCGAGGGAACGCCAGAAGGCCTAGAACATTGACCCGGTGCCTTAATGTGTGCAGAAGAACCAGTAGCAGTTAATTCATTGTTGGGAATAAGCACTACTTGGTGAAAATTGCATCGGGACTCAGACCTACACCCATACAAGATCCAACTACCTCAGGAGCTCAAACATATTGACCACAAACTGTTTGTTCGATAAACAGATCCTTTAGTTGCGTGGAGGATCGACCGTGATCATATCTATATAACAAGCACTCTCCTTCTGTATTCCAACTGGCCCTTATAGTTGGGCAGTCAATCACTGATCTCTTCTGAATTGAATTCAAAAGTTGTGATGAATGCTGAGCTCCAAACATAAGAGCCGTATTCGAGTACTAGGCTGATCTCGGCTTTATACGGAAGAAGAACCTGATCTGCAGAGAAATATTTTCTAGCCTTGAGAAATATCCCAGCTTATTTGTACTAGGCTTCGCAAATCAAATCATGCCAAGAAGATGTAAGGACTCATTTGTTGAAGCACCTATCAAGTCACAAGTCAAGGACTGAGTTTTGGGCGAAAAATTGCTGTTTGGGCCTTCAAGTGTTGAATTGCATTAGATTCCGTTGGCCATATTTTTTCATCTTTTTGAGATCTTGTTCAGAAAATTAATTTGCTGACATCTATCGAGGTGAGACTCGGTAGTGCTCAATGTTTTTTGATGATGAAGGAAGACATCAGCGTGCTATCATTCGCGAAGTTGACAATGTGATTCTCGATCGCAAAATCGTTTATGTGGATCAAGAAGAGGGTGGGCGACAAAACTGAGCCTTGGGGTACCCCAGCAATCACGTTGAAACCACGAGAACCGACATCATCCACGACTACTACATCGTTCCTGTAGGTGAGGAAATTCTTCATCCAATCAAAAAACAATCTTGACACAAAGAAAGCTTTTTCAGAAGAGTCTTATGCCAGACACGATATTCTTATAAAGAACAGGCGATACTCTTGTTTACCTACGTAATTATTCAATTGCAATACTTTTATTGAAACATGTATTTAATAATTCCAAGTAATTCCAGTTTCCTGATTGGAAATATCAGGATTAGAAACGAAGGTTACAACACACTACAAACACTTATAATAATAACTTCTGTCGTGAGTTTGCTTCAAAGTTGCTGCATTTATATGATGCAAACGTTTGATAACCAGCCAAATAAGATATCTATATCAGAGGACACGAGATCACGAATACTTCCCATTTTAAAGGAAATGGTAGAATTCCAGCAAGTTTTCCGAAGTTTTCCATATTTTCATTTCGGACGAGAATGAAACTACCAACTGATAAGACGAATTCAATCAAACTTCGAATATGTCTGCGACCGTAAAACATATATCTGATTCAAATCTGACGATACGGCATAATTTTCATATGAAGATTTCAAAACAGAGCTATAATTTCGTTCTGGATGACTGAATGCTGTTACAGAAAGAATTTTTACGGGCTAGCAGTTAAGACATGTTTGATGAAATATTTTAGCTTTTCATACATCTGCCGGTAAATTGGATACTGTCATGGATTTCATATAACAAAACCCTTTAGACCATGTATTATGACTCGGTTTAAAAAACTAATGCTACATATATCAGTGAAATATCGAGAAAAAGTAATACCATTGTGTATGAATCAAATCGTTAGAGATCAAGTCGAACAGAACTATTCATAATTAAACACATGAAAATAATTGCAAGGCAAAATTTTGATGAAAGAGTCTGTTTAGAGTACACATCAATTAGTCTACTGAAAATTCTCTGAAAACGTTAGTTAAGATTGGAGAATCTATTGGAAAAATTAAATATTACCGATTGACCTTGGCAGTTAATTGACAAATCTTCATCGTGAGATGATCCTTGTAAAGCTTCTTCGCGTGGCAAGCGTAGGATCAGCCTGTAGTGCCATTCTGGAAGAGATGAGGTCCACCAAGCCATAAACCCCACCACACAATGAGCTTTCTGTAACACCTTTGGGTTGTCCTCGTACCAATAACGTCAATTTGGCTCATTAACAATGATTATTTGGTCAAAATCAGGATCTTGTTCCAAGGGCTCAAGGGTTTAGTCAGAGAACTCACGATGCGATCTCATTTGGCTTCAGTTATTGAGTCAACACGATTTTATGAGGATGCAGCCCCAGAACCTTAAGCAATATTCTCCAAGTCAACGTTTGAGAAAGTCCCAGTTGTTGCAATCATCGTCCAATCGACAAATTTGGCTCACCGGCAACACTAGTCGCTGCAGTTTCGATATTCTTTTTACTTCGCAAAGTTCAATTTGTATTCTTTTCAAGTTCGAAAACGTATATCTCATTGGAAATCCCATTACATTACTCTTTCCAAAAAAAAATACTCTTGAATAATTGGAAAGATTGCATTTTCTCACAAAAACTTATTTACCCTTTGATTGAGACGAGCGATACGAAATGGAATATCTTCTGTCAATACCCTGGTTAGAGCTGCGATATATTTTCTTTCAGATAAGCATTCCACGAAATGAGGAAAATTCAATCTTTGGAGTCGATCAATCTCTAGAATCCAACCCATCCTCTCCTCTTTCAAATTTTTATCGACCTAGTATCGCAGCAATAAATTCTCAAGTCGAAGGCCTAATCGCGCGATGTGTGGTTTCGCATATGCCTAGAGTGATTCCGATATGCCAAGGACTTGAGGACGTATTTTCCAGACGTTCCCGAATAAATTTTCCACTGGATTACTTCCAGCCCTCCACGTATTTCATCCTATTGGTCTCTAGAAATATTTCTCCTTATCTCTCTCATTCAACTCTACACCATCCGAGTGATCGTATGAATTCCTTGATTTGATGGTAAAAACAACTTTTAATATTGATTTGATAGGTTCGTTATTTTAGGATAATGAATCAGCTGTGCTTGCATCTGGAATTTTCCTCTGATGAGTCGATCGGTAGTTCCATGTGTTTGGCGCCGCAATGTTATTTTGATATCAATGGATAGTATTTAATTATTGCAATAATTCCGGCATTTCACGAGAACCCCTTTCAGCTTCAGTTACAGCACATAAAATAACATGACACCCAACGTGCGGCATCTCGTAAGCACTGGCACAATTCAAAGGTTAGTAGACATTCTAAAATATTCAATCGAATCGGTTTTTACTACATTTAAAAAAATATTGAATGAGGTTATTCTGATAGAACAGCTTGAAGTTGATCCACTTTTTTATCGTAAAATTGTGTTTAGTGATGAAGGACATTTCTGATTAAACGGCTACGTAAACAAGCAAAATTGTCGTATATGGAGTGAAAACAATCCTCAAGAAGTTCTGCAGGTTTCTTTGCATCCTGAAAAATGTACTGTATGGTATGCTCTACACGCTGGAGGCATCATCGGTCCATATGTCTTTAAAAACGATGCTGGAGCTAATGTTACAGTGCCTGCTGCTCGTTACAGATCGATAATCAATGACTATTTGTTTCAAAATTTGAATGGTATCGACCCAGAAGTGTTTTGGTTCCAAAAAGATGGTGCTACAGCTCATGCTGCTACCGTAACAATTGGTTTAGTGAAAGAAAGATTTCGCGATAACATTATTTCGAGAAATGGTCTAATTAATAAGCCTCCAAGATCATGTGACATAACTCCACTGGATTATTTTCCTTGGCGTTATGTCAAGTCATTGGTTTATGCTGATAAACCAGAAACAATAGACGCTTTGGAAGCCAACATAACTCGTGTTACTGATAAAATAAGGCCCGAATTACTAGAAAAAGTGGTCCAAAATTGGTCTGATCGAATGCGGTTCCTCAGAGCTAGTCTTGGTGGACATATGCCGGAAATTATTTCAAAAACATAAATGTCATAAAATTATCTTTCAAATGAAAAGAAAATTTGGCTTTAATCTTAATTTAAATGTGTTTTATTTCAATAATCTAAAGTTCTATCACTCTAAAAAAACACCCTATACTTATGCTCCACTAACTGCATACAATTTCCACTATCAAATTTGCGGTCGTTCTAGTTTCAAAGTTTCAGTTGAATTAGGTAATTTGCGATTTATCTGATCGGTCAAATTGAGCTGTTAAACCAGAACTCTAATAAGGTGATTTCACGCGAGAAAATTAAGCTGCAAACTGGAAGCGTGTTCTGAGGTCACTAAATGATAACGAATGTAAAAATATTTTTCCTGGAATGATTTCTTTGAAGAAAAAGGTCAACAGCATCAAGTTCATAACAAAATAACTTTTAAGAAACAGATGTACCGTATACTGAATGCTTTTTTAATGTATAATGTGCGTAAACATATCGTATATATTTATTTATATTTCTTATTTTTTCAAATTGTTAGTACAACTGGACATAACCTTGATGCAATATATATGTAAAGCATCTCTGCCGTTTACTTCTTTCTGCTGTGGGCCTTTCGTAGTTATTTTGTTTTGCTCTAGTCGACTAATTGTACTCTCTATTAATAACTGCTGTTTTTTCTGTTGTATATTTGTTATTATTCTGCATACATAATTCTTAGAAGAGACATTTGAAGAACTTCTTAGCCCTTCTTATGACAGTAACATCCAATTATTCCGTAGATAAAGTGAACCTGTATCAATTCATGCCTTATAAAATATTTTTTCTATATATCGTGATCTCTATAGGATAATTTTCAATTTCTAGCAAGGTAGAGCATATATTCATCCTATTTTAGGTACTCATCAATAGAAATAGCAAGATATTTCGTGGATTGCACTTAAGAGCTCCGCAATTGGTCATTACTTTGAACATGTCCTGATTTTGGAAGTCTCACCTTGTTAGATGGGAATGACCAGGATTTAGTTTTTCAAACTTAAAGGTAAGTTCGTTAAGTTGGAATCATTTCGTCAAAAAGCCAAAAACTTTTGTGGTTTCATGTTTCAGATTTTTCCTACATTTATCATCATACAGTAGGTATCACCTGCGTAAGCTATGATTTCATCCCTGCTGTTGAAAATAAGCTATTTATAAACAGATTTAATACCAGAGGTCCAATCACCGTGCCCTGTGGTACTCCATAGGTAAGTCAACGTTTTCATTTAACTTTCCATTCAGTGATGGTTGATTTCTTTCCGATATATGGTTTTCAATTAATTTGTGAATTTTCCTACTAAATCCGTGATTTATGAGTTCTCTTAACAGTTCTTCATGAGAGAAGGTATTAAATTATTTATCTTGACCTATTATGATTGCCAGGGATGAAATGTTATTGTCGATTTTGTTATATATGATTCTCGTTACATTTTCTATTGTATTTTCCAGTGACATAAATTGGCTAAATTCGAATTGATTTTGTTTATCAATGTATGTAATCACGTGCAATTCAATAAGTTTTTCAAGGATCTTGGTTTAATTTGATTTGAGAGTAATAAGTCTATAGTTGTTCATTGAAGCTCTATTCATCTATCAAACAGTGGCATCACTATTCATTTGTGCAAAGCAGGATTTTAAAAAATACTCAATGTTTCGGTGCCCCACCAATAAATACCAAACAACATGATGTGGCCGAACCAGGTTTAACGGCCAGGAAGATTCTACTGTGTATTTGGTGGGATTGGAAAGGAATCATTCATTATGAGTTGTTACCATATGGCGAAACACTAAATGCGTATCTCCGATGTCAGGAACTGGCCGTTTGAAGCTAGCGATTGACTAGAAACGGACAGAATTGACCAACAGAAGAGGTGTTTGTTCCACCAGGACAACCTAGGTCACACACGTCTGTAGCCGACAGAAGCCCCGGGAGCTTGGTTGGGATGTAATATCGGGTGTTTTTTTTACAGTGATATAACTTTCGATAGGTATAACTGAGATTTGACAGAAGGTAGAAGTCATGTTGTTTTGACATTTCTGTTCAGAAAGCATTGACAAATTATCGTGGAAAGACTCACTCCGCAACAAAGTCTACAAATTTTTGGAATTTATTTTCAAAATCAGTGTTCTATTTGCCAAACTTATAGAGCAGTTTATGAAATTTAGGGTTTACATAATCGTCCATCAGAGCAGTTTATTCGTCGAACCATCGATAGATTTCGGACAACATTTTCTCTACTCGATGCAACAACAACAAGACAAAGAACTCTACGTACAGGAGCAAATGTCGCTGCTTTAAGTAATAGTTAATGTTAATGATGATTCAGATTTGTCTATTCGTCGACGTTCACAACAAGTTGGACTCTGTGCATCCACCACATGGAAAATTTTGCGTAAAGATACAAATAAAAACAATATTCTCATTTCCGCTAATATTGAATATTAGCGGAAATGAGAATATTGTTTTTATTCATATTTTCAAGATGAATTTTCGTCAAGTAAAGACCGAAACAATCATAGATTTAAAGATACAAGATCCATCTGGTTCAAGAACTGAAGCCACTGGAAAATAACAAGCGTCGTTTGTTTGCTGATTGGGCCCTAGAACAGCTTGAAGTTGATCCACTTTCTCATCGTAAAATTGTGTTTAGTGATGAAGCTGATTTCTCCTTGTACGGCTATGTAGACAAGCAAAATTGCCATATATGGAGTAAAAACAATCCTCAAGAACTTCTGCAGGTTCCATTGCATCCTGAAAAATGCACTGTATGGTGTGCGTTACACGCTGGAGGCATCATCGGTCCATATTTCTTTAAAAACGATGCTGGGGCTAATCTTAGAGTGAATGGTACTCGTTACATACCAACAGATCAATGATTATTTGTAGACACTACAATGTAATACCTGAAGAAGCCACATCGTGGTGAAACAATTGTTGTAGTACTACAAACATTTTTGTGGAAATAAATTACTGTCTCATATAAATTTTTTTAGTTTCAAAATTTGAATAGTGTTTTGGTTCCAACAAGATGGTACTAAACCTTATGCTTCTACAGTATCAATTGATTTATTGAAAGAAAAATTTGGCGATAACATTATTTCGAGAAATGGTCCAATTAATTGGCCTCCAAGATCATGCGACATAACTCCACTGGATTATTTTCTTTGGGGTTATGTCAAGTCATTGATTTATGCTGATAAACCAAAAACAATAGACTCTTTGCAAGCCAACATTACATGTGTTATTGATGAAATAAGGCCTCAATTACTCGAAAAAGTGGTCCAAAATTGATCTGGTCGAATGCGATTCCTCAGAGCTAGTCGTGGTGGGCATATGCTGGAAATTATTTTCCAAACGTAAATTTCAAAAAATTATCCTTCAAATAAAAAAAAAATTGACTTCAATCTTAATTTAAATGTATTTTATTTCAATTTAAAGTTTTATCACTCTAAACAAAATACACGATACATCCACTATCTAGGCCGCACCTAAATCCAAGCCATCAACATCTTTTTTTGCAGTGCAAAAACTTCCTGAATGATAAAATCAACTACTAGGGTTTTTCGCCAATAAGTACCAAGACATCTATGAAAGAGGCATTATGAAGCTATCTTTGAAATGGCAACAAATTATAGAACAAAACGATTCATATTTTACCTCTATTGGACAATCTGAACAATGTTAAATAAAATCTTGAAGTTGAAGGAAAAATTTTGAATATCAAAACAGATTTAATCTGTTAGTCTTCTACAATTTTATTTAAAAAAAAAATTTCCTAAAGAACTTTTAGAATTAAATTAATGTCTAATAATAAGCACTGCTAATATTTAATAGACGTATAAAAATCAAAATTAACTATACAATATCAAATGGAATAAAAAACTCAACAAAAATAAATTATTAATTAAAATTAAAAATAAGTAATATCGAATGTTTCGTTACAGACATAAGCACCTGAACTCGTCAGAAAGGCCTTGGTACGTATGTTTTGCCCTTGACAAACATTTGACAACATGTTTAGTGTTCCGTCTCATTAGAGACGGCCCTGTCGTTCGAAATTATTCTGTTATTCGATACTTATGTCTTTTACGGTGATATGCGATATGGCAGTTTTGAGATTTGTTTCGAACTGTTTAGTTTTACTCGACACTTCAGATTATTGGTTTTTTAATGATTATATATGAAATTAGAAAACATGGAAAGTCATTTGGAGATTTTGATATATTTATGCCTGTTTATTTCACAGGATGCAGCATTCGGGAATACAAACTGACTGTATCCTTCTTTACTTGCATTATTCTTATAATTTCTCTGTAACCAATAAGAAGATTTGTTTCGTTCATTCAGTCCACCTCCAATGGACCTTCCAATCAATTACGTTAATTTCCCTCTTTTGGTTAGAAGGGGTGCATCGAGCACCTCGAACGTTCAGTCTTTGAGAAGAATTATTATTATTCGTGATAATCGAAGTGTTCGCATGTAGCCCTCGCTACATCATGTATTATTATTCGTAATAGTCAAAGTGGTCGGTCGCATGTAGCCTTTGCTACATCATGCATTATTATTCGAATAATAGTCAAAGTTGTCGCATGTTGCCGTAGCTACATTATGGATTATTCTCCGAATAGTCAAGTTGTTCGTTTGTAATTGTACAAGCTTAACGGGGTTGCTGTAAACGTAGCAATCCACCTTAGACTTGATTGTAGTGTAATTTTCATCACATTAGCTTGGTATAATATACAGTGATACCAAAATATATTAGTTTGTTTTGTTGTGAGTGTTTTACTTCAGTTCCTCATCATCGTTGTGGTTTATCATTATTAGATAAAGGAAGCTGTTGACCTCCGCACATAGAGTGTTCTTTGAAGTCAAAATCACCGATAATAATCAAAAATACAGTCCACTAGACGCCGTTGGAATTAATCATCGAGAGTAATTAATTTGCAATTGTCTATTATTTTAAAATACTGGAATAATAGGCAAATACTACGGTAAACTAACCGTGGTACGGAACATCTAGTGTCTTGGCTTATATTTATAAGAATGTAATCAATTCTTATTTTTATAATTGAAGAAATAGACGATTTGATGTCATGATTCTGGATGATTTTTTTTTCTTCAGTTTAAAATATAACAGAATAACATACACAAAATAAAATAATAACATACAAAGAAATAAATAAAGAAAATAGCTTACTAACCTGGAAGAAATAAAAAACAATGCAATTTCTTCGGGTTTCTCAATTCACATCTCTAACAACTAACTAAATAAACATGTGACACTTTTTAGGTTAAAATCTTAGACATAGAACATAGATTATAGAACATAGAACATAGAAGTTACAAAGTTGTTTTTCCTGATAATAACAGTTTTATTTTTACATATTTATGAGAACTAAATCTTTTTCAAAAATATGTTTTGATATTCAAAGTTTTTGATTATCCTTCTATCAAGTAAAAAACCGTATTTTATTATTTTATTCAAGCAAAAATAATGGATTGTTTTTGTCCAACCTATTATATTGCATCTGATGGTTTTTTTGCACCCAGATGACGCTTGTCCTGTGTTATTGAATGTATACAATGAAAATTTGAATGAACAACGTTTGGAGATTTCAACTTTCTGATAGACATAATGAAATCAGAGGTTTCAAGCCACTCGGAGTGGAAATGCTTCTGAAAATTTGCATTTACAGTCCGCAGAGCTCCCTAGCAAAATGAACCTTTCGGAGCATTTCGTAATCGAACCCCTTTATTTTTAACATCAATACCTGAAAATTCTTCCACTTTGAATATATCCAATCGAGATATCCCAGAATCGGTATCGCGTTCCCGCACATCGAATTCGCAAACGCCAGCAGAATGAACATATTCAACCGAGACCTAGTGTATATATTAGTTCACCAGAGAGAAAAGTATAAAAATTGGTGCGCCACGGTGCTTCCACGGCACTTCTCGCTGCAGTTTTAATTTGCGTATGTCAGGGAAACTTTAAGCAAATTTGTTTTGCCTAATTGGAGCGGACCAATTTGAATATCATTAAGCTGTTGAAAAATTAGCGAAAATACGATGTTGGTTCTTTCACACGGTCGCTTTTGAGCCCGGTAATGGATGTGCATTATTCATCCTTTTTCATAGTGTCTCTTTGACGCAGGAATACATTCTCCACAGGACTTTATCCACGTCTGTGGAAGCGAGGGAGAATTTTCGTCGCAGAGGTCAACGAGACAATTTTTTTCTTGTGAATGTTTCCTGTTTAATTTCGAGGTCAAGAGGACAAAAACAATTAGGCTTCATTTTAGCCAACCAAACTTACAGTGTGGAAATCACTAATGGAATAAAATTCTTAGTGTCCGTATGTTGGAAAATTTTAAAAAACACTGGGACACGTCAACTTTCAAATTCAATGGGGCGCCTTTGATGCATAAATTTGAATATGCAGGGTGATTCGCGCAAGTCCTGCACAGTCCGTCCTGAGTTTTTTATGAATTTCAAACAAAAGGACGCAAATAATTTGAATCCGTAAGTGGTTTCCACACTGTATGAACGAGAGATTTCTTGAATCAATATTTAATAACTTCTCTGTAATTTCTCTTGACATGTCTAGAAATTTCATTGAATCCTGTGACTCTAGAAACAAGAGAGGTGTGTATGAAAATAAAGAATTGGATTGAGTAATCGAATTTTGATATGCCGCTGAATTACACCTTGAAGAATTCTATTTCTTGAGATTCCGGCAAATTTTCTGACATTCTTTACGGCTAATGAATTCATCTCAACTGAAATTATAACAAAACTATTTCTTGACACAGGAAGATATTCTGATTTTTATATTATCCATGTCTGTGTTAAAAAATTCATGTTTAATTTTGACATATATCGGGTGCTTTTTTTTAAGTGATAAAACTTACTACAGGGATAACTGTGACTTGACAGAAAGTAGAATCCATGTTGTTTTGACATTTCTGTTCATTAAGCATTGACAAATTATCATGGAAAGACACACGCCGCAACAACCTTTACAAATTGTTGAAATTTACATTCAAAATCAGTGTTCTATTCGCTAAACTTATAGAGCACTTCGTGAAATTTATGGTTTACATAATCGTCCATCAGAGCAGCTCATTCGATGAACTATCGATAGATTTCGTACAACAATAACTTTCTCTACTCGATGTAATAAAAACAACAAGACAAACAACTGTACGTACAGAAGAAAATATCGCTGCTGTAAGTCATAATGTTAATGGAGATCCAGATTTGTTTATTCGTCGACGATTCACAACAAGTTGTACTCTGTGCATCCACCGCATAGAAAATTTTACATGAAGATCTTGGTCTACACCAATACAAGATCCAACTGTTTCGTGAACTACAACGACTTGACCATAATAAGCATCGTTTGTTTGTTGATTGGGCCCTAAAAAAGCTTGAAGTTGATCCACTTTTTTATCATAAAATTGTGTTTAGTGATGAATCTCATTTCTGGTTTAACGGCTATGTAAACAAGCAAAATTGCCACATATGGAGTGAAAACCATCATCAAGAAGTTATGCAGGTTCCATTACATCCTGAAAAATGCATGTATGGTGTGCTTTACACACTGGACGCATCATCGGTCCATATACCTTTAAAAACGATGCTGGGCTAATTTTGCAGTAAATGGTGCTCGTTACAGATCGATGATCAATGATTATTTGTTTCAAAATTTAAATGGTATCGACTCCAAAGTGTTTTGGTTCTAACAAGATGGTGCTACACCTCATGCTGCTACCGTAACAATTGATTTATTGAAAGAAAGATTTGGCGATAATATTATTTCGAGAAATGGTCCAATTGGACCATTGGACCAATATTGTCGCATGATCTTGGAGGCCTATTAATTAATTGGCCTCCAAAATCATGCGACATAATTCCACTGAATTATTTTCTTTGTGGTTATCTCAATGCATTGGTTTATATTGACAAACCAGAAACAATAGGCGCTTTGGAAGCCAACACAACTCGTGTTATTGATGAAATAAGGCCTGAATTACTCGAAAGTCCAAAATTGGTCTGGTCGAATGCGGTTCCTCAGAGCTAGTCGTGGTGGACTTTTGCCGAAAATTATGTTAAAACATAAATTCATAAAATTATCTTTCAAATAAGAAGAAATTTGGCTTCAATCTTAATTAACAGGTGTTGTATTTCAATTTAAACTTCTATCACGCAAAAAAAAACACACGATACATCAATAAGTCTCCATTTTGGTAAATCAAATGTAAAGGGTCTTTTATTAACAGCACCCCATTTTGTTTTGTGAATAAGACATATTATTTATTTGAAATTTATTGAAATATTCATTTAATTCTAAAGTACAATGAATACTATTAATTATGACACAAAAAATCATCCAAATGTCCACCACAGAAACGCTGGCAGAAATGTCGTTGAACCTAATTTTCCATGAGTTTCTCACACAAATCAGGTCGTATGTTAGCGTTCGATATTGATCTCTAAATCGTCTAAATTTGTTGGATGATCGCTGCAAGCCAATTACTTAATTTAACCCCAAAGAATGAATCCCAATTGAGCTAAAACGCAGGAACAAGGCGGATAATTTATCGGTCCTTTTGTTGAAATAATCGAATCACCTCATTTTGTTTTTAATAAAGTCTGTCATTGGCAGTATGTCAAGTGGTACCGTTCTGTTGAAACTACATGTGCTGCAAATCAAGACGAATCATTTCGATCGGATATTAATAAATGACAAATTCCATCTCAAAAAAATGTTCCACACAGAAGCTTAGAGTGCCTTTTTCATTTCCGTCTTCGGAAAAAATATATAGGACATTTGAAATTCTTATCTATATTATCATCGGTGGAAAGTTATTTCGATGTTAAATAAAAACAAACAATAAAAAATATAGTTACATTCCTTTATTCAATAAATATCCTGTCTAGAAGCCAACTGAAATAAACGTGTTCAGATAACTGAGCAGTGTTTATGAAACTAGGCTCCTTCCTAGAAAATTCTTGAAAAGAAGATACGATCACAGACTTGATATTTGAAAACTGTTACACGCACGTGTGGAAATACAGATAGTACTCTATAGAGTGCCTGTTACAACTTGTAGATTCTAATAATACGAAGTATATTACTGTATGGAAGTTTATATTTAACATTTCCCCTCCTCCCCAGCATATTATCATTGCATTTGTACCTTATAGCGGGTTTTCTAATTGAAAAACATAATTTGAATTGGCTAAAATGGCAACACTGCAAATAATTTTGGACATCGTTCAGTTCATCGACTCACTATTCGTCATATTGTAGACAAATTTGAATGTGAATTCCCTCTACACGGTACCAGAATACCAGTACGACAAATAAATGAAAGCACACTAGGAAATATATTGACTTGGTTGCAGCAAGTGGAAGAGATAGTCCAAGTTTATCGGTGCATGTCGGTCTGAAGAATTGAATATTTCTTTAACAACAACTTGGAGAATTAAAAAAAAAGATTTGTGTTCATATCCTTATGAAATTCAACTGATTCAAGAACTGAAATCATTTGACCACCAAAAACGTCAATTATTTTCTGAATTTGCTCTTGAACAACTTGAAAATGATGAACAATTCAAGCTCATTTTTGGTTGAAACGTTATGTGAACAAACGGAATTGCAGAATTTGAAGTGATGAAAATCGACACGAAAATGTTGAATTTTTCATACTTTCCACATTTATTTCCAGGAAATAATTCAACAATTTCTATACGTTGTTGAAGCGTGATTAAATGACATCACCTACTGGACACAAATGACATGGGGAATGTCAAATATAATATACAGTGTTGCCACTATAACCATTTTAAATTGTGTCATTCCTATTGAAAAACCAGGTGTCTATTGAAACCACATTTTTGAGTATCCGGTTCGAACTGAATGATGAAAAATGTGATTAATTGTAACTTGGAAAGTCATTGAATATTAGCATGGAAATGAAATAAATGGGCTGTAATTCGATTGAGAGAAATATTTATTTCATAATCTATATTCTTATTTAATCCTCTTAAACGAGTTGTTGTTAAAATGAGAAGTTTTAATTACTTCTTTTTCAGGAACAGATGATGCTAAACCAACAATACCTTAATCTTAATTAAGGAATGTCTGCCTGAAACATACCCAATTTCATTTTTTTATGGCTTGATACTTCATTACAAGAAAATGCTCTTTATAATTATAACGAGGTTAAAAATATTTTTTTTTGCCTAAAATATAGACGAGAGAGATAAACTTAGTATGAGCTCAGAAGGCCTATGGGTGAGTCTGAATAACCTTAATATTGGAACCATTTGATTCTTATTTGGAATATAAAAATTGATTCGTTTAAATTCACACATCAAACCTGCATGGTTTGATTGACTCATAAGACTTCAAAAATTGACCTTTTTAGAATAAAAAAGTCTGGGTAAAACTGTGGACAATTTTGCACTCTTTGCTTGGACAAGATAACATCATCTTGCATGTCGAATATTAAAAATTCAGTATAAATCTAAGACCACATGAAACTACGAAAAATTCGATACCAACTTTTTAAACAGCATCAGATGAGTTGAACAATTTTTCAATTAGGCGAATCAACAAGTTATAGGTATAAACTTTAGTTTTCACCAACTTCCTCTTTTTATTGCATCTACAGTATCAAAAATACCTTGTCATGAGTTAAGAGGAATAATTGACTATTCACTATAGAACATACAGAGTGCGCTATACTCATCTTGAAAGCAAAAAATTGCTTTTTGCTGTTGTCAATAACCGACTTTTATATGAATATACTGAAATAAATACCTAGGAAGTGTCAAACTCAATAGTTTATTCAAAGTTGTATATACAATGATCAAAACTAATCAACCAGTCATATCACAGAATACTTTAGAAATAGTCTCCTACAGATTCCCTGCATTTTGAAGCCCGTTTTTATATCGATAATGTGACTTTCTGGATGATATTATGGTATTTTCCAGCGATTGGATGAGAATTCTCTTTATCCCAAACATGCGAATTTTGAGAATTAATTGCGACTCATCTGTGGATACAATGCGATAAAATGTTCTCCTATGAATCAAAATCCATCTGATGGTTCTGGCTGATTATGAGAGCTGTTTACAAATTAAATTCAAAAAATGTTCCGCATAAATTTAAAGAATATTTTTTCACTTTTGAAACATCACATTCTGCAGAAAGGCGTTTTGAACTCCTACCTTAAATTAAATGAATGTCTCAGAAAACAAACATACAATTAAGTAGATATGTACCGGATGTTTTTTTTAGAGTGATAGAACTTTCGATAGGGATAATTGTGATTTGACAGAAGGTAGAAGCCATCTTGTTTTGACGTTTCTGTTCAGTAAGCATTGACAAATTATTATGGAAGAACTCACGCCGCAACAACGTTTACAAATCGTTGAAATTTTTTCGAAATCAGTGTTCTATTGGCCAAATTTTAGAGCACATCGTGGAATTCATGGTTTACATAATCGTCCATCAGACCAGCTTATTCGTAGAACTATCGACAGATTTCGAACAATAACTTCTCTACTCGATGTGACAACAACACAAAGAACTGTATGTACAGATGAAAATATCGCTGCTGTAAGTCATAGTGTTGATAATGATCCATATTTGTCTATTCGTCGACGTTCACAACAAGTTGGACTCTTGCCATTTGACCATAATAAGCGTCGTTTGTTTGCTGATTGGGCCCTAGAGCAGCTTGAAGTTGATCCACTTTTTTATAGTAAAATTGTGTTAAGTAATGAAGCTCATTTCTGGTTGAACGGCTATGTAAACAAGAAAAATTGCCGTATATGGAGTGAGAACAATCCTCAAGAAGTCCTGCAGGTTTCTTTGCATCCTGAAAAATGCACTGTATGGTGTGCTTTATACGCTGGAGGCATAATCGGTCCATATTTCTTCAAAAACAATGCTAGAGCTAATCTTACAGTGAATGGTGCATCGATGATCAACGATTATTTGTTTCAAAATTTGAATGATATCGACCCAGAAGTGTTTTGGTTCAAACAAGATGGTGCTACACCTCATGCTGCTACCATAACAATTGATTTATTGAAAGGAAGTTTTGACGATAACATTATTTCGGCAAATGGTCCTATTAATTGGCCTCCAAGATCATGCAACATAACTCCACTGGATTATTTTCTTTGGGGTTATGTCAAGTCATTGGTTTGTGCTAATAAACCAGAAACAAAAGACTCTTTGGAAGCCGACATAACTCGTGTTATTGATGAAATAAGGCCTGAATTACTCGAAAAAGTGGTCCAAAATTGGTCTGATCGAATGCAGTTCCTCAGAGCTAGTCGTGATGGAGATATGCCGGAAATTATTCTCAAAACATAAATATCATTAAATTATCCCTCAAATAAAAAAAAATTTGACTTCAATCTTGATTTAAATCTGTTTTATTTTAATTTAAAGTTCTATAACTCTGAAAAACACCCGATATAATTAAAACTTATTATACAGCATCAGAAGGAATAAAAAAATACAAAGAAAATAATGAATATTGATTAAAAATATTAAATAAATACTCGAAAGATACAAACGTTTGTTTGTATCCCTGTAGGGTAAGATATATTTTATTAATTTTTTTCATTTCTTGCGTAGGAAGTTGCATTGAAGAATTATCGACGTGATTATTCTATAATAGTCTTTTTCAAGATGTTCTGCATGTTTTTGGAATTTTTTTGAAGGAACTTTTTTTGAAGAGCGCTATATTCGAAAAAATTTTTACGGTTATGTTGTGCAAGTGTTGTGAAGTTTCTTTATATAATACATCGATACGAAACAAACGTTTGTTTTTTCAGGTATTTGTTTAATATTTTTAATTAATCTTCTATATTTTGTTTGGATACTTTTATTCCTTCTGGTGCTGTGTAGGTGATGAGTTTTAACTGAATTTGTCAACTAAATTTAAACTGTGTTTTCTAAGACTTTCATTGAATTCGATTTCAAAAAGCTTTAAAAATTTTTTGTAAAAAATTACAATTTGTATTCAATAAGGTTGGCAAAAGTAATCTGTTTGATATTTTAGATATTGTGAATCTTTCTATCCATTTTCCTGACCCTGATTATATACTACTCTGTCAAGAAAGTACAGGGAATTTTCAATTAAAACAACATTTTTACATTTAATCGTCAAAATTTATTGGGTCGCCTTCAAAATAGGCTCCATTTGCTCCAATACATCTATGCCAACGGCACTTCCAATTATCGAAACATTTTTTATAGGCGCTTTCCGGGATGGACTTTAGCTCTCGCGCCGAATTTTGTTTTATGGCTTCAATCGACTCAAAACGGGTGCCACGAAGGGGCAATTTTAGTTTTTGGAAGAGGAAAAAGACGCAGGGAGCCAAATCCGGCGAATACGGTGGTTGCTGAGGTACGTTTGTTGAGTTTTTGGCGAGAAAGTCAGTCACAATCGTAGCTCGGTGAGAAGGCGCGTTATCGTCATGCAAAATCCATGAGTTGTTCGCCCACAAATTTGGCCGCTTCTTACGGATACGCTCACGCAAACGTTTCATAACGCCTAGGTTATACTCCTTGTTTACCGTCTGACCCTCTGGAATGAATTCGTAGTGCACCACGCCACGGATATCGAAGAAAACAATGAGCATAACCTTCATTTTCGAGCGGCTTTGGCGTGGTTTTTTCGGTTTCGGCTCATTTTTTGCCACCCATTCCGATGATTGCTGGCTTGTTTGCATATCGTACTCGTAGACCCGGGTCTCATCACCAGTTATAATGCGTTCCATGAATGTAGAATCGGAATTACAGCGATCCAGCATGTCTGAAGCAACCTGTTCGCGATGACGTTTTTGAAGAAAATTCAGGTCTTTCGGTACGAGTCGTGCGGCCACCTTCCTCATGCCCAAAATATCAATCAAAATCATAGGTACGGACTCGTGGGATATCTTTAGATCATGTGCTATCTCTCCCAAACTGGTACGACGGTTTTCCAGCACCCTTTCCTTAATTTTATCGACGTTATCTTCGATCGAAGCCGTCGATGGGCGACCACTTCACGACCGTCCTTGAAGGCTCTGTACCACTGATATGCACGAGTTTTCGATAGAGCATTATCACCAAAGGCCTTTTGCAACATTTTCAATGCATCGGCACACGAAAATTCATTTGCAACACAAAACTTTAAATAAATTCTTTGCTCAACGTAATCACCCATAGTAAAAATCGGCACGCACTCTGACATCGACTGACTTAATAAGCTGTTGCAAACACACTAGTTGACAGATCCCGCTCAAGCTTGGCATAGTAATAAAGGACAGTGGTACCAACCTAGGAAAAAAAAATTTTACCTGCCTCATTGCCCCGCCAGATTAGAACTGAAGGAATATTCGAAGAAAATCAAAAACTATCAGGATGAAACATCGAAAAAGTTCAGAAAACGGCCGAGGATTTTAGAACTGAATTCTTCAAATGAAATCAAAGAAGAAATTTGAATGATATTTAGAACACAACTGACATAAGTCGAAAATTCGATTTCAACTCAGTTATTTCGAAATTCTTTCGAATCAAAAAACATATCCTTCTTATTGGAAAACCCACTACATATGCTTCACATCCTAAGTATGGTTGGAGAACCCGTGCCCCCGTTCGAGATGTTCCACGTAAGGATCATTAGGACCCTTTCAAGGAGCAGTTTGACGTTGGAAGGAATAGGGTCACCAGTTTTACCTCATTCTGAGACATCTTGAATGAAATATTTCCATTTGCATGAGTTTGCCCAAGTTTGTTCGATATTTCTCACAATGGCCTGACATCCGCGGCCTTTTACGTCCTTTCTGAATATTCCGCTTCTGATTTATCTGCACACGGAACGATTTTTTCAATGAATAGAATTCATCTGCGGCCAACTGGGTACATAATCGCACTCGAGATTGCTCTTATGTGAAATTCTATATCGTAAATATGTCTGCCTGTACTTGAAGTGAAATTATATCTGGAAAATTATTCGTGTTACATCATGCTGTACCGATAATTATTAGTCAGTGATTATTTGATGGATTCGGTCTTTACAATATGAAAATTCCTTTTCAATGAATAGAAAATAGAATTCCATTTCCACTTACTCTTTACTGATAAAAAAAATTGTTTCAATACAGTGTGTCTTCATCAAGTTCTTTGTCTTAACTTCTTAAGCGTGGCAACTCACATCAATTTCATACAACACACAATCGTTGTTTCAGGACTCTTAAGATATGTTGAAATTTCTTTTCATTATTATTTTATTTCTTAATAGCTGATAAGTGTGTTATTTGGTGTTAATATGTGGACACTTAATTGGGTTTAATATTATATTTATTATTATATAATTGGCCCTTCTTTATAAATAAATGAATATGGAAAAATATGAATTATTATACATTTTGCAGTTCCAGTTGAACTTTTAGACTTTTGTACCGAGGCCTTTATGCAAAATTGTCCTCAGAGAAGTGCGTGAACTGTTCAGTTCTTAAGCAACATGGCGGATGGATGTTCAGGCATCTTCTGGACCAAAACAGCAATGTTTCCAGTTGTGCTCACGCGATAAGAACGTAAACAAATCAAATAACGATTCAGTTTTTATGAAGGAATTGGGTCCCAAATTACCGAGAGGGCATTTCATTTTCATTGAAATTTTCAAGTTAAGTTCTAAGAATTTGTATAGACGATGCACCATTTCGTGAATAAGTTTTCGATATTTTGCACTTTTAATCAAGAGTAAATCGACCCATTTCCTTAATTTCAAATATAATAATAATATAATAATAATGTTTATTTTTGAATATATATATATATATATCCCCTCGCAAGCTCACTCGTGGACGATCCAGAAATAGGAAGACACACTGGAGCTGGGTTACATATCATCATTGAGAATTAATTTGTGAACAACATTTCGGTCCAGCTCAATCATGTACCTCCTGAAAATTTTCTTTACAAGGTTTATTTTGTTTATTCGTCGTAAATACATTTTATACATCTCAGGTAAGTAGTTGAATATTTAACTACTGAGATATTTATATGTGTGTTTCCCAATATTCTTCCTTGGAGTAGTGACCTGTACATTTCCCTTAGTCTTATTCCTGGTATGATAAACATGTTCCAAATCTCGGAGAGTTCTCCTATTTTTGTATATGAATAATACAATATCATACATATACAGCTGCCGTATGTCCAGAACTCGTGAATCCGCATAAATACAATCCGATGGATAGTCTCTTTTTTGCGGTATATAATTTTCAATTTTTTCCTCTGTAATATTTCCATCTTTTTAAGGTGAGTATCAAGCAAACCACCCCATCTTAGACCGGCATATTGTAGTCGAGACTGGACCAAGGCGAAGTACATCACTCTGAGTATCGAAAAAAAATTTTAAATATTTAAATTTATACAACATATATCTGAGTGTTTCCGAAACCTTCGGAACATGTGCATCCCATCTCAGATGGGGATCTTTTGTGACACCCAGATACTTAATGTTGTCTGCTCTGGTGATCTTCATTGTTTTCCCATAATTATTAATTATCAATTCATTATAATTGGCCTATCTGTTTTCATAACTAGCAAATGGCATAAAATGGGTTTTGGCAATGTTAAATGTCAATGACCTGTGATCGAACCAGTCTTTAGTTACATTCATCTGATCTTCCAATTTTACTTTCAGACTTCCCCAATCATCTGCTGTGAAGGGCAAGACAGTGTCGTCAGCGAAACTGAAAACAGTCCCTTCAAACCTCAAGGTGATGAGATCGTTCACATACAGGGAAAATAACAAAGGCAAAACACCAATAACAGAAGTGTTGCCAAAGTCGGAATTACGACTACTTCAAAATGCAAATTCTAAATGGCTCACCCTTTATGACGGATCGGTTAGAAAATTACTAAGGAAAAGCAATAATTAGCTGGAAGTAATCTACCATTTGATATTTTAAGACGTTTTAAAAAACTTTCTCTACATAGATCATTAAACTGAAATAGACTTATAGGGTACAATGAAAGTACTCAAAAGTAGAATTTCAAATGCAATTTTCGTGAATAGAATAACGAGTCACTACCACAAACAATTTTTTTTAAAGATGAGCAAAATGTCACAAGGAATTCTTAGTATAATTTGATAGAGGGAGTATTGAATTTGCAGTAAATAGCACTTAGAAAGAATACTTAAGAGAAAACTTAGTTCAAATAGTTATATAAATATATTTTGAGAAAATTTGAATATTAAAACAAATTGAAATATGTTTATCTTCTACAATTTTAATTTCAAAAAAATTTTTATTCAAAAAACTTTTAGAAATAAATTTATGTCTAACAAGCACCGCTTTCATTTAATAGACGTATATAATCAAAACTCAATATATAATGTCAAATGGAATAAATAACCCAATAGATATACGAAAGTAATTAAAATTAATAAATAAATATTTAAAGGAGACAAAATTTTGTTTCTGGTCTTACCGTTAAGAACACCAATTGCCTTTTAAAAACATGAACACACTTAAAGGACTTCTCAAAGAATATAATTTATTTGAAATATTTAATATATTTAAATATTCGAATAAATTATTTCAAAAATCTCTAAAAAAATGTGCACTATATCTTCAAAAAACAAATATAATTTTAGACAATCCCGTCTTCAGTCCTCTTTTAACATTCCAAATATCAAAATCAAAAACATAACCTATATCACTCACGTGTTAAAAGACTTAAGCTTCGAAATACAGATCAACTATATAATTCAAGATTGATCTATGTTCTAACAAAATCAAAGAACAGTGTGAGTTATTTTAAAGTTTATTTAAATTCATTGACATTCTATAATGAGATTTATTGAAGCCAAAATATAATTATATATTATATATAAAATAAAATAGAAAGGCCTTTTACTTGATAGAAGAAATATAACAAAATTTGAAGATTAAAACAAATTGAAATACTACTCTGTTAAGAGTACCAGGAATTTCGGAATTTATGTCTAACAAGCACCGCTTGTTAGACATACATTTATTTCTAAAAGTTTTTTGAATAAAAATTTTTTTGAAATTAAAATTGTAGAAGATAAACATATTTCAATTTGTTTTAATATTCAAATTTTGTTATATTTCTTCTATCAATTAAAAGGCCTTTCTATTTTATGATATATTTTGAAATAAATTCATTTTAATTGAATAAAATGGAATAAACTGTTTTCACAATTTATTTAAGAAACGTTAACTGTGGCTTCATCAAGAATTAAAAGTTGCAATTAAAGAGTATTTATTTCCTTATAACTTATAGGTTTTTCATTTGTAATTGGAAAAAAGTGAAGCAAAATATGAAATTTGCGTCGTTTCAGCGTCACCCTATTCACATTTGAGTGTCAAAAAAAAGATGACCCGAAAAACATCATTTCTATTTGTTTTCTTCAATAGTCGAAAGTAGGACATCAGTTGAATATTTAAGTAGAAAAGGTCAGTTTCAATGGACGATATTCCCATGTTGAATTGGAATGATAAAAGGCCGATCGCTTAGTAGGCCAAACGCGGAAAATGGCCCTCCTCTTGAATATTTAGGCCATCCTTCGTTTTAAGTCCATTTTATGCACCATTCACACCTTATCCAGCCTCCGAGCGGAATAACATCGTCGATTCCCAAACGGCGCAGAATTTTCTGTACTTTTTTACACGCTCTTCTCGGTCACTCCCGAAGGATATGAAAAGACAAACACAATCAATCATGGCGCATCTCCTCGGGAAAGTCCTCAGTTTTCTCCGAAGCATGCTATCCTTTTAACCCCATTTTACGATTCCTTTTCCCTATATGAAAAACGTGACCGCAAATAATCTTGTTTATGTGTTTTTCCTATACAACAAAAACAAATCTTGATAATTCAATAAATCAACCTCGATTCGATCTCGGACATGAATGTTTATCGTGATGCTTTTCTTTAGTTTCGAGACAATCAGAAAATTGAAGGAGATGATGGGTCGAATGTTGATGAGTACGTGTATAAGAATTGAGTGGCTGAATTAAGTAATCAAGCAAATGCTTGAAATTCCTGGCAGGAGACTCTCCAAAAGATTAAGGGGCGGTTTTTATCCATGTGCTGCAGAGCTGCAGTATCACCAATTAAATAGGCAACTTTCCTGGAAAACAATGAAAAATTGTCGATATTGTTAGAATATTTAAAAACTAGCCTGATACCTACTGTGTGTGGACAACTTTAGCCCCTTTTGTAGAAGCACAAGAAAGGTAAAGACGGTTCCCGAATATGAAATTTATCGTCATATTTGAGCAATTTTACTTTAATTATGCACATAGTGTTCCTAAATTGAAGGTTCAAAAGAAGAGGAGAGATTCCTTGAATAATTTTCAGAAAGAAAGGTACCATAAACATGGGACCGCAAACGATTCGTTTTTGAGATATATATTCTGTCAAGAAAGTACCGGGAATTATCGATTTAAATCTGGCGGGGCAATGAGGCAGGTAAAAATTTTTTTTCCTAGGTTGGTACCACTGTCTTTATTTATCATGCCAAGCTTGAGCGGGATCTGTCAACTAGTGTGTTTTCAACAGCTGATTAAGTCAGTCGATGTCAGAGTGTGTGCCGATTTTTACTATGGATGATTACGTTGAGCAAAGAATTTGTTTAAAGTTTTGTGTTGCAAATGAATTTTCGTGTGCCGATGCATTGAAAATGTTGCAAAAGGCCTTTGGTCATAATGCTCTATCGAAAACTCGTGCATATTAGTGGTACAGATCCTTCAAGGACGGTCGTGAAGTGGTCGAAGACTTGCCTCGTTAACGTTAATAAAATTAAGGAAAGGGTGCTGGAAAACCGTCGTACCAGCTTGAGAGAGATAGCACATGATCTTAAGATATTCCACGAGTCCGCACGTACGATTTTGATTGATATTTTGGGCATGAGAAAGGTGGCCGCACGACTCGTACCGAAAGACCTGAATTTTCTTCAAAAACGTCATCACGAACAGGTTGCTTCAGACATGCTGGATCGCTGTAATTCCGATTCTACATTCATGGAATGCATTATAACTGGTGATGAGACCTGGGTCTACGAGTACGATATCCAAACAAGCCAGCAATCATCGGAATGGGTGGCAAAAAATGAGCCGAAACCGAAAAAACCACGCCAAAGCCGCTCGAAAATGAAGGTGATGCTCATTGTTTTCTTCGATATCCGTGGCGTGGTGCACTACGAATTCGTTCCAGAGGGTCAGACGGTAAACAAGGAGTATTACCTAGGCGTTATGAAACGTTTGCGTGAGCGTATCTGTAAGAAGCGGCCAAATTTGTGGGCGACCAACTCATGGATTTTGCATGACGATAACGCGCCTTCTCACCGAGCTACAATTGTGACTTTCTCGCCAAAAACTCAACAAACGTGCTTCAGCAACCATCGTATTCGCCGGATTTGGCTCCCTGCGACTTTTTCCTCTTCCCAAAACTAAAATTGCCCCTTCGTGGCACCCGTTTTGAGTCGATTGAAGCCATAAAACAAAATTCGGCGTGAGAGCTAGAGTCCATCCCGGAAAGCGCCTATAAAAAATGTTTCGATAATTGGAAGTGCCGTTGGCATAGATGTATTGGAGCAAATGGAGCCTATTTTGAAGGCGACCCAATAAATTTTGACGATTAAATGTAAAAATGTTCTTTAATTGAAAATTCCCGGTACTTTCTTGACAGAGTAGTAAGATGTTTTAATTTTTTTCAAGTTTTAACATCATAGTATCTGCATTTTATAAGATATTCAACTGAAATTTGGCATAGTTATCACGATTAGAGTTTACACCATGTGATATGCCAATTTTGATTGCAAATCTACAGGGTGATATTTTTTTCTGGAACACTGTCCCCTGTTTACTCCAGAATTTTTTTCTGGTGAGCCACTATTAGTTTAATAAATTGTAAAAAGAAGCTTTCTTGTTTTACTAAATGGTAGCAGATACGACAGAACTACAAGCGACCCTGAAGTTTAGCATAACAAGAAAACATTTTTTTTTGGAATTTTTCAAACTGTCAGTGACTCACCAGAAAAGTTCTAGAGTAAAACAGGGGACAGTGTTCCAGAAAAGAATATCACTCTGTAGATTTGCAATCGAAATTGGCATGTCACATTGTGTAAACTCTAAATTGTAATTTCTATGCTGAGAGTCATTTGAATATCTTGTGGAATGCAGATATTATGAGAAAAAAACTTCAAAAATGATTCAAGATATCTCCCATCTTCGTTTATACCACCAAATTAGGGACATTCTGTGTATGTGTATTATATATCAATAAAAGTGGATGATATGAATCTTCATTCAATAAATTCCCCGAAGTTCTAAATTTGTTTTTCCCATACTTTCTAACAGGTTTAGTTTCAGACGTCTCCAGTGTCACGTTTTGAAATAAAGAATATGACTTCTTTCGTACGAAATTAACAGAACAAAAATGGGAATCTCTTCTCAACCTATTGATACCATCCTTAGACCATAAATCATCTAAGTTTAGTCGATTAGCATGGTATCGGGTGTTTTTTTGGAGTGATAGAACTTTCGATAGGGATAACTGTGATTTGACAGAAGGTAGAAGCCATGTTGTTTTGACATTTCCTTTCAGTAAGCATTGACAAATTATCATAGAAAGACTAACGCCCCAACAACGTTTACAAATTGTTGAAATTTATTTTCAAAATCGTCTTCTATTCGCCAAACTTATAAAACACTTCGTGAAATTTATGGTTTACATAATCGTCCATCAGAGCAGCTTATTCGTTGAACTATCGATAGACTTCGGACAACATTTTCTCCACTCGATGCAACAACAACAACAAGACAAAGACCTGTACGTACAGATGAATATATCGATGCTGTAAAGCATAGTGTTAATGATGATCCAGATTCATCTATTCGTCGACGTTCACAACGAGTTGAACACTGTGCATCCACCACATGGAAAATTTTGCGTGAAGATCTTAGTCTACACCCATACAAGATCCAATTGGTTCAATAACTAAAGCCAGTTGGCCATAATAAGCATAGTTTGTTTGCCGATTGGGCCCTAGAACAGCTTAAAGTTGATCCACTATTTCATTGTAGAATTGTGTTTGGTGATGAAGCTCATTTCTGTTTGAACGTCTATGAAAACAAGCAAAATTGCCGTTAATGAAGTGAAAACAATCCTCAAGAAGTTCTGCAGGTTACAGTGCATCTTGAAACACTGTATGGTGTACTTTACACGCTGGAAGCATCATTGGTCAATATTTCTTTAAAAACGATGCTGGAGATAATGTTACATTAAATGATGCTGCTCACAGATCGATGATCAATGATTATTTGTTTCAAAATTTGAATGGTATGGACCCAGAAGTGTTTTGGTTCCAATAAGATGGTATTACACCTCATGCGGCTACCGTTACAATTGATTCATTGAAAGAAAGATTTGGCGATAACATTATTTCGAGAAATATTCCAATCAATTGGCCTCCAAGATCATGCGACATAACTCCACTGGATTATTTTTTTTTGGGTTATGTCAAGTCATTGGTTCATGCTGATAAACTAGAAACAATAGACTCTTTGGAAGCCAACATAACTCGTGTTATTGATGAAATAATTAATAAAATTTGGCTTCAATCTATATATGTTTTATTTCAATTTGAAGTTCTATCACTCTAAAAAAAACACTCGATATATGCCAGCTAGATACAGCAAACTAATTAACGCTTTCATTTCAATTGTATCAGTAATTTTAGCATCTGTAGGACCCTTGAATTCTTTCTGAATGGTGTGTATATATTTGTTCGTATAATTGACTATATCCTGTAGCATTTTTCCGTTGATCATTAGACTCCATGTTTCGTATATCCCATTTGCTTGTTTTGCGTCCACAATTACCCCAGGCAGTTGCATAAGTACATTTTGAGGGAAAGAGCATGCTGAGTCCATCTTCATTCATTCACCACGATGTTTTTCTTCTTCTGGAAGGCACTGAAGTGCAGTTCGTCATCTTCTTCATCTCTTCCACTTTCAGAAGAATCATTTTGTTCGCTCTCAGAATCTTCGATTTGGTAGATCTTCGCAATGATTTTTACCACATAAGTTATTTATTTTTGTGTTGGTTTCATTTTTCGACCTACAAAATGACCATAAGCCAAAAGCCAAGAACTGTATTTCAAGGACATCGTCCCCAGCCAGAACGAATGGACCCAGTATGCTGATGTTCCATCGGGGAATATCACATGACGTGGCTAAGCGGACGATAACAGGCCAAATGAACTCAAAACTAGAGTCTTTCTGGCTGAGCCATCCTGGACTGATACATTTGAAAGTGTTCTTTGAAACAGCTTCGAACAAGAAGATGGCGGACCTAGCGCTATGTCTGGATAAGGCCAAAATAAGGACACTCGTCTGACTTATGAGAGGTCACTGCAGGCTGAACGCGTATTTGCACAAAATCAGTCTGGCTGAAGATGAGGAATGCAGACTGTGTCTTGAGGACACTGAAAGAGCCATACAGATCGCCTGAGAGTGCCCAGCGGTGAGTCGCATCAGATTCGAGGTCTTTGGTCAGGCTTTTATATCCCACTGCGAACTGAAAAAATTACCCCTGAACAAGATTATCGGTTTCATCCAAAAACTAGATCTCGTCAGGAAAATATAAATAAGAAGTGAACAACAAGAGTCTGTGCGGACGCAGTGGTAGGGTCGACAGATGCCCGCTCATCATAAAATAAAAATAATACCTCAATTGGCGTATGTATCTATGATATACAAAACTCCGAATTTTCAAGTTCCTGTAGCAAGCAAAAATACCAAGGCATAGCTGTGTGTTTGGGCCGAAGGTACTGAGATAGTCGACAGTAGCGACACTTCAACTACGATTTGGCTTCTTAAATCAAATCTTCCTTGTTTCCGAGAGATACACTCGATTAACGGAAGGTTAAATCGCCTTCGTCTCATTATTTCCTATAAACCTAAATGGGACAATAGAAACCCATTATACTGACGCCGTTTCGAGACGACAATAGTCGAATGTCGGAATTCTACCTGACCACATTTCGACCACTAACAGTTCATACACACACGCACACTCTCTATATAAACAAGTAAGGTCTGATGACATTTTCTCTTTGTCTCAACTCACACATCTCTCTCTCTCTGCTCTTGAATAAGATTATATTGACATTCACTTTACTTCACTAGGGAACGACCAATCTTACTAACACCCATAACGCACTAAAAGGCCTGCAAGTGAATGTTTTATCTACATTATTTGTTTATTATTAGTTACTATATCTATCAAGTGAACCCAAAAGTAAACCTAGAAAAAGTGAACTCAGTGAAAGTAAACAACGGTGAAAATGCTCGAAGAACTATCACTCCACGAACAAAATAGTATTTTCACCGCAATTATAGTTAAACAATCCTAAAATAGTCAATTTATAAAATATGTATTCAGGCTGGAAATAAACTATTAATTCTAATATATATATCCCTCTCAAACTGATTGATTGACGTCAATCGATTACTAGGGAGAATTTATGAAGGCATCTCTACTTATGAAGCAATTCTTTCAAAGAATATATTCCAAGACTTGCTGCGATTCACTCCAATATTTACTTAACACCCAATATTTCACTTGTATTATTATATCCAAACAGTAAACACGAAAGAGGCTAAAGCCACTTATATCGAGGTGTCATCCATATATTTCCCTGACGACTGCATTCGTTTTCCCCGTCTAAATCTACATTGTTAGCCAAGTAGGATGAAACTAATTTCCTCATGGCGCGCGGACAACACAAGCTTGTTCAACGCGTTAAACGAATGGCCTGCTCCACATCTTCCGTTATTGAATTATTTTCGCATTGTTGATTTTTAATTTAGTTGAAATGAGAGCTAACGAAAAATGGCTTTTTTCATTCAGTTTGAAGCTCCCATTACCAGGAATGGTCCCGGCGACTAGTTCAGCCAATCGGGAAGCAACCGGCTGAAAATTTAATAATCTGACCCTTGGACCTATTACGGCCGCTTTTGCGTCCGGACAAAATACTGTGGAAATATTTTCATGGAGTGTTCCAATTTGTTAATAGTAAAAAATGTCTTGCACAGCCCCAGTCAGATTCAGAAAATGTATGTTGAGCAAACTCACCTGATCTAATCAACCGGGTATTACGCTGACTAGGGATGACTACCCCGTTGTGATCCGGAAGTAACTTGAGACAGGATTAATGGTGCTCGTTACAGATCGATGACAAATGATTATTTGTTTCAGAATTTGAATGTTATCCACCCAGAAGTAATTTGGTTCCAACAAGATGGTGCTACAACTCATGCTGCTACCGTAACAATTTATTTATTGAAAGAAAGATTTGACGATAACATTATTTCGAGAAATGTTCTAATTAATTGGCCTTCAAGATCATGCCACATAACTCCACAGGATTATTTTCGTCGGGGTTATGTCTAGTCATTGGTTTATGCTGATAAACCAGAAACAATAGACGCTTTTGAAGCCTATTCAACTCGTATTATTGATTAAATAAGGCCTGAATTACTCGAAAAAGTGGTCCAAAATTGGTCTGGTCGAATGCGGTTCCTCGGATCTAGTCTTGGTGGACATATGACGGAAATTATTTTTAAAACATAAATGTCATAAAACTATCTTTCAAATAAAAAAAAATTTGGCTTCAATCTTAATTTAAATGTGTTTTATTTCAATTTAATGTTCTAAAGTCTAAAAAAAACACCCGATACATTTTTGGAACCAAGAGAGATTTTTGAGCACAAACTTTTCTTAATAAACAAAGACACCACTTCTCGAAATTTTCATGAAAATAAATATCGGCAAAATATGATTTCAAAACCCTAAAATAGAACTTTAATTTACATTGTCAAAATCAAGTAACACTACGTAACTCATGTCATTCTGTACTATTCAATGAAAAGTTATAGAAAATAAGGCAATTTTTTATTTAATCAGAAATCAACACTAACAATGTAATGAATCACTCCATCCAATATTTGATATGATGAAATGATTCGTATAATATCGGGTGTTTTCTTCAGATTGATAAAACTTTAAATTGAAATAAAGCACATTTAAATTAAGATTGAAGGCAATTTTTTTTATTTGAAAGATAATTTTATGCTTCAAAAATAATTTCTGGCGTTTGTCCACCACGACTAGTTCTGAGGAACCGCATTCCACCAGACCAATTTTGGACCACTTTTTCGAGTAATTCAGGACTTATTTGATCAATAACACGAGTTACGTTGGCTTCCAAAGCGTCTGTTGTTTCTGATTTATCAGCATAAACGAATGACTTGACATAACTTTAAAGAAAATAATCCAGTGGAGTTATGTCGCATGATCTTGGAGACCAATTAATTGGACCATTTCTCGAAATAATGTTATCGCCAAATCTTTCTTTCAATAAATCAATTGTTACGGTAGCAGCATGAGGTGTAGCACCATCTTGTTGGAACCTTAACACTTCTGGATCAATACCATTCAAACTTTGAAACAAATAATCATTGATCATCGATCTGTAACGAGCACCATTCACTGTAACAGTAGATGCAGCTTCGTTTTTGAAGAAATATGGACCGATGATGCCTCCAGCGTGTAAAACACACTATACAGTGCATTCTTCAGGATGCAATGGAACCTGCAAAACTTCTTGAGGATTGTTTTCTTTCCATATATATATAATTTTCACCTGCCTCATTGCCCCGCCAGATTTAAATCGATAATTCCCGGTACTTTCTTGACAGAATGTATTATGGTCAAGTGGCTTAAGTTCATGAACCAGTTGGATCTTTTATGGAGTGTAGACCAAGATTTTTGCGCAGAATTTCCCATGTGGTGGATGCACATAGTCCAACTTGTTGTGAACGTCGACGAATAGACAAATCTATATCATCGTTAACACTATGACTTACAGCAGCGATATTTTCTTCTGTTCGTACAGTTTTTTGTCTTGTTGTAGTTGTATCGAGTAGAGAAAATGTTGTCCGAAATCTATCGATAGTTCGACGAAAAAGCTGCTCTGATGGATGATTATGTAAACCATAAATTGTGCTCTATAAGTTTGGCGAATAGAACACAGATTTTGAAAATAAATTTCAACAATTTGTAAACGTTGTTGCGGCGTGAGTCTTCCCACAATAATTTCTCAATGCTTACTGAACAGAAATGTCAAAACAACATGGCTTCTACCTTCTGTAAAATTACAGTTATTCCTATCTAAAATTCTGTCAATATAAAAAAACACCCGATATTTCCTGAAACGTCAGAGTATCCATCTATATTTATTTCTGTATATTTCGATTAACTGATTCTCTTCTATCCATTCTCTCAGCTTTACGACATAATTATAATTAGATGTTGTAGATACGGTATTAACAGACGGCATCGTATTTCAAGTAAAGGGGACCGTTCTCACATTTCTATCAACAAGACTCTGATAGAAAAGCGTATTGGTGAATTTAGCGCATTGCTAGGAAACGCTTCCTCATCCTAGATGCTATCAAGGAGCTTCTTTGTATCACCAGAATAATCTAGCATGTCTGCACCTATTTCAGAGTGCCTAACTGGACTCTGAAACTCGTCCATCTTGTTGTCAATCGTCTTAATCCTCTTCAATGTGTCTTCGAGCTATCCCGAATGGATTTAGTATTCTTCCCGGACAACCAAGGTTAGAAACGACTTTTTTCTTACGAAAAACAGTAGTCTCTTGTATTAAGAATAGAGTGAGTGATATATCCCCTCACTGAGAATCTACCTTAGGTCCGAAAAGTTTTCTTTCTCAGAGTTTCAAAGTAGAGAAGAGAGTGTTTGTATTTTTCAAGTTGTGAGAGGGTCCCTTTGAATGCGTGGCTTGGGAATATGTTATTCAGTGTTTCTCACTTTCTGAACCGGTATTTTTGTCTTTTTTCAGCATAAATTCGAAAAAATACAAAGAAGAAATGCAATTTTATATCATTTATAATATTAGACACGTCATCAAAATACCAGTTACAAATTTATAGTTTTTTTTATTTATATCCGCAGATACTCAATCAAATAACGACATAAGAAATTGATGTCGAACACTTGACTTTCACTCATATTTATTTGTCTTGCAACAATTGTTTCGTCAATTTTAATTTGATTCCTTCAGGTGAGTAGAGTAACTTTTTTATTTTCTCGGATGAACAGATAGAAAAAGGTGCTAAGAGTTCGACTGCTGGTTTTCAACTTCCAGAATTTCATATGAAAAAAATCAATCAGTGCCTCACTGATGCTCGAACTTCCTATTTATATAATGCCTATATTTATGCTGGAAAGAGAACAGATGGTCATGGACTTTCAGAGAAAGAAAATAAAATAAGTAAGCCGACTCAACCTGTTATAAGATTCTCCAAACCACTGTATAATTCCAATCGAAATATAACAGCCGATAGTTCGTATTACTCAGTTCAATTTCTACCAAACAGAACTCATCAAGTGGGAGAAAGTTTATATGGCTTCACAAAATATCCCACACTTTGTCTTATACTTTAAAAAAATATAAAGCAGTTTTACTTCTGTCATCTATGCACCACACAAAAGCAATAGATGAACAAAACAAAAAACCTGAAATCATTGTTTGGTATAAATTAAAAAAGGAGGAGTTCATACGTTAGACGAAAAACTGCAAAATACTCATGCAGTCGTCGAACGAGAAGATGGCCCATAGCAATCTTCTATAAGATTGTTGAATATGCAGTGTGAATGTATTTAATTACAAAATATATAAGGGACAGTATTTTAATTTTCAAAAAAAAAATTAAATACAATTCATCACAACATGGCTTCCTCAAGTATCTACATTCTACTGGATGATGGTGTCCAATGTAACTTAAATACATTGTTCATTACGTGACAAAATAATGGAAGAACAAATCATAAAAACTCAAGGTGTTTATTGAAGTTTGCCGCTAAAAAATGCCATTAGGGAAAGATATTCAGTAATGGAGACTTGTCAACTTCTGTTTGTTCATTCAAAAGTATTTTACCGGCATTGAACCTGTTGATTTCAAGAAATTCTAAAAGTGTTAATCAAGAACTTTTGCTTTCGACGTGGATAATTTCATGGTTTTTGTCGAAATTATGCCTGAATTCCTTAAGATGATTAGCACATGTTGAATGTACGTAATCTGATATATAATTTCTTTGGTGTTCTTGGATTCTTTTCTTGAATGATGTACCTGTCGGCCAATGTATATTAAAGGGCAATCGTTGCAAGTCAACTTGTAGACTCCAGATTTATTTTAATTATTTGTTCGATCCTTATTGTTTTTTATATGTAAGTATTAAGGTTATTAATGGTTTTAAAAGCTGCGTTGTAATTGAAACAATTTTTGAAATATTTACCAATATTTTCAGATAATGCATTAACTTAAGATAATGAAAAGTATTTCTGTGTATTGTCCTCTTTTATGACTGGGTACACGAGATTCAATGCCATGTTCGTTTGTTTATTAGATACCATTTTGTCTATAAGAAAGGGGTTGTAATCGTTGTTTGACGCTATCTGTTCAATAATATTTCATTCTTTCAAAAAGTTATCTGAATTCAAAGAGGCATTCAATAGTCTATTAATAAAACTATTATATATTAATATCTTTTAGTTGGTGATTTGAAGGTTTATGTATTGTAATATATGTATGTGTGGGTTTGTGAAATATACTAAAATCATGTAAATTATCTAGTCTTGTTATTGTGAGGTCGAGAAAATAAATACTGATTAAAACAAATTGTAGAAATTACTATGTTGTACTACCAATAAAAATATATTTTACACATTTTCTTGTGACTCGAGTTTCGGGAAATGAACTATCTCATCATCAGACAACTGAAGACCTAACAGTGGTACAGAGGTATTTAAACAAAAGTGGTAAATATTTTGAATATTTTAATAGATTCTAACACATAATAGTGATACAGAGGTTTACAAGCGGAGCGTGATAAAAGCCCGGTTAAAAAAAACTGTACTGTATTTCTTTTCTTGCTGGATTGTGAATTTGATTTTTGGTTGGAGTTTATTATTAAAATTCCTGAAGATATGAAGTAATAACTATAAAATTGTCCACGTCGAAAGCAAAAGTTTTAGATTAACACTTTTAGAATTTCTTGAAATAAACTGGTATATCCCGTAAAATCCTTTTGAATGAACAAATAGATGTTGACAAGTCTCAAGTCTCCATTACTGAATATCTCTCCCTAATGGCATTTTTAAGCGGCAAACTCCAATAAACACCTTGAGTTTTTATGACTTGTTGTTCTTCCATTATTTTGTCACGTACTTAACAGTACATTTAAACTCGGTTACACTGGACACCATCAGCCAGTAGAATGTAGATAGGTACCTGAAGTAGCCACATCGTGGTTAAACAATTGTTGTATTATAAACATTTTTAGGAAATAAAAATAATATGGAGTTTGGAGTCGAATATTCCACGAGAACTCAAATCTATAATAGGTAGAATACTGAAAATGGGCGAAATACCTGTGGAATATCGAGAAACGAAACTAGAAAATATTGCTATATGTATCCGGCATAAAAACAACGACACGTATTTGTGTTTTAGATGTACAAAACCAATTTGCTTGCAAAGTTCACGCAAATACTTCATCAACTGCTGCGATGGTAGAAATAGGAAAATATGAATTCCTCCTGAACGAGTGCTTGTTTTTTCTGGTATTTTTGTTGTACATGAAAATTTTTGTTTTGTCATGGAACTGACACCCTTACCCTACAACTCTATTGTATTCTTATAATATTCGAGAATACTTTTCTCATTAAAATTCCCAAAATATAAATACTCTTAAAATTATGTTTCTTTTTTGTTGAAAACTTTGGACTAAAAATGTTTTTTCGTACTTGATCGAATAAATATTTCAATAATATATTGAATTATTCATATTTAGATTTTGATCCCTAAGAAAATTTGTGTTTTGTTAAAATTCTCCTAATAATTGCCGGAGTCTCACAGACTCCTCCTCACTACTTACGTTAGTTAATTTAGTGTCACTAGTTAAGAGTTGATGCATTATTAAACCAATTTTTCCAATGAGATGAAGCTCAAATATTAATGGTTTACTAGGCACTGAAACACTGACGGTTTGTCCTATGAAGCAGGTGAAGCAGTGCCTCACCGAATAAATTCTGGAAATTTCACGTATTAATCGAATTAATCGAATATTTTATTAATCCATTTCTTCCTCAATTTCGCATCATACGGTAAGGCACTGGGTCTCTGTTCAATAATATCCATGCTCAATCGGACGATTCTGTATATTCATCTTACTTTCTATTTAAAAAGTACTTAAACGGTTCGAGGCCTCACGCGCTTTCTTGTCTAGCGCGTTATCGACATCGACGCGAGGAGAAGTCGAGAATATACCTACGCCTTTGAAAGCGGCTTCCAAAAATGGATTTGAGGCATGCCTCGTCAGAAGGCGGACTGCAATTATTCTGCACTATTCGGGTTAATCGGGATGCGAGAAAACTGGTTAGTTTTCGCTTTATTGTGATTTGGTGGTAGCGTTTGCTCGGTCTCGATTGTCTCCTGTGAGTTCACCCACCAGGCATTAGATCTTGTCGTGATGAGGGTGCTTGCCTTGACTAGGACCTTAGTTTCGTCCGGCAAAATGGAGGGTTAAGTCTTGGTGCCTAACGTTATGCCATTCGCGTCAGTCACTGGACCTGTATGGTGAAAGATCTCCGAATGGGGCCCTAGTTTTGCCGTTCTGGTGAAATGGAGGGCTAAGCCGGTTGATTAACTCAGTGATAGGGAGTCTGTCGCAGCACAGGGCTACTCCCTTAAAGTGACGTACTCTACCCTATCGCAGTATGAAGCTCCGGTTTTATTTTATGTAGCATACTGCGTTACCTCGGGGGGTGGTTTGCCCACAGGTGTTACTTGTACCACCTGGCCTCCCCTTTGGTGATGGACTCGAAGGGGCAGTGGTTGAAAAGAAAATATTCGAAGTATATCGAATTGCAAGCTTACCCTTCTGAAGAAACAAAAACAAAATATCGCCACAACAATAGGCAATAATCGTCAAAGTGAAATTCAAAATTTTAATGCTAGAGTCAAAGAAATTCGACAAATTCAAAAAATTATTCAAATATTTTGATATTAGCTTTCTACATATTTAATTTCAATAAAATTATATTCGATAATTATAACTTCAGGAATTAAACTAATGTCATATACGTACCACTTATATCAAACAACATATAAAATAAACATTCATTATAAGACATCCGAATGATATAACAAAATCCAATAAATAAAAATTGTTAACCGAAATCCTATAAATTAAATAGATTGAGTAGACAAAATTTTGTTTCTCCTGATCAATCTTATAAAAACAAATATCTTTCAAAAATGTTTAACATAATCATCATAAAACTATCCTTCTTAGAATATTCAATATTATTGGATATCTAACTAAGTTACTTTCTATAGAATCTCAAGATTTGTAAAAACATTACTGAAAAACAAGTTTTAAGAGAGACTTTGCTTCGTCAGTACTCAAATAATTCATATTCAATAAAATACAACATCAATCAACAACAAATATTTACTCACTCTTCAACAATTTAGAAAACTTCTGGTAAATGAATACTGAAAAGTTTAAAAGGAGTGTGATGTTAACTACAAAAAAATAATTCTGTGGTTTACCCTTGATCTAAAAGATTGAAAGACAATTTAACGGACGCTGTTCTAGCACAAGGACTATCTGTATAAAGAATGTTGAGGAAACCAAATAATTATATATTATGAATAAAATAACATAAATAGAGGTTAATACTTGATAGAGGGTATATAAAATTATTTAAATATTAGCCTTCTACATATTTAATTTCAAAAAATTAGTTAACATTACACTCCATTTAAATTTTTCAGTATTCATTTACCAGAAGTTCTCTAAATTGTTAATGGGTGAGTAAATATTTGTTGTTGATTGATATTATATTTTATTGAATATGAATTATTTGAGTACTGACGAAGCAAAGTCTCTCTTAAAACTAGTTTTTCAGTAATGTTTTCACATATCTTGAGATTTTATAGAAAGTAACTCAGTTAGATATCCAATAATATTGAATATTCTAAGATTTATGATGAAATTCTTAAGATTATGTTAAACATATCTGAAAGATATTTGTTTTCATAAGATTGATCAGCAGAAGCAAAAATTTTGTCTACTCAAAATATTCAATTTATAGGATTTTGGTTAACAATTTTTATTTATTGGATTTTGTTATATCATTTGGATGTCTTATAATGAATGTTTAGTTTATATGTCGTTTGATATAAGTGGTACTTATATGACATTATTTTAATTTAATTCCTGAAGTTATAATTATTGAATATAATTTTTGAAATTAAATATGTAGAAGGCTAATATTGAAATATTTAAATAATTTTATATACAAAATTTGAATATCGAAACAGATTTAATCTGTTAGTCTTCTACAATTTTAATTTCAAAAAAATTTTCATTCAAAAAACTTTTAGAATTGAATTAATGTCTACAATAAGCGCCCCTTATATTTAATAGACGTATATAATCAAAACTCAATATACAATGTGAAATGGAATAAATAAACCAACCAATATAAAAAATGCAATTAAAATTAATAAATAAATATTTGAAGGAGACAAAATTTTGTTTCTGATCTTACTTTAATGAAACCACTTCCTTTTCAAAAACATAAAACACAACTTAAGGTTTTTTCAAAAAATATAATTTATTTGAAATATTTAATATATTTAAATATTCAAATAAGTTAATTCAAAAATCTCTCAAAACATGCAATATATCTTCAAAAAACAATTAGAATACGGATAATCTCTTTATCGGCCCTAGATAACATTTAAAATATTAAAATCAACTAACAATCAGTATCAATCAGTATATTTCATTATGGTAAGATTAGAAACAAAATTTTGTCTCCTTCTAATATTTATTTATTAATTTTAATTGCATTTTTTATATTGGTTGGTTTATTTATTCCATTTGACATTGTATATTGAGTTTTGATTATATACGTCTATTAAATATAAGAGGTGCTTATTGTAGACAATAATTTAATTCTAAAAGTTTTTTGAATAAAAATTTTTTTTAAATCAAAATTGTAGAGGTCTAATAGATTAAATCTGTTTTGATATTCAAATTTTGTTATATTTCTTCTATCAAGTAAAAAGCCTTTTTCTATTTTATACATAATATATAATTATATTTTGGCTTGAATAATTCTCATTCTGGAATGTCAATGGTTTGAAGAAAACCATAGTATACCTTACAGTTTCCTGTGATTTTGTGACGAACTGACTACCTGGCTTTTTAAAGTTAGTCTGTTTCAAACAAGTTCCGTGTTAACTCGAAGGTATGATATATTGATTGTTAGTTGATTTTAATATTTTAAATGTTATCTAGGGCCGATGAAGAGATTATCCGTATTCTAATTGTTTTTTGAAGATATTCTGCATGTTTTGAGAGATTTTTGAATTAACTTATTTGAATATTTAAATATATTAAATATTTCAAATAAATTATATTTTTTTGAGGAATCCTTAAGTTGTGTTTTTATGTTTTTAAAAGGAATTGGTTTCATTATGGTAAGATCAGAAACAAAATTTTGTCTCCTTCAAATATTTATTTATTAATTTCAATTGCATTTTTTATATTGGTTGGTTTATTTATTCCATTTGACATTGTATATTGAGGTTTGATTATATACGTTTATTAAATATAAGCGGTGCTTATTGTAGACATTAATTTAATTCTAAAAGTTATTTGAATAAAAATTTTTTTGAAATTAAAATTGTAGAAGACTAACAGATTAAATCTGTTTTGATATTCAAATTTTGTTACATTTCTTCTATCAAGTAAAAAGCCTTTTTCAATTTTATATACCTTCTATCAAGTATTAACCTCTATTTATGTTAAATTCTAAAAAGTCTGATAGATATTCCGATACAGCTCTGTTTACAAGAGTTTTCTTTTAGGGGGCACGAGGAATCTAATGAATCTTTAAATCGCGGGAATATCAGAGAATTGGTTATTGTTGTTAGTGAGTTTAACACTAATTTAAAAACCTTTTTAGAAAATGATTTTAATAGTTTTTTCTGGCACATCTAAAACCATACAAAATGAATTATGTTGCTTTTGTTGTGGATAAAAATTATGAGGACGAAATTTCAAAATCTTGGTTTTTTCCTGACAGCTTGATGAAACAACTGACATAAGCTGCCATTCACAATTGTCGGTCTCTTCTTTTTTCTGTGACTATATCGTCGAAAATCCTATCAAACATATTTCATAAAATTCGTGGTAGTAAGAATTGAAACCTCTTTCAACTAGTGATCATTTCAAGTTGATAATGGTTCAAGCATCAGACCGTACTACACTAAACGCGACAAAAGCGAAAGCAGCGAAAATGAACCCGTGCCGTTATCTCCTCTTATAATCTCCATCCCCTGTACAATATCAATATCGTTAAACGGCGAAATCATCAGTTCGCCACCCGCGTCACGTCTATTACCCGAAATGGAAAAGACCTACTCACATCAACATTCAGATGGGGCATGACGAAAACCCTAGACGGCGGCGACTCCTTCGGGACAAATCTGTAGAATTCCTCCTCGTTCCTGTACCACTTGATGGTGTAAAGGGGCACGGACTCCAGGTCGTAATCGCACGACAACGTGATGGTATCGCCAAGCCTCACTGCCTCGGGGACGTTCATGTGCATATCGCGTAGACCCTCTATACCTGCGAAGAAGAGGGAAAAGGTTAGGAGAGATGTGATTGATGTGCTTTGATAGCTTTAATGGGGGGAATCGATGCCGTGGAAAGCCGTATTGATGATTCTTTATAGGTGGATGGTTATCGGCGAAAGGTGTTCTGGCGGTTTTTTTTATTGGAATGATCGGTCGTTACCGACTGTGAAAAATCACTTAGCGCAGCCAGTAGGATACATTCAATAGGGGGGATGATGACGAATTGAGAGAAGTTAATGGGTTTTCCGATAAGGACGATTTGATTTTCTAATTAAATGTAAAAGAAAACATCTTAAACATCAAGCAGAGTTAATAAAGTAAATACGGCTTGGTTTAAGTTTCACTGTATATTTCATGTCTGTTGACATATAAGTTTCGGGTTTTTAGCCCATTTTCAAAACTGAAGAAAACAGAACTTGAAATCCTATTTAAAATAATAATGTATATAAGATAATATTCAAATGAGGTTAAAAAAATGTATATGAGACAGTAATTTATTTCCACAAAAATGTTTGTACTACTACAACAATTGTTTCATCACGATGTGGCTTCTTCAGGTATTACATTGTACTGTCTGATGTGTGTAACCGAGTTTAAATACATTTTTAGGTACGTGACCAAATAATGGAAGCACAAGTCATAAAAACTCTAGGTGTTTATTGGAGTTTGCCGCTAAAAATGCCATTAAGGGAAAATATTCAGTAATGGAGACTGATCAACATCTGTTTGTTCGTTCAAAAGGATTTTACGGGCCCACCAACCAAAAGATGTCAGCATATAATAGTTTTATTCGTAGATTATTGAATGTTCCTTTGAATTCAGAAAACTTTTTGAAAGAATTAAATATTATTAAACAAATAGCGTCAAACAACGGTTACAATCCCTTTCTTATAGACAAAATGGTATCCAATAAACAAACAAAAAATGGCATTAAATCTCGTGTATCCAATCATAAAAGAGGACAATACACAGAAATATTTTTCGTTATCTTATGTCAATGGATTATCTGAAAATATTGCTAAATATTTCAAAAGTTGTTTCAATTATAACGCGGCTTTTAAGACAATTAATAACCTTAGTACCTTATTGAAAACAATAAAGATCGAACAAGTAAAGAAAATGAATCCGGAGTCTACAAGTTGACTTGCAAAGATTGCCCTTTAGTATACATTGGCCAGACTGGTAGATCATTCAAGAAACGTGTCCAAGAACACCAAAGGGTTATATATCCAATTCTGTACATTCGACATATGCTAATCATCTTAAAGAATTAGGCATAATTTCAACAATAATTATGAAATTATTCACGTTGAAAGCAAAAGTTCTAGATTAACACTTAGAATTTCTTGAAATCAACAGGTATAATGCCCGTAAAATCCTTTTGAACGAACAAACAGATGTTGATCAGTCTCCATTACTGAATATTTTTCCTAAATGGCATTTTTAGCGGCAAACTCCAATAAACACCTAGAGTTTTTATGACTAGTGCTTCCATTATTTGGTCACGTACCTAAAAATGTATTTAAACTCGGTTACACTGAATACCATCAGACAGTACAGTGTAATACCTGAAGAAGCTACATCGTGGTGAAACAATTGTTGTAAAAGTACAAACATTTTTGTGGAAATAAATTACTGTCTCATATACATTTTTTTAATTAAAATGAGTTCCACTAAGTAAAGACCGAATCAATCAAATATTTAAATAAGGTTATTCCGATTTTCACAAATTTTCATTGTTATGTTTACAACAATCGTTTCGATATCACAGTAGCATCATCAGAAATTTCAGAATGAAAGAAGAATATAAAACTGTTAAAACTATAAATCAGAAAATCACTGAAAATAATTTAATTTTCACCCAAGCCGATAAGTTATTATTGCTTTAACGGAAAGTGATTATATAGCAAATCAGTTACTTCCCTAGAATTAAATAATTTTAAATTAATCCAACGACAATTTTCCAAAATCAAATTAAATCCCTAATAACCCCGGAATCCAGCCTCTTTCGGAACACCCCAAAAAATATATTAATTTTAATGAATCCACAACCTCCAAAAATGTATTCTTTGATTAAATTACACAAGGAAGGTTATCCTATTAGACCGGTAGTTTCGTTCGTTAGTGCACCCTCATTTAAATTTTCGAAAGAACTTATTCAGATTATTTTAGAAGACACTAAATTCCACGTATAAAATTTATTTCCAAGTATACCACAAAACGAAACAATTGACCTAGTCGATAATCTATTAATCAATAATAGATGTAATACAATTATCAAAGAAGATATTTCAGAATGTCTAGATATTTGCACTAATCAAAATTGTTTTCAATACAAAAATAAAATTTATAAATCTGAAAAAGGTTTGATTATAAGAAATCCCTTAAGTCCATTATTAGCAGAAATATTCATGGACATTATTGAAACTAAAATTCACCAAAATCCCCTTAAGAAATCCTTTTTATATTGGTATAGATATGCAGACGATATTTTCTGTTGCTTCACAGGTACAGACAGACTTTTAAAAAAATTCTTTTTATTCATCAATGAAATACATCCTTCAATTAAATTCACTATGGAAACCGAACATAATAATTCTATTGATTTTCTTGATTCAACTCTTACTCGAATAAATAATTCACATGATTTTTCAATATTTTACAAACCAACCTATATGGATTCTATTATACACAATGAATCAAATCATCCTTCAAATCAAAAATTATCAGCATTTAATTGTATGATCCATAGATTAGTTAATATTCCCATGAATCGAGAAAATTATATTTCAGAACTTAACTTAAATATGGTGTTTCCTAATATAAAAAAAATTTTTGAATACATTTCCTTAAAATACACTAAAGGTATTTCTGAGAAAATTGCTACATACCTCAAAAATAAATATAATTTAAGAACTTCGTTAAAACCAATTCAAACTTGAGTAAATTTATTAAAAATAATAAAGACTGTACACATAAAGATGATAAATCGGGGGTTTGTAAGTTAACCTGCGGTGATTGCCCTAAAGTTTACATAGGACAGACTGGAAGAACTTGCTGACATAGAATTTGTGAACATTTGAAGAGTTTCCTCAATAATAAAAGTAATTCTACATATTCCAACCATTTGTTAGAAACAAGACATACTTTCAACCATAATTTTGAAATTTTACATATAGAAAATAAAAGTTATGCCTTAAATCTGTTAAAATCCCTAGAGATAAATAAATATAATAAAATTGGAATATTACTTAACGAAAAATAGATTTAAATAACTCACCTCTGTTAAATATATTCAGATAAGCTGGAATTTGCCTAGACCCTTTTTTGGGTTTTAGTGCCCAATAAAAATTTATTGTACTTACTGTAATATAAATAGCTACGGATTTCGGAAACAAGCTTAGTTATTCAGCTAGGGATAGGGGGGCAGCGGCCCTCCCTGGAAGCAAAAAATTTAATCGTTATTAAATTTTGTTGCTAGAATTCATTACAATTCTAGAAATAATTGTTTTAATAATAAAAATATAAGATGCGGTTTTTTACTTGATAGAAGAATAATTACAAACTTTGAATATCAAAAAAGATTTAATCTGTTAGCCTTCTACAATTTTAATTTCAAAAAATTTTTTGAAAAAGAATTTTAGAATCAAATTAATGTCTCAAATAAGCACTGCTTTTATATATATATATATATATATATATATATATATATATATATATATATATATATATATATATATATATATAATTTTTTGAAATTAAAATTGTAGAAGACAGATTAAACAGATTAAATCTGTTTTGATATTCCAAGTTTGTAATTATTCTTCTATCAAGTGAAAACCGCATCTTATTATTTTATTTTATATATAATATATAATTATATTAGATTTTTGAATAATGAAATTTATTGTACAGTTTTCAGTGGTTTAATGAATGCCATAAAATGCCTTGGATATTAGATGTACCTACCTAGTTTATTTGCGTTAACAGATTGTTTGGAAAGATTGAAATTGTTTGGTAAGATTACAAGTTTATTTATTTTTAATTGAATTTATATTGTAAATGTAAAGTTGAACTGACCTTATCTGAATTTTCAATTGTTTTTGAGGATGTGCTACAATATTTTTGAGAATTTTTGAAGTAACTTTTTTAAATATTTAAACAGATTAAATATTTCAAATAAATTAGTTTTGGAGAAGTGCTTAAAATAATGCTGTGTATTTTTGAAAAAGATTTAATTTTCATAAATATAAGACCAGTTTTCAAATTTCAAATGTTCGTCAAGGGTTCCAGAGGGTCAGACGGTAAACAAGGAGTATTACCTAGGCGTTATGAAACGTTTGCGTGAGCGTATCCGTAAGAAGCGGCCAAATTTGTGGGCGAACAACTCATGGATTTTGCATGACGATAACGCGCCTTCTCACCGAGCTACGATTGTGACTGACTTTCTCGCCAAAAACTCAACAAACGTGCTTCAGCAACCACCGTATTCGCCGGATTTGGCTCCCTGCGACTTTTTCCTCTTCCCAAAACTAAAATTGCCGCTTCGTGGCACCCGTTTTGAGTCGATTGAAGCCATAAAACAAAATTCGCCGCGAGAGCTAAAGTCCATCCCGGAAAGCGCCTATAAAAAATGTTTCGATAATTGGAAGTGCCGTTGGCATAGATGTATTGGAGCAAATGGAGCCTATTTTGAAGGCGGCCCAATAAATTTTGACAATTAAATGAAAAAATGTTGTTTTAATTGAAAATTCCCGGTACTTTCTTGACAGAGTAGTATGCTGATTCCAAAAGTTGCTTACTAATTGATTGACGTTAATCAATTATACCAAAATTTCCAAAAGGTATTTCTGGTATCTCTTCATACCAAACATTTCCTTCAATTATAATATTCTTATTTTGTTCATAGAGAGGCTGACCCTTGAACACACCCTTCTAAGTTCTATGACTGGAGGAATTATTAGTCTCCACACCAAACAATACTGACCTTTCGTGGTCGGAGCTTAAGGATATATTGATTCACAAGCAATATGCGGGTCAAATGAATCCTTGCCACAAGCTCTATAACTTATTGTGTAATGGATTTCTTGAGGAATGTATTCAATGGTAGCGTAATTATAATATGCAGCAGAAATTAATCCGATATATCGACGAAAAGGAGCAGCAAAATATTTGTATACAGATGTCCTGTTCTGATTGGTTCATCATTCAAAAGAATTTTTTACCGCCTTTGAGTTCCGTTCATTATTTTCGAAAGTATTTATATTCAGAAATTTATTAGAATTTATGCAATTATGGTAAAATCTCATTATAGGGGCTTACAGACAGGAATTTCTTAAACAGGGTGTCTCAGAGTAAGTGTATTAAAACCTCATAGGGTAGACAGTAAGAGGAGGAATATTTTTACTTGATAAAAGGATTTTCTTCAATATTTTAAATATCAGACAAAGTAGTTCTGTTATAACTCGCTAAAAATTTTGATTTTATACAATTTCTTGAAATTAAATTGAATAAATGCCTTAGAAACACTGTTTTTTCAGTAGATATATAGAATTACACAGCCCCAAAAGAGAATGAGAGGTTAGAAAATATAGAATATTCATCAAATTTATTCAACAAACATTTAAGTCGAGATATCACTGTTTCATACCAGCATTATGAGAAACCAATTCCACTTCAAAAATGTCCAACATAAACTGAAGGAAATCTTCGAAACAGCTTCTCTTTCAATTTTATGAATTTTCGTAACAAATTTCTGAAATTAAATTGAATAAATATCTTAGGAACGCTATTTCTTTATACCAACCTCTGTGTACTACTCTGTCAAGAAAGTACCGGGAATTTTCAATTAAGACAACATTTTTACATTTAATCGTCAAAATTTATTGGGTCACCTTCAAAATAGGCTCCATTTGCTCCAATATATCTATGCCAACGGCACTTCCAATTATCGAAACATTTTTTATAGGCGCTTTCCGGGATGGACTTAAGCTCTCGCGCCGAAGTTTGTTTTATGGCTTCAATCGACTCAAAACGGGTGCCACGAAGGGGCAATTTTAGTTTTGGGAAGAGGAAAAAGTCGCAGGGAGCAAAATCCGGCGAATACGGTGGTTGCTGAAGCACGTTTGTTGAGTTTTTGGCGAGAAAGTCAGTCACAATCGTAGCTCGGTGAGAAGGCGCGTTATCGTCATGCAAAATCCATGAGTTGTTCGCCCACAAATTTGGCCGCTTCTTACGGATACGCTCACGCAAACGTTTCATAACGCCTAGGTAATACTCCTTGTTTACCGTCTGACCTTCTGGAACGAATTCGTAGTGCACCACGCCACGGATATCGAAGAAAACAATGAGCATCACCTTCATTTTCGAGCGGCTTTGGCGTGGTTTTTTCGGTTTCGGCTCATTTTTTGCCACCCATTCCGATGATTGCTGGCTTGTTTGCATATCGTACTCGTAGACCCAGGTCTCATCACCAGTTATAATGCGTTCCATGAATGTAGAATCGGAATTACAGCGATCCAGCATGTCTGAAGCAACCTGTTCGCGATGACGTTTTTGAAGAAAATTCAGGTCTTTCGGTACGAGTCGTGCGGCCACCTTTCTCATGCCCAAAATATCAATCAAAATCGTACGTGCGGACTCGTGGGATATCTTAAGATCATGTGCTATCTCTCTCAAGCTGGTACGACGGTTTTCCAGCACCCTTTCCTTAATTTTGTCGACGTTATCTTCGATCGAAGCCGTCGATGGGCGACCACTTCACGACCGTCCTTGAAGGCTCTGTACCACTGATATGCACGAGTTTTCGATAGAGCATTATCACCAAAGGCTTTTTGCAACATTTTCAATGCATCGGCACACGAAAATTCATTTGCAACACAAAACTTTAAACAAATTCTTTGCTCAACGTAATCACCCATAGTAAAAATCGGCACGCACTCTGACATCGACTGACTTAATCAGCTGTTGCAAACACACTAGTTGACAGATCCCGCTCAAGCTTGGCATAGTAATTAAGGACAGTGGTACCAACCTAGGAAAAAAAATTTACCTGCCTCAATGCCCCGCCAGATTTAAATCGATAATTCCCGATACTTTCTTGACAGAATGTATGTATGTGTAGGTATGTATATTATGTGGACGAACATAGAATACGAATACTAAATATTCCTCAAATTAAATCAAATTTTCAATCAGAATTGAATAAAATTAAACAAATTGCTATAAATAATGGTTACGAAACATCTTTCGGAGACAATATTCCTAAGCAGAAACTGAACAAGAAGACCTTGAATTTAATAAACCCTCATATAAATATAAAAGCTCGACTCCACCGATGCTAAAAGTATGTTAGACATATGTAGCATCTAGGGCATCCTACAAATGAAATATTTCGTTTCCTTCAGAAACAAAGTAGTTACCTCATTGAAGACAAACAATAACATAGCTTTATTCATAAAAAACTTAAATTACCTACTGGAAAAATTCAAAATTTCTAGAGTTAGCGAACCTTAATGTGACGACTGCAATGCCATATACACACATCGTCAAAAGTCTTGGCTCCCGTAGTTTTCTCGAGAAATAAACAATCTGGGTTCTGCATATGAGATGAATATTTTCCTCTATTTCAACTGCAATATATTTGATAGAAAATCTTTGTTTGTTACTCTTTGCTTTATGCAGGATGAGACAAAATAGGAGAAATGTATTCTCCCGAACAAGAAACATTTTTTACTGGTTTATTGTTTTCATTTGAGTGATAAGATAATGAAGATTCCACATAAAAAATTGTCATGTTACATTCAACAAGTTGAGAGTTGATAGGGGGGTCCAAGACTTTCGTCGATGTGTGTATATAGGTCAAACCGTCTGCAGTTTCTTCAAGAGATTCGAAAATAATTTGATGAATAAATCAAAAAAAAACTCGAACTCGAACCTAAAGGTTTGAAATTGAATATATTGGAATTGCTACTAATTCATAAACAATTAAATGAATATTAAAACCTTGTTCTTAACGATCAGGTAGGTTTGTACACTTCGTCTTTCATAAATATTTCACTTACATCAACCCCAGATGTCTCCAAAAAGAAGTTCAAGAAAATGTCACAGCTACGAAGTATACAGAGGTTAAGGAACTCCAGTGACGATAGATATAGTTGAAATTGAAGAAGTCGGACATCGAAGAACGGTAGATACCCTGGACCTGCTAACATGCCTTCTGAGCTAGTAAAGTATAGATCAGACAAGCTGTTACAGAAGCTGAGAAATCTCTTCAGAAAATATTTAAATGAGTAAACAGTTCCTGCGAAATGGAAAACATCAAGATTCACAAAAAGCGAGAAAAGAGTAGATGTGATAATTATCGTGGTATCTCCTTCTCGAACGCTTTGAGTAGGGGAAAAATCCTGAAAAAACGAATAGAGGGAGAATATGGTGATATGGAGGCAGAAGAACAGGACGCATTTAGAGCGGGTAGATCAACGGTAGATCATCTCTTCACAGTTACTCAATTCATTGACAAGAAACTATAGTGCAATCAAGAAATCAATTTGTTTTTCGTTGACCTTAAAAAGCATATGACAGTGTACCTTTGGCTAAACTTTGGGAGATCTGGCAAGAGAGTAAAATCAATGTGGAAATAACCAGGACTGTCATATCGCTGTATGATGATTGTCTGGCGAGGCCCAAACTTGGAAACAATCTCAGTTCGGAATTCAGAGTGACCAAGGGATGTTGTTTGCCACATTCATTGCTCAAGATATATTTGGAACGAGATTTGAGGTTGTGGAAGAGCAAATGTCACGGTATGGGTGCTCCATTAGATAATGAGAAGACTTTATACACACTTTCGTTTGCGGATGACCAGGTTGTGATAGCACAAGATGTGAATGATTTGAACTACATGACATGAATGGGTACTGGAGGTCAACATTCAGAAGACCCAATATATGTGTTTTGGCGCAGGTTACCAGGAATCTGATCCGGATCTGGCTTTGACTAGCTCTGATTTTATAAAACACTGTTATTTATACAAGTACTTGGGACTGAGAATTTTGAAGGATGGGTCTTTCGATGATGCAATAAGGGAGAGGAATTCTTTTAACAGGAGGGCGATATCAATGCTCGATAGTATTTTGTGGGATTCTTCAATATCTAATGGAAAAAAAATTTACAACACAATTGTGAGGAGCGTGACAACATAAAACTCTGAAGTTTGGCCAATAAAGGCAAAGACTTGCTCATGGCTACGGAGATGGACTTCCTGTCATAAAAACGGATTATATTATATAACTCGTGTATATTGAAAATAATATTTTATTTAACCCCTAACTATCCTTCAATATTCTGTGTAGCAAAAGAGAAAAGAGTTAGTATCCATGTTTGCAGGGAATTTTTTCTTTTTTTCAGTAGTACTATCTACCCTTATAGTTTGTTTTACATACTCTGGGATACCCTGTCTTTTTAACTTAAGAATGCTTTTTTCCAATGCTTCCGTTATGAACCGCCAAATTCACACGCAAAATTTTTCGAGATGAGATATGCTTTCGGAATTTCTTCTGGTGAATTCAGGATGTCCCAGACAATATTAAGGTCCAGATTCACTGTTTAAAAACTTTACGATCCAAGCCATAAATGAAAACAAAGCAGAATTCGAAACGACTCTTTTATGATATGTTTAATTTATATTCGTCCACGAACTCCAGTCAACTCGCGTCATCGAAGGAAACGTCCAATTCTCGATAACATAAATCAAAAATAATCGAACGACTTTCGACAAGTTACCCGTAAACATTGCCGGGGCATCGACAAAACACAAGGGATGGCGGCATAATCGAATAACATAACCATAGAACAGACCGGGAGATTTCATCAAGCTAAAAGCAGATAAGGAGTTTATTTCTTCATCGGAGATGCGGAGCCATCAGATTTATTGAGGGATTTCATTTGGTATGGCAAGGACGAAATTTATAGTATGTGGTATGGATTGCGGAATATACCGAGGAAGATCTAGGGAATTTTTTCGAGTTTTCGACTAACCGCTTCAGTCTGATGTAGTATATGGATTTATTTGCCGCGAGCGTCGAAAGAGGCTGGAAATTTCACATCTTCCGAACCGTGAACTCGAAGCATCTATGTGGAAAATCGATAAATGTCAAGACTTTCAGATTATTGTTTGAAAATAATTCAGTTCAGCGAATCTCCTAGGTAATAATAATTAATAATAATAATTTATTAATTACCCCCAAAATTTTACAGGGAATGTCATGTATATCTATATATACGATAATATACATATATGTATAAATAAAAGCAATATATATGAATAAAATAATAGTTAATTAATAACAATAACCGATATTAGTTCAAATTTAAAATTTCTCAAAGTCAAAATATAAAAATTAATATAGACACGATTATAAACAATTACAAAAATTAATTGACGACTAGAATTGGTACGTCATAAATTCATCCATTGAATAAAAACTACAATCAGCAAGAATCATCTTAACTTTCCGTTTGAATGCTGTACAATGCAGCGACTTAAGGTGCTGAGGAAGTTTATTATACATTTTCATACCATTGAATACATGTGTGTTTTGTGTTCTCTTCAGTCTATGACGTGAGCCATGAAATTATTTCTTGATCTTGTTTCATGATTGTGAACCGGTGAGTGTTTTTGGAAGGTGTTCTTATTCTTGTGTATATACATAAGGCATTCAAGGATATAGCAGCATGCAAAGGTAAGTATACCATATTGCTTGAAAAGAGGTCTACAGCTAGTGGTCTGGCCCACTCCTGCTATCAGTCTTATGGCCTTTTTCTGTTTCAGAAAAACTCCTCCAGCATCTGAAGATGCGCCCCATAGGATTATGCCATAGGTCATTCTGCAGTGAAATTGTGCATAATAAGCAAGTACCGCCTCCTTCTCTGTGAGTATGCTTTTTATTCGCCGTATTGCGAATAACGCCGTAGAGAGCTTATGGCACACCTCATTTACATGCTTCTTCCATGTTAAATTTGCGCTAATTGACACTCCGAGCATTGAAATGCTTTCCAGGTTTTGGTACTTTGTGCTCACAAGCAGCTGTTGTGTTTTCTCTGGATTTACTTTCATGTTATTTACATTGAACCACTCTACAGCGCCCTTCACAGTTTCCTCTGACTTATTCAGTAGCAAATTTCTATTCTTCGCTTTATTCAAGAATGATGTGTCATCAGCAAAGAGGGTCTCATCATCTGCAACAGTATTACACACCAGATCATCTATATAAATTAGGAATAAAGTCGGTCACAGCACCGATCCCTGGGGCACTCCTGTACTAATTTTCATTCTTGAAGACCGCTTGCGTTCCAAATCTACTATCTGGTAGCGATCCTCAAGGTAGGACCTCATCAGATCCAAAGCTGTGCCTCTTATGCCCATACATTCCAACTTGCGCAGAAGTTTTTCATGATTGACACAATCGAATGCTCTAGTCAAATCCATGCACGTCAACATCACGTCATCTGCATCGTCCAATGCCTCCATGATGAATTCGATAATGTGGACCAAAGCAGTGATAGTTGACCTACCCTCTCTAAAGCCATGCTGGTAATTTCCTAGCAACGAATTGCTCCCCAGAAATAAGTTCAACCTTTTTTTGAGGAGGGACTCGAAAATTTTCGGTAGGTAGTGTGATCCTCCCTGAAGTCGAGTAGAATTCGTACAATTATGCCATACTCAACTACAACTTGTGACACAGAACGGGTTTGATTGAAGACATAGACTTATCATCCTAAGGAAACGAAACATCCCTCTGTTGAAATCTTATTTGTTGTGAGAACAACATTTAAAGTCCGTCTAGAAAGTATCAAAGCTCAATTGTAATCATTTAGTATATATTTTTAATTCTTCAGTTAGAAAATTATAACAAAATATTCATCTTATTTACTTTTACAATCTCTATTTAACTGTAAACACTTGACTAAACATCGAAGTGTACCCGAAACTATATCACCTCCATACTTTTCGGTGATGGTAGTCCAAAACTGTAAAACTGACTAAATTATGTCATCTTTATTTCGTGGCGCTGCTCGTTCAAATTCTATCTTCATAAGTCCCCATATGTTTTCAATGGGACTAAGACCTAGTGAAGCTGCTCGCCATGAAATGGTTGTCACTTGGTGTTCTTGCATCCAAGCTTGAATATAGGCCGAAGTATAGCATCTTGCATTATCCTGCTGAAAACGCCACCCCTCTGGATATAAAGCATTCGCCGTTTCAAGGAGAAAATCGTTTAGAATGCCACAATACATTTCACTAATAATGGTACCATCAACTATACAGAGAGACGTAGTACAACGCTGATATATTGCTCCTCGAACCATTATTTTGGTGGGAAATTTGGAAATTTGAACCGTAACAGGTTGTTTTGATTAAATTTTTAAGTAAAATAAAATAGAAAGGCTTTTTACTTGATAGAAGAAATATAACAAAATTTGAATATCAAAACAAATTGAAATATGTTTATCTTCTACAATTTTAATTTCCAAAAGAATTTTTTATTCAAAAAACTTTTAGAATTAAATTAATATCTAAAACAAGCACCGCTCACATTTAATAGACGTAAATAATCAAAACTCAATATACAATGTCAAATGAAATAAATAACACAACAGATATACGAAAGTAATTAAAATTAATAAATAAATATTCAAAGGAGACAAAATTTTGTTTCTGGTTTTATCTTTAAGAAATACTACTTGCCTTATAAAAACATGAACACACTTGAAGGACTTCCCAAAGAATATAATTTATTTGAAATATTTAATATATTTAAATATTCCAACAAATTATTTCAAAAATCTCTAAAAAATGTGCACTATATCTTCAAAAAACAAATATAATTCTAGATAATCCCGTCTTCAGCCCTTTTTTCAAATTTCAAATAAATTATATTCTTTGGGAAGTCCTTTAAGTGTGTTCATGTTTTTATAAGGCAAGTAGTATTTCTTAAAGATAAAACCAGAAACAAAATTTTGTCTCCTTTGAATATCTATTTATTAATTTTAATTACTTTCGTATATCTGTTGGGTTATTTATTTCATTTGACATTGTATATTGAGTTTTGATTATATACGTCTATTAAATGAGAGCGGTGCTTGTTTTAGACATTAATTTAATTCTAAAAGTTTTTTGAATAAAAAAATTCTTTTGGAAATTAAAATTGTAGAAGATAAACATATTTCAATTTGTTTTGATATTCAAATTTTGTTATATTTCTTCTATCAAGTAAAAAGCCTTTCTATTTTATTTTATATATAATATATAATTATATTTTGGCTTCAATAAATCTCATTATAGAATGTCGATGAATTTAAGTAAACCTTAAAATAACTCTTTTTGTTCTTTGATTTTGTTAGAACATAGATTAATCTTGAATATATAGTTGATCTGTAGTTCGAAGCTTAAGTCTTTTAACACGTGAGTGATGTAGGTTATGTTTTTGATTTTGATATTTGGAATATTGAAAAAGGGCTGAAGACGGGATTATCTAGAATTATATTTGTTTTTTGAAGATATATTACACATTTTTTAGAGATTTTTGAAATAATTTGTTCGAATATTTAAATATATTAAATATTTCAAATAAATTATATTCTTTGGGAAGTCCTTTAAGTGTGTTCATGTTTTTATAAGGCAAGTAGTATTTCTTAAAGATAAAACCAGAAACAAAATTTTGTCTCCTTTGAATATTTATTTATTAATTTTAATTACTTTCGTATATCTGTTGGGTTATTTATTTCATTTGACATTGTATATTGAGTTTTGATTATATACGTCTATTAAATGTGAGCGGTGCTTGTTTTAGACATTAATTTAATTCTAAAAGTTTTTTGAATAAAAAAATTCTTTTGGAAATTAAAATTGTAGAAGATAAACATATTTCAATTTGTTTTGATATTCAAATTTTCAAAAAAAAAAATTTTTTAAGTGATTTCCACCAAATTGGAAACAAATTCCATCAGATATTAAGATTATTAAAATTATCTTCCTTAAAAAGTTGACAAAACTCTTTTCGTCGTTTCTTATTTAAAGGTGTCAATTTTTTCGATTTTCTTGATATGTAGCCTTGTCTTTTCAGTGACATACGGACGGTTTCTAGACAAACCTTTATATTTCATTGATTTCCAAATCTGTTAGTCAATTTGCGAAGCCCCAGAAGCGGATTGTGTCGTCTTAAGGCCAATAAAGCGTTTAAATTGTTTCCTTCAATCTAACGCGGTCTTCCTGAAACTGCTCTATGCCTCATATCCATGCCATTTTTTATCCTCTTTATTGTCGCATATCAGCAGTTTTTTCAATTCAGTGAATTGCACTAATTTTTTAACGTTTCAAAAACATTTTCCATACGAATATTCTACCTGTTTTCTTTTTTCTAGTTACGACATTATTTCATAAATTATACCTGTTGAAATTCAACAATATTTGACAAATGGTATTGCCATGCAACTTTGGCTATAGCCGACAATCTGCACAAACTATTTTATACCTTACTTTTGTCTCAGAATGTTACAGAAAAGAAGTATATTGAAATCATGAAAAATAATTCATTCCGGATAATTTCTAGATGGACTATACATTGTTTGGAAATAGTCGATAATAGCAGAACTAACAAGTGCGATAACGATGAACAAATCTGATAGTTCTGCTCTGGAAACGTTTTTTATCAATATTCTTCAAATTCATAACATCTTGTGCCTACAATAAGTTTTTCTCATGTCTAAGAGGATAAATTAAAATTCTAATTCTGATTATTTCTGCATATTTCTCCTTGACGAATCATGTTGTCCGTAAATTATAAAAAAATTTATTCTAAGTAGCTCTAAACTAAATATACAAACTCGGGAATATATAGTCTGATATTTGAAGAAAGTAAAGGTGAACCGTATTTTACAAGAATACAAACACATGTATTGGGTCTCTTAGTTCACAGGGTTTTCACCTTCTACAAGAAATTTCTTGTATCGGGTGTTTTTTTTTAGAGTAATAGAACTGTCGATAGGGGTAACTTTGATTTGACAGAAGATAGAAGCCATGTTGTTTTGACATTTCTGTTCAGTAAGCATTAAGAAATTATAATGGAAAGACTCAGGCCGCAACAACGTTTACAAATTGTTGAAATTTATCTTCAAAATCATGTTCCATTCAAAATCGTGTTCCATCGAGTCCAACAAGTTGGACTTTTGCGTAAAGATCTTGGTCTACACGCGTACAAGATCTAACTAGTTCAAGAACTGAAGCCACTTGACCATAATAAGCGTCATTTGTTTGCTGATTGTTCCCTAGAACAGCTTGAAGTTGATCCAATTTCTTATTGCAAAATTTAGTGATGAAGCTCATTTTTGGTTGAACGGCTAAGTAAACAAGCAAAATTGCCGTATATGGAGTAAAAACAATCCTCAAGAAATTCTGCAGGTCCCATTGCACCCTGAAAAATGCATTGTATGGTGTGCTTTACACGCAGAAGGCATCATCGGTCCATATTTCTTTAAAAACGATGCTGGAGCTAATGTTACAGTGAATGGTGCTCGTTACAGATCGATGATCAATGATTATTTGTTTCAAAATTTGAATGGCATCGACCCAGAAGTGTTTTGGTTCCAACAAGATGGTGCTACACCTCATGCTGCTACCGTAAGAATTGATTTATTGAAAGAAAAATTTGGCGATAACCTAAGTTCGAGAAATGGGCCAGTTAATTTGCCCCTAAGATCATGATACATAACTCCAATGGATTATTTTCTTTGGGTTTATGTCAAGTCGTTGGTTTGTGCTGATAAACCAGAAACAATAGACGCTTTGGAAGCCAACATTACTCGAGTTATTGATGAAATAAGGCCTGAGTTATTCGAAAGAGTGGTCCAAAATTGGTCTGGTCGAATGGGGTTCCTCAGAGCTAGTCGTGGTGGACATCTGCCGGAAATTATTCTCAAAAAAAAAGTCATAAAATTATCTTTCAAATAAAAAAAATTGGCTTCAATCTTAATTTAAATGTGTTTTATTTCAATTTAGAGGTATATCACTCCAAAGAAACACCCGTCCTATGATACATTGTATTATCATAGGACAAAAATGTTCATTATTTTTATTGGTTAACGGATAACCAACTTCATTTGATAAAAGATAAATATGCAGCTATAACTTTGGGAAACTTATAAATAAAGTAAGGGTTTATAAGATTAATAATATTGTGAGACATGAATGCTAACGACGGTTTTACAAGAAAACATATTCTCAAATGAGTAGTTTGGCAACACAGGATTTACATTGGACCAGTTGAATACTGAGCGATATAATGTTAGTCTTAGTTAGAACCAGAATAATTGGATCTATTTTAATACGCCTATGATTCAAGATAAGGACCCGTTTCTTCGAAGTTTCCGCGTTCAGTTGGTCCAGTTGAGCCACGAAGCGACATCTATTGACTGTCTCACCCTTATCAAAGAAGGTTTCATACAAAATATTATGAAACTATTTAATCTAATCGGTCTTTACTTGATGGAAATACATTTGAAGTAATATTTTGAGTAGGGTAATTTTAATTTCTACATATTATTATTATTATCCTGATACTCCTGGATCTTCTGTGAAGATCCCTTAGAAGCTTATATTTAACATAAATATAACAATTGTTCAGATATCACAGTAGCATCATCGGATTCTTCAAATTTTTGGTTACGCTTGGTGAAAAAATGTGTGGGTGATACATTTCCGAGTTGCTACTATATGTTTTCTTGTTTCCGGGTATTATTTCATAAAGCAGCGTTTGATTCCTCTCGATCGCTTGGAAATAATAAAAAAATATTACCAAAATGATAGCTCAGTTATGAGTGCTCAATGTTTATTTACCCAGTCATCCGTTATATGCTACACTTTGAAAAAGTTTGAACGTGAATTAATTTTACAAATACAATAAGCCACCAAAAAAAGACGAAACATGCGAAGCGAGAAAAATATTGCACCTGCAGCGGCCAATGTTATCAATGAGCCAAAATTGTCGATATCACAACGATCGAAAAAACTATAGCTCTTGCAGATGTCAGCTTGAATAATATAGCGTCAGGGTCGAAGGTTGCATGATCATAAAGTCATGCTGACTGGACCCTTGATCACTTAGAATACGATCCTGATTTTGGCTTAAAAACCATATTATTAGGGTAAGCACAGTTTTGATTGAGTGGCTTTGGCTTTGGCAAAATTATTGCGAGAATATCCCTGAAGTATTAAATTTACATTACAATTCCGTTTGTGCGGTGCAGTTTATCATATGGAAGCGTCATCGGTCCTCATTTCATCCGAAATGAGGATGGGACAGCTGTAATCGTGAATGGCGATAGCTATAGGACCATATCACTCAAATTTCGGTCACCAGAACTTGAAAGCTTCAATATTGAAGAGATGTATTATAGTTTCAACATAATTACGCTGTTATACAACTGATACTGTGCCTTGCCGAGATAAAGGTTAGACGATAGCATCATCTCAGGACGATTTGTGAAATTGTCGTCAAGGTAATTTGATTTGACATCTCTGGATTATTTTCTTTGGGGCTTTATGAAAGCACAAGTCTATTCTAAAAAGCCATGGACTTTAGATCACCTGAAAGAGATTATTGGTCAAGTTATTGGCCGGAATTATTGTACATAGTGTTCAAAAACTAGAGCGATCAGGTGCATCAGTATCAAAGAAGCCACAGTAGACATTTAAACGATATCTTATTTTAAAAATGAATCAATTGAATCGGCAGATATTTATTAGGAATATGATAACTGATATAAGAATGATAAATAGAAAATTTTTCGAATCTGGACAGAGCAACTGTGTTACAGTTCGAAACTTAAATAAAGCCGAATAGGTTTTTGCTGATCGTCGGACATAAGTAGCAGTCGTACATGTTTCAAAGCCTTGTGGCTATTCATCAGGGCACTTCTCTTATACCAACGAATGTAACACGGCTACGCATCTATATTTGCTGTGCATAATGACTCTACTGTTTTGCAAAACAACAGTGCTATCTAAAGATCGTGAATACATATACGCAGCTTATAACCCCAGTCTGAATCAGGAAGCGAACTGCAATCCCAATTATTTCTAGCGTCACAGATGATGAAATCTTCCTTATGCTCAAGTGATATCCAATTAAGCTGTTATGTCAATAACTAGCATTTCTATCCATATAAATTAATTCAATCGGCTGATATTTAATGATAGCGAATATGAGATTCCACCAAATACACAGTATGATCTTCTCTCCATGAATATTCGGCTTGACAGTTGATGATGAAGTATCCATACGTTGCCCAATGTTTTGGATAATCGTGATGAACTCTCTTTTCATCGCCAGTCACGATTTTATGCAAGAACCACTTTCTTTTCTACCGCTGGAGCGGTTGTTCACACGTGAACAAACGTCCCTTGGCTTCGATTCATATGGCACCTAATTTCCTATCTTTCAGATCATTACCATCGCTTTGAAACGATATCAAGTGGCTGGCTGACAGACTTCAAGTGTTATTATTAATATACAATAAGAGTTCAGATACCTTTAAACTCATAAAACAAATTAACGAAGAAAATACACTATACCGTGGAATAAGCAATCAGTCTATAAATGTATGAAATCGTCCAAGTGGCTTCGAAAGAATTCACCGATGACGAGTTCACAACACAAGCAGGGAGACGATTCCACCCTTCGAAGATCCTATTTGGAAGGAAGTTCAACCTGGAGGTAATGCGGAAACATTTCTTTCTCAGCTTGAATCCGTGCCCGCGAAGACGAGAATCACTGTTAAACGTGAACATAGTTGACAGATCCACCCCAAAAAGACCGTTTAATGCTCTAAACGCGGTTTTCATGTCTCGATGCTTTCGCCTGGTCAAAAAACTGGTAAGATCGAAAATGGTCAGTCTTTCAACGTACGAATCCATATGGGATGCGGGTTGCTCGTCGTTGGACACTTTCGAGAAGTTCGGGGTCACACACCGAATTAACGCTCCACACGGGTCCTTCAAACTCAAGAATCGGCATTATATCGGTCTGGAGTATGTTTATGGGTCGCAACATTGAAATGACTTCTGCACCACCCGATTCGCCTTAAGTATGATATTAGCAATATGCTTCGACCAAGAAGGCTCCTCGTTAACAGTTACACCCAAATCAACGTGGAAGAAACATGTTAATCCCCTAGTATTCATGACCCGGATTGTTTTTTCCCTTATGGACAACTAAACATATGGCAATGTTGAGGGACAGCAACCACTGATGAGACCAGAGGATCAGGGTATTGAGATTATCACGAACAGGATTTTGTGATTTTATGATGGATCTTGCCTCTTATTCTCCATCCTCAATCTTTGGTGACGCTGTGGATCTTTCTTCGTCTTGAAAATCAAAATTGCCAGTTTTGAATAGGAAAAATTACTTTTAGCACGTTCGTTCATATTCATATTCATTAACTTCCTCAAAATTTACAGGAGATGTCAAAAAAGTGTATAAACAAAAAAAATGTTTCACATAAAAATAGTTACTCTAATAAATCACATTTGACAAGAATATAAATATATTTACATATAATGACAAACATGCTAAAATTTAATGTGCAATAAATAAATAGGGGGTTCGTTGAAACTTTTGAAGCATACATTCTTCCACTGAGTAGAATACACCTTCTACCAGAATTTTTCTGATATCATTTTTGAAGCGCACTCTAGATAGTGTGTTCAAATGCTGTGGTAGTATGTTGAACATTTTCAACCCGTTATCTATGTGGACATTTTGGGTTTTCTTCAGACGGTTAAAGGGTGGCACATATTTGTCCTTTGTTCTGGTGTGGTGGTCGTGAACTTCTTGATGTTTATGGAATTTGTCCTTGTTTTCAAATATGTACACAAGACACTCGAGTATGTAACATGATGGAGCTGTAAGTATACCATATTTCCTGAACAGTGGTCGACAGCTTGCAATTTGGTCCGCACCAGCGATCGATCGAACAGCTTTTTTTTGCTTTAGGAAGATGCTGCCGGCCTGTGAAGATGCATCCCATAGGATAATGGGTCATTCTTCCATGAAAATGTGCATGATATACAACGAGTGCTTTGTTTTCGGTAAGTGTATTCTTTATTTGCCTTATTGCAAACAATGCTGTAGAAAGTCTTTTACCTCATCCGGTTCCCAGGGTTAGGTTTGCACCAATTGTTACCCCAAGTGAGGAGAATATGTCTTTACTGCGACGTTTCGTGGTGATAACTATTTCCTATGTGTTTTCGGTATTGACTTTCATTCGATTTCCTTCGAACCATTCCACTGCGTCCTTTATTGTCGTCGCTGATTTCTCCTCGAGTACAATGTTAGTGCCAGCCCTGTTCAAGAATGTTGTATCATCGGCAAATAGGATTTGATCATCCGCAACAACGTTATACATCAAGTCGTCTATAAACACTAAAAATATAACAGGTTCGAGCACTGATCCCTGAAGCACACCCACGGTGATTCTCCTTTTTACTGAGAGTTTTTCCTCAAAATCTACAATCTAGTAACAACCTTGTAGATAAGACCTGAACAGGTTCAGCACTAGCCCTTTTATGCCAACATACTCTAACCTGGACAAAACTTCTCCATGATCGACACAATCAAATGCTTCCTTTAAGTCAATACAGATCAAAGTCACCTCTTCAGCATCATCCAATGCCTCCACTATAAACTCGACGATGTGCAATAGGACAGTTGTTGTGGATTTTGCTCTTCTGAAACCCTGCTGACGATCACTCAGGAAAGAGTTTCTTTCCAGGAATGATATCAATCTAGACTTGATGAGAGACTCGAAAACTTTTGAGATAGCAGGCAGAACAGAGGTTGGCCTATAATTTTCATATAGATCTTGGACACTGGAATCACCCTAGCAAGTTTGAGCTCCTCCAGGAAGCTACTTCAAAACATCTATTTATTAGATGTGAGAGTGGATTGGCCAGGCAATGAACAACTTTCCTCAGCAACCTCACAGAAAAGCCGCAAATATAAATTGAGGGCTTGTTTTTCAAAAATGAGACTGCTTTCTTTACTTCCTCAGGAGTTATCGGATAGGGAAAAAATGATTTTGTACTATTTACCTTTTTGTTCTTCAATAGACTTTTACTTATATCTGAGTTGCTAGTACGCACACTAAGTTATTCTGCTATGGTGAAAAAATATATATTGAATTGCTCCTCTGATAAATGTTATTTTTGCTTGAAGTATATAATATATATAATACATTATGTCAAGAAAGTACCGGGAATTATCGATTTAAATCTGGCGGGGCAATGAGGCAGGTAAAATTTTTTTTTCCTAGGTTGGTACCACTGTCCTTAATTACTATGCCAAGCTTGAGCGGGATCTGTCAACTAGTGTGTTTGCAACAGCTGATTAAGTCAGTCGATGTCAGAGTGCGTGCCGATTTTTACTATGGGTGATTACGTTGAGCAAAGAATTTGTTTAAAGTTATGTGTTGCAAATGAATTTTCGTGTGCCGATGCATTGAAAATGTTGCAAAAGGCTTTTGGTGATAATGCTCTATCGAAAACTTGTGCATATCAGTGGTACAGAGCCTTCAAGGACGGTCGTGAAGTAGTCGCCCATCGACGGCTTCGATCGAAGATAACGTCGACAAAATTAAGGAAAGGGTACTGGAAAACCGTCGTACCAGCTTGAGAGAGATAGCACATGATCTTAAGATATCCCACGAGTCCGCACGTACGATTTTGATTGATATTTTGGGCATGAGAAAGGTGGCCGCACGACTCGTACCGAAAGACCTGATTTTTCTTCAAAAACGTCATCGCGAACAGGTTGCTTCAGCTATGCTGGATCGCTGTAATTCCGATTCTACATTCATGGAACGCATTATAACTGCTGATGAGACCTGGGTCTACGAGTACGATATGCAAACAAGCCAGCAATCATCGGAATGGGTGGCAAAAAATGAGCCGAAACCGAAAAAACCACGCCAAAGCCGCTCGAAAATGAAGGTGATGCTCATTGTTTTCTTCGATATCCGTGGCGTGGTTCACTACGAATTCATTCCAGAGGGTCAGACCGTAAACAAGGAGTATTACCTAGGCGTTATGAAACGTTTGCGTGAGCGTATCCGTAAGAAGCGGCCAAATTTGTGGGCGAACAACTCATGGATTTTGCATGACGATAACGCGCCTTCTCACCGAGCTACGATTGTGACTGACTTTCTCGCCAAAAACTCAACAAAACTCAGCAACCACCGTATTCGCCGGATTTGGCTCCCTGCGACTTTTTCCTCTTCCCAAAACTAAAATTGCCCCTTCGTGGCACCCGTTTTGAGTCGATTGAAGCCATAAAACAAAATTCGGCGCGAGAGCCAAAGTCCATCCCGGAAAGCGCCTATAAAAAATGTTTCGATAATTGGAAGTGCCGTTGGCATAGATGTATTGGAGCAAATGGAGCCTATTTTGAAGGCGAAAATTCCCGGTACTTTCTTGACAGAGTAGTATATATAATTCTAGAGTTTATTTACTTTCAAATATCGCCACTCTTGTTTTCTGATTCATTTATGAATGCCATTTTCCTTATCTTAATAGTGTCATTAATTAAAGTCCTAAGTTCCATCTTTAAGGTTTTCCATAATCTCAAAGTATTTTCATCCCTTTTTACTTCGAATATTGGCGGGAGCACTGAAATAACGGTGACTTTCTGTAACCGTTTTCTTCCTATTGAAGTAATGAAGCAAAAATATCTCGTTTACATTTCAGCAAAGTGACAGATACTGAAAAGAATGATTATGCTTCAAAATGAAGCTGATGCCAGATAAAACAATGGGAGAATGAACTAGTAGCGAAATGTGTTATCAAACTCACACGTATTTATTTTTACCCCTAATAATTAGGAATAGTTTTTTTTGCATTTCCTATTTCCTTATCAACAGTCTACTCGTAATCAGGATTTCCCAAAAACAATATAGCTTCAATTGTTACGTGTTCCACGCTCGGCCTCTAATTCCCATAGATTGCACCCTCCTCCAATTCTCCCATTCTATTGTATCGGATTCGTAATTTTCACGTGTATCGTTGTTCTTGCAACAATAAGATGAACTTAATTCAGCCATCTTGATGGGGCCGTGAACTCGACGCCCCCAGAATAAGCAATCACAATTTCCGTTACACAAAATGCAAGTGTAAAAATATCATTACATTTTGCGCAAACAGAGATAATCAAAACGTTACCGTAGTGGAGGGGAATTAAAATAATACAGACAGCATAACAGTTTTGCTCCATAACGCTTTCACAGTTGGCAGTAGCTCGGGAATTATCTAACTGTGATTACAACGAGAACAACAGATAAAACGCAGGTTTAATGACATTTTGCAGCAGCCTGGGACGCTATAAAATATCTGTTAATTTCCACAGACACTTTAGCAAGACATTTCGACGTTTATTGCTTAGGCGGGGTTACAATGGGGTTTATATTGTATAATCGTGAGATGAATGTCAGGCCCAGAGTTTCAGTTTCACTCGTTTTTGCCCTGATTTGACCTGACACGCCAATCGATATCCTTTTTCTGGGTTTGGTTTTCTATGTAAGCGACGATATTTCATTATTTTAGGTGGAACAGATGTGGCAGACCTAAATACATCCGCTCTTGTAGATGGTAGGTTTGTGTTTTATAACAAAGGATATCAGCGAAAAATGAATGTGGTTTGTATCAACGTGAAAAACACCCTGACAACTAGACAAACCTTTAATTAAACGTTTGACTATTTTTACAACGATATTGAATGAAAACTGCTCGTCATAAGTTGAGGATATTGCCGTTTTCCGATGATGCATATTTTTCGTATTATTTTTATATATATTTTTTAATTGTTAGGAGTATAAATATCTGTTTTGTCGAAAACTGAAGCTCCATTGTGAAAATTTGAATATAAATTTACAGTTCAAAGTATTGTCCGTGACTAGACACTATTTTTTTCCATATTTCTGGCAATTAACGGATATCATCGTGGAAAAAGGCCGCTATCCCTGCATCGATCTATTTTTTGACTTCATCGTTATCAGGAAAGTGCTGGTCAGCCAGGCCATAATGCATTGATCGGAAGAGATGGTAATCAGAAGGAGCAATGTCTAGACGTCGCAACATCTGCTATGGTGCAAAATAACTTGTCTCTGTCGGCGTATTGCAGCGGCTTTTCTCGCAATACTCGGCTCAAATGCATCAATTGTTGTCAGTAGACATCCTCTATGATCCTTTCGTTTAATTGTAGCAGTTCATTATACATCACACTCAGATGGTCCCACCAAATACAGAGCTTGATCTTCTCGACATGAATACTACTCTGTCAAGAAAGTACCGGGAATTTTCAATTAAAACGACATTTTTACATTTAATCGTCAAAATTTATTAGGTCGCCTTCAAATCCATTTGCTTCAATACATCTATGCCAACGGCACTTCCAATTATCGAAACATTTTTTATAGGCGCTTTCCGGGATGGACTTTAGCTCTCGCGCCGAATTTTGTTTTATGGCTTCAATCGACTCAAAACGGGTGCCACGAAGGGGCAATTTTAGTTTTCGGAAGAGGAAAAAGTCGCAGGGAGCCAAATCCGGCGAATACGGTGGTTGCTGAAGCACGTTTGTTGAGTTTTTGGCGAGAAAGTCAATCACAATCGTAGCTCGGTGAGAAGGCGCGTTATCGTCATGCAAAATCCATGAGTTGTTCGCCCACAAATTTGGCCGCTTCTTACGGATACTCTCACGCAAACGTTTCATAACGCCTAGGTAATACTCCTTGTTTACCGTCTGACCCTCTGGAACGAATTCGTAGTGCACCACGCCACAGATATCGAAGAAAACAATGAGCATCACCTTCATTTTCGAGCGGCTTTGGCGTGGTTATTTCGGTTTCGGCTCATTTTTTGCCACCCATTCCGATGATTGCTGGCTTGTTTGCATATCGTTCTCGTAGACCCAGGTCTCATCACTAGTTATAATGCGTTTCATGAATGTAGAATCGAAATTACAGCGATCCAGCATGTCTGAAGCAACCTGTTCGCGATGACGTTTTTGAAGAAAATTCAGGTCTTTCGGTACGAGTCGTGCGGCCACCTTTCTCATGCCCAAAATATCAATCAAAATCGTACGTGCGGACTCGTGGGATATCTTAAGATCATGTGCTATCTCTCTCAAGCTGGTACGACGGTTTTCCAGCACCCTTTCCTTAATTTTATCGACGTTATCTTCGATCGAAGCCGTCGATGGGCGACCCCTTCACGACCGTCCTTGAAGGCTCTGTACCACTGATATGCACGAGTTTTCGATAGAGCATTATCACCAAAGGCCTTTTGTAACATTTTCAATGCATCGGCACACGAAAATTCATTTGCAACACAAAACTTTAAACAAATTCTTTGCTCAACGTAATCACCCATAGTAAAAATCGGCACGCACTCTGACATCGACTGACTTAATCAGCTGTTGCAAACACACTAGTTGACAGATCCCGCTCAAGCTTGGCATAGTAATTAAGGACAGTGGTACCAACCTAGGTAAAAAATTTTTTACCTGCCTCATTGCCCCGCCAGATTTAAATCGATAATTCCCGGTACTTTCTTGACAGGATGTAAAAGAACCCCTTTCTTTTTTGCCTTTGGAGCAGTTGTTCTCACGTGAGAAAGTCGTAGAAATGACTCCAGGCAGAATATTGATGACGAAGGAGAAACTCTTTTGGAATATTGAAGATCTGTCGAATAGTTATCTTCTTCCCGAATCTGATATTTAAATTATGGACATGAGTTCCGAAAAACATTCTTCTATATAGCTGGAGGGGGGGGCTCTTGAAATGAATATTGCCTCGAATAACACATGCGCAATGAACCCCTCTCCTCTCAGCCATCCCGTTTCCCTAAGTTTGAAGGGAATTAACTGAAATTTCCTCACACTATGAATTAATCTTCTGCGCTTTTTTCTTTTTCTTTTATCAAAATCAGTAAAGCAGTTTCCATGCACAACAAGAGAGCTGCCAAATAAAAGATAAGACCAAGGAGTTACAGAGCATTCTTCTATTTTTACGTGGAATAGAGTTATTAGTTAGTTATTATGTACTCCTTCACTTGTAGACTAAATCTAAAAAAACTATCGAAAATCAGACCATATGTCTTTTTCACAGATGGAATGGTACCATAAACCACAACATTTACCATGATTTTTAGCCTAAAAACTTCCCAAAATTTGAATAACAAAACAGATTTAATCGGTGAGTCTTCTACAATTTTAATTTAAAAAAAAAAAATTTATTCAAAAACTTTCAGAACTTTTAGACCTCTCAGAAAATATAATTTATATAAAATATTCAATATATTTAAATATTTAAATGAGTTCATTGAAAAATTCTCCCAAAACATGCAATATATCTTCAAAAAACAATTAAAATTCCGATAATCTCTTCATAGGCCCTAAATCATATTTAAAAAATCATAATCAACCAACAATAAATATAACTTACCTAAAAGTCGTCTTGGAATTATCGTTTGAATAATTAACTTTAAAATCAAGATATACTATGTCACAAAAATTACAGAAAGCTGTAAGGTATTATAAGGTTTTCTTTAAACCATTGATATTCATTTCATAATGAAATTTTATTCAAGCCTCAGTATAATTATATATGATGTATAAAATAAAATGGGAAAAGGCTTTTTACTTGATAGAAGGAATATAACAAAATTTGAATATTAAAACAGATTCAATCTGTCAGACTTCTACAATTTTAATTTCAAAAAAAATTTTATTCAAAAACTTTTTGAATTAAATTAATATCTTACAAGCACGGCTTATATTCAATAGACGTATAAAATCAAAATTCAATATACAATATCAAATGGAATAAATAAACCAAAAAATATAAATTGTCAATTAAAATTAATAAATGAATATTTGAAGGAGACAAAATTTCCTTTCTGATCTTACCATTATGGAAACCAATTTCTTTTTAAAAATATAAACAAAATTTAAGGTCTTCTCAGAAAATATAATTATTTGAAATATTCAAAATATTTAAAGAAGTTAATTCAAAAATCTCTCACAACATGCATTAGATTTTCAAAAAACAATTAGAATTCCGATAATCTTTTCATCGGCCCTAAATAATATTTAAAAAATCAAAATCAACCAACAATAAATACAACTTACCTAAAAGTGGTCTTGAAATTATCGTTGTCTGAGAAGTCTTCAAATTATGTTTGTATTTTTGAAAAGGAATTGGTTTCAATAATGGTGAGATCAGAAACAAAATTTTGTCTCCTTCATATATTTATTTATTAATTCTAATTGACAGACAATTTAAGAACTAACTGTAAAATCAAGATATTATACGTTCGTCACAAAAATTTTCTACAATTTTAATTTCAAAAAAATTTGTATTCAAAAACTTTTAAAATTAAATTAATGTCTGTCAATTAAAATTAATAAATAAATATTTGAAGGAGACAAAATTTTGTTTCTGATCTCACCATTATTTAAACCAATTCCTTTTCAAAAATATAAACATAATTTGAGGACTTCTCAGAAAACGATAATTTCAGGACAACTTTTAGTTAAGTTATATTTATTGTTGGTTGATTTTGTTTTTTTAAATACGATTTAGGGCCGATGAAAAGATTATCGGAATTCTAATTGTTTTTTGAAGATATGATGCATATTTTGAGAGATTTTTGAATCAACTCATTCAAATATTTAAATATATTGAATATTTCAAATAAATTATATTTTCTGAGAAGTCCTTGAATTATGTTTGTATTTTTAAAAAGAAATTGGTTTTCATAATATTTAAATAAGGTTATTCTGATTTTCACAAATATTTATTGTTATGTTCACAACAATTGTTTCGCTATCACAGTAGCTTCATCAGGCAAGATCACATTTTGAATAACTAAATAATAAAAATTCAAATTGGTTTTCATAATGGTAAGATCAGAAACAAAATTTTGTCTCCTTCAAATATTTATTTATTAATGTTAATTGACAATTTATATCCTTTGGTTCATTTATTCCATTTGATATTGTATTGTACGTCTATTAAATATAATCTGTGTTTATAAGACATTAATTTAATTCTAACAGTTTTTGAATAAAAATTTTTTTGAAATTAAAATTGTAGAAGACTGACAGATTAGATTTGTTTTGATATTCAAATTTCATTACATTCCTTCTATCAAGTAAAAAGTCTTTTCCTATTTCATTTTAAAAACTTCCCGTTTAGGCTCCAACAGCAACGCATTATCTGCGTTTATCAGAAGAGAACATTCGAGACAGATCTTCAAGTTCCCAGTTCAACGATACTTTCTTTGTCGAATGACAAGTACACTTGTGCCTCTTTCGCATAATATTGAGTTGAACACCTTTTTGAATGCTCATCGTAGACGTGATGCTAATTATGGCATAGAGAACGGAGAAGGAACCGAACCCTGCTGGACTCCACGTATAAATTATGTGATATATTTGAAGTACAAGGTGCCCAAAAAGAGTATCGGGTATTTGTTACTTCGATAAAACAAAAACTATTTACTGAAATTAAAAAAAAAATTTATTGTTAATTATTACAATATGAAGTGGACAAGTATTTGGAAAAGATGATGTTATCTAAATGGTGACAATTACGCTGCTCGCATTCCTCTAATCGGGAACGAAGATTGGCGATCCCGTGTTGACACATGACTCTCGATATTGCTGCCCTTTCTTACCTGATATCTTGCGTCAATTGCCAGGTTCGTCGAATTATTCTCATAGACCTCATTTTAAAGGAATCCCCATGCAAAATAGTCTAGTGGACTAAGGTCGGAGCTTCTGGAAGGCCAGTTGATGTTACCCCTACGCGATATGACTTTATTAGGGAATAATTCGTTAACAGCTTCTTTGCTTGATTTGATCGATGATACGTGGCCCCATCTTGTTGAAACCACGTTCTTGAGTTGAAACCTTGATGTTACTGTATTTCTGGACCCCAAAAATTTCGTAGCATATCGCAGTAATGGTCACTATTCACATTGAGAGGTCGGCCTTGTCGATCTTTATGAAAATAAGGAGAAATTATGCCTCAGCGGACATATTGCGGACAATTATGTTTATTGATATGACAATTCGGATGAAAGTTTGCTTCATCCCTGAAGAGTATGTTATCAAAATTGTTGAGCCGCCGTAAAATTTCGTTGGCAAAATTCAATAGATTAGCATAGTCTGTGTCCTTCAATTCTTGGATCAATTGAATTTTATAGGCTTTCAAATTTGAATCTTTCTTAAAAATCAAATGCAAGAACGATTTTTTGATGTTTAATGATTGGTCTCGCTTTCGGGTGGATAAAGACGGGTTTTGACGAACTGACACCTCCACTTCTCAAATCATTCCTTCGTCTCGGACTGAACGAGGGCGACCAGAGTATTGAATTCGGATCCATCTACTAATGCTGTCGTCACTTGGTGCATGACGTGTAGGATATTCCTTACGATACAAACGTTGAGAAGCCACTATTGAATCACCGTTACGATAATACGCTCGTACCCAAAAAGCGCGATGCGTTCCTGGGTACTGCCCCATCGTGACTAAAACTCCTCAAAATGCAAGCGCCAGAAAAAAAAATACCCGATACGCTTTTTGTACACGATATATAACTTTTCTGATCTTATTATTCTTCTTGTGAATCACCTTTCAATATATACTTATGAGCAATCATTGCAAGCCAAATTTTAGACTCTCGATTCATTAACTTGGTTTGATTTATTTTTAGACATTTTGATGTGAATATTTAAGTTGTTAATCGTTCTAAAAGCAGCATTATAATTAAAAATTTGTATGAGATAATCAGCAATATCTTTAGATATGTGTGGATATGTTTGGTTAGGTTTGGCATAAAATTTTTGTTTATTTTTTTGTTAGTTGCTACTGATTGACAGAATTGTCCACTTGTGTGGCTGAATCATTACTTCATTTTATTTCTTTGGAATCTATTTCGCGCATGTTGATAATATGGAATAATCTTCTGTAAAACGTTACCGAGGGTAATCTTTCTGATGGGTACCATAAAAGACTATTATTTTTATTGTTGTTTTCACAATAGTTTTTACATAGATAAATGGGAAGGGGAATTCTCCCCTCTCGCTGAATATCATGGATAGAATTATTAAAGTACATACGTAATAAAACTGTCAAGGTCTGAAACGATACAAGACGAGAACCAAGCTAATAACCTACTCAGATATGTCAATACAGCAGCGTTTCAATAAACGTTTCTCGCAGTATATAGAGTTCATCGGAATCTCAGGAGGGGGCAGATCGAAATCTCAATCAGTTAAAATGTAACCATTTAAAGCACACTTAACACAACAGCCTCAGCATTCTATTCCCCATTCATTGCAAAAGCGAAATGTAGGTTCTATAATTGGGACAGACTGCTGCTTAATTCTGTTTGTTGAATACATATAAATGATATAAGATGGTAGAAGCGTTTATATTATTGAAGTGAAAGCATTACCTCTTGCGTAAATCTGTTAATCCGCTGCTGTGTGATTCTACCTGGAATATGCTGGCATCAATTTAGAGCGTTGAGTTGAATACTATATCAAGGTCTTTCACTTCAACTATCTCATGGAAGTCACCTAGTCTATACGGAAATAAAGGTGAGATTTTATTGTGTGTGGAAGAACTAGCATAACATTCGAACAATGCCAGATAATTTGAGATAAACTTTGCTTGTGTTGAGCTCCTCTACTTAAATCGATGAAATTTCTTTATGTTTTGTCAAACCTTTGGAGTAGAAACAAGTTCGTGTGGTTTTGATAATATATGTCAATACTAGTTTATTATTCAATGTTTGATTTCTTCGGTCTTTACTTGGTGGAAAATCATTTTAATTAAAAAAGTATATAAGAGACAGTATTTTAATTTCCACAGAAATGTTTATAAAATACAACAGTTGCTTCACCACGATGCGGCTCCTTCAGGTATCTACATTCTACCGGCTGATGGAGTCCAGTGTAATAGAATTTAAATATAGTTAAGTACGTGACAAAATAATGGAAAAACAGGTCATTAAAAATTGAGGGTGTTTATTGGAGTTTGCCGCTAAAAAATTCCATCAGGGAAAGATATTCAAGAATTGGGGTTTGTCAACATCTGTTTGTTCATTTAAAAGGATTTTACGGGCATTATACCTGTTGATTTCGAAATATTTTAATAGTAGTATTCAAGGACTTATGCTTTCGATGTGGATGATTTCAAAGTTATTGTTGAAATTATGCCTTAATTCCTCAAGGTGATTAGCATATGTCGGATGTATGTGAGTATCGGCTGTTTTTTCAGAGTTATAGAACTTTAAATTGAAATAAAACACATTTAAATTAAGATTGAAGCCTAATTTTTTTTTATTTGAAAGATAGTTTTATGACGTTTCAAAAATAATTTTCGGCATATGTCCACAACGACTAGCTCTGATTACCGCGTTCGACCAGACAAATTTTGGACCAGTTTTTTGAGTAATTAGGTCTTATTTCATCAATAACACGAGTTATGTTGGCCTCCAAAGCGTCTATTGTTTCTGGTTTATCAGCATAAACTGATGGCTTGACATAACACCAAAGAAAATAACCCAGTGGTGTTATGTCCCATGATCTTGGAGGCCAATTAATTGGACCATTTCTCGAAAAAATATTATCGCCCAACCTTTTTTCCAATAAATCAATTGTTAGGGTAGCAGCATGAGGTGTAGCACCATCTTGTTGAAACCAAAACACTTCTGGGTCGATACCATTCAAATGTTGTAACAAATAATCATTGATAATCGATCTCTAACGAGCACCATTCACTGTAACAGTAGCTCCTGCATCGTTTTTAAAGATATATGGACCGATGATGCCTCCAGCGTGTAAAGCACACCATACAGGGCATTTTTCAGGATGCAATGGAACCTGCAGAATTTCTTGAGGATTGTTTTCACTCTATATACAGCAATTTTGCTTGTTGACATATCGGTTCAACCAGAAATGAGCTTCATCACTAAACACAATTTTACTATAAAAAAGTGGATGAACTTCAAGCTGTTCTAGAGCTCAATCGACAAATAAACGACGCTTATTATGGTCAAGTGGCTATAGTTCTTGAACCAGTTGGATCTTGTATGGGTGTAGACCAAGATCTTTACGCAAAATTTTCTATGTGGTTGATGCATTCAACTTTTTGTGAACGTCGACGAATAGACAAATCTGGATTATCATTAACTCTATGACTTACAACAGCGATAATTTCGTCTGTACGTAAAGTTCTTTGTCTTGATGTTGTTGCATCGAGTAGAGAAAATGTCCGAAATCTATCGATAGTTGAACGAATAAGCTGCTCTGATGGACGATTATGTAAACCATCAATTTCACGAAGTGCTCTATAAGTTTGGTGAACAAACACTGATTTTGAAAATAAATTTCAACAATTTGTAAACGTTGTTGCGGCGTGAGCCTTTTTATGATAATTTGTCAATGCTTACTGAACAGAAATGTCAAAAAAACATGGCTTCTACCTTCTGTCAAATCACAATTATTCCTATCGAAAGTTCTATCACTCTGAAAAAAAACACCCGATACTAGGGTTATTAATTGTTTCGAAAGCTGCGTTGTAATTGAGAATATTTTTGCAATATTTAGCAATATTTTCAGATAATCCATTAAAATAATATAACGAAAAGTATTTCTGTGTATTGTCCTCTTTTATGATTGGGTACACTAGATTTAATGCCATTTTTTTTTGTTTATTGGATACCATTTTGTCTATAAGAAAGGGATTGTAACCGTTGTTTGAAGATATCTGTTTAATAATGTTTAATTCTTTGGAAAAGTTATCTGAATTCAGAGGGACATTCAATAGTCCACGAATAAAACTATTATATTCTGACATCATTTGATTGGTGGGGTGATTTGAAGTTTAATGTATTGTAATATGTGTGGGTTTGTGAAAAATACTAAATCATGTGAATTATCTATTCTTGTTGTTGTGAGATCAAGAAAATTAATACTTTGGTTCTATTCTTCTTCGATTGTGAATTTGATTTTTGGATGGAGTTTATTGATAAAATTCGTGAAGATAGGTAGTTGTCGGTCGGTGCCTTTGAAACAGCAAAAATATCATCTGCATATCTATACCAATAAAGGAAATATTTGTTTATCGGATGTAGGTATATTTTTTATTCTAAATCATCCATGAAAATTTCAGATAAAATTGAACTGAGTGGATTTTACATTATTAAACCTTTGTTAGAAATATAGATTATTCCGTTACATTGAAAATAGTTTTTTTCAAGACATATTTCGAGACAATCAAGAAAATCATTCAGTTTGATGGGGTTGGTGTAATTTTTAATCAATAGTTTTTTACAATTAGTATTGTTTGTATTGAGGGTATACTAGTATACCTTAAAAATGATGGCTACGAACTACAAGCGTGAAACTTGAATCAAATTTTTTGTCAATTTGTTATCACCCTGTAGTCATCTGAGAGCATACACGAAATAGGTTTAATTTCAAAGGTTGATAATCTGAGGGGATTAATTTTTTATTATACTTTATTCTCTTTCCATTCAAACAGTTAGAAGCAGTAGACGACGTTCGGTACACATTTCCATTTCTATTTACATATCATCCGGAAATCTCTCAATTATTACCAACTTGGGTACATACTGTAGATTCTGTGCAGTATTGTAGATTGAATGATGACGTGAAATTGAGACTTGCTCCAAATTAATGTTTGAAAGTGTTCGGTTAATAGCCCAGGTCATTAAAAGTTTGCACGGAATGGTTGTTTTAGATGGAAATCTCATGAAAGCCCTGAAATAACTGTTCGTGTTTGATCTGCAAATATTTAATGGGAAAGTTTTTTAACCTGGCAGAGTTGCTTTCTAAAATTTTTATGTTTCAATTATAGTTTCCCCTTTCGGCTGTATCGTACCCTCCAGTTAAACGTAGAATTATGCAGACACTATTTATGGATTCATGTGAATCAATTTCATTAAACGTTGGGAACTGTTGGTAATTTTGAATGAATATCATAAATAACAGCCGGAAAAACGGAATTAATAACTGATAAAGGAAAACATTGAATTTAAATGTATTCAGTTAATTATATTTTCCATCAAAACTTCAATAATTGAAATTATATATATAATGAAATTAATTTTCGGAATGTGGAAAAGCTTCAAAATTTACATGGAGTTTATTATGTCCTTCCAAATTTTTACAAGATTCTTCTGATACTGAACTATTTCAGCTCAAATATTTTCAATTAATGAGCTTGCTCTACTGAAAAATAGAAAGAAATAAATTGATATTTTGCATTCAACATTTCCACAAATACGTCTATGGACGAAAAAATCAAATCGAATACACTAACTGTAAGGCAATATAGTTTCATTTTATATAGTTTTGGCCTTTATCTTACGATTATGTTCTATAAAATAATTTGCATAATTTGAATCATTTATCATTTATTCATTCGATAACTTCTCAAATGCTCTTTGAATTTCTGATCAAAACTGCGGCCTCTTTTGCTTATATATCGGGTTATTTTAGAGTGATAGAACTTTCGATAGGGATAACTGTGATTTGACAGAAGGTAGGAGTCCTGTTGTTTTGACCTTTCTGTTCAGTACGCATTGACAAATTATCATGGAAAGACTCACGCCGAAACAATGTTTACAAAATGCTGAAATTAATTTCAAAATCAGTGTTCTATTCTATTATAGAGCACTTCATGAAATTCATTCAATAGACGCTTTGAAAGCCAACAAAACTTGTGTTATTGATGAAATAAGGCCTGAATTACTCGAAATAGTGGCCTAAAATTAGTCTGGTCGAATGCGATTTCTCAGAGCCAGTCGTAGTGGACATATGCCGGAAATTATTTTTAAAACATAAGTGTCATGAAATTATCTTTCAAATAAAAAAAATTGGCTTCAATCTTAATTTAAATGTGTTTTATTTCAATTTAAAATTCTATCACTCTAAAAAAAACACCCGATATAAGGTATTGCAGTCGTCACTTTTAATTTCGTGATCTTCAGAATTTTTAAATTTGTCCCGTGCTAAATTTGAGTTTTTCAAAAAATAAAGCTAAGTTATTTTGTCTCGAATGCAACATTTATATTTCTTTCTGAAGGAAACGGAATGTTTTGTTTGTAGTGTGCCCTAGATATGTTCAACATGCCTAACGACGGTCGGGCTTTTCTTTTTTATGAGGTATTAAATTCCTTCTTTTTTCAGTTTTCGTTTGAGTATATTGTCTATGAAAGATGTTTCGTAACCATTAATAATAGCAGTTTCTTGAATTCTAATTGAAAATTTGATTTCTTTTGAGTTATATTTATCACTCTTTGTATCCTAGAATTATATCCTGCTAATTTTTGTGTGTGTGCATTTATTGTGAATTCTTGTGTCTGTATACGAGGGTGTCTAAAACTTAAGTGTATTATTACTGTTTTCTATATCTGATGTGAATTCGATGTTAGGGTTCAAACTGTTTGAATAGTTAAGAAAACTATTTAACTCTTGTGTCTTTCCAACCCAGTCAATGAAAATATCATGGACATATCGATACCGAAATTCAAACAAATGCTTGAATTTGAATTATGAATTTGGTTTTCTAGTTAGTTCATAAATATTTCGGCGAGTTGTGAACCCTTGAAGATAGGTTTTGATTGTTAATAACGCTGAAATACTAAGAAATATGATTTTCTGACAGGAAGCATCAATATGAGAGTAGACTGCTCTTATTGCAGTGTTGCCTTTATGAACCATCTCATCGAACATAATCATATTCACAAAAAAAAAAACTTAATTCTGAATATCCAACCTAAAGGTTTGAAATTAAACATATTGGGATCGATACAAATTAAGAAATGAAGATAAAAACCCTATTCTGAGCGATCATGTAGATTGGTATAATTTTCCTATCATAAATTATCACACTTATAATAACCCTAGATGCACCTGGAACAAAATTATCAGAAAATTAGTTGAATTATTTGAACTCAGAAGTACACATGTAATTAGTATTAAGTAGACGATGTTTTTGATGTAGTTCAATTTAAAATTTGCTCAGATGATGGCACTGTATGTTGAAACAATTGTCAGCTTCATAAGATCTAATTAAAATAAAATAGAAAGGCTTTTTACTTGATAGAAGAAATATAACAAAATTTGAATATCAAAACAAATTGAAATATGTTTATCTTCTACAATTTTAATTTCCAAAAGAATTTTTTTTATTCAAAAAACTTTTAGAATTAAATTAATGTCTAAAACAAGCACCGCTCACATTTAATAGACGTAAATAATCAAAACTCAATATACAATGTCAAATGAAATAAATAACCCAACAGATATACGAAAGTAATTAAAATTAATAAATAAATATTCAAAGGAGACAAAATTTTGTTTCTGGTTTTATCTTAAGAAATACTACTTGCCTTATAAAAACATGAACACACTTGAAGGACTTCCCAAAGAATATAATTTATTTGAAATATTTAATATATTTAAATATTCGAACAAATTATTTCAAAAATCTCTAAAAAATGTGCACTATATCTTCAAAACACAAATATAATTCTAGATAATCCCTTCATCAGCCCTTTTTTCAATATTCCAAATATCAAAATCAAAAACATAACCTACATCACTCACGTGTTAAAAGACTTAAGCTTCGAACTACAGATCAACTATATATTCAAGATTGATCTATGTTCTAACAAAATCAAAGAACAAAGTGAGTTATTTTAAGGTTTACTTAAATTCATTGACATTCTATAATGAGATTTATTGAAGCCAAAATATAATTATATATTATATATAAAATAAAATAGAAAGGCTTTTTACTTGATAGAAGAAATATAACAAACATTTGACATTGTATATTGAGTTTTGATTATATACGTCTATTAAATGTGAGCGGTGCTTGTTTTAGACATTAATTTAATTCTAAAAGTTTTTTGAATAAAAAAATTCTTTTGGAAATTAAAATTGTAGAAGATAAACATATTTCAATTTGTTTTGATATTCAAATTTTGTTATATTTCTTCTATCAAGTAAAAAGCCTTTCTATTTTATTTTATATATAATATATAATTATATTTTGGCTTCAATAAATCTCATTATAGAATGTCAATGAATTTAAGTAAACCTTAAAATAACTCACTTTGTTCTTTGATTTTGTTAGAACATAGATCAATCTTGAATATATAGTTGATCTGTAGTTCGAAGCTTAAGTCTTTTAACACGTGAGTGATGTAGGTTATGTTTTTGATTTTGATATTTGGAATATTGAAAAAAGGGCTGATGAAGGGATTATCTAGAATTATATTTGTGTTTTGAAGATATAGTGCACATTTTTTAGAGATTTTTGAAATAATTTGTTCGAATATTTAAATATATTAAATATTTCAAATAAATTATATTCTTTGGGAAGTCCTTCAAGTGTGTTCATGTTTTTATAAGGCAAGTAGTATTTCTTAAGATAAAACCAGAAACAAAATTTTGTCTCCTTTGAATATTTATTTATTAATTTTAAGTACTTTCGTATATCTGTTGGGTTATTTATTTCATTTGACATTGTATATTGAGTTTTGATTATTTACGTCTATTAAATGTGAGCGGTGCTTGTTTTAGACATTAATTTAATTCTAAAAGTTTTTTGAATAAAAAAAATTCTTTTGGAAATTAAAATTGTAGAAGATAAACATATTTCAATTTGTTTTGATATTCAAATTTAAAAAAAAAAGATCTAGTTATGTTAAAAATTTATTATTATTTGAAAATTGTATTTCATTTTTCTCCTGTTTATCATTTACAAACCTTATTTTACTAAACCTACTGGAAAGAGTTTCCAAGTGTTGGTATTAATTTTAAATTGACCAATTAATTCCAATGGCTTGAAATCCAACATATTGTAGCCAAATAAGTACATTTGTTTTTATTGAACGAAAAAGATATTCATTTATTTTCATTGAAGATCACTCTATTTGGATCAAGCCACAATTTTGACATCGAACAGATGTAACTTCTTCTTTGCTTGTCAGCTCTAATAATGTCATGATTATTATTTAATTTCCCACGTTATAAACACCCCAATCTCGAATTCATCAAAAGGCAATAAAATTTCAAATATTCACCCTCCAAACATTTCCTAGATCAATAACCCAGAAATTGGAAATAATTACATCAGAAAAACGTCACAAACAACCCAAATTGATTTTATAATTAAGAAGCCCCTCCTTTTGTGCCATTTCATTTTCAGCAACCCTGGACAACTCCGTTAATAGTCTGAGAAAAGCGGCAGAATTTGTAATATTTCTATGACAGCTAATTAAAGTTGGTTTAATAATTCACTAATTTGTTGAGATGGGTTTAAACAGTTGATGTATACCTTTGGGTAGCTCAGATTTGAAAACTTTCATATCGCGCGGAGCATTCATAAGAATTCCCGCTCTTTGCCCGATATCAAATCTGAAATGGACTTCTGAGTCCCCAAAAAATCAGGACTTTTTGATTTACGTCTTCTGAAATATCACGGTTATATTATTATGAAGATTTATGCCACTGAAAATGTGTTTTCTTGTTCCAAACTGAAATGGATCTTGGTGTTGGAACTACTGGGAATAGATTATATCTGAATAACCGCAAAAATTTACTGTAAATGTAAATTAGAAGAACACTACGGAATGCTAATTTCTAGATGAGCGGATATAATTCGCGGAACTCAGAGAATGAAATATTTCGGTGGCGCTAGGAAGAGCTAATGGTATGGAATATTCCTGTTTTGAACGACCCCATTTTGAACTTCTCTAACATAGAGTTGATTGTTTTTATTGAGGATGGATTAGGGTGTATTATTCAGTTATTTAAGACTCCTCATCAAGAATACAAGACATACGAGCCTTCTTCAGATTAATACTGAAGTGTTTCATTCACGTGTTGATGGGAACATTTGAAGCTTTAGATTGATGGCATTACATTGATCATAACCTCATCTGTTAACACATGTTCCTAGATTGTTGATGCCTTGTTTAGCTTCATTATTATGATAGATAAAAAAGGGATTGCGATGTGCCTATTCCAGGACATATCTGGAGCCTTTGATAACACAACTCATTGTCTGTCCGAAAAGTACTTAAGAGGCGGGGGGTTGACTACACCATTGAAAAATTGATATATGAACTGCTGAAGACACAGGTGAGTTTTCACAGTACCTCTGTTAAGGCCACTCGTGGGAGGACTTAAGGGAAAGAGTTTTCCCAACTTCTATGCAGCCTAGAAGTAGATGAGATACTACATAGGCAGTCGGAGCTTAGATATGTTTACGACTTAGTCCTAATAGTAGCAGGCAAATTCGAAGGCACCCTATGTGTTTAACTGCAGAAAGGAATTACAGTTATTGTGAAATGGTGTTTGTCAGTTAGGCTAAATATCAACTCGAGCAAGACCGCAGTAATTCAATTTCTTTAAGAAAAGTGAATTTCCAGCTATAAAATCCCTCTCTTTGGATTTAGATCTAATAGAATGGAAATCAGAAGATAAATATCTACTTATATCCCTTAATAGTTATTATGTTGAAACCATTGCTGGCAAAGCAGTACAATTGAAAGAACTGTTATATGGCTGGATTATTCTAAATTGTTTTTCGGGAACTTCGATACTGCAACATATAAAAGTACCTGAAACTCAGTAAAAACATGCTTAACCTTCTCACTGGCTTTTTCACTTGGCAATGGCGACTCTGGAAGCATTTGATGAGAATAGGTTTAGCAGACACTGAAGAGTGTTGATTATGTGGGGAGCAGATGGAAAGCCCGTTAAATAATACTTCGGGATTACAAGCCAATGCAAAAAATATTTTGGACAAGAAACTTGTAGGAAAGACGGTGTTGCCTTCCTGAATCCATATTGACCTACAAATGCATCTATGGAACAGTTTATCACGTATCAATTTTAAGTAACCCTAGTCCATATAGTTCCTTGCTTCAACGCCTGGAGCGCTGGTTGGCGTGGTGTTACTGTGTAATTATGTTTTTCTTATTGAAGATGTCCATTTTTGTTGAATCTGATTGATTGATTGATAACGTGATGGAATTAAGCGAGTTAAAACTTGGATTGCCGGATTCTCTTTCGAAGAATGTGGTATCAGTTGATTTCGGAATATTCGGATGATTGTTTATACCTTGAGAAATTATCGGTGCCTTTGATTTTGGTTATTGGAGTTATATTGGCCGAAAAAAGTAGATATTTTTGGGATTAACCAGGAGACCATCTTGTAAATCTTTATTGAAGTCACAATTTCGTGATTTATCATGGGATCTACCATCTGATCCAGATTGAAAACAAAATTCGGAACATATCCATTAAACTGGAAGATATATGCAATCTGATAATTGAATTAATTGAAAAATTGGAAACTGGTATTCATTTGACGACAGGTTAAGAATTTCAAGATACAGCTTTGGACCCTCATCAGCGAAGAGGAAGGATCCAAACACATCGTTAATAAAATATCATCATATATTATAGCCTAGCCTATGATAGTAAACTTACTCTGAAAAAGCACATAATCATTTCCTCTGCCCCTTTCTTTAACCATACAATTTGTAACAGTTTGATAAATAATTCGAGTGACTATATTTCCTTCTTTAAATTATAAATCTCCCACACCTTGAGCTCAGTTTATTATTTTGACACCCCGTTTAAAGCCTAATTGCAACTAGCTAGCCGCTGATACTGAAAAACTCTGAAACTGTATGTGACAGATAGCGGGGTACAATGGACTAGCGGTATGAAGTAATCCCAATTAAATCTACAATCTAGCTAGGCCTCAAAACCCCTATTGAATTTCTAATATTCCTTAAAAATGAAACAGTGTTTCTGAGACATTATTATGTATCAATATTGTGGCAACATGCCCCGCTCTGGGTCAGAATTCTGTACTCTGCTCTTCGGAAGGGTTTAAAATGAACGGTCTTCCCTGGTGGTGTCGCAGTATACTGTAGTAGAGGAACATAGTGACTTCAATGGTCTGAGTTTTAATACTGTTTCATCTTGTAGAAGCGTCATATTTCTGTAAGGAGCTAACGCTTCTTAGTCTAATGTGGTTCATCCACTCGTGTTAGGGCATCGGCTATGATGTTGAGAACTGCGAAATGGAGTCTAGGTGACGGAATGACCATTTCTCTGGCTTCTGTTGGAAGGCAAGCGTTCAGACAACCGACATTTCGACGTGGAATAAGGTCACTGGCGTCATAGGCACACTTGCATCCCACGCCTATCTGAAGAAATCAGATGGTCCAAGTCGGAACGACACGCCACCTCTCGAATTGAGAAGATGCAGTTCCCTCACATAACATTTCTCAGAGCTTCATTGGTCACCCCGACGTGATGGAGAGTTTGCTTCAAGAGCGAACTAACCCATTCATTGGTGGCCCTAACTACCCCATACAATTTTGCCAAGGTAACCTTCCCTTCGTTCCACAGTTTCTTCGCTGGAGATGGTACCGCGACCAGCTCAGCGGTGGAATGCTCCTTTCCAGATCCTTACGCTCTATATCGTGACCCTATCGTTGCTTGCTGTGAAGGGAGCTGAGCTGGTCCCGGTACCATTTCCAGCCGGGTTACTATGGAACTAAAGGAAGGTTACCTCGGAAATATTGGATGGGGTAGTTAGGGTCACCAATGAATGGGTTGGTTCGCTCTTGAAGCAAACTCTCCATCACGTCGGGGTCATCAATGAAGCTTTGAGGAATGCGGGTGTTATGTGAGGGAGCTTCAACCTCCTTATTCGGTAGGTGGCGTTTCGTTTCTCATACTTCCTCTATAACTTCGGTGCTGCTTGTTAAATAGGGCCATCTGTTGGCCGAATTAGATAACTTTGGGGCTGTCGTTACAATTTTAATGTTTCTTGTTGAACTTCTTGAATTATTTCCTATAAAATTTCGAATTAATTAGTAACCTACATTAAGTATGTACTCAAAGTGTTTGTTTTAATCATTCCAGACTGTTTCACGAGATGGAAACACCTTTGTGAATAGTAAAGGGGATTACTTTGAATGTTTTTCTGAACAGACCTCCTACATTGGTTTCATCGGAACAACCAGCCATGTGTAAGATATTGGAAATATCGTTTAAAGACTGAACTTGCTTGAAACAAACATCTCCAGGAAATGTAGCCTGGGGCATTTCCCTTACACCTCATTCTCTCTTATAGTATCAATACATATATTCCGAGATAACCGACCAGTTTCGCGCGCCCACAGATTCTCACCTAGAACTCGGATTCCCACAGAGATCGAACAAAATCCGAAAAACATACAGCATCTCGAAAAAACCGGCGAATTAACAGTAAATTATGAACTTTTAATTCCGGAGCCCATTATTTCTATCGTGTTTATCCTATCTGCGGGGGCTGAAATTATGGGCTTTCATTAAAGTTGGCTGCCACGGCCATTTTCAGCAATAAATATCAAAATGGCAATTTTCGTTCAATTATCCAGACCTTTTTTCAATAAACAACCGAAGGGAAAACTGGGATATAATGGGAGTGGAATTCAAGACAGAATTACAACGGATAAACTACCCTAACGGCGGACTGGTCCGAATCGGACAGAAACGCCATTGTTGTTAGGATCACAATGGATTCTTATTTTCGTTGAACGCGGAATTCGCTGATAAATTGAGTAAACATTTGTGCCTGCTGTTTCCCATTCATAACACGTCGGGGCTCTGGAATTAGCTGATTTCATGAACTGTATATCTTTTTACGGCGTATCGGAATGGTATTCACTTGTGAAAGCTGGTCGTCGATCAGCCCGACGTGGAAATTATTAAATGCACCGCATCCACCATTTGTTGATTAGAGTACTGGTGATTCATCAACTTTGATGACTTATGAGTTTGAAAGGGCTATCGGTGTCAACACAATTTCATAACGGACAAATGATTATCGGTTACAACTTTTTTTGTACCAGAGGAACGATAGGTTTTTAAATGATCAAAGAAGCCATATTTCAAAGTATTTGGTGTTTTTTCTAGAGTGATAGAACTTTAAATTAAAATAAAACACATTTAAATTAAGATTGAAGCCAAATTTTTTTCTTATTTGGAAGATAATTTTATGACATTTATGTTTTAAAAATAATTTCCGGCATATGCCCACCATGACTAGCTCTGAGGAACCGCATTCGATCAGACCAATTTTGGACAACTTTTTCGAGTCATTCAGGCCTTATTTCACCAATAACACGAGTTATGTTGGCTTCCAAAGCGTCTATTGTTTCTGGTTTATCAGCATAAACCAATGACTTGACATAACCCAAAAGAAAATAATCCAGTGGAGTTATGTCGCATGATCTTAGAGGTCAATTTATTGGACCATTTCTCGAAATTATTTTATCGCCAAATCTTTCTTTCAATAAATCAATTGTTACGGCAGCAGCATGAAGTGTAGCACCATCTTGTTGGAACTAGAACACTTCTGGGTCGATACCATTCAAATTCTGAAACAAATAATCATTAATCATCGATCTGTACGAGCACTGTAACATTAGCTTCATTATCGTTTTTAAAGAAATATGGCCGATGATGCCTCCAGCGTGTAAAGCACACCATACAGTGCATTTTTCAAGGTGCACTGGAACCTGCAGAACTTCTTGAGAATTGTTTTCACTCCATATATGGCAATTTTGCATGTTAACATAGCCATTCAACCAGAAATGAGCTTCATGACTAAACACAATTTTACTACAAAGAAGTGGATCAACTTCAAGCTATTCTAGTGCCCAATCAGTAAACAACGCTCATTATGGTCAAGTGGCTTTAGTTCTTGAACCAGTTGCATTTTGTATGGGTGTAGACCAAGATCTTCACGCAAAATTTTCCATGTGGTGGATGCACAGAGTCCAACTTGTTGTGAACGTCGACGAATAGACAAATCTGGATCATCATTAACACTATGACTTACAGCAGCGATATTTTCTTTTGTACGTACAATTCTTTGTCTTGTTGTTGTTGTTGCATCGAGTAGAGAGAATGTTGTCCGTCGCGATAGTTCGACGAATAAGCTGCTCTGATGGATGATTATGTAAACCATATGCTCTATAAGTTTGGCGAATAGAACACTGATTTTGAAAATACATTTCAACAATTTGTAAACGTTGATGCGGAGTGAGTCTTTCCATGATAATTTGTCAATGCTTCCTGAACAGAAATGTCAGAACAACATGGCTTCTGCCTTTTGTCAAATCACAGTTATCCCTCTCGAAAGTTCTATCACTCTAAAAAACACCCGATGGTAGAAACATAACTCATTCGAGTTGAGTACAACGTGAAAGTTCGTTACAATAAAAAGAGCTTCAACAAGTGCGACAGAAAAGTAACGGGACCGGATTTTTACTTTTTTTTTCAAATATCAATGTCTCCTGGAAGTAGTTCTGTTGTTTCACCTGTTAGCGCTGGAAATTTCCAACCGGTATGCCTTCATTATGTCCGTTACACTCTTATGTGTATTTTCTCAAGTCCTTGAATGACGTGTTTGAGGACATTTTTCAGTTGAGGAAAAAGTAAAATGCCACAGGGACTGAGGTCAGGTGAATAAGGGGTCTTGAGAACCACAAAAGTGCCCTTTTATGTCCTAAATTCTTTTATGGAGAGATGCGTTATTTTGAGGGAGATTCCATCTATTTGCAGTGTCTGGTCTCATGCGAATACCCCCTTTTCGGATCCTTTCAAGCACGTGTTTATAAAAGTATTCACAAATTCATCTTCAACGTGTCTCTGCCTTCTATATTCACAAATTCTATGTAGGAAAGTTCTTCCAGTCTGTCCTATGTAAACTTTAGGGCAATCACCGCAGGTCAATTTATAAACCCCCAATTTATCATCTTTATGTGTGCAGTCTTTATTATTTTTGTTAAATTTACTCAAGTTTGAATTGGTTGTAAATGAAGTTCTTAAATTATATTCATTTTTGAGGTATGTAGCAATTTCCTCATAAATACCTTTAGTTTATTTGAAGGAAATGTATTTAAATATGAATAGCTCTAAATATAGTGTATCCTAATTAAAAGAAAATTTCAAATACATTTCCTTAAAATACACTAAAGGTATTTCTGAGACAATTGCTACATATCTCAAAAATAAATATAACGTAATAACGGTGATTGCCTAAAGTTTACATAGGACAGACTGGAAGAACTTTCCGACACAGAATTTGTGAACATTTGAAGAGTTTCCTCAATAATAAAAGTAATTCTACATATTCCAATCATTTGTTAGGAACAGGACATACTTTCAACCATAATTTTGAAATTCTACATATAGAAAGTAATAGTTTTGCCTTAAATCTGTTAGAATCCCTAGAGATAAATAAACATAATAACATTGGAATATTACTTAACGAACAAATAGATTTAAATAACTCACCTCTGTTAAATATATTCAGATAAGCTGGAATTTGCAGAGACCCTTTTTTGGGTTTTAATGCTCAATAAAAATTTATTGTACTTACTGTAATATAAATAGCAACGGATTTAGGAAATAAGCTTAGTTATTCAAAATGTAAACTTGCCTGATGATTCTACTGTGATAGCGAAACGATTGTTGTAAACATAACAATAAAAATTTGTGAAAATCAGAATAACCTTATTTGAATATTATTTTATATTGAATATATGTATAAGATCAAATCAACTACAAGCTGATATAAGGTTGATATAGGTTGGCATACACAGTCTTATAAAATATAAAAAGTATGCTAAAAATTTTTTTCAATAATACTCATAAAGATGTTCAATTGCTGTTTACTTAAACAATATGTTTCAATGATTTTTAATTGTTATTTTTTTGTTTATTGATCATATCTGTGGGGCATACTGAAAATATAAAATTAAATGACCTCTCTCATAGAAATAATCTAATCAGATCAATTTTCATTCAGCGAATTTTTGTGGAGCACAAAAATATGAAGAATTATATGCACATCGTAATCGTTTTCAATTCCATTTAAAAGGTTTTTCAGCTTTTTCTTTCACCAACACGATACGATTCAATTGGTTTTTTTGAGATTGACTTTATTCTTTTATGCGTTGTTTTTAATGAACTGCTTCAGTTGATTCTGCCCGTTCGACTACAGATTCGATAAATCTGAAATTCAGAACTTAGAAGTAGAATAATAACGCGCATATTCGTGCAAAATTACATGAAGATCGTACATTTAGAAGACCAAATTATTTTGTGAGGGTCGTTGGTAATATGAAGCAGCGCACAAAGCTCCTGACTCCACGTCAATGCTTTTCACATTTTTAAACTGCTTATTACTGATTAATTTCACGAGTCTTATCAACCTGTAGAATCCACCAGACCCTTCCTTTTTACCATAACAAAATGAATGTAAATCAGATCGGTTCCCCTCAAATCCCACCTGATGAATCCGATTCAGCGTCTCGGGATCCGACGGTCGAGCACCTAATTAAAATTTTAACATCGTCTTGTATTCAGAAAGCAACGGTTCCTTCCCTGATGATGTATTGGAATGCCGTAGCGGTAAGATCTGAATAATTGAAAATATTCCCAATATTCCGTCCCTCGGCTTTACCGGGCATCGAGGCATTTCGAGAATAAACATCCAGTATCCGCCAAAAAAATTGAATTCTCCCGGCGAAAGCCCGCACGGCTATTCGTCTCTCTAAGAGAACCCTCCAATTGAGCGAACCCATCGGTCTGAAATGGGATTTTCCCGTTGTTTTCGATGAAAAGGCGCCGATTTGCATGCAGGCCGCGGAATCGATGGGAAGACGGGCCAGGCCGACAACAAACAGTATGGAAATTCTGTATGTTATCACAAACGTGAGACAGCACTAATTAAAGCGGTCCCAATTCGGCACAATAAGGTGAAACGACGAGTAATTACAGCAAGAAAACACTCTATATAAATAGGCAATTCCGACTGTCCGGAACGGGTTCAGCAGGCAAGAACGCTTTTGCCGTCACCTAAACGAATTAACGCGCAAATGAACAAACTATTCCGATGGGATTCCTTTCTGTTGAGTCTTGAACCCGAGTCTGAATTGTAGTGAACAAGATTTCGTAATTCTAATAGGTGAGTGATCAAACGAAGTGGTATGTCATGTGATGGAGCTTGGAGAATATCGCCGGATTTTGTGATTCCAAAACGAAGGAAACCCATTACAAATAACATTAAAAATTATTTCAACCACTCATACAAGAAGTGTGAGCTCTACTAATAGAAGGTCCTACAAATCGAGACAGTGTTATATAAATCTGTATAGCAATTCCATAATCAAACAAACCCGATAAGGTTTTGTTGATCACTGAAGCATAATTGCAGACATGCGTACGTTTTGAGTTTGTTGGTTCTCGTCGATGCAAAGCCAGCGACAAGTACGTATAATTCCTATAAACAGAAACACTAAGGTATTAATCATACACTACTGCCATCTAGAGCATGCAAATACACATGCAAGACATACCTTCGCGAGATAATTCCAGTCAAGAAATGTATTCCCGCTATTTTCACGTTTCAAACGCAAAAAAAAACTTTACTTGAATTAGCTCGCGAAGATATCGCGCGTGTATGATTAATACCTCAGTGTTTCTGTATATAACGAATATAGGTATTTAATAGATTCGTAGCCGCGTCCCTTGCCCTCCTTATTAATAATATTTGGTACATATCAACTGAATTAATTTATCTGAATATGAATATGCTAAGTAGGAGCATTACAGCATATTATCTGGTCTGATTTGAACACGAAGAAAGTTTTTTCTGTGCTTTTAACGTGAAATTATCGGAAATATATTTCTTTACTTGAATTATCTGGCAAAATGTCTTGTATGTATATCTGCATTCTCTAGATGGCGCTAGTGTATGATTAATACCTTAATGCTTCAGTGTATAGCAAATATAGGCGTTGGTGGGTTACTCAATCCAATTCGATTATCTAGAATCTGTTGAAGTTTTCAAATTAGTTCACAATAACAATAATGTAAAAATAATGAATGACTGTACGGAGCTATGTAAATCGAAAATATTTGAGATATTTAAAAAGTAACATTTGTTTAAAACCTTTTTCAACGAACATAAAATGAATTTAGTGAAAAGTAAACAACAATTCAACTTTTGCCACTCATTCTTTAGAAAACAGTAATTCCTTTCGACAAAAGTAAATCTCAAGAAAATTTGATGATACATGTAGATTCAAAAGAAAAAAAACTTGATTATTGAAATTTCCAAATTCGATCACAATAAAAATAATGTAAAAAATAATGAATGAGTATACGGAGCTATGTAAATCCAAACATTTGAGATATACAACAAAATAATGTAAAAATAATGAATGGCTGTAAAGAGCTATGTAACCCCAAAAATTATTCGAGATATTTAAATATGTACCATCTGTTTAACAACCTTCTTTGTCGATTGCCAACATTCCGATATCTGTTAGAAGGCCCCTCTTTTTTAACCCGGTTTTTTATCACGTTCCGCTTGTAAACTATCTGTACTACTATAAGGGGTTACCTAGAATCTATTGAAATATTCAAAATATTCATCACTTTTGTTTAAATACCTCTGTACTACTGTTAGGTCTTCAGTTGTCTGATGATGGGATCATTTCCCGAAACTCGAGTCACAAGAAAATGTGTAATATATCTTTTTTGGTATTAAAACATAGTAATTTCTACAATTTGTTTTAATTTATTATTTTACTCAATATTATCTATTTATTTCTCTGCGATTTAGATGAGTATAGATTGTTGGTATAAGATTCGATTGTATGGACTATGTTATCTTTATCTTGTACTATGATATTTTGGCCGTTGCATAATTTCGTTATTCTTGTTGTTCGTTTTGACACTTTTCTGCGCAGTACCTTCATTCTGCATTTGTCTTGTATGGTCTGTTTTATAAGCTTTGCATTATATTATCTTTTGTCCTTCCTTATTTCTTTTTAAAATAAGGAGGAACGGTTTTTTACTTGATAGAAGGATTATTACAAAATTTGAAAATCAAAACACATTTAATCTGTTGTCTTCTACAATTTTAATTTCAAAAAATTCTTTGAAGAAACTTTAAGAATTAAATTAATGTCTTTATAAGCACTGCTTATATTTAATAGACGTCAAAATTCATCATACAATATCAAACGGAATTAAGAAAAACCAACGAACATAAACTGTCAATTAAAATTAAAATATAAATAAGCAAACATTTTTTGTTTCGTTCCAGGCATGCGTAATGAACTCTTCAGACAAACTAACGAAGCCCTGTTTGTTACAAAATGTTACAAAACAATACATTTTGTAACATTTTGTAACAAACAGGGCTTCGTAAGTTGTAACAAACAGGGCTTCGTAAGTTACAAAACAATACATTTCGTAACAAACAGGGCTTCGTAAGTTTGTCTGAAGAGTTCATTACGCATGCCTGGAACGAAACAAAAAATGTTTGCTCATTTATATTTTAATTTTAATTGACAGTTTATGTTCGTTGGTTTTTCTTAATTCCGTTTGATATTGTATGATGAATTTTGACGTCTATTAAATATAAGCAGTGCTTATAAAGACATTAATTTAATTCTTAAAGTTTCTTCAAAGAATTTTTTGAAATTAAAATTGTAGAAGACCACAGATTAAATCTGTTTTGATTTTCAAATTTTATTTCTTTTTACTTGTTTATTTATCATCATATACTCTTCAGTAGTTTTTTCGGCTTCAGTGGGTTTCCGTTATAACAAAGGAGTGTTAAAACATGTGCGTTTCTTAGAAATGCCGTAATTTGGTACAACATGCTAGCGCAGACAGCCTCAGTTCGTTATGCTGAGTTAAATTAACCACTAATGACGGCAGAAACGAATATAAGTAGGCAATTCCGACTGTCCAGACTAGGGTCAGTGGGCAACAACGCTTTTCTGTCACCTGAACGAATGAACGCGCAAACGAACAAACTATTCCGATGGGATTCCTTTGTGTTGAATCCTGCATCCGCGTCTGAATTTCAGTGAAGGAAATTTTGCAATTTTAACGGGTAAGTGATCAAACGAAGCGGTGGCTCACTTGTCATATTATTCTATAGTGGGGAATATCGCCGTATTCTATGGTGGGGAAATTTGTATGATTATAAACCGAACGAAACTCATTACAAACTCAATCCCAAATGACACATTAGCAATAATCCGCACCTTAAATACGATTAGATGGAACTGTGTGAAAGGCTGGATATTACCGTGATGTTATGTTTTGTAAATTACAAGTTTTGGAGTATTACCATGAAATAAACGCAGGAGTATATTCATTAAAAAGTTTATCAAGAACATAATGCCTAGGGTTTAATACTGTGGCAGAAAAACATGCAGAGGATTCTTCAGATCCATGAATAATATCATTTTGTTCAATGTCAGTAGCAAGTTGACCGAATACAGTTTATTGGTAGACTTTTCCAAAAAAAGAAGTGAATGGATATTTTCGAAGTCGAGTATGTCAGTTGAATATTGAATTACCTGCATCAGAAATAAATATTATTTCAAGAAATATATTTAAATATTTTAATATTAGCCTTCTACATATTTAAATTCAAAAAATTATATTTAATAATTATAACGTCAGGAATTAAATTAAATTAATGTCATATAAGTACCACTTACATCAGCGACATATAAAATAAACGTTCATTATAAGACATCCAAATGATATAACAAAATCCAATAACTAAAAATTGTTCACCAAAATCCTATAAATTGAATATTTTGAGTGGACAAAATTTTTTTTCTGCTCATCAATCTTATGAAAACAAATATCTTTCAAAAATGTTTAACATAATCTTAAAAATTTCATCATAAAATTATCTTACTTAGAATATTCAATATTATTGGATATCGAACTAAAGTACTTTCTATAAAATCTCAAAATATGTAGAAACATTACTGAAAAACAAGTTTTAAGAGAGACTTTGCTTCGTCAGTACTCAATTAATTCACATTCAATAAAATATAACATCAATCAACAACAAATATTCACTCACCCTTCAAGAATTAAAAAAACTTTTGGTAAATGAATCCTGAAAAATTTAAATGAAGTGTAATGTTAACTACAAATGAAATTTAATAATTCAATTCCTGAAGTTATAATTGTTGAATATAATTTGTTGAAATTGAATTCGTAGAAGGCTAATATTAAAATATTTAAATAATTTTATATACCTTCTCTCAAGTATTAACCTCTATTTATGTTATTTTACTCATAATATATAATTATTTGGTTTCCTTAACATTCTTTATACAGTTAGTCCTTGTGCTATAACAGAGGCCGTTAAATGGTCTTTCAATTTTTTGGATCAAGGGTAAACCACAAAATAATTTTTTTGTAGTTAACATTACACCCCATTTAAATTTTTCAGTATTCATTTACCAGAAGTTTTCTAAATTGTTGAATGGTAAGCAAATATTTGTTGTTGATTGATGTTATATTTTATTAAATATGAATTAATTGACTACTGACGAAGCAAAGTCTCTCTTAAAACTTGTTTTTCAGTAATGTTTTTACATATCTTGAGATTTTATAGAAAGTACCTCAGTTAGATATCCAATAATATTGAATATTCTAAGTGAGATAGTTTTATGATGCAATTCTTAAGATTATGTTAAACATTTTTGAAAGATATTTGTTTTCATAAGATTGATCAGCAAAAACAAAATTTTGTCTACTCAAAATATTTAATTTATAGGATTTTGGTTAACAATTTTTATTTATTGGATTTTGTTATATCATTTGGATGTCTCATAACGAATGTTTATTTTATATGTCGCTTGATATAAGTGGTACTTATATGACATCAATTTAATTTAATTCCTGAAGTTATAATCATTAAATATAATTTTTTGAAATTAAATATGTAGAAGGCTATTATTAAAATATTTAAATCATTTTATATACCTTCAAAGTATCAAGTATTAACCTCTATTCAAGAAATATAAGCAAATAATTTTTGCATGCACTACGACAAATTGAAAATATTTAAGCGAAGACAAGATAAACAAGGTAGTTTTGATGGTAATCCATAACTCCCCTTAGCAATATTACCCTGAAAGAATAATTGTTCATTCTCGTCCGAATTTATTTGTCCGCTAAATGTCAATTTGAAGCCATTGCCAATAAACTGCTACAGTCATGAATAGAAATTTATTAACGTGATGTACAGTTCATAAATTTCGTATCTTGTGGTACCTAACCACTAGGGGTAATATATTGGAATGGGCATTCAACTATTTAATCGGTCAAATGAGTGTGATTTACTGTTAGCTGTTTTCTATGTATTGTAGTCCGACGAACAGAAATATTTCATGATGAAAATTCATTCCATGATATTAGCAGATCATCTACACCTATATCAAAATTTCATAGCATTGTTATCTGTTGAAACGTTCGGCAATTTGTAAAAATTATGGTTGTTCCGAAAGCAATGAGATATTTGGAATTCCAGTCAGCGGATTCAATGAGGGGTGGTCCCCTCATCTTTGAATAACCAGATTGACAAAAGTTGCCTTTTATTTTACTGAAGATATACGCGTCTCCTGAAGTGTCTTTAAAAATGAAGTTTTCAGTTCAATACATTCACTTCGAGAGCATTGATTTATGTAAGGTGTGGTCATTTGAAATTTGCATTTTTGATTGGCTATACATAAAAAACTTATGCATATTCTTTTAGAATAAAATAAATGGAGGTTCATACTTCATAGAATGTATATAAAATTATTTAAATATTTTAATATTTACAGATATATTATGTTAGCTTACAACATATTTAATTTCAAAAAATTAGATTCAATATTATAACTTCAGGAATTAAATTAATGTCATATAAGTTCTACTTACATCAAACGGACATATCAAATAAACATTCATTATAAGACATCGAAATGATATAACAAAATCCAATAAATATAAATTGTTAACAAAAATCCTATAAATTAAATATTTTGAGTAGACAAAATTTTATTTCTGCTTATCCCTCTTATGAAAACATCTTTCCAAAATTTTTAACATAATCTTAAGAATTTCATCATAAAGCTGTCTTACTTGGAATATTCAATATTATTGGATATTTGATTTACTTTTTAGAAAATCTCAAGATATGTGAAAACATTACTAAAAAACAAGTTTTAAGAGTGACTTTGCTTCGTCAGTACTCAATTATATTCATATTCAATAAAATATAACATCAATCAACAAAAAAACTTGCTTTTTAATAATGCTTTTACATATCTTGAGATTTTCTAAAGAGTAACTTAGTTAGATATCCAATAATATTGAATATTCTAAGTTTATGATGAAATTCTTAAGATTATGTTAAACAATTTTGAAAGATATCTGTTTTCATAAGAGGGATAAGCAGAAACAAAATTTTGTCTAATCAAAATATTTAATTTATAGGATTTTTGTTAACAATTTATATTTATTGGATTTTGTTATATCCTTTAGATGTCTTATAATGAATGTTTATTTGATATTTCGTTTGATATAAATAGTACTTATGTGACATTAATTTAATTCCTGAAGTTATAATATTAAATTTAATATTTAGAAATAAAATATGTAGAAGACTAACAGAATATATCTGTAAATATAAAAATAATTTTATATACCTTCTATCAAGTATGAACCTTCGTTTATTTTATTTTATTCATAATATATAATTATTTGGTTTCCTTAATATTCTTTATACACATGGTTCTTGTGCTATAACTGAGGCCGTTAAATTGCCTTTCAATCTTTTAGATAAATGGTAAACCACAGAATTATTTATTTGAGTTAATATTGCACTCCATTTAAATTTTCAGTATTCATTTACCAGAAGCTTTCTGAATTGTTACAAGGGGAGAAAATATTTTTTGTTGATTGATGTTTTATTTTATTGAATATGAATATAATTGAGTACTGACGAAGCAAATTCTCTCTCAAAACTTGTTTTTTAGTAATGTTTTTACATATCTTGAGATTTTCTAAAAAGTACCTTAGTTAGATATCCAATAATATTGAATATTCTGAGTAAGATAGCTTTATGGTGAAATTCTTAAGATTATGTTAAATATTTTTGAAAGATATCTGTTTTCATAGGAGGGATAAGCAGAAACAAACTTTTGTCTATTCAAAATATTTAATTTATAGGATTTTTGTTAACAATTTGTATTTATTGGATTTTGTTATATCATTTGAATGTGTTATAATGAATCTTTATTGGATATGTCGTTTGATATAAGTAGTACTTATATGACATTAATTTAATTCCTGAAGTTATAATATTAAATATAATTTTTGAAATTAAATATGTGGAAGGCTTACAGAATATATCTGTAAATATTAAAATATTTAAATAAATTGAAATAATATTCTTTTAAAGTTGTGAGTTTATTGGAACGGCTGAACCTTCACATTTACGAGACGCAGCCAAACTCCGTGCTACGTGCTGTCATCCTCCGATACGTCAAGTTTCAGTCTAGTAGTTTTGGAGTTTTGTCATTCCAACTTGAAGTGTTATTCAATACTTCACCCTATTTGTTTTCTAATGATTACATATGGCCTTAGAAAACATGGAACGTCTTTTAGAGCATTTCATATATTTATTGCTATGTGAATTTCGTCGACGAGGCATTCAGAAGTATAAACTGATTCTATCCTTATTCTTCTAGCATTGATATCATTTTCTGCAACCAATAAGAAGTTTTATTTCGTTCATTGAGTCCAATCAATTTCGCTAATTTCCTACTCTTTGTTAGAAGGGGCGCATCGAGTTCCTTTAACGTTCAGTCTTTGAACAGATTGTAAAATCATTATTATTCTAATAATAGTCAAACTTGTCGTATGTAGCTTCTGCTACATAATGCATAATCATTCGGGTAGTCAAACTTGTCGGACGTAGCTTATGATATTTCAGATCAAACTATCGCGATTATTATTATCAATATAGTAATCCAGACGTTAGCCAAAGTGTCGGCAAATTCTTACATTTGTTTTTAGTGTAATGATCATACTTTTTGACTCGGTTTGTTAGAGTAAACCATGAATTACAATACGTTTGTATTATAGTGTATTATGAATGATTTACTTCAGTTCCTTATCATTTTCGTTGGTTTATCTTATTAGATAAACAAAGCTAGTTCATCATGGAGATAACTACATACAAGTGTTCTTAAAGTATAACTCTTCGCTAAATAACGTCAAAATAGAGTCCACTAAACCCATCGCAATTAATCATCGAGATTTATTAAATTGCAATTGCCTGTTATTTGAAAATATTGAAACAATAGGCAAAATAGTGCGATAAACTAACCGTGGTACGAAGCAGTCATTATATTTGCAACTCCACTCATACTGTTAAATTTCTCCGATTCGTCCCGGAAGCTGTCATCAACGTTGAATGGGGCAATCACATCCAGGCGAAATTGTTAATCACCCATCCGGAACTTTCAGAAGACTGATATCTATGTCTACCTAATACGAGATGATTTCTCTGATATGAAATCCGCTGTCATCGCGTAGTAATTGCCTGAGGATGTATTTAATGTTTCCATTCTGCGTTTCCACGAAATAATTGTTCTAATATTGTGGCCGTGTTACCCTAAAGATAGAACACGGGATTGGTATGTAGAGTCTCTATTGTATTAGGGCTGTCATATTGTCTAGGTTCTCCCTTTCAGGGCATTAGCCAGATATTTGCCATCTTAAGGATTAACACAACTAGAGCAATATATCATGTTCGTTGCAATGTTGCGGGAGGCTTATTGTTCAATCGGACATTCTGAGTTTTTTATTTATTATTATGTTGGATAAAATTTAATTGGATATGGCAAGACTGGAAAGGTTCTCCTTCGCGCCAAATTTTCCTGCGTTGCAACGGTTCGACTATCACTCACCTGCCTGTGCCGCAGGTGAGTGATCACGACCTTGTTCATTGCACTGTTGATGTTCGAGTACAGAGGACAAGTCCGGTCTTTAGAACTTCTAGAGATTTCAAAAATCTAAATTATGTCCAATTCAAATATGATCTAATGTCCATTCCGTGGAATAACATTTATGACAAGGCAACGGTTGATGAGAAGGTAGATTTTCTTACCTCGAATATCATCACTCTATTGGATCTGCATGCCCCGTACAGAACATATAAAATTTCAAAAAAATATGCGCCATGGTTAACTGACACCCTGAGGGATATGATTAAGATGAGAAACAAGGTCTTTTCTGAGTTCAAAAAGACTAGGCGGATCGGTGTTTGGAATACTTATAAACAACTCAGAAATTCTATCACAGCCGCTGTTAAAAAGGAAAAAAAAAAATTACTACGCTAAATATATTAATGACTCTAATAATCTAAAGACTTCTTGGGCCCATCTGAAGAGAATCGGTTTCATCAAAAGAAAAAATATAGTATTGCCCTCTGAGTTTAATGATATCGATAGTATGAATCGTCATTTTTTGAATTCTGTACCTGATCTGTCTCCTGATGGTGACTTGTTAGCTTTTTATTCTAATCGAGATAATTGCATCGCAGCTAGTAACTTTAATTTTAAAACAGTTGGCGAGATTGAGGTATTGGAAATTATAAGGTCTATAGGTAGTAAGGCTACTGGTCATGATGGCGTCAACATACTCACCCTGCATTTGTGTGTTCCTCACATACTGCCCCATATCACACATGTTTTGAATTTTTGCTTGCGGAATTCTATTTTTCCGAGTCAATGGAAGAAGGCCCTCGTTATTCCCGTGCCGAAGGTCATTAATCCTAAGGACCTGAATGGTTTACGACCGATAAGTATTTTGCCTACCTTGTCAAAAATTTTGGAAAAAATCATTAGCAAACAAGTTTGGTCACACTTGGATCAGAACAAAATAATTCCACCTACACAGTCAGGATTTAGACTGAATCACAGTTGTACTACTGCATTGTTACATATAACTGACGATATAATAAGGGCTACAGATCAGGATAAATTGACTTTGTTGACACTCTTAGATTACTCTGAAGCTTTTGACAGCCTCAATCACAAAATGTTTGACGCAATTTTAGTACATCTTGGTTTTTCTGAGGACTCGGTTAGGCTTCTTTCCTCTTATTTGGTGAATCGGTTTCAGGCGGTTTTTCATGGTGGTAGAGTGTCATCATTTTTAGAAATATGCAAAGGTGTACCGCAGGGTTCCATATTGGGACCACTGCTTTTTATCATGTATATTTCGCTATTCATAAAGTTTATAATATCTTGTTTGATGCATATTTACGCGGATGACAGTCAGTTATATATCTCTTTCTACCCGGATGAAAGTGTCCAAGCTATTACAGCATTAAATCTGGATTTGAGTATCATTCATGAGGTAGGCACGAAGCACTGCTTGCAGCTCAATACCAACAAAACAGTTGCTATCTTGTTTGGAAGAAGAAATGACAGAAAGAGGTTTCTCGATTGTGATTACCCTATTGCTATTGGCCCTGAAAGAGTTGAGTTGTGCGATAAAGTTAGAGATTTGGGTGTTTGGTTAGATAACGAAATGCGATTCACAGAACATATTTCTTTTTGTTTGCGGAAGGCTTATGGTATGCTGAAAATTATTTATGCGCACAGGGAATTTTTGTCGAGAAAGGTGAAAGTAATGCTATGTGAGTCTCTTGTTCTTTCTCATATGAACTATGCTGACTCGGTTTATGGTCCCTGACTTAATTTTACGGATAAGCGTCGCGTCCAAAAACTTCAGAACTCTTGTCTACGCTTAATTTTTGGTATAAGAAAATTCGATAGAATAAGCCATACTTTGCGGGATATAAATTGGCTCAGCATGGAAAATAGGAGATTTCTCCACTCGGCCATATTATTCATGAAAATTATGAACTCCAAGACCCCGCCTTATCTTTACAACAAGATCACTTACCGTTCTGATGTCCATAATTTGAATATCCGTTTTAGGGGTACACTAACTCCGCCTCTATATGTAACTCAGTTTTTTCGACGGTCATTTTCATATTTTATCACATCATGCATCAATAGCATTTCTGTGGATGTCAGGAGGGTGACTGATATGAGTCGTGTTAGAACCTTGTTGTATGGACAGCTTATGAATCAACAGGTGGAACTGTTGTCGAGGTGAATTAAAGAATACTTTTTTTTTTTTATTATTATGATTTGATTACCAGGGTAATGATAGCATATCAATGAACTTTGTATTTATTTTTGATACTTAATTCTGTTAATCGAGCTTGAATTTTTTGTTTGTTTTTTTTTCAATGAATGACAACGAACGATATCGACGTCCATTTTTGAGCATTTTAGTTGAATCTGATTGTTTCAATGGAAGACTCAGTGGAGTTGAATGAGTTATAAGTTGAATGGCTGGATACATCTTTTCAGGCAGTAAAAGGTCTTATGATCATTTTACAATTCAATACAAAATCAGTATATTTTCGACTTCAGGAGTACATTGAAGTCTGGTTGATATATACAGTTATTAGATAATTTATTGAGTTCTTGATTATTGTGCAAATTCATGTGAACAGGTATATGGGATCTTTTATTTTTGACTATTTGCATACTGTACATTTTTAATAGATTATCTGATTCGAAGTAATGAAAATATAATCTTATATGATAACAAAATTTGAATATCAATACAAATTAAAATATGTTTATCTTCTACAATTTTAATTTCAAAAAATTGTTTTATTCAAAAAACTTTTAGAATTAAATTAATGTCTAAAACAAGCACCGCTTACATTTAATAGACGTATATAATCAGAACTCAATATATAATGTCAAATGGAATAAATAAACCAACAGATATACGAAAGTCATTAAAATTAATAAATAATTATTTAAAGGAGACAAAATTTTGTTTCTGGTCTTACCTTTAAGAACACCAATTGCCTTTTAAAAACATGAACACACTTAAAGGACTTCTCAAAGAATATAATTTATTTGAAATATTCAATATATTTAAATATTCGAATAAGTTAATTCAGAAATCTCTCAAAACATACACTATATCTTCAAAAAACAAATATAATTCTAAGCAATCCCTTCTTCGGTTCTGAATAATATTCCAAATATCAAAATCAAAAAAACTAACCTATATCAACAACTCAACACATGTAACGAAGTGAATGTTTCGAAACACAGATCAACTTTATAATTCAAGATTGATCTATGTTCTAACAAAATCAACGAACAGTGTAAGTTATTTTTAGGGCTTATTTAAATTCATTGACATTCCATAATGAGATTCATTGAAGCCAAAATATAATTATATATATTAGATATAAAATAAAATAGAAAGGCCTTTTTTTATAGAAGAAATATAACAAAATTCGAATATCAAAACAAATTAAAATATGTTTATCTTCTACAATTTTAATTTCAAAAAATTTTTTTTTCAAAAATCTTTTAGAATTAAATTAATGTCTAAAACAAGCACAGCTTACATTTAATAGACGTATATAATCAAAACTCAATTGATTTTTATATTTGGAATATTATTCAGGACCGAAGAAGGGATTGCTTAGAATTATATTTGTTTTTTGAAGATATAGTGCATGTTTTGAGAGATTTCTGAATTAACTTATTCGAATATTTGAATATATTAAATATTTCAAATAAATTATATTCTTTGAGAAGTCCTTCAAGTGTGTTCATGTTAAAAATAACTTAGACTGTTCTTTGATTTTGTTTCGAAACATTCATTTCTTTACACGTGTGCGTTGTGGATATAGGTTAGTTTTCTGATTTTGATATATGGAATATTATTTCGGACCGAAGAAGGGATGGCTTAGAATTATATTTGTTTTTTGAAGATATAGTGAGAGATTTCTGAATTAACTTATTCGAATATTTAAATATATTGAATATTTCAAATAAATTATATTCTTTGAGAAGTCCTTAAGGTGTGTTCATGTTTTCAAAAGGCAATTGGTGTTCTTAAAGGTAAGACCAGAAACAAAATTTTGTCTCCTTTAAATATTTTTTTATTAATTTTAATGACTTTCGTATATCCGTTGGTTTATTTATTCCATTTGACATTATATATTGAGTTTTGATTATATACGTCTATTAAATGTAAGCGGTGCTTGTTTTAGACATTAATTTAATTCTAAAAGTTTTTTGAATAAAAATTTTTTTGAAATTAAAATTGTAGAAGATAAACATATTTTAATTTGTTTTGATATTCAAAGTTTGTTATATTTCTTTTATCAAGTAAAAGGCCTTTCTATTTTATCTTATATTATAGCCTAGTGAATAGTGAACTTATTCTAAAAAGCACACAATCATTTTAATGAACAAGCAGTTTGTAATAATTTAATGAATCATTCAAGTGACTATATTTTCTCTTTCAAATTATAAATCTCTCACACCATGAGTTCAGTATATTACCTTGACATCCTGCTTAATGAAGATGGCTGAAACTTTGGAAGCGAATGTGACAACGAATCCTTGCTGTATGATTATAATAGAACTATTATTATGGATATTTCTACAAAAAAATCGAGCGATTTTCTGCATAAGAGATTATCTTGTTGATTGGTTCACTCAGAATGTTAATATTCTTATCTGATACAAGGACAATTAGATACATCTGTCCAGGTCAACAAAATTTTCCAAGTCATTTATGTAAATTATTTGAAAAAGTGGAACCAGAACAGATTCTCGTGGAACTCCATATCTGATTAATTGAAAGAAAGGTGATGTATTGTCATCTCTTACTTTCTGGTAGCGATTTCAGTGATACGATTGAATCAGGGCTGAAGTAAATCCACGCATTCCATAATATCACAACTTCTCCAGAAGTATGAAACTGTGAGGCACAATAAACAGCTGATTGCCGAGGGTTAAAACAGGTTGGACATCTTCCGATAACTTCCAGATTGAATTGTTTTGGTTACATCTACCAAATGAATGGTATTCCTCAATTTGGAGTATCTATCGAAACTCAGGTTCTCTTTCACGATGGGTACACTCACTTGTTGACTCCAATCAAGGCTGGCTCTTGGTAGTAACCATAGATTAACAATAATATATAGATCGGGCACTTCCCTACCCCCACCTAAAACTAAGTTTTTAGTTGAGGCACCAGTCAATAGTTAGCGCTAACCATCAACTTATACTTTGATTTCGCCGCTAGGTACCGTACCATCAGCCGTTAGCCATAGTTGTAATAATGGTCATATAATTTGAAAAGAAGTGGTGGTTTTGTTTAAGTTTTTTTATGGCCCAACCTCGGGTACATCTCTCTTATTTTTTTTATTAAATTTCGTGAGAGTTGAGTTCAAAACAGTTAAGTGCATCTAAACTAGTGTATTTTCGAAAATTGAGTTCAATACAGTACTTGAAAATGAGATATACTAAGAAATGTTGTGTGTACATAGGTGTCAAGATCTAACCAGCCCTAGACGTTTTCCCAAGAGAGATACCAATTTATTTAAGAGGTGGATTGAAATTATACAGCCAACTGATTGGCACAAATTATCAGATGATCAAATATTGAGAGGATTATAATTTCGTCAGGTTGGTTCATTTTATTTTTCTATGTAGTTTAGACTATTGTTATGTTTAGTTGGTTAGTTTAGAATATAAATCAATGCTTTGTAACACACAAACAAAATGCTCAGGATTATCTAATAATATTATTTTTTCTCTAGGTGATTTTCCTGAGGCAACTGATATTGAAATGGTATGGGCCAGTTTCTGGATCAGTGCCAAATGTCGATTTGAAAAGAACTTTTTCAGGTTGCGTGGTGCAGTTTGTAAGATTATATCAAATGATTCATCTAATAGAAACTGTGCAATCTGTACGATTAATTTACTTGGTAATAGTGAGTTGTTAAAAGATCTAGATTTTATTGAGTGTAGGAAATATCAGTTTGGTTATTTGATGAAACCGGGACACTATACTTACGGTTTATTTAATCAGTGTTTTAATTATCTCTTTCACTTCATTCCAAGACTTTGTGAGAGAAAAAAATCTCAAAATGTCTCGAAAATATCATATTGAAGAATTTAAATTTTCAAATTATGAAGTGTGCATCACATAATCTTTATCAAATATTATGCTTGACTAGTCAGGTGTCCTTTATTCTGGTGGTGTAGGCAAGTGAATAAAATAGCAACCAGAGCTGATTGAAAAATTTTATTCAGTAATCCAAAGAAGGAATTTATTGACTCGATTAAGGTCCAAGCTGAAAAACAGTTTGAATCTTAAAGATGATCTCATAACTTGATGTTCTCAAGGTTCAATTTTTGTCTTAACACATAGGAATACTGTAAATATGTTAATTTAATTTTTTTTATTTAATAGTTCTTATTTTTTATAACCAATAAATAATTATTGTTCTAACATATCTCTGTTACTCAAATAGTGAGTTTGAAGTTTTTGGAAATTACTATGTTGTACTACAAAGAAATTAAATGTAAATATTCTAAATAAATATATTAATTTCATCTCTTTCTTCATTTATTAGTTTCCATTTTTCATAATGAATAAATAATTATAGTTCAAACATGTATCTGTTATTCAAATAGTGAGTTTGAATATTAAAACGAATATTTGAGTCTTCTTTCAGTTTTTCCTAGGGCTAAAATTAAAACAAGTGTTCAGAAATTACTATATTGTACCACCAAAATATTGAAATGTATTTGTTGTAAAGTTGTGTGAATGTAAGCATTTCAATGTTTTGGTAGTCAAACATAGTAATTTCTGAACACTTGTTTAATTTTAGCCCTAGGAAAAACTTAACGAAGATTCAAATATTCGCGCCAAGCGTCGATAATGCAGTATTCTAAAAGCAGAGGTAATGCAGTTCTCTTGAGAGTTGGTAATACAGTTTTCTCTAGTTGAGTTTGTTTCATGCACCAGTCGCTACAAAAAAGGGGCAAACTTGATTCAGACTTTTTTCAGTCAGTGCCTTATCTGTATAGTCTTGTTGATCTATGGTAGTAACGAATTACTTGAACTATGCAGTTTTTGAGCTATAAAAAATGGACCGAAATAATTTGTACCCCAATAACACCCTAAATTTGAAACCATTTCGTCTTCCTCGATTTTGCAAATCGTATTATTCATACAATTTCCGGAAAATCATGCCGCCGATACGAGAAAAATGCGAAATAACTCTCAACCCCTATGACATTATATTAGGATGTCAGAATCTGGATTCTAGTTAGTGCTGAAATATGGAACGACCTATGTGTACCATACTTTATGGCACAGGTCCAAATTCCACTCTCATATCTAGAACCCGGAATAAATGGACGACGTATTTCGTTATTTATGAAATTTATCCCAAAACGAACCAGACCTATTTGTAACGCTTCAGTCTTCGCTAATATATGCGAGTTTTATCGAGCCGCTCTGCCGTATGACTGAAATATTATCGCTGAAAACGAGTCATATTTCAGATGTCGTTCTTCGGGAAGATATGAGTACATCCATCAGATCCGCGGAGATAATGTGCTTACAATATACAAAAGGAAGGGGACGCATCCGAAGTAGACGTTCGTTCCACTTGCAGGGGTGCCTGGCTGCTTCTTGACAGTAGATTCATAACATCTGATTTAGTTTTGAGTCGTAATTCCTCATGATGACTCGTCATCAATCATAGCATCAGTGGAGAATTTTCCGCTTGTTTTTGTTTATACGGTAGGATGGAAGTTTATGAGAATTCTTAGTTATTTCTGCCATTTTAAAGTGAAGTTTCAGCCGGTTCGCTTTTGATAAATTTGATGTACAGAATGCACTCAACGTAATGGTGATGAATTTATCTTTTAAGTCGTGATTCATTAGGATGTTAAGATCTCAGAGAAAGGAGTAAACATAGAAATGCATTTGTCGCCGACTCTTTACTATTTCTAATTATGAATATCGACTAAAATCAAAGTAAGCTTTAAAGTATCCAGAATAAAACAGAAATAATCAACGTGTTGTTACATTTAACCTATAACCATTTGTACCTACTCGAAACACCATTTGTATTCGTTCCAGGTTTTATTTTATTTGGTGCGCTATTCGCCAAACTTACGAAGCACTTCGTGAAATTTATGGTTTACATAATCTAAAATAATAAGAAGCGGTTTTTTACTTGATAGAAGGGTAATTACAAACTTTGAATATCAAAACAGATTTAATCTGTTAGCCTTCTACAATTCTAATTTCAAAAAAATTTTTAATAAAATTTTAGAAATAAATTAATGTCTAATAATAGGAACTGCTCATATTTAATAGACGTATGAAAATCAAAATTCACTATAAAATATCGAATGGAATAAAAAACCCAACAAAAATAAATTAATAATTAAAATTAAAAATAAGTTATGTCGAATGTTTCATTCCAAACATACGCACCTGAAATCGTCAGAAAGGCCGTGGACGTATGTTTTGCCTTTGACAAACATTTGACAAAATGTTCAGTTTCTGGTCTTATATTTATGAAAACTAAATCTTTTCCAAAATACACAACACAATTTTAAGAACTTCTACAAAACTAATTTATTTGAAATATTTAATATGTTTAAATATTTAAATAAGTTACTTCAAAAACTCTCAAGAACATCCTCAAAAACAATTAGAATTCATATAAGGTCAGTTCAACTTTACATTTATAATATAAATTCAATTAAAAATAAATAAAATTAATCTCACCAAACAATTTCTGGAAAATCTGTGAATGGAATTAAACTAGGTGGGTACATCTAATATCCAAGGTAATCTTTGTTCTATGCTAAACACAGAAATGACACAAAGATTGTAAGGCATTTTATGGCCATCATTAAACCACTAGAAACTGTATAGTAAATTTCATTATTCAAAAAACTAATATAATTATATATTATAATATATATAAAATAAAATTATAAGAAGCGGTTTTTTACTTGATAGAAGGATAATTACGAATTTTGAATATCAAAACAGATTTAGTCTATTAGTCTTGTACAATTTCAATTAAAGAAAATTTTTTTTAAAAACTTTTAGAATCAACTTAATGTACTGTAATGTATAATGTATAATAATAAGCACTGCTCATATTTAATAGACGTATAAGAATCTGACGAGTTCAGATGCGTATATTTGGAACGAAACATTCAATATTACTTATTTTCAATTTTAATTGATAATTTATTTTTATTGGGTTTTTTATTCCATTTGATATTGTATGGGGAATTTTGATTTTTATACGTCTATTAAATAGGAGCAGTGCTAATTATTAGACATTAATTTAATTCTACAGTTTAAAAAAAAAATTTTGAAACTGAAATTTTAGAAGACTAACAGATTAAATCTGTTTTGATATTCAAAGTTTATATAATCGTCCATCAGAGCAGCTTATTCGTGGAACTATCGATAGATTTCGGACAACAGTTTCCCTACTCGATGCAACAACAGTAACAAGACAAAGAACTGTATGTAGAGAAGAAAATGTCGCTGCTGTAAGTCATAGTGTTAATGATGATCCCGATTTGTCTATTCGTCGACGTTCACAATAAGTTGTGCATCCACCACCTGGAAAATTTAGCGTAAAGATCTTGGTTTACACCCACAACAAGATCCAACTGGTTCAAGAACTGAAGCCACTTGACGATAATAAGCGTCGTTCGTTTGCATATTGGGCCCTAGAACAACTTGAAGTTGATCCACTTTTTTATCGTAAAATTCTGTTTAGTGATGAGGCTCATTTCTGGTTGAACGGCTGTGTAAACAAACAAAATTGCCGCATATGGAGTGAAAACAATCCACAAGAAGTTCTGCAGTTTCCATTGCATTCTAAAAATTCCACTGTATGGTGTGGTTTACACGCTGGAGGCATCATCGGTCCATATTCCTTTAAAAACGATGCTGGAGCTAATGTTACAGTAAATGGTGCTCGTTACAGATCGATGATCAATGATTATTTTTTTCAAAATTTGAATGGTATCGACCCTGAAGTGTTTTGGTTCCAACAAGATGGTGCTACACCTCATGCTGCTACCGTAACAATTGATTTATTTAAAGAAAGATTTGGCGATAACAGTATTTCCAGAAATGGTTCAATTAATTGGCCTCCAAGATCATGCGACATAACTACACTGGAATATTTTCTTTGGGGTTATGTCAAGTCATTGGTTTATGCTGATAAGCCAGAAACAATAGACGCTTTGGACGCCAACATAACTCCTGTTATTCATGAAATAATGCCTGAATTACTAGAAGAATTGGTCCAAAATTGGTCTGTTCGAATGAGGTTCCTCAGAGCTAGTCGTGATGGACATAAGCCAGAAATTATTTTTAAAACATAAATGCCTTTCAAAAGACAAAAATTTTGGCTTCAATCTAAATTTAATGTGTTTTATTTCAATTCAAAGTTCTATCACTCTAAAAAAACACCCGATACATACTTATATAGTTTTTGTTGAAATACGATTCATGTCGGGATTTAAAGAGGTTTCCGCCTTGAAAGGACACAACTTCCCGGGCGAAATTGAGTCGCTCTAATCTGCCTGGACCTCTCCAAACCCTTTCTCGTCGACTATTATTTTGTAAACCGAATCGTGACTCGTCCGAAAGACGTACGTTACGCCATTGTGGTAAAAGCCAGCCTAGGTGATGTTCTGCCCATTGCCGACAGGAGCTTTATGTCCAAGTGATAGCCAAGGTACTCTCAAAGGTTTTCTTGCCCTTAAATTTGAGGAATGCAACCGCCTCCTTATGGTACTTGTTGAGACTATCCGTCTATAGGTCCTCAAAAAATCACTTCAAAGGGCTGTTACAAAACCGTTCGATTCCTTCGAGTAAAATTTGCGATATAATGGTCTTCCCTTGCAGATGTTACTCTGAGTCGACCAAGCACCAGGCAACGCTGTAGGTTTTCAGGAAAAGGACCACTATGCGCCTCACTGAAGTCCGTGGAGTGTTCAAACGTAGCGCAATCTCGTGTTTCGGCAAAGCTTCTTGATGTAGAGCTATTATTCTTGCTCGGCCAAATTGAAAAATTTGATGTCCTGGCATTTTCCATGGAATATTCTCAATATTACAACTCTCGTTATTCGCTGAAAACTGAGTAACTTCGAATACACCTGTATTCTCCCGAACAAGAAATATATTTTGCTGGTTTATTCTTTTTCATTTAAGTGATAAGATAGTGAAGATTCCAAACACAAAAAATTGTCATGTTAGATATAACAAGTTGAGAGTTGAGAAGGGGATCCAAGACTTTTGACGATGTGTGTATATTGTAGAAGTTAGAATGTATAATTCTGAATTTAGTCATTTAAATTCTACTTCTATCAAGTATTGACTAACGTGCAAATAGACAAGGAGTTTGGTTATGCTAGTAAGGCATATGTCTACATTCCTCAGAGAATAGATAAACAATACACGTTACTCAGGTTTTCAGTGCTATGGTTTTCCTCCTAATATTGGGAAATTTTGCATTTCTATAAAATATCGGACTTTCTCCCTCTCCATAAAATAAAATTGTTGGGTTTGGAAACCCTTTATACAACAGAAATTTCAACTACGGTGCATGAAACAATAAACCAGACTTTATTGTCGAAACTAACCATTTATGAAGTTAGTATTGGAGCAAAGAACTGTAACAATCGCCACATAAACATCCATGTCTGTTTTATTGGCCACGAAAGCAGCATGTTGTTCATATTTTATGGTAGGAACTGGAGTTGGATAAGAATGATAGCAGGAATCTAGCGAATCTTGTTTACAGTTTATGAATTTTCTATGCAATTTACCACCATATATTGCTCCATTATTCAGAAAAAGCACCTCAGAAAGTTGCGTGTAGGGATGAACAAGTCTCTGAAGAGGCCAGAGGAAGATAAAACTCTTTATGTACTTCCACAACAAACATAATCGAATATAGTTTTGAAGATATTACAAAATTGGTGTTGATATTTTTATATGAGATCATTTTAGGAATATCTGTGAACCAATTTAGTGTTATTCTGCTTTCATGAGGAAAATGATGAATAAAAACGAATTTCAATAATTAGGAGTACAAATAAGTTTCCGCCGTACGGAACCCAATTTCCTTGTTTATGAATCATAATGATTTTAAACGATGTGAGACTGCTTGCTGAGTGAGTTCTAATGTTAGAGCAAGTTTTTTTTGTGATTGAGATGAATCTTCCTCCAATAATTCCTCCAATTCTGCATCCTCGTAAATTTTTGGCCTTCCACTGCGATCTTTGCCTTCTACGTCGAAATCACCGTTCTTAAACTTTTGAAACCACTCTCGACACGTTCTCTCACTCAAAGCACCCTCACCATATGGTTCTACGAGCAATTGATGCGCCTCAGCAGCAGATTTCTTTAAATTAAAGAAGTAATAACTGATATTTCCCGCAAATGGGGCTTACTTGGCTCAAATTTTGACATTTTCAAGTTATAAAAATTATATTTTACCAATATAAAATCAATGATATTAATAGGTTATGTTGTTCTTGAATGTCCAAACTATTTTTTAAGCCGGTTATCATCTGCGAAAGCTTACCGAAACTCCGTGCCGCGACAATAAAACGGTGGAAACTTATTTGTACTCCTAATATAACTATACTTAACTACATAAATTTCAAAATAAACACCCTTTTGTAACTGTAGTTTTAAGGTATTACCCCAACTTCAGAAACTGAACAAAGGGTACAGAGTATTCAAGCAGTCATGTTCAAGGTAGCAGAAACAAAAAATAGTGACAAAAATGCAAAAGTTATATATAAAGGTAGAGTAGAGAGTGTTTAACAGATGTTTTTCAGAATATTTGAAATTTTAGATTTTCACAAATTCTTGTACTCATTTATTATATTTAGATTGTTTTTATTGAGAATTAATTCGAAAATTTCAGCTGATTTCAAATCGTTAATAACTTCAAATCCAAAATTATGCCTTGAAACTTCTAAAATACAGGGTGTTTCACGAATGATTGTACAGGCTTTCAGGGCAGATGCAGGACATTTTGGTGAGACTGAATCAGTGCTCGAAATATGTCCTAACTATATAAGTTTAAGAGATACAGGATGTTTAATTTATTTTATCAAAAATTTTCAATCGGCATAACTCTTGAACGCCTGCATGGATCTTCATAAAAATTTGAGGGAATGAGTATAGGCCAATGCCTGATATTTGCACCTCATCACTTGTCGAAGGTGCAGGTCCGGAGTGAGCAAATTATATTCTTTATTCCACATCTTTAAAAACACCCTGTACATTGAATTTTCGGAAAGTGAAATTCTCCTCAGAATCTCCAGTGAATACACTTTCAAACAACCTCATTTTAAATAATGGCACACTTAGCATCAATATTATATGAGCAATTGAATATCTGGAGTTTTCGATTCATAGATACACGCTTACAAAACATATACTTTCCGACATCTTATTTACACTTTCGCAAATAAATTCTTTTGTACCCCTTTCCCCATCAATTTTCGTATGTGATTTTTTCTCGAAAATTTCCCTATTTCTTTTTGACACCTGCTAGCTTTTGTATTGAATGTTCTGCAGCTTTCATTAGCCTTTCTTTCTGGTCCACTATTTACCTTCTCACATGCTGCTTAAATCGATCAGAAGCTCAAGATATCATTTGTTTTCAATGCTATGTGAAAGAACACAGAAGAAATTCGTTTACTCTGAATTCAACCCATTTCAAAATCTAATTGGCTCATTCTAAGAATTTTGACATTTCAAACCATTGTCGGGTAATTGTTGAAATAGACAAATACGCAACTGGTGTACATTGTTGTGTTTTCATAAAATTTTCATTAAGAGAGTTATCGAAATGCTGTCATTTACGAATACTGAGTTTACTGATATGTTGTTAGATTATGGATTTTGTAAGTGCAATAGTCGTGAAGCTGATAGGGAATATCGAAGGCTATATCCTGGTCGTCGAATTCCTAACCACCAAATATTCGATCATTTTAATCGCTCACTTCGTGAAACTGTACACTTTCCGTCAGTAAGTAAACGAGAAAGAGCAAATTCGATGGTAAACCATGAAGAGATAATAGAAGCTGTCCAAGAAAATCCCTCAACCAGCACTCGGCGTCTTGGTTCAGTTTTAGGTTTGCCACATTGTCAGATCTGGCGAGTTCTGTACCGTGAAAAGTGGCATCCATTTCATTTACAATCCGTCCAAACTTTGGAGCTAGGCGATGTATTACCGAGGATGCGATTTCGCAGATGGGTTTTGCGGAACCAGCGAGCTATCTTCAGAAGCTTTTTACTGATGAAACGACCTTCACAAAAGATGCCATTTTGAATTTTCGCAAAGCACATATTTGGTACAGAGTAAATCCGAAAGTGAATAGGAAATGCAATTCACAACATCGTTTTTCAGTCAATATTTGGTGTGGAATTTACAATAATCGCCGAATTGGACCATATATTCTTCCACACAGGCTGAATGGAGTGACATATCTACAATTTTTAATCGAGCATTTGCCAGAACTTTTGAATGATAGAAGCAATATTCCAAGAGGAATGTACTTCCAACATAATGGAGCACATTTTACTCGTGAAATTGTAGCGCATTTGAATAAAGTTTATCCAGATCATTGGTTTGGTAGAGAGGGGCCTCACAGTTGGCGTGCAAGATCCCCAGATCTTACATGCTTGGATTATCTTCTCTGGGGGCACTTAAAAAATGAAGTTTACCCTGAAGAAATGGTAGACAGGGAGCATCTGATTAATCGTATTCAAGCTGCATGTGAAACAATACGAAATCGACCATTAATTTTGAAGAAAGCTGTAGCTCATTTGATCTCAAGAGCTAGAAAATGTTTAGAATAGAGAGGGGGTGTTTTCGAAAACGAGTTAAAATTTTTTCTCTTATTTATTATCAATTTTGTTCAGTTCCACACATGTTTATAAGGTACATTTTATATTTTTATTATTGAGTCCATTTTATAATAGTCCAATTAAATGTTCAATTTTAATTCGAGTTTTCGGTTAAATCTAGTTTTGCAAAAAATATTTGATGTTGCCCCTACATTCGTGTATTGGATGGAATAATATGCAGCACAATATCTAAGTCATGTTACTGAGAATTTCAATCGATTCAATATGAATAGAGGCATTATTCTGAGATTCACAGGTCCGTGTTTACTAAAAATTGCAAATTCCTCATATTCAATGGTTCATATGTGATAATGCGAAATGTGCCATTGATCCTAATAGGCTTGTTTGAAAGAGTATTTATTGTAGATTCTGGAGAGAATTTCGCCTTTTGAAAAGTGGATGTAGAGGGTGTTTTACAAGATGTGGGATAAATAATGTAATTTTCTCAATCTGGACCTGTGCTATCGATAAGTCATTGTGGGCAAATATTTGGCATTGGCTTATACTCATTTCCTCAAGTTTTCATGAAGATCCATGCAGCCATTCAAGAAGTATGCCGACTGAAAATTTTTGATAAAATACGTAAAATATCCAGTAACTCTTAAACGAATCTATTTGGACCTATTTCGAGCACTGATTCAGATTGACCAAAATCTCCTGCATCTGCCCTGAAAGCCTGTACAATCATTCGTGAAACACCCTGTTTATATTGAAAATTATATACTAAAACCTCAAAATAATATCACGATATATAATCAATATTTTTCAATGTCCAGGAAAAAGATTTTTCGATATAAAACGTCAATGTCGTTTAACAACATGTTCAAACTACTTGACATCTTCATGAAAAAGTTGGTAGAGAAATCAACACAGCTGAATTTAATCGTAATAAGCAAATAAATATTTCAATTCACTCGAACAAATAACAACTTTGGTATATACAATGAAATGGAAAACCCAACGAAGCGGCTCAATATCACGTTATATTGAAAAAAAAGAGTTAAACGACAAACAATGGAGAAAATGTAATAAACTGAAACCGCGAAATTAGTTCAATAGTAAACGACACAGGCTGATTCCAACGCAATGTCATGAATAATAATCAAATCAAAATGAAATAAAATCGAAATCTGTGAAAATTTAATTCACGACTTGAATGAAGTCCAGTGCCAGAAATGTGTTGCGAATCAGAGAATTTGATTTTAATTATTAATGCATAACTGCTCAAAAAAATCAGTTGCAAATTCTAATAATATTTTTGCAACATTGTGTCATGTGTTATACCAGATATTGCTTGAAATTTATTATATTTTGCTGAATGAATATAGTGAAATTATTATTGTAGATTTCTCACTCAGTCTTTGTCATTCCGATTTATAGTGCTACAACCAGGAAACACTTTGGTTAACCATACGTCCAATATTCAGCTTAAAGGACTATCTTCCGTTCATGGTATATCAATGTACAAGTATTTCATATTAAAAAAAAACCATTTCCTGAGATAAGTTTATGAAGAATATTAATAACTAAGAATGATGTGACTTTAAATTTAAATAAAGCAATGAAGGTTCGACATTTCAAATATTTTACATCGAATTATGATAAAAAGGATACTTTCTCTCAACTCTGAATTGGTTCAGCCGTTACTCATAATTAAAACAAATTGTAGAAATTACTATGTTTTACTACCAATAAAAAGATATATTACAGATTTTCTTGTGACTCGAGTTTCGGGAAATGAACTATCCCATCATCAGACAACTGAAGACCTAACAGTGGTTCAGAGGTATTTCAAGAAAAGTGATACATAGTTTGAATATTTCAATAGATTTTAGTTAACACCTAATAGTGGTACAGAGGTTTACAAGCGGAACGTGATAAAAAACCGGGTTAAAAAAGAAGTGCCTTCTAACAGATATCAAAATATCGGCATCCGACAAAGAAGGTTGTTAAACAGATGGTACCTATTTAAATATCTCAAATAATTTTTGGCGTAACATAGCTCCGTACAGTCATTCATTATTTTTACATTATTTTGTTGCATATCTCAAATATTTGGATTTAAATAGCTCCGTACAGTCATTCATTATCTTTTACATTATTTTTATTGTGAACGAATTTGAAAATTTAAATAATCAAGATTCTCTTCTATTGAATCTACATGTATTACATGAATTACTGATTTCTAAACAATGAGTGGCAAAAGTTGAATTTTTGTTTACTTTTCATTAAATTCATTTTATGTTCGTTGAAAAAGGTTTTAAACAGATATTACTTCTTAAATATCTCAAATATTTTCGATTTAAATAGCTCCGTACAGTCATTCATTATTTTTACATTATCGTTATTGTGAACTAATTTGAAAATTTTAACAGATTCTAGATGATTCTCTCCTTTTGATTCTACATGTAAAATTTTAAGATTATCTATTGTGGGAAAGGAATTACCGTTTTCTAGACAATGAGTGGCAAAAGCAGAATTTTGTTTATTTTCCATGCAACTCATTTTATGTTCGTTGAACCTCGTCTTGAAGGAACGTCCTGTTTGTATTATATATTTATTACTGTACGTATAACAAGATAACTCATAAACTCCTGATTTGTGTATGTTTGGAGTAGGGTCCTTTGCGTTAAATAATACCGATGATAATTTGTTTTGCATTTTGAAGGCAATATTGACATCTGATTTTGAAAAACTATTGGTCAATTTTGGTAGCATAAGTCAAAAAGTGGCCAATAGTTTTTCAAAATCAGATGTCAATATTGCCTTCAAAACGCAAAATTAATTACCATCGGTATTATTTAACGCCAAGGACCCTAGTCCAAACATAGACAAATCAGGAGTTTATGAGTTATCTTGTTCTGCGTGCAGTAATAAATATATAGAACAAAAAGGACGTTCCTTCAAGACGAGATTCAACGAACATAAAATGAGTTTCATGAAAAATAAACAAAATTCTAATTTTGCCACTCAATGTCTAGAAAACGCTCATTCCTTTCCCACAATAGATAATCTTAAAATTTTACATGTAGAATCAAAAGGAGAGAAACTCGATTATCTAGAATCTGTTGAAATTTTTAAATTAGTTCACAATAACAATTATGTAAAAGTAATGAATGACTGTACGGAGCTATGTAAATCGAAAATATTTGAGATATTTAAAAAGTAACATCTGTTTAAAACCTTTTTCAACGAACATAAAATCAATTTAATGAAAAGTAAACAAAAATTCAACTTTTGCCACTCATTCTTTAAAAAACAGTAATTCCTTTCGACAAAAGAAAATCTTAAGAAAAATTTTACATGTAGGTTCAAAAGAAAAGAAACTTGATTATTGAAATTTTCAAATTCGTTTACAATAAAAATAATGTAAAAGATAATGAATGACAGTACGGAGCTATGTAAATCCAAATATTTGAGATATACAACAATAATGTAAAAATAATGAATGACTCTACGGAGCTTTGTAACCCCAAAAATTATTTTCTTGTTAGTGTTTCCATGTGTTCAATTATAAATAATTTCATAAGATCTGATCTTGTTTGAATGATTTTGATCAAAATACTCTCTAACGAGTCAGCTTATATATACCGGTGAAACATCTTGACATATCAGTGATCTATCGGATGTTTTTTAGAGTAATAGAACTTCAAATTGTAATAAAACACATTTAAATTAAAATTGAAGCCAAACTTTTTTCAGTTTGAAAGATAATTTTATGACATTTATGTTTTAAAAATAGATTCCAGCATATGTCCACCACGACTAGCTCTGAGGAACCGCATTCGACCAGACCAATTTTGGACCACTTTTTCGAGTAACTCAGGCCTTATTTCATCAAAAACACGAGTTATGGTGGCGTTCAAAGCGTATATTGTTTCTGGTTTATCAGCATAAACTAATAACTTGATATAACCCCAAAGAAAATAATCCAGTGGAGTTATGTCGCGTGATCTTGGAGGCCAATTAATTGGACCATTTCTCGAAATAATATTATCGCCAAATCTTTCTTTCAATAAATCAATTGTTACGGTAGCAGCATGAGTAGCACCATCTTGTTGGAACTAAAATACTTCTGGGTCGATACCATACCAGTGACCTCGTGTTCCACGTCGGAACGGTTGACGAACGCTGTGTGCCTTGCCCTATTCGAACTCGGCGGGGACGGTCAGTCAGGTAATTTTAGACTAGTATTGTCCTCTATATGATACGCCGGCAAGCTGCAGCAAGGTAAAGCAGAGTTCTGGACGAGGAGCGAAGAAGGTGATCGCTACAGAGTAAATTATCCCATATTCATTATTAACATCTTCAAAAAATTTCTCTTGATCCATGTAACTATGCCGCCCTCCAGAAAGCAATTTTGTGGACGCAGGGAGTTTTCTCGGAATTTCGTATGCTTTCGTTGGGACACCCTATATATGTATATACATCTTAAACTTCATCATTCGTGGGTTCATCTGAAAGTTCTTTTTAAATTCGGAATAACGGATTCTCTTTCTTCGCAGAAATTAACCGTTCAGAAAATGTGTGACCGCTTAAACAAAATTTACTCAATGCCTTCCTTCCACTTTATCTCGCAATCACACCTCAATGAATAAATTTACATTTCTTATACAAATATAGAAAGAGAAATGAGCCTTGAAAGTGAATATTAATGAAAGGATTACTAAACTGGGGTGAGTTAGTATGGAAGAAAACGAATGGGGAAAAATGCGATTGTTCAGATCATAGAGATAAGTACGAGTCAAATTATCTCACATTTCTTTTATGATCACTACGAGAATTGCCAAGAAAATACAGAGCATTCTTGTAGAAAAGGAAACCTGACATTTATCGCTATTTATTGTTTATATATATTTTTTGCGCGATTCTTGTAGAAAAGAAAACCTGACATTTATCGCTATTTATTGTTTATATATATATATTTTTTGCGCGGTTTCTATTCTAGAAAAAAGCAGAATCTTTCATCCACATGCTCGTCACTGACACCTCCAAAATTTTCAAGCAAAAATGACAGATGTGAATGGAGGAAATTAATTTTTAATGACATTCGGGCACCAAGCGATTTGAAGACATCTAATAGTTCATTAACTAACTTTTGGTAGTTTGCTTCCATATTGTTGCCCAAAAATCCTCTTATTACACTAACAATGAGTTCTATGATCTGAGTTCGTGCCTGGCAAGCTTCTCTGTAAAATTAACGTCGTCCAGCAATTTTCTGACTGGTGGTTCAATAAAAAAGCCTTCCCTCAATTTGGCATCACTTAACTTGGGAACGACTTGTTTTGAGTATTTGAATCCATCACCATTTTTATTCATAGCCTTCACAAAGTTTTTCATCAGCCCAAGTTTAAGGTGAAGAGGAGACAGAAGGACATTTTTTGGGTATAGAGGTCTAAACTTATCATTTTGAGATCTCGGCTGAAATACACTTCTTTCTTGTTATATAATATTGATTTTCTGCACGACTGTCCCACAGACAAAGAATACAGCAATATTTTGTAAATCCTCCCCGAAGGGGACTAAAATTCCTATAACTTGCAAATCCCCACATATCTGCCATTTATACTTGTAGTTTATTTTATCCAAATGAGTGCGCATATTCTCATGACTTTCTTCATCCTTACTGAATGGACAACTGGTATAAAGTGTTTTGAGTTTCCAATATGCAATAACACTTTTAAAACTGTATTAGGCGGGGAATGTTCAATATCAAGTTCCTTCATTAAATCATCAATATCAGAACATTTTCTGATATTGATGATTTCTTTACCTAATAAGTTCCATTCCTTAAGATGGAAACCAAGAAGTTCTGAATGTTGCTTTGATAACCCCAAATCACGTATTAAATCATTTAACTCATTTTGAACAATTAAATGTGGCCGGAACTGGGACCTGGAGTAAAAGTAGGGTCGGTGCACTATTCTTCGGAGCTGCCTGATGATGCGTTATCTCCAATATCTTCCAAAACAACATTTTGCGTATCTTAAGATGTGATAGGCACTCACGAATCTGCATTATGAGGAACAGGTCATATTGCAGACTGCAACTTTGGATAGTCGATCTTGTGCTTTCCCTTTTTGTTATAACCTTCAGTCTTTCTCAGGCGAGAATAGCAATCGTCTAAATGATTAGTGGGTTTTCACCATACCATAGGGACTTCAAAAGGCTTATTTTTTCTCTTCCCATTCATTCACTGCTCCAATGATACGTTACAATTAACACAGCCCATATTGGGAGCCCACTGCGGATTTCCAATTGAAACACCAACATACTGGAGGTAGGCTTTTCAGACATTTTTAGAAAATGGCCTGGCTTTTGATTTCACCATAAATTCTCCACCAATACAACAAAATTTGTCATGAGAGATTTTGCAACTGCGACGCGTCTGTCTCTACATTTTCGTCCTTGAAACACACAAACAGGGAATTACTAACTTCGAAACTCAACAGAAGACTGATTTTTGATCTTTATTTTATGTTTTATATTGTAAACAACACAGTTTATGTGCTTTTCCTGTTATAAAATTGACTACTAGCTAATGTAAAATGATCTTATTGAGCTCTTGAAAAGTAGTGCGTGTTAGGGCTTTAGGAATATTTTTCCTATTACTAGAAGAGTAATGTTTTGGGTTCCCTTCTATTCTCCAATTATGTTTCTTCTCTCATAAAGAACACCATAATACCATATCTTTACTGATGATTTGCAGGTTTATTTACACAGTACTGTGGAGAATTTCGTGAGTTGTGTGCTAGCGATCAATGAGGATCTAGCTCTCTTATCCGAAATGGCATCAAATTGGGGTCTTCTATTAAATCCTGCTAAAGCTCAATCAATAATAATTGGCACCCGCACATCTCCGAATAAGATCAATCCCCAGGGATACGGAGTTATTCTCAATGGAAGTAATATACTATGTGTTAGAGATCTCGGTGTAACAATCGATGATGTTCATGGATGGTTCTATCGCACTATGCACCAGTTGTGTCTCTTTTTTCTTCTTGCAACAAGAAAGACTTTAATCATTGTTACTTATTTGTGGCCTATATGGGACTGACGTCGTAGCAGCTCAGTAAGTTCGAGCGATTGCAGAACATTACCATAAGGTTCGTCTATGGTTCAAGAAAGTTCGACTATGTTAGTAGATTTCATCAGAATCTGAAATTGCTAACGATGAAGCAACGCCGGTTTAGGCGCCTATTATTGTTGGGCTTTAAGGTTATGAGAACTTGTGAACCTAAATATCTCTGCGAGCGTCTTTAAGATTTTGGTGGTGACTGCTGTAATACAAGAGCTCGTCCCAATACAACTCTCAGAATACCATCCCATGGTACTGGTCTTATGTCCAAAAATTTCTCGTTGAGGTTCTCCCAGCTGGAATCGTATTCCTAATTCTCTCGCTCAAAGTGTTACTTTTCATCGTTTAGGATTTCACTCAATAAGTATTTTCTCACTAACGAACTTTGATATAAATGTAAGTTCATCGCGCCGTGCTATTTTGCTTTTCTCCTTTCGTCTCCTTCCATTCCTATATTCCTTGTGTGGTCAGATTTTAATTTTGTTTGTATTATTATTGGCTATAATTTATGCGTCTCATCATATCTTTTTTTCTTCAATTTTTGAGGTAAGCAGGAATATATCGCTTAAGCGTTATGGCATTAAAGTATTATTATCATTATATCCATCAAAAAAATAAAGATCTGCTTTGTGTTGCAAAAATATTATCGACCAGTGTATTTGAAGACATAAATTCATCATTTGAAGCTCCCACATTTTGCCAGAAACAATACGAAAATACATTCCTTTTGATGAGAATGAAAACCGGGTATGAGGAAAATTGCGGCGTCTAAATTGAATCAACTCTTACTCCCAACGGCAGCCGAGTGAACGACATATTTTCTTATTCGAATGTTCATCCCTATAAATCCGATGGGAACTCTGGCAGATTTTGCAATGAGATTGTTCTCTGCTCTGCAAAATTGACGAATTCTTCTCCAGTTTTCCGCGCTTGTACTCTGAAAGGAGTTCGGATAATCAAATATAAATTCTTTCATCATTATCCACATTGCCAATGAATACGCAAGATGAAGAGAAAGCGGGATAATTTTGAGTAGATTTGGAAGAAAGGTTTAGCAGATTAAATGTGACAATCAATTGGAAAAATGGAATAGTAACCAAAATTCAACAAATGGATTATCTGTTTTATTTTTCTGCCCTCTAGGGAGCAGGATACATGCCGACCGGTCTGTCTCTAACTTTTTAACGCAAAGAGCTTCTTCTATAGCGCCCTCTCCACACGGTGGTTGACGATCCAATCAGCAAACGAGGTACGGAAAACTGCTGATCTGAAAATATCTGTAGATGTTTTTCCGAGCCACCTCCGAAGATTCCTCAGCCACAAATTCTGGTTACGTCTCACAGACCTCCTGCTCTGCAAATTTTTCTCAATTACAATCTTCAGGACTCCTCAATTATAATTTGAGGAGAATATCAGCCTGTTTCATTCATTTGTATTAAAAAAAGCGTGGCTGAACGATATTCGTTGTAACAGACAATATGGTTTTCGCAAACACAATAGGTGACTTCCTTAGTCATGTGACGCAAGTGTGGACAAGTACCATTAAGCGCTATGGAGATTCGGTTGAATGAAGAGTTTCCTTACCAACAGAAAGATTCCTGTGTGTCGATTTCCGTGGTTTTAACGTGAATACTGGAGTGCTTCAACTCTCAGTTTTGTCGCCCACCGTCTTCTTGATCTACATAAACGATCTTCTAAGTACAACCAAGAACCATATTGTGAGCTTCGCGAATGATAGGACGCTGATGTCTTCTTTCTCCAGTGACAAACTTTCGAGCAGCGTTGAGTCTCATCTCCATAGATACCAGCAAATCGACTTCCTGAACGAAAATCTCGAAATGATAAATAAATAGGGTCAACGAAATTTGGTGCAATTCAATTCCTCGAAGACCCAAACAACTACTTCTGACCTGATGTTGAAAAAGTGCTTCAGTCAAACGATTTCATGTATTTTCTTGGCATTACTGTCAAGTTTTGGTCTGTTGGGGCTAACATGTGACTGACATTGCAGCTGCAATAAAAATGCCAACTATAGGCAACACGGCATATGGTATGGATATGACTTGAACACGATGAAGGTTTTCTACGTAAGTAATGCCAGGAACAATCGGGAATAGCACTGTTTGAATTAGCTCGCTTGGGTATGTTGTGTATGTTTTTTCGAGTACATTAGGTGGCGCTAGTGTTCGATAAAACTTAACCTATAAATCAGAAACCAAGTTCCGACAGCTTGTTTAGTTGCTCTTCCACTATTTGGCTTCATAAAATATCACTCTGCCTTGAGGTGTGCAGCGAGTGGCTTCAACAAAAGTGGCGTGAAAACCCACCTATGTCTCAGTTATCCTGATCTTAAATAGTTCATACATCCATTTTATAATGGATGTATATAATGCTTCTCTGACAGACGCATGAGTTGTCAAAGGCCAGGAATGCGCACCTAGCGATCTCTTTAGTATCTAGAGTTCTCTGGATGGCTTTGGTGAGCTGATACCAATCGTTGTGAAAATACAGTAAAATTGAAAAAGACAGAAGAATTGCATGGAACGACATAGCACTATCGTTAAAATAATTGCATCCGTTTATTATTTGTTATATGATATTGTAAGTAATATGGTGTTTTCATAGCACCTTGGGTCCGTTTCTTTAACATCAGGATTATGCTCATAGCGAGCAAGTCAACATTTCAATCAATGGAAGAAGCTATTTTACAGAGTCCTGCTGAGAGGAAGTGAGCGTGATTTTTAAGCGGTTCACGCTGCATGATTTTGTATTTGTAGAATGTATAACATCTTTAAGTTTTTCTTCATCCGCTTAGTAATAAAGGTGTAACGAGTAGATGACAATACGCAACTATAATATAAATAAGTTTGTGCAGATTTTTTGTCCCTAATTGTAGCTTTATTGTGCAAAATTGGTTATACGTTTAAAGTTGAAAGTATTTTTCGTCGCTAGCCACTATTTTTTCCATCTTTCTGACTATTGACGCGTCCATCCTCTTTGACCACTATCCATCAATCAATTTTCTGATTTCATCGTTAATAGAGACATTGAAAGAATTGCTTGATATGTGGGGATACCTTCTTGAATTATTCCCAGTAATTGATTGACGTCAATCAAGTAGTATGCAAATGCTAGGATGATAATACTTCAAATACTAGAAATTGAGAGGGATGTATATTACAACTGTTTAATTTTGGAATTGTTTAACCCAAAGGTTGAGGTTTCGGCGTAGTTTGAACTATAATTAATATTGATTTCTCGCTTATCACTTGGTGAAACATGTTTAAATTGATAAAGCAAATAAAAACAACTTGGCTTAAGTTGCAGTGTTCATTTGATGTCTGTTGACATATATGCTTCGGGTTTTCAGCCCATTTTCAAAAATGAAGAAAGCAAACAACGTAAAATCCTATTTATAATGGTAAGGTAGATCACAGGTACAATTTTGAACAGTGTAAAAATATGGTGTTAGTTGGGTCCTAATCTTTTACAAATAAGAGCAATGGTAATTAATTTAATTTAAGTTGTTCATTTGTAATTGGTAGCTGCTTACCATGTGCTAAACAAATTTCCAAACTTTCTAAAAGGTCCATTCTTCTGCTTTTATTACCTACGTGTAAAATCTCAGTGCTACTGAAATCTATGAAATGGTTGTTATTTATACAATGTTCCGAAAAAGCAGATGTTATTTCATTATGTAATATACTTTTTTATGTTCTTGTACCCTTATGTTTATAGATTGTCCTGTCTGACCTATGTAAAATGTAGGGCATTCATTACATTACAATTTGTATATACCGCTTTTTGACACGTTTCACGACTGTCTTTCCTTTTGTCTAAGAGTGAACGTAAATTTTTCTTATTTGTACAAAAAATATTAATGTTTTTCGGGTTTAGTCTATTGCAAATTTTGTTACTTATTTGTGGTATGAAATTTATACTATGGAATTTTTTTTCTTTCTCCTGAAGAATAGGGTAAATAGAGGCTAGAGGTTTTTATGCTGTTTTTTAAAATTTATTCAATTTATCGATTATGTTCGTATTGTAACCATTGTTCGACGCTAATGACTTCAAATCTTTAACTTCTTTGTTAATGTTTTCTATTGAGAGAGGGGTTGATAGTAAAAAGGCATAAAAAGAAAACATTTTAACTGTTATTGTGTATTAATGAATCTGTGTACGTGGATTTACTGAATATGTCAAATTCAAGGGAATTAACATTTCTTGTGATCTGAATATCCAGAAAATTTATTGATTTTTGGGAACTCTGGATTTGGACTAAAAATTGCTCCTAACGCTAAACTTGTTGCATTCGATGTTGTGCATTTATTTCCTTCCATACCTTATTTAAAAATTAGAAATATAGTTCAAAATTTGTTACAGCAAAACCAATCACTCACCTCTGAAATTTTACGAGAAACAATGATTCTACTTGAAATATGCCTCAAACAAAGTTATTTTGAATTCAGACATACAATTTATCAACAATTAGATGGCCTCTCTATGGGTTCTCCCCATCTTTTCTTTCCAAGATTAGTTGATAAATGAAATTCTTTGTTGGAAAAGATATGTGGATGATGTATTTTGCATTTGGTTAGGTTCTATTAGACAATTAGAAATGTTTCTTAATTTGTTAAATTCATTTTTCAATTTTGTCAACTAAAAATAAAACAGAATAATATTAATATTATTTGTACAAATTATAAAAACTTAGGTTTACTCTTAGTCAATGGCAAAGATTGTCGTGAAACGTGTGGAAAAAGCGGTATATACTAATGAATAGAAATGAATACCCTGCATTTTACATTTTACATTTCATAGATTTCAGTAGCACTGAGATTTTACACGTAGGTAATAAAAGCAGAAGAATGGAAACTTTAGAAAGTTTGGAAATTTGTTTAGCACATGTTAAGAAGCTACCAATTATAATTGAACAACTTCAATTTAATTTATCACCATTGCTCTTATCTGTAAAATATTAGGACCCAACTAATACCATATTTTTACACTGTTCAAAATTGTACCTGTGTTCTATCCTGCCATTATAAATAGTATTTTAAGTTTTCTTCTCTTCAGTTTTGGAAATGGGCTAAAAACCCGAAACATATATGTCTACAGACATTAAATAAACAGTGAAACTTGAGCCAAGTTAATTTTATTTACTTTATTAATGAACTATAATTGCGGTGAAAACACTATTTCGTTCGTCTAGTAATAGTTCTCTGAGGTTTTTCACCGTTGTTCACTTTTACTGACTTCACTTTTTCTAGGTTCACTTTATAGATGTATTAACTAATAACAAAGAAATAATATGAAAAATACATTAAATTATAGGCCTTTAATTCGTTATGGGTTATTAAGAGAGGGTGTTTCTTAGAAGGTTGAAGTGAATGCAAATATAAACTCATTTAAAAAAAGAGCGGGAGAGAGATGTGTGATTATAACTCAAGATTCGAGACAAAGGGAAAATGTGGTTAGCGCTTACTTGCTTATACAGAGTTGGTGTTTGTGTGTATTGCGTTACCGTCTGATCGAAAAGACAGCGGGAGAAAAAATCGATGTGTTTGTAGGCCGAGTGCTAATGAACGACTCTGAGGGAATATGTCTTCAACGGTGCTTTGTGGGTAGGTCAAAAATGAGAGACTGTGTTAGGAGTCGAAATGTGACCCAAGTAGAGAGGAATCTATCCCTCGACTCGAAACGGCATCGGTTTTAATGGGTTCCTACGAAAAATTTGAAGGACAAATATTTTAGTCTTAGTTGGTTTCTAGGAAAAAATGAGACATATTTGAAAGGCCTAAATTGCAGAACTCTGAGGACGTAATTGTTATATGTAACTTCATAATACAAATTAAAAATACCTTGTTCACTGTAAAATTCGAACACACATTATTCGAACAAAAGTTGACATTTTCTGAGCATACAGAAACTATATTGTTTACACACTAACGGATTGACTGTTACTAGCAAAAAGCCTGATGATGACACTGCTAAATAAAGGCGTTGCCAGATGAAACAATGTAATAAAGGCAAGTAGCGACATCTGTCATCAAAACCGTACGAACTTATTTCTACTTCTTATATCAAAAGATACGAGCGCGCTAAATATCCTGACGTCATAATCCGTGAAGAAGATAATTGTAGTTTTCCACACTTCTGACAATTCAATCTGCTCATTCATTTCCGACGATTCGAAATGAGCAACGTTAAGATCCGTAGTAGAGTTCGCGAACGGAAAAATTCTCTTCTGATTTCTCCAATTATACCAAGTCTTTTTCCTTCTCCGCCTGGAATTTCATAATTGAGCGAAAGTACATGACGTCTATGAGCGGAATACTTCTATGCTCTTTTCAATCTTGAAATAATCACGAGAGAGGAATCTGACAAATTTATTTAGCAAAATCGTTTATTGCTTTACTTCCACATTTCCAGGAGAGATTATGGAGCTCTTGGCATTTGGTTGTTGGGGAATGAAGCTCGGCAGACATTTTTGTTGGAGCGCGGATAATTCCTTCGAATATGATATCCGGATCGCTACGATGAGGAACGGAATTTGGTTTACTGTCTATAATATATTATTAAATATCTCTCTTCATTTACCATTCCGGGATTGATAGCATATAATTACTTCTACTAATAAGTTGATATTCGAAGGTCTAAATAATGGTACAAAATCATGTGAACGCTGCGTAATTTACAGAGCGGTTTATTTCTTTCCAGAAATTACATACAGCCATTCTCAGAAGTGTGATCTCCCCACCTAATATCAGGAGAATAAATGAGTTCAAGTTGTTTTGGTAACACATATCGCAAATTGTTTATGATTCCATTTTTCCATTTGGAAACACCTTCATTTAAGGAGTTTGCTCAGTCCCTAGCCTCTCCTCTATCTAGAATTTTCACAAAATCTTTCGAAAAATCATCGCAACCTACAACCTGGTGGAATGCTCTTGTAACTCCAATATTAAAAAAAGGTGACAAGGTTGTTAAGTCGAACTATCGTCCCATCAGCCTAGTTCCTATTGCAGCCAAAATATGTGAGAGGATGATCTTCGATTGCGTCCTCTAATTTGCTTCAGACAACAAGGTCATTCTCGATGGTTAACATGGTTTTCTTCCTGGTCGTTCAGTGATAACAAATCTTCTGGAATGCGTCAATAATTGGTCAAAACCGCTCGATAAGAAAGATCCTGTGGATCCTGTGTGACATACTTGGACTTTTCATGTGCTTTTGATCGTGTACCCCTCAAACGGCTTTTGCACGTGCTTTATCATCTAGGCTTTCGAGGTCACCTTCTTTCTTGGATTGCAGCATTTCTTCATGATCATTCATTTCAGGTTAGAGTTGGCAGTTCTCTCTCGTCTCCCAAACCGGTAACCAGTGCCGTACCACAGGAAGAAGGTGTCACTCAGACCGTCAATTTTTATCGGTAAAGCCAAATGATAACCGATTTTTTTTGGCCTGAAATTAATGATGTGGAATTGGAAGAGAGGTTGTTCCAGCAAGATCGTGCAACAGGCCACACAACACGACCCGTTTTGGCTTCATTGCAAATTCCCAGGGCATGTAATTTCTCGTTTCGGCGATGTAAAATGGCCACCAAGATCTTGTGATTTATAGCCTCTGGGTTTTTTCCTGGGATTATGCAAAAGATCGTGTTTATGCCGATAATCCTCAGAATATTGACGATCTGAAAACCAACATCCGTCAAGTTATTGGTGAGATATTGCCGAAATGAGCCAGTGAATCTGCGAAAATTGCCTCACAAGAGATCACAGAGAGAGGAGGACATTTAGATGATATAAATAGAAAAAGGCTTTTTACTTGATAGAAGAAATATAACAAAATTTGAATATCAAAACAGATTTAATCTGTTAGTCTTCTACAATTTTAGTTTCAAAAAAATTTTTATTCAAAAAACTTTCAGAATTAAATATCTACAATAAGCACATTTTAATTTCCTTTTTTATATTGGTTGGTTTATTTATTCCATTTCACATTGTATATTGAGTTTTGAATATATACGTCTATTAAATATAAGCGGTGCTTATTGTAGACATTAATTTAATTCTAAAAGTTTTTGAATAAAAATTTTATTGAAATTAAAAATGTAGAAGACTAACAGATTAAATCTGTGTTGATATTCAAATTCTGTTATATTTCTTCTATCAAATAAAAAGCCTTTTTCTATTTTATTTTATACATGATATATAATTATATTTAGGCTTGAATATTTCTCATTATGGAATGTCAATGGTGTGAAGAAGACCATAGAATGCCTTACAGTTTTCTGTGATTTTGTGTCGAACTGACTACCTGGATGTTTAAAGTTAGTCTGTTTCAAGCAAGTCCCTTGTTAAATTCTGAGGTATGATATAGTGATGGTTAGTTGATTTTGATATTTAAATGTTATCTAGGGCCGATGAAGAGATTATCCGTATTCTAATTGTTTTTTGAAGATATATTTCATGTTTTAAGAGATTTTTGAATTAACTTATTTGAATATTTAAATATAATGATTATTTCAAATAAATTATATTTTTTGAGAAATCCTTAAGTTGTGTTTTATGTTTTTGAAAAGGAATTGGTTTCACTATGGTAAGATCAGAAACAAAATTTTGTCTCCTTCAAATATTCATTTATTGATTTCAATTTCCTTTTTATATTGGTTGGTTTATTTATTCCAGTTGACATTGTATATTGAGTTTTGAATATAAACGTCTATTAACTATAAGCGGCGCTTATTGTAGACATTAATTTAATTCTAAAAGTTTTTTGAATAAAAATTTTTTTGAAATTAAAATTGTAGAAGACTAACAGATTAAATCTGTTTTGATATAAAAATTTTCATTTAGATGATGTTGTATTCCACACATAATGGCAAGGTCCAAGCATTATATTGAAATAAAAATTTCATACATATTCTAAATGAAAGAGTGATTTATTTACGTTTACTTTCGGAAGCACATAATGCATAACCCTGTACTTTTGAAGACTCTATTAGTCTTGGTAAATTCCACCGAAAGCACGAGAAATTGACCTTGTATTATACGAAAACGAAACTCAAATCAGGGATTTTCCTTTCAGAAGAAATCAAGTCAGTGACTCTCTGTGGAGCAAGAAATCGTTATGTTCATTAGTTAACTCATTTCACGATCTTTCGAACACAAACTTCATTTCAAGAGGCAGCTACTGAAATCTAATTTCGATTCAAATGACGGGCCTTTTATCGCAACAATTTAATTCAGTGAATTGAAGTTTGGGTATATTCGCTTATATAGAATTTTTCAATGCTCACTCTATTGGATAAAAAACTTTTGAGTTTCAACATTTTGCATAAAATGTTGTTGTTAATGACATCTTTCTATATTTTTATTGTTTCTATTTATTTTCGCCGTTTTTAAGTAGAATCCTACTGAATATTTCGTTATGAAAAATTAAAAGCCGTCTTATAAAATAAGCGAGAACGTATTCGAGTGGAATGACCATTTTTAATAGATCAATTTTCAGAGCACTTGGCACTTGGCAGAATATGTACTGTCATGGATTTTATGTATTACACAATGTAAACAGTTATAAATAATCATTACTAAAAAAACTGAGGTAATGAAAATCAATAAAATTCAAGGAAAAGACTTACCGTTGTATATATTTTGACTCTTTAGAGTCTAATCATATCAAAATTAATTAAATTAGATCAATTCAGGCAGAAATATAAACAATTCAACTCATAAACATACTCACAAGCCAAAATTTTGAAGAAAAAGCTTATTTAGAATACATCACCACTAGGCGACTGAAAATTCTTTAAAAAATAGTCAAAAATCAAAACTCTTGTTGATAATCTCAAATAGAACTCACAGGGAACATTCAATTGATAAATATTATACGTTTAAGAGAGCCAAAGTTGCAACAAATAGAAGTAATTTAAATTTATATATCTAGTTTGAAATTGGTGAAGAAATTCTTGAAAAGATTTGTATCTATCATGAATTATAGTTAAACTTTAGTGTCATTATTGTCAAAAAATAGCCTAAATCAAATCTAACTTACCAGAATTATGTAAATAAGGCAAAATTAATCAAAAATCAACTAATTCAAAGAAAGATAATGTCCACGTCAGAAATTTAAAAAAATTAATATGTAGGAAATATCCTTGAAGATATTTAAGCATCAATAGAATTGTAAAAGTATATAAGCTGAAGAAATTTAATCAATTTCGTAAGTAGTGTTCAGTAATTATTCAGTAAAAAGCATTAGAACATATATTATGTGAATATTTGATAGATTCGGTCTTTACTTGGTGGAAACTCATTTTAGTTAAAAAAATGTATATGAGAGAGTAATTTATTTCCACAAAAATGTTTGTACTACTACAACAATTGTTTCACCACGATGTGGCTTCTTCAGGTATTGCATTGTACTGTCTGATGGTATTCAGTGTAACCGAGTTTAAATACATTTTTAGGTACGTGACCAAATAATGGAAGCACAAGTCATAAAAACTCTAGGTGTTTATTGGAGATTGCCGCTAAAAATGCCATTAAGGAAAAATATTCAGTAATGGAGAATGATCAACATCTGTTTGTTCGTTCAAAAGGATTTTACGGGATTACACCTGTTGATTTCAAGAAATTCTAAAAGTGTTAATCTAGAACTTTTGCTTTCAACGTGGATAATTTCATAATTATTGTTGAAATTATGCCTGAATTCCTTAAGATGATTAGCATATGTCGAATGTACAGAATTGGATATATAACCCCTTTGGTGTTCTTGGACACGTTTCTTGAATGATCTACCAGTATGGCCAATGTATACTAAAGGGCAAACTTTGCAAGTCAACTTGTAGACTCCGGATTTATTTTCTTTATTTGTTATTGTTTTTTATGTAGGTACTCAGGTTATTAATTGTCTCAAAAGCCGCGTTATAATTGAAACAACTTTTGAAATATTTAGCAATATTTTCAGATAATCCATTGACATAATATAACGAAAAATATTTCTGTTATTGTCCTCTTTTATGATTGGGTACACGAGATTTAATGCCATTTTCTTTTGTTTATTGGATACCATTTTGTCTATAAGAAAGGGATTGTAACTGTTGTTTGACGCTTTTTGTTTAATAATATTTAATTCTTTCATAAAGTTTTCTGAATTTAAAGGGACATTCAATAATCTATGAATAAAACTATTATATGCTGACATCTTTTGGTTGGCGGGGTTGGTGGTTTGAAGTTCAAACCACCCCACAGTATAACCAACACATTTTCTGTATGCTGACAATGTCAACTTTTGTTGACCGAGTAATGTGTTTTTGCGGACAGTTTTACTTCAATATGAACAAAAACGGCTGCAGAAAGTCATCCTTTTTTAGTGGAATTTATGGTAGCCATGATCTAGCTGAAAGAACGTGTCAGAAATGATTATTTGTTTAAAAATTTGAATGGTATCGACCCAGAAGTGTTTTGGTTCCAACAAGATGTTGCTACCCCTCATCCTATTTAGATTTGGCGTTAACATTATTTCGAAAAATGGTCCAATTAATTGGCCCCCAAGATCATGCGACATAACTCCACAGGATTATTTTCTTTGGGGTTATGTCATTGGTTTATGCTGATAAAACAGAAACAATAGATGCTCTGAAAGCCAGCATAACTCGTGTTATTGATGAAATGATGCCTGAATTACTCGAAAAATTGGTCTGGTCGAATGCGGTTCCTCAGGACTAGTCGTGGTGGACATTTGTCGGAAATAATTTTCAAAACATAAATGTCATAAAATTATCTTTCAAAAAAAAAAAAATTGGTTACAGTCATAATTTAAATGGGTTTTATTTCAATTTGAAGTCCTATCGCTCTAAAAAAACACCGGATATTACGCCACCCATCAAAACGTACTGAGAGTCGCTCAAATGGATCATTTCCACTCTCTGTACAGCCCAGACATTTCTCCTTTCGATTACCATCTCTTCTGATCGATGCAACATGATCTGGCACTTATCTTATTGATGATTAAATAAAAAAATACAAAAAATAGATCGATGCATGGATAGAAGCCAAAGAGCCGCCATTTTTTCGTAATTGGATACATCAATTGCCAGAAAGATGGGAAAAGTAGTGGGTAGCGACGGACAATACTTGGAACTTTGAATCTATAAACAATTAAATAAAATAGAAAGGCCTTTTATTTGATAGAAGAAATATAACAAAATTTGAATATTAAAACAAATTGAAATATGTTTATCTTCTACAATTTTAATTTCAAAAAAATTTTTTATTCAAAAAACTTTTAGAAATAAATTTATGTCTAACAAGCACCGCTTACATTTAATAGACGTATATAATCAAAACTCAATATATAATGTCAAATGGAATAAATAACCCAACAGATATACGAAAGTAATTAAAATTAATAAATAAATATTTAAAGGAGACAAAATTTTGTTTCTGGTCTTACCTTTAAGAACACCAGTTGCCTTTTAAAAACATGAACACACTTAAAGGACTTCTCAAAGAATATAATTTATTTGAAATATTTAATATATTTAAATATTCGAATAAATTATTTCAAAAATCTCTGAAACAATGTGCACTATATCTTCAAAAAACAAATATAATTCTAGACAATCCCGTCTTCAGTCCTCTTTTAATATTCCAAATATCAAAATCAAAAACATAACCTATATCACTCACGTGTAAAAAGACTTAATAATAATAATAATAATAATAATAAGCTTCGAAATAAAAGGCTTTTCTATTTTATTTTATATATAATATATAATTATATTTTGGCTTCAATAAATCTCATTATAGAATGTCAATGAATTTAAATAAACCTTAAAATAACTCACACTGTCTTTGATTTTGTTAGAACATAGATCAATCTTGAATTATATAGTTGATCTGTATTTCGAAGCTTAAGTCTTTTAACACGTGATTGATATAGGTTATGTTTTTGATTTTGATATTTGGAATATTAAAAGAGGACTGAAGACGGGATTGTCTAGAATTATATTTGTTTTTTGAAGATATAGTGCACATTTTCTTAGAAACTTTTGAAATAATTTATTCGAATATTTAAATATATTAAATATTTCAAATAAATTATATTATTATATTTCAAATAAATTATATATTCTCTTTGAGAAGTCCTTTAAGTATGTTCATGTTTTTAAAAGGCAACTGGTGTTCTTAAAGGTAAGACCAGAAACAAAATTTTGTCTCCTTTAAATATTTATTTATTAATTTTAATTACTTTCGTATATCTGTTGGGTTATTTATTCCATTCGACATTATATATTGAGTTTTGATTATATACGTCTATTAAATGTAAGGGGTGCTTGTTAGACATAAATTTATTTCTAAAAGTTTTTTGAATAAAAAATTTTTTTGAAATTAAAATTGTAGAAGATAAACATATTTCAATTTGTTTTAATATTCAAATTTTGCTATAAACAATTCGTCAAAATAAAGCTTTCAGTTTCGACAAAAAATTGCACGAGATTATTTATACTTCTAATATATTTCCTAATTAAACAGATATATAATTTAGAGTGACTTCTTGTGATTGTTTTCATGCATATTCACAACGCAGTATCATCCACTTATTCCCCAGTGGAAAAAGATATAGTCGAGAAATATATGTAATCTTATTCTCACTTTCAAACCGAATCAAGTAAAGACAATCTCCACTTGGAGGGAGGGTATCAGATGAACCCAAACTGCCGACGCAACTTAGGAGGTGCTAACCCAAGATAAAAAAGGGACGAGAATGTATAAGTTACTCCAAACTTTAATCGTTATCTCCCTGCTTCAGATTTCGAGTGAAATGGAGATGGCCTGAAATGAGGCCACTCTGAGAAACTGTGAAATTTTTTCGGAGATAAGCAGCATTTATGTACACTTTGCCTGATTGGGACTGTAATCTTTCAATCTCCAGAATAATCCTTCGATTTCAATAGAGCTTTTCTTTCTTCAGATACTTACTATAAGTTGAATCAAAGCGCTAACTGAAAATCATAGTAGACTGGTGGCATCGCTCGGCTCGAATCGAATCATAATTGAATTCGTTATTTTTCATCCAACTTTAGCGCAATCGGGATTTCAATTATTATTATTAATTCAATCCAGCCGCTCTGGTCATTGTTTTCCACAACGCGCCTTTCATAAATGTCTTCTGGGTTGGTAATGATGCCAATTAATTGGGAAAGCAGAAAAGTTTGATATCTTTAAACGTTTGTTCCAACTCGTATTCAAATGGAATTCGAGTTCGGAAGATACTCCGGGTTTAGGTGCTCGAGGGCAGGGAATTAGGTAGACGCAATTTCGATGAAGAATAGTCTTCTTCTGTGCGAGATATTGAAAGTTTTGGAGTTGAAAAGTATGGATATTTGAGGTTTGAACTCGGTAATGACGTTTTCCCACATTAAATTCAAATTGATGAATTTAGGAAGGTTTCATGTCTTGTAAATATCGGGTGTTTTTTTAGAGTGATAGAACTTTAATTTGAAATAAAACACATTTAAATTAAGATTGAAGCCAATTTTTTTTTTATTTGAAAGATAATTTTATGACATTTATGTTTTAAAAATAATTTCCGTCTACCACGACTAGCTCTGGAGAACCACATTCGACCAGACTAATTTTGGACCACTTTTTCGAGTAATTCAGGCTTTATTTCATCAATAACACGAGTTATATTGGCTTTCAAAGCGTCTTTTATTTCTTGTTTATAAGCATAAACCAATGACTTAACATAACCCCAAAAAATAATCCAGTGGAGTTATGTCGCATGATCTTGGAGGCCAATTAATTGGGCCATTTCTCGAAAAAATGTTATCGCCAAATTGTTCTTTCAATAAATCAATTGTTACGGTAGCAACATAAGGTGTAGCACCATCTTGTTGGAACCAAAACACTTCTTGGTCGATACCATTCAAATTTTGAAACGAATAATCATTGATCTGTAACGAGCATCATTCACTGTAACATTAGATCCAGCATCGTTTTTAAAGAAATATGGACCAATGATGCCTCCAGCGTGTAAAGCACACCATACAGTGCATTTTTCAGGGTGCAGTGGAACCTGCAGAACTTCTTGAGGGTTGTTTTCACTCCATATACTACAATTTCGCTTGTTTACATAGCCGTTCCACCAGAACTGAGCTTCGTCACTAAACACAATTTTACGTTAAAAAAGTAGATCAACTTCAAGCTGTTCTAGGGCCCAATCAGCAAACAAACGACGCTTATTATGGCCAAGTGGCTTTAGTTCTTGAACCAGTTGGATCTTGTATGGGTGTGAATCAAGACCTTTACGCAAAATCATCATTAACACTATGACTTAGAGCAGCGATATTTTCTTCTGTACGTACAGTTCTTTGTCTTGTTTTTGTTGTTGCATCTAGTAGAGAAAATGTTGTCCGAAATCTATCCATAGTTCGACGAATAAGCTGCTCTGATGGACGATAATGTAAACCATAAATTTTATAAAGTGCTCTATAAGTTTGGCGAATAGAACACTGATTTTGACAATACATTTCAACAATTGCTAAACATTGTTACGGCGTGAGTCTTTCCATGTTAATGTCAATTTCTTTTTACCGATACTGTGAAAATATCATTCATTAGGATAAAAAAAATTATCGTGAAAGTTTGAGCCCTTAATAATAGTATTAAGGGGTGTATCGTTACGAGTATTGGTTTTTTAACAGTAATTGAATTTTTTCACTCAAAACTCGTCAATTATTAATCTGAAAAATTCGAGCGATACGTTTTCTTAAAGGAAATTGAATTTCCTAGAAAAAAGCTATCCTTATGAATTTATGTAAAACTAGCCGTTTGCTTGTAATCGTGTCCTAAACATTGATTTATTTTTTCAATTTTGTTTTTCGATTTTGCATTTCTGTAACTACCAGAAATATCAATGTTCTTATGGTTCAAAATAATTATTTTTGAAGGAAATTTAATAATCTACAAAAAAAGTTTTTCAACATGTTTAATTAAGTTCACTCGTTCCAAAGTTATTCGACGTTGAAGGTATATTCAAAAGTAATTTACCGTTTTGTTTTTCGCGTTACACATGATTTTTTCCACTTGATCGAAAAATTTATCAGTTAAATATTGAGAATAACTTCATTTTGTTGGACTACTGAACTTTTTTTTATAAAATCATAATTTATCAATGTATTATTTTGCTTTTTAACGATTAGTTAGCTATAATACATTAATTCATTTTTAATGTACTTAAGCAACTCCGATAATAAAAAAAAAATGGTTTCTTAATCATAAGTTATTTGTTTGTAAAGACAGAGTTCATTTCCAGAAAAAAATTGAATAATAAGTCAACAAATAGAAGTAATAAAAGATAAAAAATCATTTTATTTTCTCTTATAATTTATATTTCCAAAAAAAAGCTTATATTGCTTTGATTATTATCAAATAATGAAGAATGATCAATTGAAAAAATAATTATTCAAACAAATTACTTTTATTACAATTTGGAAACTTTTTTCGTTGTTCACTAACGGCTAGCAACAAATATTGAAGTTGTTCTTCGTTTTTAGTGAGACACGTATTATAATCTTCAATCAATGTTTAAGGCACGATTGCAAGCAAACGGCTAGTTCTACATAAAATCATAAAGAAAACTTTTTCCAGGGAATTTAATTTCCTTTAAGAATACGCATCGCTCGAATTTTTCAGATTAATATTTGACGGGTTTTGAGTGAAAAAATGCAATTACTGTTAAAAAACCAATAGTCGTAACGATACACACCTTAATACTATTATTAAGGGCTGAAACTTTCACGATAATTTTTTTTTATCATCTTGAATGATATTCTCAAAGTATCCTTAAAAAAATAGTCGTTTTTTTCGCTCAGTCTAGTGATATCGATTACTATATGAACAATAATAATCTCGATATTATTGTACGGAGACACAAGCGACAAAAGGTGATTATCAGAATGATAATTCAATAATGTGTATAGAAGCCACAAACGGCAAAGGTGATTATTACCGACAAAATATGCGAAAGCTTGAACCCAAATGTAACAAGCGACGAGATTTACTATCACGGGGATATTGCACAATGTGGACAGGAGCTACAAACGACAAGTTTAATTACTCTAGAGTTAATGAATTTACAGTCTCGTCGAAAACTGAATGTTGTAAGTTTCTTAATGCATCCTTTCTAACAAAAAAAGGGAAATTGGCAGAATTGATTGAGAGGCCTGTGTCCAGGTGGACCGAATGAGTGAAATAAACTTAGTTATTGAATATAGAATCATTTATGATATCAATTGTAGTAAATAAAGATAGATGTTTGATTGTATTGGTCTCTACTTGTCGGTAACACATCTCGATGATTAAAGTAAAACAACTTAATTTTCGCTAATTTATTTAATTTCACAACAATTGTTTCGTCATGACAACATGACTTCGTCAGGTGAGTATGGTATTAACTACGTAATTGAGATTGAGTTCTTTAGATATTCAAATTGTACAGAAAAGAAGGTAGTGGAAATTTACAGTAATTTGTTTTTTTATTATTACACAAAGTTTCAGAAAAGGTTAAGTAAGGGGGATTTGTTGAGGTCTGTCTGATCGTTTAGGAGAATCTATTTTTTATTGTATCTGTTGATTTCAAGAGCTTCAAGGTAGTTCAACCTGAGGTTCTTTTTTTCTAGTTGTAAGATTTTGAAGTTATTGTCAAAATCATGTCCTGACTCCAAAAGATGGTCAGCATATGTTGAATTTCCGTTTTTTCCAAGATAAGCTTTCTGGTGATCACGTATCCTAGTGCCGAAAGCTCTACCTGTCTGACCCACATATACAGATGGACAGGTACCGCAGTTTAACCTAGAGACTCCAGACTTTTTGTTTTTATGGATCAAATCATTATTATTTTTTATTAAATTTCCTAACGTGTTTCTTGTTTTGAATGAAATGTTGAAGTTACTCTTTTTCTTTAAATATCTTGCTATTTTTTCGGACTTTTTGTTTATGTACGTTAAAGAAATATATTTTGTATCAATAGCTATTGTTGGATATACAAGTGATATTGGCTGTTCAAATTGCATCCGTTTCAATATTTTATTTATAATGAACGGATTGAAACCATTGTTAAATGCAATCTGTTTTATTAAATTCAGTTCTCTGTCAAAATTCTCTTGTTTCATAGGTATGTTGATTAATCTGAATATCATGCTATTATAAGCTGCTAGTTTTTGAGAATGCGGGTGATTAGAATTTGAGTGGATCGTATTATCTGTATAAGTGGGTTTCCGGAAAATTGAAAAGTCATGTTTAGTGTTAATTTTTGAAATTTTTAAATCAAGAAAATTGATGCTGTTATTTTGTTCTATTTCATTGGTGAATTTAATTGTAGGAGATAATGTATTTATAAATTCTAAAAATATCGCAAGTTGTCTACTGGTACCGGTGAATAGAGATAAAATATCAACCACGTAACGATACCAATAATTGGAATATTCAAAGAAGGGGCTCTCTTGGATTTTGGTTTCCAGGAAGTCCATAAATATTTCGGATAATATCGTACTAAGTGGGTTTCCCATAGGGAAACCATAATTAGCTTCGTAAAATATTCTATTAAATAAAAAATAGTTTTGGTCCAAACAAACCTTTAAGATTTCGATAATCTCTTGTTTCATAACCGGATTAATTCTATTTTTTACTGATAGCATTTCTATTAGATTATTTAATTCTTTAACTGGTATGCAAGGGAACAAATTTTGCACGTCGAAAGAAATGAGTTTAGCATTATTCGGAATATACATATTTTTTATTTTCTCTATCAGGTTATATGAAATTTTAATGGCAAATTTTGGTTGAAAGTTTGTTTCTTTCTGAATAATTTTGATTAGTTCTTTCGATAATTTATCGAAAATTTACCGAAAATTATCGAAAGAACTAATCAAAAACCGAAAACCCACTTATCAAGATAATACGATCCACTCAAATTATAATCACCCACATTCTCAAAAACTAGCAGCTCATAAAAGCATGATATTTAGATTAATCAACATACCTATGACACAAGAGAATTTTGATAGAGAACTGAATATAATAAAACAGATTGCATTTAACATTGGTTTCAATCAGTTCATTATAAATAAAATATTGAAACGAATGCAATTCAAACTGTCAATATCACTTGTATATCCAACAATAGCTATTGATACAAAATATATTTCTTCAACGTACATAAACAAAAAGTCCGAAAAAATAGCAAGATATTTAAAGAAAAAGAGTAACTGCAACATTTCATTCAAAACAAGAAACACATTAGGAAATTTAATAAAAAATAATAAAGATTTGATCCATAACAACAAATGGTCTGGAGTCTATAGGTTAAACTGCGGTACTTGCCCATCTGTATATGTGGGTCAGACAAGTAGATCTTTCGTCACTAGGATACGTGAGCACGAGAAAGCTTATCTTGGGAAAAACGGAAATTCAACATATGCTGACCATCTTTTGGAGACAGGACATGATTTTGACAATAATTTCAAAATCTTACACCTAGAAAAAAAGAACCTCAGGTTGAACTACCTAGAAGCCCTCGAAATCAAAAGATACAATAAAAAAACAGATTCTCCTAAACGACCAGACGGACCTCAATAAACCCCCCTTACTTAACCTTTTCTGAAACTTTGTGTAATAATAAAAAAACAAATTACTGTAAATTCCCACTACCTTTTTTTCTGTACAATTTGAATATTTAAGGAACTCAATCCCAATTTTGTAGTTAGTACCATACTCATCTGAGGAAGTCATGTTGTCATGACGAAACAATTGTTGTGAAATTAAATAAATTAGCGGAAATTAAGTTGTTTTACTTTAATCATCGATAAAGATAGAATAAAACAGTTTTAATTCTGAATGTTGAGTCGTGGATTCATAGGCAATAAATATATTAAAATGCTCTAAAAACTTTTATGTTTTCTAAGGGCCACATATACTCATTAGAGAATAAATAAGCTGAAGTGAAGAAAGCCAATAACACTACAAAGTTCGAATGACACAACTCAAAAACTACTAAAATATCAATATTGAATGATTTAAGTTGATAGGAAATGCAGTGAATTATGTTTAGCCTATACAGGACCATCATAAAATGAGACCGAAGTTACGAGAATCGCCCTTATACTTATATGATATAATGGAGCACAGGAAGCAGCTGAAGCTGAGCTACAAATATGATACTGGGTAAAAATTATAAGGTTGAATGTCATTGGCTCATTGGAATCTGATCCAACTGGCACAATTTACAAGTGAAGTTGCGTCCTACAGCGGAAATAATGCAGCATAATTACTATTATAAATTATTTCCACAATTTTATTCAATTCACGAATACTTCGAGGTTGGCACTCTAAATTATATTTGGATTACGTTTTGAAATATATTAAGCTCATTAAAAATAACTTACCACCGAGAAATATGACCGTTTCATTTGGGGGCTGCACTGAGTGGCCTGAAACATAACGATGCCGACAAATGGTGTCTGCCCCCCCATTTCAGTTTATCGAGCATAACCCCGTACATAGTAGTTTTAGCACACTGAGCATCCTTTGTGCCACTGTATTTATAACTGACGATAAATTCCGACCGAGTATAAGAAGGGGTATATAAAACGTACGAGCAAAATAATTGGGTTAATTTACTCTAGTCTCTGCTGAGCTCTATCGTAAATCAAAAATGTATGGAATTTCTGAATCCTTTTGATATGTCTGGCGTCTATGGTGCACTGAATAAATCCAATGAGTTTCGTAGCTAAATTTATGTCCCACGGAATAACCTGGAACGTGGAAAAGTTTGGCGCGAATCATTAGGGAGAAGTTGTGTATAGGTACACGCAGGTGAAATTTCAACGGACTCTAAAAACCGTCGAGGACGTAATTAATACTGATCTATACCATCTCTGAACACTTCCAACTTTTAACTAGACAACTTTTCAGCAGGGCTCAAACAAAGCATTTATTTGAGATGAAAATGAATTAACAAATTCAATTAAAACGATGAAGGTCATAGAATCTGTGATCAACATAATATCTACTCCTTTGGCCCATATAACTCAGAGATCATTAATTGAGGGAGTTTTTCCAGAGAAGCCGAGAATAGCCAGAGTAACACCTATTTCAAACTTTGAATATCAAAAACAGATTTGATCTGTGAGTCTTCTACAATTTTAATTTCAAAAAAATTTTTAAAAAACTTTCGGAATTAAATTAATGTCTTAAATAAACACTACTTATATTTAATAGACGTATAAAAATCGAAATTCACCATACAATATCAAATGGAATAAAAAAACCAAAGAAAGAAATAAATTATTAATTAAAATAAAAAAAAAGTAATATCCAATGTTTCGTTCCAAACGTACGCACCTGAACTCGTCAGAAAGGCACGTGTTACGTATGTTTTGCCCTTGACAAACATTTGAAAACATGTTCAGTTTCTGGTCTTATATTTATGAAAACTAAAAGTTTTTCAAAAATACACAACATAATTTTAAGAACTTCTCCAAAACTAATTTATTTGAGATATTTAATTTGTTTAAATATTTGAATAAGTTACTTCAAAAACTACCAAAATCATATAGCACATCCTCAAAAACAATTAAAAATTCGAATAAGGTCAGTTCAACTTTACATTTATAATATAAATTCAATTAAAAATAAATAAACTTGTAATTTCACCAGACAATTTCTGCAAAATCTGTGAACGCAAATAAACTAGGAAGGTACATCTAATATCCAAGGTAATCTATGTTTTATGCTAAACACAGAAATCACACAAAGATTGTAAGGATTTTTATGGCCTTCATTAAACCACTGGACACTGTATGATAAATTTCTTTATTCAAAAACCTAATATATTATAATTATATATTATATATAAAATAAAATAATAAGATGCGGTTTTCTACAAGATAGAAGAATAATTACAAACTTTGAATATCAAAACAGATCTAACCTGTTAGTCTTCTACAATTTTAATTTCAAAATTTTTTTTTAAATCTTTTAGAATTAGATTAATGTCTTAAATAAGCACTGCTTATATTTAATAGGCGTATAAAAATCGAAATTCACTATACAATATAAAATGAAATAAAAGAGCCGAAAAAATAAATTATCAATTAAAATTAAAAATAAGTAATATCGAATGTTTCCAAACATACGCGCCTGAACTCATCAGAAAGGCACGTGATACGTATGTTTTGCCCTTGACAAACATTTGTTCAGTTTCTGGTCTTATATTTATGAAAATTAAATCTTTTTCAAAAATACACAACATAATTTTAAGAACTTCTCCAAAACTAATTTATTTTTTGAAATTAAAATTGTAGAATACTAACAGATTAAATCTGTTTTGATATTCAAAATTTGTAATTATCCTTCTATCATGTAAAATACCGCATCTCATTATTTTATTTTATATATAATATATACTTATATCAGGTTTTTGAATAATGAAATTTATCATACGGTTTCCAGTGGTTTAATGAAGGCCATAAAAAGCCTTACAATCTTTGTGCGATTTCTGTGTTTAGCATAAAACATAGATTACCTTGTATATTAGATGTATCTACCTATTTTATTTGCGTTCACAGATTTTATTTATTTATTTTTAATTGAATTTATATTATAAATATAAAGTTGAACGGACTTTATTTGAATTTTTAATTGTTTTTGAGTATGTGCTATATGATTTTGACAGTTTTTGAAGTAACTTATTCAAATATTTAAACATATTAAATATTTCAAATAAAGTTTTGGAGAAGTACTTAAAATTATGTTGTGTATTTTTGAAAAAGATTCAGTTTTCATAAATATAAGACCAGAAACTGAACATGTTTTCAAATGTTTGTCAAGGGCAAAACATACGTACCACGTGCCTTTCTGACGAGTTCAGGTGCGTATGTTTGGAAGGAAACATCCGATATTACTTATTTTTAATTTTAATTAATAATTTATTTTTTGGGTTTTTTTATTCCATTTGATATTGTATAGTGAATTTCGATATTTATACGTCTATTAAATATAAGCGTTGCTTATTTGAGACATTAATTTAATTCTAAAAGTTTTTAAAAAATTTTTTGAAATTAAAATTGTAGAAAACTAACAGATCAAATATGTTTTGATATTCAAAGTTTGTAATTATTCTTCTATCAAGTAAAAACTCGCATCTTATTATTTTTTAAAACCTACTTATAAAAGAGGCGATCAAGAGCTTACATGTTTTTCTAAATTTTTTGAGAAGATTCTTGTAAATCGCCTTCTGAGTTTCTTTGCAAAATTTGAGATAATATCTAGATCCCAACATGGTTTTGTTTGAGGAAGAAATATAGAAACAGCCATTTATGAGATAACTGATTCCATGTCTAAATCACTTGAAACGGGAGAAGTACCTGCTGGCCTCTTTCTTGATCTGTCTGAAGCCTTTGTTGAGCATCATTTTTTGCTGGAAAAATAAAATATTAAATATTGGCGTCAAAGAGAATCAGCTGAGGCTGATAGAAACTTATCTCAGTGGAAGAAGATAAAGAGTAAAGATTACGTTGATGAATTTTCTTTCCACAACTTGTTCTGTTGTGAACAGTAAGCCCATCAGGCATGCTTACGATTCAAATTTTTTAGTAAGGTCAGTGGATGTAGCCTCGGTATAGATTAATTCGGAAACAGTTCTGATAGTGGAAAGTGGTGTGCAGATAATGGATTAAAAATGATCAAACTGATTATCTGAATATAAGTGGAATAATGTCAAGTTGTCATCTGGTTACAGGAGGAATCATAGCACTGTGACAGCTCTTCTTAAGGTCACCTATGATATTTTGCGGGCCATCGATAATGGGCAAATAACCGCTCTTGTACTTCTTGATCTTTCTAGAGCATTCGACACTGTCGATCACGATATTTTGCTGGATAAGCTGCAGCATGTTGGATTGTCGGATATTCTGTTGTGAGCATTGGGAAGTTTTCTGATAGCCTTCCGATAACAACAGGCGTGCCGCAAGGGTCAGTTCTTGGACCCTTGCTCTTTTTGGTTTATATCTTTGATCTATTCAAAGCTGTGACATATTATTCTATCCATGTTTATGCTGATGATATTCAGTTATATTGTAGCTTTAATCCTGAAGATTGTGCAGTCGCTAATAGTTCCCTGAATGGAGATTTGGGGGTCATGTATCGGTTTGCGGCTGCACATAGCTTGAAGTTGGATTCTAAAAAGTTTCACATTATTCGGTAAATCACAAGGGTATAATGAAGTCCTGCGGAATTATTTTCGTCCCATGGTAGATGGTAAGCTGATCTCTCACGTTGCTTTGGTGTGTAACTTGGCATTGATGACGAACTGTAGTCTACCTTTCACAGATCATGTCTTATTGTTGTTGAGAAGGCTTATTTTTATTTAGGAAAGATGTTGTGTGAGTCAGTTGTTCTCTCGGTTTTTCAGCATGGTAACGTTGTTTACGGGCCATGTTTAGACAAAGTTACGGAGAGGCGGATGTAGCAAGTCCAGCGCATATGCTGTAGGTAGATTTTTTTTCGGATTCAGAAATTTCGATTCGGTTTCTCAACATCTGAAGACGTTGAGGTGGTTGCCTATGTGTAAGGTCTGGGAGGTACATCTGCTTACTCTGAGCCATGGCATAATCAAAACAAATGCTCCCAAATATCTTCGTGAGAAAATCTCCTATAGTTCGAGTATACACAGGGTCCAGGTGAGATCTAGGAATATGTTGTCAATACCAAAACATAGAACGGTAACATTTAAGATGAGTTTTTCTTATATGTCGGTACAATTGTATAACCGATTGGGGGAGTCATCAGGGAAAGCTCCATACTGGCTTTCAGAAGAAGGCTACGTGTGCTTTACCTTGATCAATTCTGTAATTGATTTGTACGTAGTCTTGCTGATTTTAAAATGTCATTGCATGCTTCATACATTACTGGTTATGATTCGATCACAGTTTTCATTATTGTATATTTGTAGAGTCAATATTTCTTGCAAAATTGGTTGTAATTAATTAATTGATCTTTATTTTACATAAGTTTATTAAGTTGGTGAATATTCTGGGTGGCCATATCCATATCTATGTGCATATGCGCATGTTTATAATTTTTTGGTTTTTTTTGTTTAGTTTTTCTTGTCATTGGTAATGAAAAGTTTTTCATTTAAAGCCTTTTGATGACTGTATGATGAGGTTATATGTAAGAATAGCGTTAAGCTAAATATCGCCTAATTGTATTATATTTTATGAATAAAGTCGTTTTGAATTGAATTGAACATAAAAAAGACCGAGTCAGCACTTACTAAAGTCGAATATGTTTATTGAATAAGCTCGCAAAGGTATGTTTTGTATGTATGTTTGCATACTCTAGATGGCGCTAGTGTATGATTAACATCTTAGAGTCTCTGTGTGTAGCGAATGTAGATACTTGAAAGATTTGTAGTCATTGGAATACATTGTACTACTAACCAAGTTTGAACCGTGCGCATGTCTGCATTATGCCCCCGTGATCAACAAAACCTTATCGAGTTTGTTTGAGTATGGAATTGTTATACAGATTCATATATTATTTCTCCATTATAGGATACGAGAATTTCTTAGTGTTGCCATCATTTTTATTGCTGGAAAGAGCGCGTCATTCATGGTTTCAGGTGTCGGAGGACACCGATTTACCCTAGTATTCGAGATGAAATCGCCTCTTCTCTGGATCTTGATGAAGTGGAAGGAACTTCTAGTCTTCTAGGTATCGGAGTGTGTTCCCACAGCATTCTAGTATCCAATTGGTGCACCCTCGCTTGATTGAGTCTAGAGGTCCAAAATTTAATAAACTGGGAATGTGTTCGATGTAGGTGCTTCGGGTCGTTCTGCTTTCTTATGGATGCCAAATGAAGCACAATTTTTGGCCATTCCGGAAAAATCTACGCGAATGTCCGCTTAAATGTCATCCTCCTAAACCCAGCAATTGAATTTGAGTAAAAAAGAAACAAAACATAAGTGTAGTTCATTGAAGTTCATATGTTGAAAGATGAATAAATATCGCATTGGTGACGGAGGTAGTCCAGGTCCGGATCTAAAATTCATGTTTATTTGAAGAGATGAATACTCCCATTTTCCGATTCATCAGGAAATGGTTCTACTTGCTTTAAAAGACTCATCTCTTGAAACACTCCCTCGGCATAGACTTTTCCTGATTCCCGAAGTAGCACATGACTCCGTAGCAAGTGAAAAACTTCCGTCCGGAAGTTGTAAGCGAATTTCCAATTTAATCCATATCACGGACAATTTTCCGTTAGAGTCGCAGCCTGAAGCAAAAAGTCTACACTGCGGAAGATTCGCGAATTGAAGCGTCCAATCAGAACTTATTTGGCCTAAAAACCCCCATCGCTACAGTTCAACAATTTTTCAGTCGAAACGATCCAGATCCGGCTCACCCAATGCACCCTCACGCCGATTGATCTAAACGTTCGACTGTATAAGGTTAGCGAAATAAGTAATTTAAATAACAACAGCCTCGAAAGTTCCTGCCAACTCAATTGAACGACGTTTTCAAGACGCACGGAATGAAGTTTGAGAAGTTTCCATTGCTATTAGAGACGAGAAGGGGTCCACGAAAACTGAAAGCAACTTCCGTTATTCGGGCGCTTTCAGCTCGGAATTTTTACAGACGGGGTATGATGCTGAAAGATTCCTTTTGAACCTGAAGGGTAATTAGCTTAATGAAATCACATGATGTGATAACGTTGTGAAAATTCTGGATATTAGGGAGGTACGAATAGAAATTGATGAATGAGGATGATGATAGATCGCCAACCTAAGTGACAGATGAAGTACCTGATCTCTACTATGGTTCATCAGTCATTAGCTGACGTCTGGAATTGTGACGTGTTATCTTTGGAAGTCGACTTTGTCAATTGTTTCGAGCTTAGTTTTGCTTGTAAATTAATCATAAATAAACCCACACAACGTGTGCAAATAATTCAAATTCATTTTGTTAAACATGGATCAATATAGGCAGGGTGCTCACAATTACATAGGGGAAAGATTAATTCCGAAGGCAATTCATAGCCTTCGCAAATTGATGAAAAAGGTTGATGACAGATCGCCAACTTAAGTGACAGACGAAGTACCTGATCTCAACTATGGTTCATCAGTCATTATCTGCCGTCTAGAAATGTGACGTTTTATCTTTGGAAGTCGATTTGACGGTTGTTTTGAGGTTAGTTTTACTTGTAAATTACTCATAAATAAACCCACGCAACGTGTGCAAATGATTCAAATTTATTATTCCAAACTTGGATCAATGTAGGCACGCTGCTCATAATCACACGCGTGAAAGATGAATTTGAGAGGAAATTGATAGTTTTCGCAAATTGATGAATGAGGTTGATGACAGATTGCCAACCTGAGTGACAGATGAAGTACCTGATCTCAACTATGGTTCATCAGTCATTAGCTGACGTTTAGAAATGTGACTTGTTATCTTTTGAAGTCGATTGGACGGTTGTTGAGAGGTTAGTTTTACTTGTGAATTAATCATAAATAATCCCACGCAACGTGTGCAAAAGATTCAAGTTCATTTTTTCATTCAAATTTATTATTCTTAACATGAATCAATGTAGGCACGGTGCTCATAATAACACACGTGAAAGATGAATTCGAGAGGAAATTGATAGTTTTCGCAAATTGATGAATGAGGTTGATGACAGATTGCCAACCTGAGTGACAGATGAAGTACCTGATCTCAACTATGGTTCATCAGTCATTAGCTGCCGTCTAGAAATGTGACGTTTTATCTTTGGAAGTCGATTTGACGGTTGTTTTGAAGTTAGTTTTACTTGTAAATTAATCATAAATAAACCCAGGCAACATGCCCAAATGATTCAAATTCATTTTGTCCAACACGGATTAATGTAGAAACGGTGCTCATAATCACACACGAGAAAGATGAATTCGAGAGGTAATTGATAGCTTTCGCAAATTGATGAACGATATGTTGATGACAGATCGCCAACCTAAGTGAGAGATGAAGCACCTGATCTCAACTATGGTTCATCAGTCATTAGCTGACGTTTAGAAATGTGACTTGTTATCTTTGGAAGTCGATTGGACGGTTGTTGAGAGGTTAGTTTTACTTGTGAATTAATCATAAATAATCCCACGCAACGTGTGCAAAGGATTCAAATTCATTTTTTCATTCAAATTTATTATTCTTAACATGAATCAATGTAGGCACGGTGCTCATAATAACACACGTGAGAGATTAATTCGAGAGGAAATTGATAGTTTTCGCAAATTGATGAATGAGGTTGATGACAGATTGCCAACCTAAGTGACAGATGAAGTACCTGATCTCAACTATGGTTCATCAGTCATTAGCTGCCGTCTAGAAATGTGACGTTTTATCTTTGGAAGTCGATTTGACGGTTGTTTTGAAGTTAGTTTTACTTGTAAATTAATCATAAATAAACCCAGGCAACATGCCCAAATGATTCAAATTCATTTTGTCCAACACGGATTAATGTAGGAACGGTGCTCATAATCACACACGAGAAAGATGAATTCGTGAAGTAATTGATAGCTTTCGCAAATTGATGAACGACATGTTGATGATAGATCGCCAACCTAAGTGAGAGATGAAGCACCTGATCTCAACTATGGTTCATCAGTCATTAGCTGACGTTTAGAAATGTGACTTGTTATCTTTGGAAGTCGATTTGACGGTTGTTGAGAGGTTAGTTTTACTTGTGAATTAATCATAGATAATCCCACGCAACGTGTGCAAAAGATTCAAATTCATTTTTTCATTCAAATTTATTATTCTTAACATGAATCAATGTAGGCACGGTGCTCATAATAACACACGTGAAAGATGAATTCGAGAGGAAATTGATAGTTTTCGCAAATTGATGAATGAGGTTGATGACAGATTGCCAACCTGAGTGACAGATGAAGTACCTGATCTCAACTATGGTTCATCAGTCATTAGCTGCCGTCTAGAAATGTGACGTTTTATCTTTGGAAGTCGATTTGACGGTTGTTTTGAAGTTAGTTTCACTTGTAAATTAGTCATAAATAAACCCAAGCAACATGCCCAAATGATTCAAATTCATTTTGTCCAACACGGATTAATGTAGAAACGGTGCTCATAATCACACACGAGAAAAATGAATTCGAGAGGAAATTGATAGCTTTCGCAAATTGATGAACGATATGTTGATGACAGATCGCCAACCTAAGTGAGAGATGGAGCACCTGATCTCAACTATTGTTCATCAGTCATTAGCTGACGTCTAGAAATGTGACGTGTTATCTATGGAAGTCGATTTGAGGGTTCTTTTGAGGTTAGTTTTATTTGCAAATTAATGATAAATAAACCCACGCAACATGTGCAAATGATTCAAATTTATTATGTTAGACATTGATCAATGTAGGCATGGTGCTCATAATCACACACGAGAAAGATTAATTCGAAAGAAAATTGATGGCGTTCGCCAATTGATTAATGGGATTAATGACAGATCGCCATGATTGGTTGTGCTAAAAGTTTTCCTTGTAACTAAACCTTTACCTCTTGTTTCTCCACCCAAATTTAGGTATTGCTACTAGTTGGTATTGGAATTCCGAAGTCCGATGATTCAGAGTGGAGGCTCGAAATAATTTTTTCTGTTTTTTTTTTTTTTTGAATAACCAATCTATCATTGGCCATCGGTTTGTCAGAGACTTTTATTTCTTTAGTGTCATTAAAAACTTAATTCCTTTCTACACAGTCATAAAATCAAGGAGAGGACCGCTTCGATTCCAAATATATAAGATTAGTGCTATCAACAGAAGCACACACATAATTGAATTGGTCGCGAAATAAAATAAACGGAGGAAAAAATAAAGTATAATCGTCTCAAAAACAATAGGGAGCCGCAGTAACATAAAAACCAGAACCAACTTGAATTTCAGCGGCCGTAAAATCGAAATTATGTACCAGAAAAGACATTATCGGAGCTCTCAGGAAAAATGGGTTACATTCTCGCCGCCAGCTGAATCCAACATAAGATGAAAAGACCTATAGAATAACGATGTATTATAATGGAGTCAGCTCTACCTCTAGGCCACAAGTTGAATGATAATATCCTGAGTAATATTCCCACATCTACACTATATCGTAACTTCTTGAGGATTTTGATTATATTAGGCTATGGACTTCGATCGCATAAACTTCAACATAATGGGACAAGGAAAAATTTTGGGCGTTTCTCACCAATATCGATCTAATTTCGACATTGATTTCTACGAAGACTTTCAAACCGACTATTGAATTGTTAGAGCCGTTACTATTTTGTATTCAATAATAATACTAATGAATTCACTTTATTGGCCAAATAATAAACCGAAGCATATGTAGAGCAGTCTACTTAGCTGCATTAGGATTTATCAATCCACTGTCAGTTTTGTTGTTTTGTAAAGATCAATTGTTTTTAGAAGAATTGACTTTTTTTTCACGATTTATAATTCTGAAATCGTGACTACTCTTACACTTAACTCCAACGACTTTCCTATTGAGTGAAAAAAAGTAAAATAAACATGGATCACAATTCAATCAAATCCAAAATGAACATCATAATACGAATGTATTGAATCTAATATTATAAAAATGAATACATGACAAACAAAAACCTACTACTACATTCTGTCAAGAAAGTACCGGGAATTATCGATTTAAATCTGGCGGGGCAATGAGGCAGGTAAAATTTTTTTTTCCTAGGTTGGTACCACTGTCCTTAATTACTATGCCAAGCTTGAGCGGGATCTGTCAACTAGTGTGTTTGCAACAGCTGATTAAGTCAGTCGATGTCAGAGTGCGTGCCGATTTTTTCTATGGGTGATTACGTTGAGCAAAGAATTTGTTTAAAGTTTTGTGTTGCAAATGAATTTTCGTGTGCCGATGCATTGAAAATGTTGCAAAAGGCCTTTGGTGATAATGCTCTATCGAAAATTCGTGCATATCAGTGGTACAGAGCCTTCAAGGACGGTCGTGAAGTGGTCGCCCATCGACGGCTCCGATCGAAGATAACGTCGATAAAATTAAGGAAAGGGTGCTGGAAAACCGTCGTACCAGCTTGAGAGAGATAGCACATGATCTTAAGATATCCCACGAGTCCGCACGTACGATTTTGATTGATATTTTGGGCATGAGAAAGGTGGCCCCACGACTCGTACCGAAAGACCTGAATTTTCTTCAAAAACGTCATCGCGAACAGATTGCTTCAGACATGCTGGATCGCTGAAATTCCGATTCTACATTCATGGAACGCATTATAACTGGTGATGAGACCTGAGTCTACTAGTACGATATGCAAACAAGCCAGCAATCATCGGAATGGGTGGCAAAAAATGAGCCGAAACCGAAAAAACCACGCCAAAGCCGCTCGAAAATGAAGGAGATGCTCATTGTTTTCTTCGATATCCGTGGCGTGGTGCACTACGAATTCATTGCAGAGGGTCAGACGGTAAACAAGGAGTATTACCTAGGCGTTATGAAACGTTTGCCTGAGCGTATCCGTAAGAAGCGGCCAAATTTGTGGGCGAACAACTCATGGATTTTGCATGAAGATAACGCGCTTTCTCACCGAGATACGTTTGTGACTGACTTTCTCGCCAAAAACTCAACAAACGTGCTTCAGCAACCACCGTATTCGCCGGATTTGGCTCCCTGCGACTTTTTCCTCTTCCCAAAACTAAAATTGCCCCTTCGTGGCAACCGTTTTGAGTCGATTGAAGCCATAAAACAAAATTCGGCGCGAGAGCTAAAGTCCATCCCGGAAAGCGCCCATAAAAAATGTTTCGATAATTGGAAGTGCCGTTGGCATAGATGTATTGGAGCAAATGGAGCCTATTTTGAAGGCGACCCAATACATTTTGACCGTTAAATGTAAAAATGTTGTTTTAATTGAAAATTCCCGGTACTTTCTTGACAGAGTAGTATGTTTTAAAATGTCCACCACGATTAGCTCTGAGGAACCGCATTCAACCAGACCAATTTTGGACCACTTTTTTGAGTAACTCAGGGCTTATTTCATCAATAACACGAGTTATGTATCAGCATGAACCAATAACTTGATATAACCCCAAAGAAACTACCAGTAGAGATATGTCGCATGATATTGGAGGCCAATTAATTGGACCATTTCTCGAAATAATATTATCGCCAAATCTCTCTTTCAATAAATCAATTACTACGGTAGCAGCATGAGGTGTAGCACCATCTTGTTGGAACCAAAACACTTCTGGGTCGATACCATTCAAATAATCATTGGTCATCAATCTGTAACGAGCATCATTCACTGTAACATTAGCTAGAGCATCGTTTTTAAACAAATATGGACCAATGAAGCCTCCAGCGTGTAAAGCACACCATACAGTGCATTTTTCAGGATGCAATGGAACCTGCAGAACTTCTTGGGGATTGTTTTCGCTCCATATACGGCAATTTTGCTTGTTTACATAGCTGTTCAACCAGAAATGAGCTTCATTACTAAACACAATTTTATGATAAAAAAGTGGATCAACTTCAAGCTGTTCTAGGGCCTAATCAGCAAAGAAACGACGCTCATTACGGTCAAGTGGCTTTAGTTATTGAACCAGTTGGATCTTGTATGGGTGTAGACCAAGATGTTCACGCAAAATTTTCCATGTGGTGGATGCACAGAGTCCAACTAGTTGTGATCGTCGACGAATAGACAAATCTGGATAATCATGAACAATATGAGTTTCAGCAGCGATATTTTCTTCTGTACGTACAGTTCTTTGTCTTGTTCTTGTTGTTACATCGAGTAGAGAAAATGTTGTCCGAAATCTATCGATAGTTCGATGAATAAGATGGTCTGATGGACGATTATGTAAATCATGAATTTTTCGAAGTGCTCTATAAGTTTGGCGAATAGAACACTGATTTTGAAAATAAATTTAAACAATTTGTAAACTTTGTTGCGGCGTGAGTCTTTCCATGATAATTTGATAGAGAGATAGCACATGATCTTAAGATATCTCACGAGTTCGCACGTACGATTTTGATTGATATTTTGGGCATGAGAAAGGTGGCCGCACGACACGTACCGAAAGACCTGAATTTTCTTCAAAAACGTCATCGCGAACAGGTTGCTTCAGACATGCTGGATCGCTGTAATTCCGATTCTACATTCATGGAACGCATTATAACTGGTGATGAGACCTGGGTCTACGAGTACGATATGCAAACAAGCCAGCAATCATCGGAATGGGTGGCAAAAAATGAGCCGAAACCGAAAAAACCACGCCAAAGCCGCTCGAAAATGAAGGTGATGCTCATTGTTTTCTTCGATATCCGTGGCGTGGTGCACTACGAATTCGTTCCAGAGGGTCAGACGGTAAACAAGGGGTATTACCTAGGCGTTATGAAACGTTTGCGTGAGCGTATCCGTAAGAAGCGGCCAAATTTGTGGGCGAACAACTCATGGATTTTGCATGACGATAACGCGCCTTCTCACCGAGCTACGATTGTGACTGACTTTCTCGCCAAAAACTCAACAAACGTGCTTCAACAACCACCGTATTCGCCGGATTTGGCTCTCTGCGACTTTTTCCTCTTCCCAAAACTAAAATTGCCCCTTCGTGGCACCCGTTTTGAGTCGATTGAAGCCATAAAACAAAATTCGGCGCGAGAGCTAAAGTCCATCTCGGAAAGCGCCTATAAAAAATGTTTCGATAATTGGAAGTGCCGTTGGCATAGATGTATTGGAGCAAATTGAGCCTATTTTGAAGGCGACCCAATAAATTTTGACGATTAAATGTAAAAATGTTGTTTTAATTGAAAATTCCCGGTACTTTTTTGACAGAGTAGTATATAACAATTCTATACTCAAATAAACTCGATAACGTTTTGTTGATCACTGGGACCTAAGAGGGAATTAAGTATTTTATCATTTTCATAGACTTTTTCGTTATTTAAATATTTATAGAGAACGCTAAGGAAACCAAATAACATCGATTTAATTTAATTACTGAAGTTATAATTATTAAATATAATTTTTGATATTAAATATGTAGAAGGCTAATATTAAAATATTTGAATAATTTTATATACCTTCTATCAAGTAGTAACCTCTATTCATGTTATTTTATTCATAATATATAATTATTTGGTTTCCTTAACATTCCTTATACAGATAGTCCTTGTGATATAACAGAGGCCGTTAAATTGTTTCTCAATCTTTAAGATCAAGGGTAAACCACAGAATTATTTATTTGTAGTTAACATTACACTCCATTTAAATTTTTCAGTATTCATTTACCAGAAGTTTTCTAAATTGTTGAAGGGTAAGTAAATATTTGTTGTTGATTGATGCTATATTTTATTGAATATGAATTATTTGAGTACTGACGAAGCAAATTCTCTCTTAAAACTTGTATTTCAGTAATGTTTTTACATACCTTGAGATTTTATAGAAAGTAACTTAGTTAGATATCCAATAATATCGAATATTATAAGTAAGATAGTTTTATGATGAAATTCTTAAGATTATGTTAAACATTTCTGAAAGATATTTGTTTTCATAAGATTGATCAGCAGAAACAAAATTTTGTCCACTCAAAATATCCAATTTATGGGATTTTGTTTAACAATTTATATTTATTGGATTTTGTTATATCATTTGGATGTCTCATAATGAATGTTTATTTTATGTGTCGTTTGATATAAGTGTTACTTATATGACATCAATTTAATTCGATTCCTGAAGTTATAATCATTAAATATAATTTTTTGAAATTAAATATGTAGAAGGCTAACATTAAAATATTTGAATAAATTTATATACGTTCTATCAAGTATTAACCTCTATTTATGTTAGACTTTTTCGTGTTCTGAACAACAATTTTTATCCATAGGAATTATTGCCATCAGATATGTCATATTTTTTTCAGAGAAGCAAAAGGGTAGAAGAAAAAATCGTAGCAGATAAACAACACAATCCTTACGCGGCTTGCTCATCTATTTCTGCGGGATTCAAAAATGTGAACGCAGCATTAACGGATCAATTTGAAGATTATCTGTGGCGGTGTTATGGTTAAAATTGAATTTTAAAATATACACACAGCGCTATCGTGTACTCGGACTTTTTACGCTACATTAATCAAAAAAAGGTTATCAGGATTACTTAACTGACTTCAATTCCATTTCAGCGGGTTGCTGCTGGAGTATTTGTTTTTGGTATAAATTAGTATTTGTCGTTCTGGGGGGTTTCCAAGTTCTGTTTTGAATACTGAGTATTTCGAGATGTCGTGGTGTGTTCAGAATGAATTCGGTATGGATTCATTATTCAATATTCGCCCTAAATATTCTTTTGAAATAGAAAGAACCTGAATAATTTTCAAGATCGAAAATACGGACCGTATGCTGAATATAAACGATTGAGGATATTTGTGATGGCGAAAATTATTTTATGCATGGAACATATTTCCAGTGGCATATGGTATATCAACACTGAATTTTTCCAAAAAGGGAAAAAAATTAGTTTGAGTTCCAACCGCTATGCCAGATATATGCGAGATATATTTGTATTAATAACTTCTATTTTTGGATACGAGGTTGGACTGAAAAGTTATCATTGTGATAATTTCGAAGGGCCTTTTTGAAGATGTGCTGCATGTTTTTGGACCTTTTTTGAAGGAATTTTTTTAGGGGAGTTATTTTTGAAGAGATTGTTGAGGTTATGTTGTGTATTTTTGAAGAGGAATTCTGTTTTCATAAAACATCGTTAGGAAACAGAGTTTATATTCTTCAAGTATTTATTCAATATTTTTAATTAATATCATATATTTTCTTTGTATCGGGTGTTTATTTTAGAGTGATGGAACTCTAAATTGAAATAAAACACATTCAAACCAAGATAGAAGCCGAAATTTGTTTTATTTGAAAGATGATTTTATGACATGTATGTTTTAAAAATAATTTTCGGCATATGTCCACCAAGACTAGCTCTGAGGAACCACATTCGACCAGACTAATTTTGGACCACTTTTTCGAGTAATTTAGGCCTTATTTAATCAATAACACGAGTTATGTTGATTTTCAAAGCGTCTATTATTTCTGGTTTATCAGCATAAACCAATGACTTGACATAACCCCAAAGAAAATAATCCAGTGGAGCTCTGTCGCATGATCTTGGAGGCCAATTAATTGGACCATTTCTGGGAATAATGTTATCGCCAAATCTTTCTTCCAATAAATCAATTGTTACGGTAGCAGCATGAGGTGAGGCACCATCTTGTTGGAACCAGAACACTTCTCGGTCGATATCATTCAAATTCTGAAACAAATAATCATATATCATCGATCTGTAACGAGCACCATTCATTCTAACATTAGCCACAGCATCGTTTTTAAAGAAATATGGACCGATGATGCCTCCAGCGTGTAAAGCACACCATACAGCGCATTTTTCAGGATGCAATGTAACCTGCATAACTTTTTGAGGATTGTTTTCACTCAATACGGCAATTTTGCTTGTCTACATAGCCGTTCAACCAGAAATGAGCTTTATCACTAAACACAATTTTACGATAACAAAGTGGATCAACTTCAAGCTGTTCTACGGCCCAATCAGCAAAGAAACGTCTCTTATTATGGTCAAGTGGCGTTAGTTCTTGAAATAATTGGATCTTGTATTGGTGTAGACCAAGATCTTTACTCAAAATTTTCCATGTGATGGATGCACAGAGTCCAACTTGTTGTGAACGTCGACGAATAAACAAATCTGGATCATTATTAACACTATGACCTACAGCAGCTATATTTTCTTCTGTACGTACAATTCTTTGTCTTGTTGTTGTTGTTGCATCGAATAGAAAAAATGTTGTCTGAAATATATCGATAGTTCGACGAATAAGTTGCTCTGATGGACGATTATGAAAACCATAAATTTCACGAAGTGCTCTAGTTTGGCGAATGGAACACTTATTTTGAAAATAAATTTTAACAATTTGTGAACGTTGTTGCGGCGTGAGTCTTTCCATGATAATTTGTCAAAGCTTACTGAACAGAAATGTCAAAACAATATGGCTTCTACCTTCGGTCAAATCACAGAAGTTCTATCACTCTAAAGAAAAACACCCGATATTATTTTATTCCTTCCGGAGCTGTTAATTCTATAGGTCGTCTAAATTAATACCGTATTTTCAGGACTTTAATTTTATTCTGAACAGATTTCGACAAAATTTAAAATAATAAAATAAAATTTAAATTTGTAACGAGGTTGATAGAATAAATATGTATGATATTTATAATATTGTAATAAGCCTCATATCAAGTAAAAATTTTTTCGGGTAGTTCAATAAACCCATAGGTCAAATGAATCAGTAAGTCATTTTTAGCAAAAGATGGTGCCAATTATTTTTTGTCATGCAATGTAACCTAATGATATTCGACAGAATGTAGACTTGGGTGGAGAATTGATGCCAGTTTAAATTGAGTGAATGCATAAAAGACTTTCAATTTTTCAACGGGCTGAAAGTCTCGCCAAGTGTGAAGGCATTTTAAGGGAGAAAATGATAAATAATAATAATATATTTACATTTCTGTATTTATTAAAATGAAATAAAAACATAAATATCCACAATGATAACCTCAAGTTCATCTCACAAAAATATGGAAAGGCAGGGCTATAGAAACAATACCAATAGTTGTACGACTGAGCTTTAGTTTAGCATTCAGATACAAAATAACGGCCTCAGGCAGCACATTTTATAAGATTCGTGAATAATTAATTCTCTAAAATTAACACAAAGACGTTTGAAATCTATGTAGTAGAAAACCGAACTCACGAATTTGAAAATCTATTTCTAATTTTTCTATTTATAGCCCATCAAAATTGCAAATTTTAAAAGGCCAACCACATATGTATCGAGTGTTTTTTTAGAGTAATAGAACTTCCGATAGGGAAAACTGTAATTTGACAGAAGGTAAAAGCCATGTTGTTTTGACATTTCTGTTCAGTATGACAAATTATGATGGAAATACTCACGCCGCAACAACGTTTACCAATTGTTGTAATTTATTTTCAAAATCACTGTTCTATTCGCCAAACTTATAGAGCACTTCGTGAAATTTATGGTTTACATAATCGTCCATCAGAGCAGCTTATTCGTCGAACTATCGATAGATTTCGGACAACATTTTCTCTACTCGATGCAACAACAACAAGACGAAGAACTGTAGGTACAGAAGAAAATATCGCTGCTGTAAGTCATAGTGTTAATGATGATCCAGATTTGTCTATTCGTCGACGTTCACAACAAGTTGGATTCTGTGCATCCATCACATGGAAAATTTTGCATGAAGATCTTCATCTACACCCATACAAGATCCAACTGGTTCAAGAGCTAAAGCCACTTGACCATAATAAGAGTTGTTTGTTTGCTGATTGGGCCCTAGAACAGTTTGAAGTTGATCCACTTTTTTATCGTAAAATTGTGTTTAGTAAAGGAGCTCATTTCTGGTTGAACGGCTATGTAAACAAGAAAATTTCCGTATATGGAGTGAAAAGAATCCTCAAGAAGTTCTGCAGGTTCAATTGCATCCTGAACAATGCACTGTATTGTGAGCTTTACATACTGGAGGCATCGTCAGCCCATATTTCTTCAAAAACGATGCTGGAGCTAATGTTACAGTGTATGGTGCTCGTTACAGATCGATGCTCAATGATTATTTGTTTCAAAATTTGAATGGTATCGACCCAGAAATATTTTGGTTCCAACGAGATGGTGCTACAACTCATTCTACTACCGTAACGATTGATTCATTGAAACAAAGATTTTGCGAGAACATTATTTTCCAATTTATTGGCCTCCAACATCATGCGACATAACTTCACTGGATTATTTTCTTTGAGGTTATGGCAAGTCATTGGTTTATCCTGATAAACCAGAAACAATAGACGCTTTTGAAATCTACATAACTCGTGTTATAGGTGAAACAAGGCCTGAATTACTCGAAAAAGTGGTCCAAAATTGGTCTGGTCGAATGCGGTTCCTCAGAGCTAGTCGTGCTGGACATATGCCGGAAATTATTTTTAAAACATAAATGCCATAAAAATATCTTTTAAATAAAAAAAAATTGGCATCAATCTTAATTTAAATGTGTTTTATTTCAATTTATAGTTCTCTCACTTTAAGAAAACACCCGATATATTAATAATGATTAAATTTGTGAAAATTAGAAATATCCATGCAATATTATAAAAGTCATCCAGATTTTTGAAAAAAGTCATCTATAGCGTTCGGTGGCTGCTAGCATGAATTTTCAGCAATTTGGAATAATTATTCTTACCCGTATTCTCAAGATTAAACTTGAAAGAGAAATATAATGGTAACACTGTCACCAAAATATTACTTCCGGCTTGTAAACTCTATGAAATAATCACTTGTGAGCTCGACTCACGTCACTCAGATCCTCCATTTAATCCACTCCCTACACCTGAAGCTGTTGAAGATGCCCTCTTTCCCGTAAACTGTTTCATCTTATCCGCAATTTCAGAGCGAAAGAAGCAGGGTGAGGCACACGCTGTAGGTGCTTTGAGGGCCTTCATTGAACTTTCTTTATTAACGGCGTAATATCAAATTACCAAGTAACGGAGTTTTTACCGCAACGCAGAATTAATATTTCGAATGCTTTATACCGAGGAATTTTCGTCGGTGCCGTCGAAAATTGCATGGATCTTCATTTAATTATTCTTCCGTCCCAAGGATGCATTTTTCTTCCTTCATCACAACTCAATGTTTCACGATTCCAAATACTGACGGTATTATGAAAAATTTAATTTTATACTCTTAAAAATTGAAGTAAGATCCCCATTAAACTGCGTAGCCTAATCGTCGTTATTTTACATATATCGAGGGTTATTTTTAGAGTGATAGAACTTTAGATTGAAATAAAACACATTTAAATTAAGACTGAAGTCAAATTTTATTTTTTATTTGAAAGATAATTTTATGACATTTATGTTTTAGAAATAACTTCCTTTATATGTCCACCACGACTAGCTCTGAGGAACCGCATTCAACCAGACCAATTTTGGACCACTTTTTTGAGTAACTCAGGGCTTATTTCATCAATAACACGAGTTATGTATCAGCATGAACCATTAACTTGATATAACCCCAAAGAAAATAATCCAGTAGAGATATGTCGCATAATATTGGAGGCCAATTAATTGGACCATTTCTCGAAATAATATTATCGCCAAATCTCTCTTTCAATAAATCAATTGTTACGGTAGCAGCATGAGGTGTAGCACCATCTTGTTGGAACCAAAACACTTCTGGGTCGATACCATTCAAATTTTGAAACGAATAATCATTGATCATCAATCTGTAGCGAGCATCAGTCACTGTAACATTAGCTCCAGCATCGTTTTTAAACAAATATGGACCAATGAAGCCTCCAGCGTGTAAAGCACACCATACAGTGCATTTTTCAGGATGCAATGGAACCTGCAGAACTTCTTGAGGATTGTTTCCACTCGATATACGGCAATTTTGCTTGTTTGCATAGCCGTTCAACCAGAAATGAGCTTCATTACTAAACAAAATTTTATGATAAAAAATTGGATCAACTTCAAGCTGTTCTAGGGCCCAATCAGCAAAGAAACGACGCTCATTACGGTCAAGTGGCTTTAGTTATTGAACCAGTTGGATCTTGTATGGGTGTAGACCAAGATGTTTACGCAAAATTTTCCATGTGGTGGACGCACAGAGTCCAACTAGTTGTGATCGTCGACGAATAGAGAAATCTGGATAATCATGAACAATATGAGTTACAGCAGCGATATTTTCTTCTGTACGTACAGTTCTTTGTCTTGTTATTGTTGTTACATCGAGTAGAGGAAATGTTGTCCGAAATCTATCGATAGTTCGATGAATAAGATGGTCTGATGGACGATTATGTAAACCATAAATTTCTCGAAGTGCTCTATAAGTTTGGCGAATAGAACACTGATTTTGAAAATAAATTTCAATAATTTGTGAACGATGTTGCGGCGTGAGTTTTTCCATAATAATTTGTCAATGCTTACTGAACAGAAATGTTAAAACAACATGGCTTCTACCTTCTGTCAAATCACAGAAAGTTCTATCACTCAAAAAAAAACACCCGATACATATGTGGTAGGTCTTTCAAAATTTGCATTTTTGATCAGCTATAAATAAAAACATAATGAATAGATTTTCAAAAATGTGAGTTCGGTTTTCTAATACGTATATTCAAAGATTTCAAACGCCTTTCTTTGAATTCTTGAGAATCAATCATTCACAATTCTTATACAATTTTGCTTTATAGTCTGAATTTTATATCTGAATGCTAAATTAAAGCTCAATCGTACAACTATTGCTATTGTTTCTATAGCGCTGCATTTCCATATTATTGTGAGATGAACTTGAGGTTATCATTGTGGATATTAATTAAATCGAAGCCGATCAATCAGAACTGCTCATTCTACCTAATGGTCTATAACACTTTCTTTCGATCTTCATGTCTGTTTATAACCTCTGTCAATAAAATAAAACCCACATAAGCACTGCACAAGACCAATCATTCAGGGGATAAAGATTATGTCGTCCATCAAATTCGATCAATTTATTGATCTCCGATATGAAACATTTATTTTTGTAATAAACAGGAGGACCACTCCTAGGAACTTATCATTCTAGTTAATATTGCTCGTTAAATGCTTAATTGATGTCTATAGAAAATATATCTGAACAATCCTTCATAAATTTTTATTCTTATGATTAAAGAAACTTTTTTGTCTCCTAACACTTCATCTAAACTCGCGCTTCTATCGTGCGAGGTATATTTGAAGGCTTTTACACAAATAGCGAAACTTCTTTACTCTAGAGCATAATCGGTGTACTCCTTATTGACTTTTCATTCTTATAATTGAAGAAAGTTTACAGTTCTCTCTCAATTTATGGCAGATTCTTAAGTTATACAGAAATACTGGTAAGCCCATATCAGATTGAAGTCTATTCCAGAACTGATCAGCTATTGCATTCCTGCTCAACAACAGATGATCTCAAATCACAAACCATTTTTGATATTTTTCATCCGTAGAACCAGTTAATGATAGAATTCTGAAAAAGCTTGGACGTATCATATGAAATAAGATCACCTTATTTGAGAAATACGAGTCAATGCCTGTACCTGTCATTGTATTGTTTTGGGCTTATCTAACTGCAACTGGATACTCTCCAGTGATTTTTACGCACACGGTTGTGCAAATAAATCAAAAAGTATTCGAAAAAAGGGTTCTAAATCAAACTTTGATTTCATAGGCACGTAAAAAATTCCGCATATGGCCATTTCAGTAAAAGTATTTCACATAAAGCTCGTCAGACACGTCTGATCGGATTCCGTAGTTTTCATACAATTTTCACTGGTTTCTAGCCAATCAAAATGTTTGCTTCTCTACTTGAAACATAAAACGATTCTTTCATTCGACAAGGGTGCAAACGGTCAGCATTTGAACTTCTCACAATTGACAGAAACACTCTTTGTTTGTTCTTCATATTACTGTTTATCGAATTGAATCTTCACATATTAATTTTACTTCCTTTCATGAATATTCGGGCATCAGATGATAATTTTCGTGTAAAAGTCGAATATAAAATAAGTCCAAATGGCCATGTAAGAAACCTTTAAAATAATATACTCACTCAACTTGATATTGAAGACTTTCAGAAACTGGAGGATATTATAGAATTTCCCGAAGAATTACTTGACGAATCTGATTATCGAAGCAAGATCATTATGCAACGATATTCGATGAAAATGTTAATAACTCCAGGTATTCGTGGAATAAGATCAAAGACTACCTTCGATTTATTGGATTCGGTATGTACTGGAGAGAGGATAGACTCTTCTATTTTGTTAATATCAATTGACGACATCATAAAGGGACTCGAGAATCAGAAATGTCCAAGAATTGATGGAATCAAGTCAGAGCATGTAAAACTTGCCTCCGAGTTTATCAAGGGATTTCTTGCTTACTTTATAAATGAAGTTTTCAAACAAGGCAAATATTCTGATCGGTTTAAAGAGTCTGTAATAGAACCGTTGGATAAGAGGGAGTCAAGTTTCTTAGGATGACCCTGTTACAATTAGCAAATTACTTAAATATTTTAATATTAGCCTTCTACATATTTAATTCCAAAATATTATATTTAATGATTATAACTTCTGAAAATAAATTAAAATAATGTCATATAAGTACCACTTATATCAATTGACAAATAAAATAAACATTCATTATAAGACATCCGAATGGTATAACAAAATCCAATAAATAAAAATTATTAACCAAAATCCTATAAATTAAATATTTTGAATAGACAAAATTTTGTTTCTGCTGATCAATCTTATGAATATTATGATAATTTTTGAAAGATATTGGTTCTCATAAGATTAATCAGCAGAAACAAAATTTTGTCTATTCAAAATATTTAATTTATACGATTTTGGTTAATAATTTTTATTTAATGGATTTTGTTATACCATTCGGATGTCTTATAATGAATGTTTATTTTATATGTCAATTGATATAAGTGGTACTTATATGACATTATTTTAATTTATAATCATTAAATATAATTTTTTGGAATTAAATATGTAGAAGGCTAATATTAAAATATTTAAATAATTTTATATACCTTCTATCAAGAATTAACCTCTATTTATGTTACACAGCAAAATTCTAGAAAAAGTATAGAAGATATCTTAAACAGAATCTTCTATCCCCAAGACGATTTGAGTTTAGACGAGGTGACTCAATTGAGGATGCAGAAGTATATTTAGCAGATATTATATATTTTTCGTGAGTAACATTGTACATAAAAAGTTTTTTTAGACCTAGCGAGAAACCAATAACCCATGACACAAATGGGATGTGTTTGAATGAGAAATGTTGTGGATAATTTATTCAAGTTCTACTTTGATGGCAGAACCCAACATATGCAAGAGGAAAAAGAGATAAGAGAACACCTAAGTGTTATACCTGGCGTATCTCAAGGAACGGTCCTGGGACTTATACTGTTTGTTGGTTATACAAATGGACTGTTCTCATTACCCTTAGATGCCAGTATTTCTGCCTACGCTGGCTAGTGTGAATGTTCTGACTGTTGATACTTAGGAGGTGATTGCTGATGAGTTACATAATACCATGACAATAACCGGCTGAAAATGTATCTCCTATTGAACGTGGTAAAGACCAGATGCATCCCGATAACCTGCAATGAAGGTATCAAGTGTTTTTTAAGGGCGACAGAACTTTCGATAGGGAGAACTGTGATCAGACAGAAGGTAGAAGCCATGTTGTTTTGACATTTCTGTTCAGTAAGCATTGACAAATTATCATGGAAAGACTCACGCCGCAACAAAGTTTACAAATTAGTGAAATTTATTTTCAAAATAAGTGTTCTATTCGCCAAACTTATAGAGCACTTCGTGAAATTTATGGTTTACATGATCGTCCATCAGAGCAGCTTATTCGTCGAACTATCGATAGATTTCGGACAAAATTTTCTGTACTCGATACAACAACAACAAGACAAAGAACTGTACGTACACAAGATCCAACTGGTTCAAGAACTGAAGCCACTTGACCATAACAAGCGTCGTTTGTTTGCTGATTGGGCCCTAGAAGACCCTGAAGTTGGTCCACTTTTTTATCGTAAAATTGTGTTTAGTGATGAAGCTCATTTCTGTTTAAACGGTTATGTAAACAAGCAAAATTGCCGTATATGGAGTGAAAATAATCCTCAAGAAGTTCTGCAGGTTTTTCTTTGAAACGATGCTGGAGCTAATGTTACAGTGAATGATGCTCGTAACAGATCGATGATCTATGATTATTTGTTTCAAAATTTGAATGGTATCGACCCAGAACTGTTTTGGTTCCAACAAGATGGCGCTACACCGTAACAATTGATTCATTGAAAGAAAAATTTGGCGATAACATTATTTCGAGAAATGGTCCAATTAATTGGTCCCGAGATCATGCGACATAACTCCACTAGATTATTTTCTTTGGGGTTAGGTCGAGTCATTGGATTATGCTGATGAACCAGAAACAATAGACTTTTTGGATGCCAAAATAACTCGTGTTTTTATTAAATAAGGCCTAAATTACTCGTAAAAGTGGTCCAAAATTGATCTGGTCGATTGCGGTTCCTCAGAGCTAGTGTCGTGGTGGACATACGCCGTAAATTATTTTTAAAACATAAATGTCATAAAAGTATCTTTCAAATAGAAAAAATGGCTTCAATCTTAATTTAAATGTGTTTTATTTCAATTGAAAGTTCTATCACTTTAAAAAAAACACTCGATTCCTAAAATGAATAACTTTGTCTTGGTTCATAACTGATATTCTAAATAACTTGAAATAAATCTGTTACATATTTATTATGCATATAAAATGAGACCCTCATTGTAAGAAAATGATGAATAAACTGAGGAAATTTTCAAGTGACTGCGGAAAATTCTGCAAATGAGGTATCTCATAACCCTGTATCATGCTCATGTAGAGATTTACATGGAGTATCGTAAAACATGGGAAGGAACATATAAATGTCATAGATTAAAGCTTCAATTTTCATAGGAATCGTTTCAGAAAATAATTTTCAACATCAAGAGCACTTATCCTCCAATATTTCAGTGAGATACCAAATTCAGATCTTGACATATTATCTTGTTATAAAATACACTGCCTACAGTATAAAACTAAGGGAGGTTGGTTTCCACTGAATAATAGCATGGTACTAGATACAAAAGTACTCTGTACAAAGGACTGAAAAAAATCTTCTTTCGATTGGCCAGAGATATTTTCACTTTACAGCGCCAAGATTATCTTGTGAAGTCGCACTTGCTATTAGGGGATTATATAATTTTTCAGATATTGGCTGAGAAATTCACCAACTGAAGACCTGATGAATCTTACCTCCGTAACTGATTGAATTTGCTAAATTTTACTGGATCTGCTTCGATTCCACCATTTTTGAAAATGAATACGTAGGTTTTTTATATCAATACCTATGGGTATTAATAGTGTTAAATAAACCCAGATTACTATATAAAGTTCATTAACAAGACTGAAATTATACTCGAACGTCTTAGAAATACGATACTAAAGACAAAACAATTACTGAGTTTCTGAACTTTTCCGTCTTTATATTCTTGTCTAAATGCGTTCTCTAACTATCATCTAAATGTTCTCCGTTTCAGTTCTCAACGCGATCTGCCTTTGAGTTACTCTTCGATTTCAAACCTCAACTGCACCTCCATCTATATTTAAGAATATTTAGATACCTAACCAATCAGGGCAAGAAAGAGAACAATAGGGATGAATCTAAAGATACCCCATCGAGGATATGTTCCTCTACTGCCTTTTTCGATTCTCAAAGTAATAAATCTATATCTATACCTGAAATTTCGATGGTAACATGTCCCATTAGGAAACATCTTGAAACTCGATGTCGATTAATGGCTAAAGAGCAGGAAGTACTTTCGATCTAGTCGCCACAGCAGAGCCAATACCCCAACAATTGACCACCCTGGCACGTCAATATCCCTGGATTTAAGTAACCCATACATGTAAATTTTTATCTATGAATTATCTACATGTTATTTACAAAGCAGAAACTCAATTTCTATGCTACAGAAATTGAATTTCCATAAATATTATCAATATTACAGGGTTTTCGATGGTTACCAGCAGATAGTCGTCGCTTTTGAGTGGCTAGATACGAGTGAAAATCAATTTATGCTGTAGTGGTCTCCATATTTGGAAGATTTGATGCAAATTAGATCTAAATAACGTTTTTTCTCTAGACTTTTTAAAAAGGCCGTAAATCTAAAAGAGTTCACACTCACTCCGGTCGAAAAATAGGCGCAGGTAGGGCACTTGTTTTCATTATTGAAAATCTTCCCGGTCCTTGATGTATATCTATCTTGGAATAAACTTTCCGACATCCAACCCCGAGCTTATTCATTTTTATTAAACAAGTTGCAAGTTTAGGGTTCCAATGAAAGGAGCGGGCAATTCTCAAATTAGGAGAAAACTTTTTCACGAGAAGTATCAAGCATTAAGTTTAATGCTTTCACATCTGTTAGAACTCTTAACTCCGTCGCACTGTGTTCCCTGCAAAAATGGAAATATGTTGGAAAGCTTTCGCTGAAAATGGAAAAGTTTGGGTTTGTTCCCCCATAGTTTTGCGAGGTGGATATTACGCTACATTGGTCACTGAATGCTACGCCATTTTTTTAATGAAATTCGCGAACGGGGAAGCTGAGAGGACGTTCCGAGTCGAAACGTCACATGGACCGTGAGGTGTTGGTGTCTATTCTGAAATTCAAATTGGTTTGATTTCACTTACAGATTTTTATAATTCGGAACCTTGGTTATGGATGAGGACTATTAGAGGTTATTCATCTTGTATGCTGAGAAATTGTCCCGTCTCACTTGGAGACGTCCTCATTTGAAATATTTTTTAATCCTTTCCACTTTGATCTGTTTAACCTGTTTCTGTATACTTTTTTCTCGGATTTTGATGTTGTATTTGTTTGGATACTTAGCTCATCTATTTCCACCAAATACACAAACCAAAAGAAAAAACACAATAAATTAATTAGACGCAAAGACAAAAATAATGAAGAACTGAATAAAAACAAAGACAAATAAAATAATGAGAAGAGGTTTTTTACTTTAAAAGGAATATTACAAAATTTGTATATCAAAACAGATTCAATCTGTTAGTCTCCTACAATTTTAATTTCGAAAAATTTTATTTGGAAATTTTCAGAATTAAATTAATGTCTTATAAGCTTATATTCAACAGACGTATTAAATCAGAACACAATATAAAATATCAAATGGAATAAATAACCCAACAAATATAAATTGTTAATTAAAATAGAAAAATAAATATTTGAAGGAGATAAAATTTTGTTTCTGATCTCACAATTATAAAAACTAATTCCTCTTCAAAAATACAGAACATAATTCTAAGGACTTCTCAGAAAATATAATTTTTTTGAAATATTTATTATATTTAAATAAGTAACTTCAAAAATCTCTCGTAACATGTATTATATCTTCAAAAAACAATAAGAATTCTGATAAGGTTTTCATCGGTCCTACTTCACATTTAAAAAATAAACTCAATTAACAACAAACATATTATAACTTACCTACAGACTCCGTTTTATCCTCATTTGAACACTAACTTTAAAATCCAAGATTTTCTATTATCTGTTGGTCACAAAAATCACAGAAAGCTGTAAGGTATTATATGGTTTTCTTTAAAACACTTGATATTTCCTAATGAGATTTTTCATTTAAATCTAAGTATAATTATATAAAAAAAATAATAAGAAGAGGTTTTTTTGCTTGATAGAAGGAATATTACAAAATTTGAATATCAAAACAGGGGGAGACTAACAGATTAAATGTGTTTTGATATTCAAATTTTGTAATATTCCTTCTATCAAGTAAAACAACCTCTTCTTATTATTTTATTCAAAAAATTAATCAGACGCAAAGACAAAAATAATAAAGAACTGAATAAAAACAAATTCTTCGAAAGATTTATGACCCTTTCTAACGCGATTTTTTCGGATAATGTACAGAATGGTCTTAAAAAAAGGTATCACATAAACACATCAAAGAAAATTTTCAAGTTAAAGAAGCTGAAACATTAAGTAACAAAATAGAAATAGCATTAGGAAATTCTCATAATAGCCATATAATAAATTTCAAAGTTCTATTAATGAGAAATTTTACGTAAACAAATATAAGGAGATCAGTGAACAGAAGATAGCAAGAGATGACAAACATAATTTTTCTTATAATATTAAATAAGGTTTTCGGCTCATTTTTTGCCACCCATTCCGATGAGTGCTGGCTTGTTTGCATATCGTACTCGTAGACCCAGGTCCCATCACCAGTTATAATGCGTTCCATGAGTGTAGAATCGGAATTACAGCGATCCAGCATGTCTGAAGCAACCTGTTCGCGATGGCGTTTTTGAAGATAATTCAGGTCAGATTCGTGGGATATCTTAAGATCATGTGCTATCTCTCTCAAGCTGGTACGACGGTTTTCCAGCACCCTTTCCTTAATTTTATCGACGTTATCTTCGATCGAAGCTGTCGATGGGCGACCATTTCACGACCGTCCTTGAGGGCTCTGTACCACTGATATGCACGAGTTTTCGATAGAGCATTATCACCAAAGGCCTTTTGCAACATTTTCAATGCATCGGCACACGAAAATTCATTTGCAACACAAAACTTTAATTAAATTCTTTCTTTGCTCAACGTAATCACCCATAGTAAAAATCGGCACGCACTCTGACATCGACTGACTTAATCAGCTGTTGCAAACACACTAGTAGACAGATCCCGCTCAAGCTTGGCATAGTAATTAAGGACAGTGGTACCAACCTAGGAAAAAAAATTTTTACCTGCCTCATTGCCCCGCCAGATTTAAAGCGATAATTCCCGGTACTTTCTTGACAGAATGTATATCAATGATATCAATGAGTCATAGAGCTTTCTCCATTCCCTTAAGTAATATCGCACATAAAAGGAACTTAATACAATTAGACAGATAGCCCAAAACATACATTTCGATACAAAAATTATAAACTCTCTAATATGCAGGAAATAAAAGCAATTAATCCTCAAACAAATATGTCCTACAGAAACGGAAAAAAAATGACAAAAAATTTATGAAATTAACATATTTTGGACCAATTTCACATAAACTAGCTCAAATAATTTCAACACACAATATGAAAATAGCTTTCACACCTTGACATGGAATTTCAAATTTATTGTTTAATGCTAAAAACAAAAACAATTGGCTCAACAATTCAGGAGTTTAAAAATTGAGTTTTAAAGAATGTAGTATTGTATATGCAGAACAAACCGGGAGAACTTTCCCAATAAGTTTCAAAGACCACCAAGCATCTTCCAAGAACCGAAAAGATAATTCTAATTTTATGAAACATTTCTTCGAAACTAGCCATACCTTTCCAGAATTAGATAATCTCAATATCCTACACGTCGAACCGAGAGGAAAGGAATTAGATATCTTGGAATCATTAGAAATCTACAAGAATTCCTGGAACCTGGCAAAAAACTATCAAACGAGCAGACAGACCACTTTTCGAAGTCCTACACCAACCGAGGTCTCCCTTTAAGATATATAATTCCTTAACAACTTGATATACACCAGTTCGAAAATGTAGTATAATCTATGAAACTCGGGTCACAGTATCCTCAAAATAAAATAGTTATAATAAACAAAATAATGTCAGTTTTTACACTATTAATAAATAAGTTATTCAAAATGTAAACCTACCTCAAGATGCTAATGAGATAGCAAATATGACCAAATATGACATGAATAAATGTGATTCCATCGACAACAGAAAAATCAAGCTCCCATTTATAATCTGCCCCCTAATGGGAATCTATTCAGCCATCGGAAAGGTTATATATTATCTTCAGCAAGTGAATAAGAACAGGGTACAAAACCATTAGCAGGCATCCGATTGAAACTTCATGAAGTCAAAAAAACTGACTAACTAATGAAGCCTTCCATAAAACTTATTCACGTTGGAGAGATTTCGAGTGGACGCTGAAAGCGTTCTAGTGTGGAGTAATTCCCGTGAAAAAGGGGTACATATATCGCTCCACATGAATTTCCACAGTTGGGAGGGTGTTAAACCATAACAAACAGCATACCACTTTACTGGGTAGACGATTTTCAGCGGAATAACGGAACAATTCCGAGAATTTTTATGGATTTCCGTATAGCCTACTAAGGGTTGGCTTTTCGCAATGTATCATTGGTACGTGATGAAAGTTTCCACAATTGCTTCTCACTGTATAAAAAGCTGGATATTAACCCAAAACAATTTTCATTTCCAAAGAGAAAGATATGTTAATTAACTGTAATTTATTGATAATTGTGAATAGTTTCATTTACAGTATATCACTTTGTTCGTTTAAGCCGGCTAGGACTATTTTTCATTAAACGCGACTAATAAATTAAAGAAAATAAAAAAATATATCAAAAACTTCTCCTTCAATCTCAGCACAGGGTGTAAATAACAAACAACAATTTGATTTTCAATCTTTCCACAAATGTACGTTTAAAATGTATATTAAAAAGGAAACAGTGTTTTCTAAGGCATTCATTCAATTCAATTTTAAAAAGTTTTCAACAAATTTCATAAAATTAAAATTTACAGTGAGTCATTTAAGATATTGACAAAACCTTCTACCAATTAAAAAGCCCACTCATGCAAACACTACCTTTTGGATAAAACTGATACTTGAAAATTATTCTATTGAACCTCTGTGTATATTCTGTAGACAAACGTAGAATGTAAATGGCTGTTCAGTTTAACCACTAAGAAATTATTAACGTTCTTGCTGTATTTTGTTCGGAATACACATGTAATATATTATAGAAATTTCATTGATCGTTTTCATTTTGTTGACATGAAAGTGCATTGAAGATAATCGGTGAGTTTTTTCATATACTTTTTTTGAAGATGTGGTACACAGTTTTGAAGAGTTTTTTGAAAGAGATTTTTAACTGAGTTTTTTCAAATATCGGTTGTTTTTCTCACAGTGATAAAACTTTCCATAGGGATTAGCGTCGTTAGTTTGCTGATTGGGCCCTAAAACAGCTTGAATTTGATCCACTTTTATATCGTCAAACTGTGTTTAGTGATAAAGCTGATTTCTGGTTGAAGGGCTATGTAAACAAGCAAAATTCCCCTATATGGAGTGAAAACAATCCCCAAGAATAAAATAACATAAATAGAGTTCATTCTTGATAGAAGGTATATAAAATAATATAAATATTTTAAAAATTTTTTAAACAATTTTAAAAAATTAGCCTTCTACATATTTAATTCCAAAAGATTATATTCAATGATTATAACTTCTGAAAATAAATTAAAATAATGTCGTATAAGTACCACTTATATCATGACATAAAATAAACATTCATTATAAGACATCCGAATGGTATAACAAAATCCAATAAATAAAAATTATTAACTAAAATCCTATAAATTAAACATTTTGAATAGACAAAATTTTGTTTCTGCTTATCAATCTTATGAAAACCAATATCTTTCAAGAATATCCAACATAATCTTAAGAATTTTATCACAAAACTATCTTACTTAGACTATTCAATATTATTGGATATCTAACCAAGGTACTTTATATAAAAACTCAAGATATGCAAAACATTACTGAAAAACAAGTTTTAAAATCGACTTTGCTCATCAGTATTCAAATATTCATATTCAATAAATATAACATCAATTAATAATATATATTCAAACTCACCCTTCACTTTCCAGAAAAAGTTCTACTTAAATGAGAACTTTAAATAGGTATTCACTACACACAGAAATATCTCTGTGGTTTAACCTGATCTAGAAGATTGAAAGACAAATTTAACGGCCTCTGCTATAGCACAAGGACTATCTGTATAAAGAATGTTTGAGAAAACCAAATAATTATATATTATGAATAAAATAACATAAATAGAGTTCATTCTTGATAGAAGGTATATAAAAATTTTAAAAAAAATTTTTTTTAAATATTTATATTATTTTATATACCTTCTATCAAGAATGAACTCTATTTATGTTATTTTATTCATAATATATAATTATTTGGTTTTCTCAAACATTCTTTATACAGATAGTCCTTGTGCTATAGCAGAGGCCGTTAAATTTGTCTTTCAATCTTCTAGATCAGGTTAAACCACAGAGATATTTCTGTGTGTAGTGAATACCTATTTAAAGTTCTCATTTAAGTAGAACTTTTTCTGGAAAGTGAAGGGTGAGTTTGAATATATATTATTAATTGATGTTATATTTATTGAATATGAATATTTGAATACTGATGAGCAAAGTCGATTTTAAAACTTGTTTTTCAGTAATGTTTTGCATATCTTGAGTTTTTATATAAAGTACCTTGGTTAGATATCCAATAATATTGAATAGTCTAAGTAAGATAGTTTTGTGATAAAATTCTTAAGATTATGTTGGATATTCTTGAAAGATATTGGTTTTCATAAGATTGATAAGCAGAAACAAAATTTTGTCTATTCAAAATGTTTAATTTATAGGATTTTAGTTAATAATTTTTATTTATTGGATTTTGTTATACCATTCGGATGTCTTATAATGAATGTTTATTTTATGTCATGATATAAGTGGTACTTATACGACATTATTTTAATTTATTTTCAAAAGTTATAATCATTGAATATAATCTTTTGGAATTAAATATGTAGAAGGCTAATTTTTAAAAATTGTTTAAAAATTTTTTAAAATATTTATATTAATCCCCAAGAAGTTCTGCAGGTTCCATTGCTTCCTGAAAAATGCACTGTATGGTGTGCTTTACACACTGGAGGCATCGTCGGTGCATATTTCTTCAAAAACGATACTGCAGCTAATCTTACAGTGAATGGTGCTCGTTACAGATCGATGATCAATGATTATTTGTTTTAAAATTTGAATGGTATCGATCCAGACGTGTTTTGCTTCCAAGAAGATGGTCCTACACCTCATGCTGCTACCGTAACAATTGATTTATTGAAAGAAAGATTTGACGATAACATTATTTCGAGAAATGGTTCAATTAATTGGCCTCCAAGATCATGCGACATAAGTCCACTGGATTATTTTTTTGGGGTTATGTCAAGTCATTGGTTTATGCTGATAAACCAGAAACAATAGACGCTTTGGAAGCCACCATAACTCGTGTTATAGGTGAAATAAGGTCTGAATTACTCGAAAAAATGGTCCAAAATTGGTCTGGTCGAATGGGGTTCCTCAGAGCTAGTCGTGGTGGACATATGCCGGAAATTATTTTAAAACATAAATGTCATAAAATTATCTTTCGAATGAAAAAAATTGGCTTCAATCTTAATTTAAATGTGTTTTATTTCAAGTTAAAGTTCTATCTCTCTAAAGTTTGTTGAAAGAGCTCTTTCAAAAAGAGGTTCTTTCTTAGAATTTCTTAATTATATGTTGGTCTTTTTGGGGTGAAATTTCTTCTTTTATAAAATCTGTATGAAAAAGTGCTGTTATCACTAAATATTAATTGGGTAAGTTCGATCCATATTCTATTTTCTTTGCATTCTTTAATCTTCTACTGATACTGTGTGTATTATGTAATTGAGGAAACAATTGTAGTGTACACAATAGATATAATCAGAAATAGAGTGTTTTACTTTAAATCATATACGAAAAAAATTTGTACTGATGTAATAAACAATACATAAAAGTGTAACTGTTAGATTAGATTAAAGTAGACATGGATTACTTATTCCTTTCAAATAAATAAGAAAAGAGTGCAGGTCATGAATTTATGATAAGCCAGAACTTATTCTGTTAACAAAAGTGTGGAAAAGAGATTACACGAATTAGAAATAAAGTAGATAGATAACGAGTGTTGTTTTAGAGTGATAGAACTTTCGATCGGGATAACTGTGATTTGACAGAAGGTAGAAGCCATGTTGCTTTGACATTTCTGTTCAGTAAGCATTGACAAATTGTCATGGAGAGACTCACGCCGCAACAACGTTTAAAAACTGTTGAAATTTATTTTCATTATCAGTGTTCTATTCGCCGAACTTACAGAGCACATCGTGAAATTTATGGTTCACATAATAATAGTCCATCAGAGCAGCTGATTCGTCGAACTATCGATTGATTACGGACATCATTTTCTCTTCTCGATGCAACAACAACAAGACAAAGAACTGTACGTACAGAAGAAAATATCGCTGCTGTAAGTCATAGTATTAATGATGATCCAGATTTGTCTATTCGTCGACGTTCACAACAAGTTGGACTCTGTGCATCTACCCATGGAAAATTTTGCCCAAAGATCTTGGTCTACATCCATACAAGATCCAACTGGTTCAACTAAAGCCACTTGACCATAATGAGCGTCGTTTGTTGCTGATTGGGCCCTAGAACAGCTTGAAGTTGATCCAATTTTTTATCGTTAAATTGTGTTTAGTAATGAAGCTCATTGCTAGTTGAGTGGCTATGCAAACAAGCGAAATTGCCGTATATGTAGTGAAAACAATCCTCAAGAAGTTCTGCAGGTTCCATTGCATCCTGAAAAATGCACTGTATGGTGTGCTTTACACGCTGGAGGCCTCATCGGTTCATATTTCTTTAAAAACGATGCTGGAGCTAATGTTACAGTGAATGGTGCTCGTTCAGATCGATAATCAATGATTATTTGTTTCAAATTTGAATGGTATCGACCCAGAAGTGAAGAGGAGGGGACATTCAATTAAATAGTTTTTTAAATGCATCACAATTAACGTCAATGTATTTTTCTATTTATTTTTTCATACTTTTTCTGCTTTGCATGGTTTTTAGATATAAAGGGAGTTTATTCGCTAATTTCGGTCCAAAGTAGGAAATAAACTGCTGTGTATGACTTTTTGTAAATAAAGGAATTGTGATGTAGAGGTTACTAGTAGTTCTTCTGTTATTATATAATATCGTAGAACTCATCGTCCAAATCAGACCGTGATACACATCACGTCAGACAAGCCTGTTTCCAAATATTAAGAGTTGGTCGAATACCTGCGATCTTTCGTGAAGAGAATTCTTATCAAAGTACACACATCGTCAAAAGTCTTGGTCCCCCCTATCAACTCCCAACTTGTTGAATTAACATGACAATTTTTGTATGTGGAATCTTCACTATCTTATCACTTAAATGAAAACAATAAACCGGCAAAAAAAGTTTCTTGTTTGGGAGAATACAGGTGTATTCGAAGTTAATCAGTTTTAAGCTATTAACTTGAGTTGTACTATTAGGAATATTCCGTGGAAAATGCCGGGACATCCAATTTCTCAGTTTAGCCGGGCAAGAATAGTAGCCATACATCAGGAAGCCAGATTGCGCAACGTTTGAATATTCCACGGTTTTCAGGAAGGCGCACAGTGGCCCTTTTCCTGGAAACCGGTAGCGTTGCCCAGAGACCGGTGTCTGGTCGACTCAGAGTAAGTAACATCTGCAAGGGAAGGCCATCATATCGCAAATTTTACTCGAAGGAATCGAATGGTATCTGTAACGGCCCTTCGAAGTAATTTTTTAAGGACCTATAGGCGGGTAGTCTCAACCAGTACCATACGGAGACGGTTGCATTCCTCAAATTTAAAAGCCAGAAGATCTTTAAGAGTACCTCGGCTATCACCTGGACTACCCATCGGCAATGGGAGAATACCACCAATACTGACTTTTATCACAATGGCGCAACGTACTTTTTTCGGATGAGTCACGATTCGGTTTACAAAGTGAAAGTCGATGAGAAAGGGTTGAGAGAGGTCCAGGTAGACAAGAGCGACTTAATTTCGCCCGGGAAGTTGTGCTCTTTCAAGACGGATCAATAATGTGCTGTAGGGGTATAATGTTTGGTCGCCTTTTTCCTCTTATTATGGTTGAACGAATAATGACTGGTGCCATCTACGTAGAAAACATCATTGAACAAATCATTGTTCGTCTCCGCAACGAATTTGGGGATAGTTTTATTTATCACAATGATATCGCCCCACCACACCGTACACGAAGGGTTCAACACAGTCTTCAAAGCACGTATGAGATTACTTAGGGAGAGCAGGAATTGAGTTCAGCCCTTCAGGAAAAATGGAACTATATGCCTGAAAATTTCATTAATGACTTGATTCGTGGGATGCCTAGGCGTATTGGTCATTGATTGAAAGAAGAGGTGGCAAGACGGACTATTGAATTTGGATTCAGTTGTGGAATAACTATAATCAATCAAATATAAATAATCGACAAGTTTTGATTTTTTCTCATATTTTCTATTTTGTCCCATACAACATAAAGCAAAGAGTAACAAACAAAGATTTTCTATAAAATGTATTTCAGTCGAAGTAGAGGAAAATATTCTTCTTATTTCCAGAACAGAATTTGTTTATTTCTTAAGAAACCTAGGAGGGCCAGACTTTTGGTCTGTTTTATTTACTGAATGTGATCTTGATGATGTTTTACTTCAAGTGAAAAGTTTCCCGAATATACATCAAACAACATCCTCCACAGGCGTCCATATTTTTTGCCTTTCTCTTTCTAATGGTACAGAATGATTTTATAAGGCTGCGGCTGTTGAAAAAAACTGCGCAAGAAATCTCAGCTGCGAGAAGGAGGTGAAAATCAACGACAAAACTGACCCGATATCCCAATATTTGCTCCCTTCCTGACTTCATGAAATTCAATATCCAGACAAAAACCCTGACGTGCTATGCGAGATCGGAGCCAAAGTAAAATAACAGATCCCAAATATGGTCGTTAATCTTGGTAAAGACAGGGTTAGGATTGTTTCCACTGCCGATATATCAAATGTTATGTTAATGTCCCGAAATGATGCGGCTGCTCCTGTCGTCTTCCTTAAATCATTTCTAACTCCGTTTGTCTTGTCCCTGAATTTATTACAGAGTCCTCCAAGTGATACAACATCTTTGCGGGGTTGTAAGGAGGCAATGCGAGGCAATAATTATTCAAATTTAAGGTCATTTTCCATGACAGATCTGCGTGTAGCAGTTCCATTTAGTTATGGATACATCAACATGACTGTCAGATGACTTTGGTGGATTACGGCTTCACGTTGTTACTAATGATTTTACTTGGAAGGTAATTGAGTACATTTAGGACGATATCGATTTTGGATTAAATGAACATTTTATTTGAAGAAGGGTCATGATACTGAAATTCGCGCTTGATCCACAGTCCGAATGAGAAAAGATGGTAATATCCTAGAATCGTATGTGACTTGAAGATTTTCAGCCATAGATGTATTAAGAGAGATCCAAATGAAATAGAACCTCTATAACTCTAATCCTCTTTCAACTCGAACTTTTTCAGCTCTCCCTTCACATTTCCCAGAATTCCATGTATTTTGACCTCTATAACTTAAACACTTCTCAAACTCGAACCCAATGCTGATTCCGGCCAAAGTAAAAATCTCTTCAAGTCTAACATTCAAATCATAGTTTTGACGCCTAGTACCTTGCGCGGCTTGATTCGATGCGAGTATTGCTACCTTTTCAGAGGATTTTCCTCAGCAAGTGATATACCGCAAATCAAAAATTAACATGAAAAACACAAGAGCGTTCTAAGTTGTCGAGACGTCACAACCTCAAGTATTTAACGATCAGAAAGAAGCTAACAATTTGGAAGAAAATATAAGATTGTGTCGGCAGAAACAAGAATATGATATTCCAAAAAGTATTTTTTCCACGATAATAAAAAACAAAGATGCTATAGTTAAGTTTGCTGCTGAATTGGGAAACCCAGGTGCAGTGAAGCGAAACAAGCCTAAGAAGAAACTGAACACAAACATTTCAAACATCAAAATCGTAAGTTACATTTTTGATCGACAAATGTCATGCACATCCAAACATCGATTATCGGTTGAAGGCAATAAACTTATTTATTTTCCACTTGATACGACATCAAAATCACAGCCTCAAGATCAGGGAATTAAAAAAGTTTCAAGTTCCATTAAAAATGTAGAATCTTACGAAAAGTACTATATGGATTTGAGTCCAATAGCACTATCCACAAAATTGATCCCTTGGATTGATTTCATACTTTGGTGACTGCGTGGAGAGTAGATTAAACCTAAGAGATTATTCAAAACTGCTTCAGCAAAGCTGGTTTTGGTACCCATAACTTCTACGACTACGAAGACAAACTGCTTCTATCAGAATTATAAAAAATAATAATCAGTGGACATGAAGGAGCTTTAAAACTCCAGAGTCCATTCGTAAAAGCTTGGGATGTTGAATGCTCATGATCAGGTTCTTTGGAGGAATTTATGAATGTGCAGGGATTTGATTATGAGTGAATATCCTACGGTGATGAAATTTCATTAAGATGCCTCTGAAGATGAAGACGACATTGCGCAAGCTCCAAAAGAAAAGTCTTCTGATGCTGAATTATCGAAAGCGATTGAAACAATTCAGCTTGCGTTTTCAATTAATGAGGCTGCAACTGATGACGATTTTACTAAAATTATCGAAATGAGCATGAAATTTGAATCTTACTGTCTTTCAAGCAAACATTAATTTTTGATTTTATCTTTAGACATGAGTATTTTCAGTTCATATTCAAATATGGATTATTAATTCATTAAGTAGTTCAAAATGTATTTTAGTATTCATTTATTTTTGTGTGTAGTAATATAATGCTCTTTGCTAAGTATGTGTTAGGAATTTCTTTAATTTGAACTCTCCATAAGTCGAACTTTTTGGGCTGTCCCTTCAAGTTTGAGTTATAGAGGGCGACTGTTTTTAGGTTTTCTACTGAGGCTAACCTTCTATCGCTCATTACTCAACTGATCCAGTGTAAATACTACTAAGTCCCGTATTGCCAAATTACTCATTTGGAAATATATTTCCATTTAAAAATGTCGTTAGCATTAAAATCTGTACATACAAAATCCATGAGTTCTTCGCCCACAAATTTGGCAGCTTCTTACGGATACGCCCACGCAAACGTTTCATAACGCCTAGGTAATACTCCTTGTTTACCGTCTGACCCTCTGGAACGAATTCGTAGTGCACCACGCCACGGATATCGAAGAAAACAATGAGCATCACCTTCATTTTCGAGCGGCTTTGGCGTGGTTTTTTCGGTTTCGGCTCATTGTTTGCCACCCATTCCGAAGATTGCTGGCTTGTTTGCATATCGTACTCGTAGACCAAGGTCTCATCACCAGTTATAATGCGTTCCATGAATGTAGAATCGGAATTACAGTGATCCAGCATGTCTGAAGCAACCTGTTCGCGATGACGTTTTTGAAGAAAATTCAGGTCTTTCGGTACGAGTCGTGCGGCCACCTTTCTCATGCCCAAAATATCAATCAAAATCGTACGTGCGGACTCGTGGGATATCTTAAGATCATGTGCTATCTCTCTCAAGCTGGTACGACGGTTTTCCAGCACCCTTTCCTTAATTTTATCGACGTTATCTTCGATCGAAGCCGTCGATGGGCGACCACTTCACGACCGTCCTTGAAGGCTCTGTACCACTGATATGCACGAGTTTTCGATAGAGCATTATCACCAAAGGCCTTTTGCAACATTTTCAATGCAGCGGCACACGAAAATTCATTTGCAACACAAAACTTTAAACAAATTCTTTGCTCAACGTAATCACCCATAGTAAAAATCGGCACGCACTCTGACATCGACTGACTTAATCAGCTGTTGCAAACACACTAGTTGACAGATCCCGCTCAAGCTTGGCATAGTAATTAAGGACAGTGGTACCAACCTAGGAAAAAAAATTTTTACCTGCCTCATTGCCCCGCCAGATTTAACTCGATAATTCCTGGTACTTTCTTGACAGAATGTATATTCCCGACTTTAAATATATATCAGGAGTTTTGACCTATTTGGGGTGAATTTGGTTATAATTTATGGACTACATGGTTCAACAATGTGTAATATGTAAAAAATAATAAGAATTCTCATCCTGATTTGTCCTATTACTGGTGAGAAACACAGTACGCTCATGGTATTTGAAGAATATTGAATTTCTTACAACGTTACCCGCGTAGAACTACCAAATTTGTTTATTTTTGTCGTACTCGTTAGTTCTGCTACATTTGTTTTCAATCAAATAATCTAAAGGTTGCCCTCACAACAAATAAGATTTCAAAGGAGAAATGTTTTGTCTTCTTAGGATAGAATGTCTATGTTTACACCAAACAGATCCTGACCGATTTATATTCTCCGCGAAGAGCCGCCTAGAGCTTGTCTTAGTTTTCAATTTCAATTATCGAAACATGACCAAAATTTGATGCTAACTATTCTAGTAAAAATAGTTTTGAATTCATAGACGAAATTAAAAATATCAGATTACCAAAGAATTCGAAATTAATTTCATTTGATGCACAGAATTTATTTCTCAGTATTCGTCCTAAAGAAACATGAGATATATTGAAAAATTTTTGATTAAAAATAAGAGTGATCCCATAGGAAAGAATGATATTTCAAATAGTATTGAAATTTGTCTGGAGCAAAACTATCTTCAGTTTTATGATACTATTCACAGTTCTCATGAAAGTTTACATATGGAAAATTCAATTAGGCCAATGCAGCAGAAATTTTTATGGATAATTTAGAAAATTTCACTTAAATCACTTGTGCAAATGTTTTCCTTATTGGTGGAGAAACATAGATAGAGATACCATTTGTTGCTGTAAGGAAATTGATAGATTCATCATTATCATGCCCGTAGAATTTTCATCCGGAGCAAGGGCCTCTCCAAATTTCTTCCACTGATCCCTACTTTTAGCGATTTGTGTCCATAATATTCCTTTCTTTTTCTCAATATAAACTGCCATCTTGTTGCTGGACGACCACGTCTTCTTCTACCATCTCTTGGATACCATTCCTGCACCAACTTGGTCCATTTTCAGTTAATATCCTGACTACATGGCCAGCCCAAGTCCACTTTTTCTTGAACAGTTCTTTGCCTATATCTTTTATTTGGGTTTTTCTTCTGATATCTATATTTCTTATTCGGTCTTTCAATTTGATTCCTAATAAACTTCTGTCCAATCTTCTTCAACATACATTTAACTTTTGTGTTTGTTTTTCAGTCAGACACCAAATTTCAGCACCATATGATAGAACAGGCAGTACACACATATTCATCACTTCCCTCTTGATATTCATGGGAAAGTCACCCTTCAGGATGAATGCAAGGGACCAGTATTGACTCCAAGCATCTTCTATTCTTCTCTTAATCTTTTTGTAAAAGAAACGACCTTGCCAAGATAAAAATAGTCAATGGTTTTAACATTCATTTTCATTTTATTTTCTTCACTGTTTGTCATCACTGACAACCACCAAAAGCTGAAACCAGCTTTTTGGTCTTATGGTATTTCAAGCTTCTGTTGAGAAGTAAGAAGAATACCCAAAATATTTGGTTGTTTACCAAATGCATACATTTGATACACAGTACAATGTAATACCTGAAGAAGCCACATCGTGGTGAAACAATTGTTGTAGTAGTACAAACATTTTTGTGGAAATAAATTACTGTCTCATATACATTTTTTTAATTAAAATGAGTTTCCACCAAGTAAAGACCGAATCTATCAAATATTTACTAAGATTATATAAATACTTTCAATTGATTTTGATGCTTTGTTAATTTTTCCAATCAAGAGTTCTGAATATTTGCTCTAACAATGCTGTAAATAGCTTTCGGAAAATGGGGTCTCCTTGACGTGAACCTTTTTCAATTTTAAAGGGCTTTTCTACATTTTCAAGTTTGATTTTTGCTGAGCCATTGTGATAAATTTCTTGAAAAATATGAATGTATGGTTCTGTACCTTGATTGATTAGAGTATTTATAAGATAGGTATGATGCAAATGCCTCGTTGTAATTTACATATGCTAGGTACAATTTTTTGTTGTAGTTTTTGTATTTTTAAATGATCAGGGTTAGAGTGAATAGGTGGTCCATAGTTGAATAGCCAGTTCTAAATCCTGCTTGCTTAGGTGGTTGATTCTCATCCAAAATGTTGGATATTCTTCTCAAGATGATTTTTGAGAACACTTTGTAGACATTAAGCTGATTGGGCGATAATTTTCAATGTTTGTTTTTGGCGCTTTTTCATTTAAAAGTACGATTTCGCAAGAAGTCCACTCTTCTGGTAGGTTTTGTCTCTGGATGACGTTATTAGATATATGAGTCAGTATTGTGAGTTGTTCTCCTATAAACTTCAACAATTCGTTAAATATTCCGTCTTCACCTGCACATTTTTCGTTTCTGGTTCTTCTTTAAGTACGATGCTTACTTTCGATTCTATAATTGATGGTACTTCATCCATACTCTGCTCTAGTATCCTCTCTTTCACATTAGGACCATCATTCTTGTGAAGGTTTCGATAAAATTCAGTTACAATATTGAGTACTTCTGATCTATTTTCAGTTGTTTTTCTTCAACTACTTGTTAATTTCTGAAGCCATGGTTTTCTTTGTTACAGGTTTGTGAACATCTTGAAGAAAGTCTGTTAACGTTTGATGTGGCATTGTTTGTAATAACATTATGGGGCCTATATTTTTTGACTACACATTAAAACGTAAAGCACATTCAGAAAAGATACTACTAGAGGTAGGTCAGCTTTTGGAGCAACTCTTTTCTGCTGAAGAAATGGATCAAATAATTTGGCAGCAGGACAGAGCATCAGTACACAAAGTTTTGGAAGTTGGAGAACATTTGGAGAAATTTGATTTGAGGACCAGTCATGGTGCTCTTATTTCATGGCCATCGAATAGTCCGGGTTTAACAACGTTGGAAACGTTTTAATAGCCGTTTATGAAGGAAAAAATTCACTCCGATAATAATGAAAGTGTTGAGATCATTATAAACAAAATTGAAGCAAGAATTGGCTAACGACGGACATCAGCAAGTAAAAATTTCCCTTCTTAAAGTTTTTTTGTTTGCAAATCAGAATAACCTTATTCGGAATATTAATTAGTTCTATCATATTGTCACTGAGTATATTCCGTGCTGAACTTCCGGACGCCAAGTCAGTGCTTTGGTAATTTTCCAGTTCGGGCCTCTTGTCTTGATCATCAGATTATGAGGTTGTTATTTCCGCCAGTCAAGAACCAGAATTCCATCATCGGATTTATCCAAAGCCAACTATGCAGAAAGGGGATACTCTCGATATGCCATCACCAACAAATGGTCTCGTCAACCCATTTTACAAGGAAACCCTTCTTGTAATAATTTCAACATCACGCCCCACTAATTGGAATGTCAATACTAAAATTAATCCGGAACCATGTTTCTAATGGATTTTCGTCTCAGTGTTCGCCTTCAAAACCTCACAATTTAATTGGGAAACCTGAAATAATGGAATCAGAACACAGCTTATAATAGAACAATATCTCCGAGTCCATTCATTCTACCTGGATTGTTTAACCCCCTCGTGTAAAGTGGGATCTAAATTTAATTCTGTCCGGAGATTTCTAACTCCATTTATTCGTTGGTGAGTGTGCATGTTCCAGATTATTGCTCGGCGAGAATTTTTGAATTATCGGCTTGGAGTTGCAGTATACGTGAAAATCCTGAAGGGAATAGGATTAGCTGGAGGAGGAGCGCTTTATAATTACCACTTAAATTTAGGCAGTTTTAGCGGATTTATATTGAGAAACGTTCCGAAGATCACCTTGCATGTGAAGAAGTTTTTTGGCCTTCAATCTCATGGTTTCAACAACAAATTCGAGAAAACCACAAACGTGAAGTCGGGAGTTTTTGTGCGATTGTTCAATAGTACATTTTTCCTGGAAATTTTGCATTTGAGAATTATAAGATTGTTCGAAAAGTATTTTCGTTTTTTTCCCGACAGAGGATTTCATTGTATTATTTCGAACCAGCCTTCATACTTAAGCAGCATAACCATTACATGTTTTGAGAGCTGATATAGCAAGGCTGTGTGTGAAAAAGTTCAATTATTGATAAGGAATATGAGCTATGGTAATAAAAAGTTGTAGAAATTGAGACGGTTATTAATACCTTAGTGTTTCTGTGTATAGCGGATGTAGATACTTGACAGATTTGGAATAATTTTTGAGTAAAATAAAATAGAAAGGCTTTTTACTTGATAGAAGAAATATAACAAAATTTGAATATCAAAACAAATTGAAATATGTTTATCTTCTACAATTTTAATTTCCAAAAGAATTTTTTATTCAAAAAACTTTTAGAATTAAATTAATGTCTAAAACAAGCACCGCTCACATTTAATAGACGTTTATAATCAAAACTCAATATACAATGTCAAATGAAATAAATAACCCAACAGATATACGAAAGTAATTAAAATTAATAAATAAATATTCAAAGGAGACAAAATTTTGTTTCTGGTTTTATCTTTAAAAATACTACTTGCCTTATAAAAACATGAACACACTTAAAGGACTTCCCAAAGAATATAATTTATTTGAAATATTTAATATATTTAAATATTCGAACAAATTATTTCAAAAAACTCTAAAAAATGTGCACTATATCTTCAAAAAACAAATATAATTCTAGATAATCCCGTCTTCAGCCCTTTTTCAATATAACAAATATCAAAATCAAAAACATAACCTACATCACTCACGTGTTAAAAGACTTAAGCTTCGAACTACAGATCAACTATATATTCAAGATTGATCTATGTTCTAACAAAATCAAAGAACAAAGTTAGTTATTTTAAGGTTTACTTAAATTCATTGACATTCTATAATGAGATTTATTGAAGCCAAAATATAATTATATATTATATATAAAATAAAATAGAAAGGCTTTTTACTTGATAGAAGAAATATAACAAAATTTGAATATCAAAACAAATTGAAATATGTTTATCTTCTACAATTTTAATTTCCAAAAGAATTTTTTATTCAAAAAACTTTTAGAATTAAATTAATGTCTAAAACAAGCACCGCTCACATTTAAATTCTTTTGGAAATTAAAATTGTAGAAGATAAACATATTTCAATTTGTTTTGATATTCAAATAATTTTTGAGATTTAATGTATAGTGAATATAGGCATTGGTGGGCTACTCAATCCAACCTAGCAATTAATCCTAGGTAAAGTATGTCTCCTTCTTAGGCCCCAGCGATCAACAAAACCTTGTCGAGTTTGTTTGAGTACAGAATTGTTATACAGTTGTATGTTACACGGCCTCGATTTCTAGAACTTTCTATTACCATAGCTGATACTCCTATTATTGATTTTTGCTACAAATTAATTCATTTGAATGTTCAATTAATTCTACGCAGTAGTTTTTGGTTGGTGCCCTTTTATATATGGAGAGCAATAATCAGCAATTTCGTCATATGTTACTCTTTATTTACTCTTTTACTATAGAAAAGGTAAAATTGCTCTTCAAGCCAGAAATTAACCGATGTGTATGGAGAAGATGTGATGACAGTATGCCAATGTCCAAACTGGTTTGCAAAATTTCGATCCGGCAATTCTGATGTCGAAGGTGCACTACGTTACGAATGACCGTTTGAAGCTAATAAAGAGATGATAAAAGCATTAGTTGATGCAAATCGGTGAATAACAACACGTGCTGTCGGTAGGAGGTTAAATTTATCGAATTCAACATTTTATGACCACTTTGAAGGCCTAGGTTGAAGTTCGAAGCTCGATATGTGGGTACCCCATGTTCTCACAAAGAGAAATTTGTGTCATCGTGTTAATGTTTGTGATTCGCTTCTCAAACGTCACAAAAATGAACCATTTTTGAAGCGCATCATTGCTGGGGAGGGAAAATGGTTTGTATATAAGAATGTTAAAGGCAAGAAATCATGAAGCAAAAGTGGTGAACCGGTTCAAAGCATTTCGAAAGCCATTATCCATAAAAAAGTGATGCTGTCTGTTTGGTGAGATTTTGAACGAATCGTTTTTTACCTTTTACCGGATAACAGAACAATTAATTTTGAAGTCTACTGTCTTCAGCTGAAAAAACTGACTTTAACAGAAAATGCTAGAATTAATCAACAGAAAAGGTGTAGTATTTCACCAGGATAATGCGAGACTTCATTCAAGTTTGGTAACTTGCTTAAACTTTTTGCAGCTTGAATACACTGCCACATTCCCAGATCTGGCACCTTCGGATTATTATTTGTTCCGGTTATTGTAAAATTTTTTGGACGGTATAACCTTCACTTCAAAATTTATGAGCTTATAATCATGCTACTACCAGAAAGTTGGCAAAAGATGTTGGACCAGAAAGGCCAATATATAATTTTATGAAAAATTTATTCATCATACGAAAAATGTCTTTCATTTCCACAACAAAAAACGAAATTACTTTCTGAACAACCCAAAATATTAAAAAGAATTAAATATACAATTTAGGATGTTCGAAAGTACTTTTTGAAGAATGATGAATTAAAACTGCGAAACCCTTGGATTGATTTTGCTCTGTAATAAACTCAAACGCGATATAAGTGAGATGAGCATTACTATTAGAGGCTTTTATTAATATAAAATCAAATAAAATGAATTACAAAATTTGAATATCAACACAGATTTAATCTGTTAGTCTTCTACAATTTCAATTTCAAAAAATTTATATTCAAGAAACTTTAAGAATTAAATTACTGTCTAATAAGCAATACTTATATTTGAAAGACGTATAAAATCGAAACTTTTTATATATTACAATATCAAATGGAATTAAGAAAAAAACAAGGAATATAAATTGTCAATTAAAATTAATAAACAAATAAATTTTTTTTTTCGTTCCAAGCATGCGTACTGAACTCTTCAGACAAGCGTACGCAGCTTTGCTTGTTACAAAATGTTTAGTTTTCTGATCTAATATTTATGAAAACTAAATCTTACCCAAAAATATATAACATGATTTCAAAAACTTCTCAAAAACTAATTTATTTGAAATATTTAATATATTTAAATAAATTACTTCAAAAACTCTCAAAAAATGTATCAAATCCTCAAAAAATAATTAGAGTTCAGATAAGACCATTTCAACTTCACATTCATACAAAATGTTTAGTTTTCTGATCTTATATTTATGAGAACTAAATCTTTCTCAAAAATATACAACATAATTTTAAGAACTTCTTAAAAACTATGTTTTTTGAAATATTCAATGTTTTTAAATAAATTACTTCAAAAACTCTCAAGACATGTAGCACATCTTCAAAAATAATTCGAATTCAGATAAAACCATTTCAACTTCACATTAAAAAAATAAAATCAAATTAACAATAAATAAACTTACCCAGGACCATCCTTAGAACTAAGACCATTAAAGTGATTTTGTTGCGAGCATATAACAAAGAGTAGCTTGGATATTAGATATACCTAGTTTTATTGTTCAAACAAACACATATTCCTAAAGATGGTACTGGGTAGTTTATTTATTGTTAATTTGATTTTATCTTTTAAATGTGAAGTTGAAATGGTTTTAGCTGAATTGTAATTATTTTTGAGGGAGTGCCACATGTCCTTAGAGTTTTTGAAGTAATTTATTTAGATTTAGATATAAAATATTTCCAATAAATTAGTTTTTGAGAAGTTCTTAAAATTATGTTGTGTATTTTCGAGAAAGATTCAGTTTTCATAAAAATAGGATCAGAAAACTGAACATTTTGTATGAATGTGAAGTTGAAATGGTCTTATCTGAATTCTAATTATTTTTTGAGGATTTGCTACATGTTGAGAGTTTTTGAAGTAATTTATTTAAATATTGAATATTTTAAATAAATTAGTTTTTGAGAAGTTCTTAAAATTATGTTGTATACTTTTTGAGTAAATATAATTTCATAATCATTTCATAACAAAATTTGAATATCAAAATAAATTAAAATATGTTTGTCTTCTACAATTTTAATTGCAAAAAAATTTTTATTCAAAAAACTTTTAGAATTAAATTAATGTCTAAAATAAGCACCGCTTAGGTTTAATAGACGTATATAATCAAAAATCAATATATAATGTCAAATGGAATAAATAAACCAACAGATATACGAAAGTCACTAAAATTAATGAACAAATATCTAAAGGAGACAAAATTTTGTTTCTGGTCTTACCTTTAAGAACACCAATTGCCTTTTAAAAACATGAACACACCTTAAGGACTCCTCAAAGAATATAATTTATTTGAAATATTTAATATATTCAAATATTCGAATAAGTTGCTTCAGAAATCTCTCAAAACATGCACTATATCTTTAAAAAACAAATATAATTCTAAGTAATCCCTTCTTCGGTCCTAGATGATATTCCAAATATCAAAATCAAAAAACTAACCTATATCAACAACGCACACGTGCAAAGAAATGAATGTTTCGAAAGACCGATCAACTTTATAATTCAAGATTGATCTATGTTCTTATAAAATCGAAGAACAGTGTAAGTTATTTTTAAGGCTTATTTAAATTCATTGATATTCCATAATGACATTTATTGAAGCCAAAATATAATTATATATTCTATATAAAATAAAAGAGAAAGGCTTTTTACTTGATAGAAGAAATATAACAGAATTTGAATATCAAAACAAATTGAAATATGTTTGTCTTCTACAATTTTAATATCAAAAATATTTTTATTCAAAAAATTTTTAGAATTAAATTAATGTCTAAAATAAGCACCGTATATAATCAAAACTCAATATATAATGTCAAATGGAATAAATAAACCAACAGATATACGAAAGTCATTAAAATTAATAAACAAATATAATTCCAAGTAATCCCTTCTTCGGTCCTAGATAATATTCCAATCATCAAAATTATATTTCTTCTTTCAAGTAAAAAGCCTTTCTATTTTATTTTATATATAATATATAATTATATTTTGGCTTCAATAAATCTCATTATGGAATGTCAATGAATTTAAATAAGCCTTAAAAATAACTTACACTGTTCTTTGATTTTGTTAGAACATAGATCAATCTTGAATTATAAAGTTGATCTGTGTTTCGAAACATTCATTTCTTTGCACGTGTGCGTTGTTGATATAGGTTAGTTTTTTGATTTTGATATTTGGAATATTATCTAGGACCGAAGAAGGGATTACTTAGAATTATATTTGTTTTTTGAAGATATAGTGCATGTTTTGAGAGATTTCTGAATTAACTTATTTAAATATTTAAATATATTAAATATTTCAAATAAATTATATTCTTTGAGAAGTCCTTAAGGTGTGTTCGTGTTTTATAAAGGCAATTGCTGTTCTTAAAGGTAAAACCAGAAACAAAATTTTGTCTCCTTTAAATATTTATCTATTAATTTTAATGACTTTCGTATATCTGTTGGTTTATTTATTCCATTTGACATTATATATTGAGTTTTGATTATATACGTCTATTAAACGTGAGCGGTGCTAATTTTAGACAATTTAATTCTAAAAGTTTTTTGATTGAAAATTTTTCTGAAATTAAAATTGTAGAAGACAAACATATTTTAATTTGTTTTGATATTCAAATTTTGTTATATTTCTTCTATCAAGTAAAAAGCCTTTCTATTTTATAATTTCATAAATATAAGATCAGAAAACTAAACATTTTTTAACAAACAGAGCTGCGTACGCTTGTCTGAGGAGATCAGAGCACATGCTTGGAACGAAACAAAAAACATTTATTTGTTTAGTAATTTTAATTGACAATTTATATTCCTTGGTTTTTTCTTAATTCCATTTGTTATTGTATAATAAGTTTCGATTTTATACGTCTATCAAATATAAGTATTGCTTATTAGATATCAATTTAGTTCTTAAAGTTTCTTGAATATAAATTTTTCGAAATTAAAATTGTAGAAGACTAACAGATTAAATATGTGTTGATATTCAAATTTTGTAATAGTCGTTCTATCAATAGAGACCGCTTTTTTATTGTTTTATAAAATGGATTACTACTTAATGCCTTCAATAAATATCTAACGATATTTTTATATCTTACGAAACACATTGTTTCGTGGATGCACTGCTATAAAAATGACAAATGATGATGACCGCATGGTTTTAACCTAACTTTTTGCATAAGCATGGAGCAGGTCCAAACCACAGAGTCAGCCCATCTTCTTTCTCATTCTGCCCGATCTTCTGCTTATCTGACACAAATCGGACAATCCGAAATAAGGTTTTTTTCCCCAAACTATTGTATTATTTCAATGATATCTCGTACACACTTTGTTCCAATTAAATTTTAAAAAGGAGACGCTAAATGAAAAACACTTCATATCTTTCGATGATCAAAACGGCAAAATTGGGTGTTAGCTAAGAGCTATTTTGATTTCAAAGGTTTACTAATTGGCACTCTGAATATATTTCTACTCTAATATGTTTTTTCGACGTTCCGAGACTTCAGAATACATTCCCGAACTGTTTCTTTATCGTTCCCGTCTTTTGAAATTGGCCAAGATACATAAACAGAAACGCTGTCGTTAACAGCTTCACAAAGAGAACGAGCACCTCAAACACGTCGAATATCTCGTCTACAAAAAAAAAATCGCCCAATTCCTTCGACGCAGTTCCTAACTTCTTCCGCCGTAACGTTTTCCCTCGGAGCATCGGACGTTCGACTACAAGGGAAAACTTCCCCATAATTGCATTGTTTTGTTCTCGCAAAGGTGTCTGATATTCAATTACTCCTGTTTTCTGCGCCCGAAAGCACCCGCTTCGACGCCGTCTTCACACGTCGCTCGCCTTCTTTTATACCGGAAATCAAAAGAATTTCTAATGAGGTGTTGACGTCTGGCATCGTTCGGAATAACGAGAGGCCGGTGTTATTGGTTTTGGCTCGTTTTCGGCCCGAAATATATCTTTCGTCAATAAGTGTTTCCTACGAGTTCACGCTTCGAAGGAAATGAATTGAATAATTTGCCGGGACTCATCGAGTGATATACGGGTTATTTTCTTTCACTTCGGAGGATTCGCCCCTTTTGAATTTCGCTGAATTATGATGCGATGTTGAGTTCTGTATGGAACGCTGCGAAAATTCAATATCGCGCGATGCAAATACAGCGAAGAATGGGGAATATTTTCATACGCTGTATGGGATGGAAGCGAAAGCCTCTGAGCTCTTTCCAGAGGTTCGCACTGCCGTGTGCATCTTCATGTATGTATAGTATAGTGAGTTTTTCAAAGGCAGAAAACTGCAAGCTTTTTCCTGTGACAGTCACTATGACAACTCTCTGTTGTTTTGGGGTTTGAAAATTCATCATAACCAACAAAAGGAAATTGTTCATAAAACTTATCTATCGTCTATTTTTTTTAGAGTGATAGAACTTTAAATTGAAATAAAACACATCTAAATTAAGATTGGTGCCAAATTTTTCTTGATTTGAAAGATAATTTTATGACATATATGTTCTAAGAATAATTTCCGACATATGTCCATCACGACTAGCTCAGAGGAACTGCATTCGAACAGACCAATTTTGGACCACTTTTTCGAGTATTTCAGGCCTTAATTAATCAATAACACGAGTTATGTTGGCTTCCGAAGCGTCTATTGTTTCTGGTTAATCAACATAAACCAATGACTTGACATAACCCCAAAGAAAATAATCCAGTGGAATTATTCCGCATCTTGGAGGCCAATTTATTGGACCATTTCTCGAAATAATAATATCGTCAAATCATTCTTTCAATAAATCAATTGTTACGGTAGCAGCATGAGGTGTAGCACCATCTTGTTGGAACCAAAACACTTCTGGGTCGATACCATTCAAATTTTGAAACAAATAATCATTGATCATCGATTTGTAACGAGCACCATTCACTGTAACATTAGCTCCAGCATCATTAAAGAAATATGGACCGATGATGCCTCCAGCGTGTAAAGCACACCATACAGTGCATTTTTCAGGATACAATGGAAACTGCAGAATTTCTTGAGGATTGTTTTCACTCCGTATACGGCAATTTCGCTTGTTTACATAGCCGTTCAACCAGAAATGAGCAACACAATTTGACGATGAAAAAGTGGATCATCTTCAAGCTGTTCTAGGGCCCAATCAGCAAATAAATGACGCTTACCATGTGCAAGTGGCTTTAGTTCTTGAACCAGTTGGATCTTCTATGGGTGTAGACCAAGATCTTTACGTAAAATTTCTAATGTGGCGGATGCAAAGAGGACACAACTTGTTGTGAACGTCGACGAATAGATAAATCTGTATCATCATTATTACCATGATATTTTCTTCTGTAGGTACAGTTCATTGTCTTGTTGTTGTTGTTGCATCGAGTAGAGAAAATGTTGTCCGAAATCTGTCGATAGTTCGACGAATAAGCTGCTCTGATGGACGATTATGTAAGCCATAAATTTCACGAAGTGCTCTATAAGTTTGACGAATATAACACTTATTTTGAAAATAAATTTCAACAATTCGTAAACGTTGTTAGAGCGTGAGTCCTTTCATGATAATTTGTCAATCCTTACTGAACAGAACTGTCAAAACAACATGGCTTCTACCTTGTGTCAAACCACAGTTATCCCTATCGGAAGTTCTATCACTTGAAAAAAAACACCAGATATGAAAAAGTTGATAGGCTGAATGTGGACAACTACAGATCCATATTCCTTACATCAAACCTATCTACAATTTTCGAAATATTGCTGATGAGACGCATGGATTGCATGGATGTACAGAAAGAAGGAATATTGTCGAGTTAGCAGTTTGGGTTTAGGAAGCTTAGTCTTCAGAGGACCCAATAGCGCTGGTCTCGGCTACTTCATAGAAAATATAACGAAAGTTTTTCTACCTTGTGTGTATTCATTGACCTGCCCAAAGCCTTTGACTCGGTGATCCATGAGCTGTTGGTACAGGTGCTTGGAAGAGCGGGGTTCAGGGGTATAGCGTATAAGCTCCTTAAATATTTCTTGAAGGATAGAACGCAACCAGTACAAGTTTTAAAATCCAAAAGCGATACCAAATATGTCGAGTGTGGAGTACCACAGGGTACAGTTTTGGGTCCATTGCTTTTTGATCTTAAGATCAATGATCTGTTTGAACTTAATATGGAAGGAGACATAGTTTGCTGATGATATTGTGGTGCCTTGAACTGAAACATGTTGAAATCTGAAAGGAATTTTATGAATGTAGTAAACTTCTTTAATACTCGTCTTTTATCTGTTAACTTGACAAATTTTTCATGCTGTTCACTTTATATGGATGCTCTTTATCCGGTTATCGCACCCTGGAAGTTGATTGTGGTGGGTAACAGGTAAAATTAATTTATTGCAGAGTATCAGGTACCTTGAAGTACATGTGGATTCGCACTTGACATGGGATGCACAAATAAATCATGTTTGTGATTAAGTTGAGATTCTTTTTATACAAGCTGAAATATCGGGTGTTTTTTTAGAGTGATAGAACTTTCGATAGGGATAACTGTGATTTGACAGAAGGTAGAAGCCATGTTGTTTTGACATTTATGTTCAGTAAGCATTGACAAATTATCATGAGAAGACTCACGCTGCAACAACGTTAACAAATTGTTGAAATTTATTTTCAAAATCAGTGCTCTATTTGCCAAACATTCACACTTCGTGAAATTAATGGTGTATATAATCGTCTATCAGAGTAGCTTATTCGTCGAACTATCGATAGATTTCGGACAACATTTTCTCTACTCGATGCAACAACAACAACAAGACAAAGAACTGTACTTACAGAAGAAAATAGCGTTGCTGTAAGTCATAGCGCTGATGATGATCCAGATTTGTCTATTCGTCGACGTTCACAACAAGTTGGACTTTGTGCATCCACCACATGGAAAATTTTGGGTAAAGATCTTGGTCTACACCCATACAAGATCCAACTGGTTCAAGAACTAAAGCCGCTTGATCATAATAAGCGTGTTTGCTGATTGGGCCCTAGAGCAGCTTGAAGTTGATCCACTTTTTTATCGAAAAATTGTGTTTTAGTCAACCAGCCCATTTCTGGTTGAACGGCTATGTAAACAAGCAAAATTGCCATATATGGAATGAAAACAATCCTCGAGAAGTTCTGCAGGTTCCATTGCATTCTGAAAAATGCACTGTATGTTGTGCTATACACGCTGGAGGCATCATCGGTCCATATTTCTTAAAAAACGATACCGGAGCTAATGTTACCTTGAATGGTGCTCGTTACAGATCGATGATCAATGATTATTTGTTCAAAAATTTGAATGGTATCGACCCAGAAGTGTTTTGGTTTCAACAAGAAGGTGCTCCACCTCATGCTGCTACCGTAATAATAATAATAATAATAATAATGTTTATTTTCCAACAATTTACAGAATGTAATAGAACAATAGATAAAATTAGAATAGCGTAAGAATTAATTAATTGAAAGAATGATTTGGCGATAACATTATTTCGAGAAATGGTTCAATTAATTGGCCTCCAAGATCATGAGAAATAACTCCACTGGATTATTTTCTTTGGAGTTATGTCAAGTCGTTAGGTAATGCTGATAAAACAGAAACAATGCTTTGGAAGCCAACATAACTCGTGTTATTGATGAAATAAGGCATGAATAACTCGAAAAAGTGGTCCAAAATTGGTCTGGTTGAATGCGGTTTCTCAGAACTAATCGTGTTGGACATTGCCGGAAATTATTTCCAAAACAAAAATTTGGCTTCAATCTTAATGTAAATGTGTTTTAATTCAATTTAAAGTTCTATCACTCTAAAAAAATACCCGATATTTGGCCTTTTTCTTAAAAAGTTGGTACTATTATAACTCTGGATCTAAAACCTGTTGTATACATAGGTCTTATCTTAATTAATTATTGCATGTAATAACTTAAATACTGAATGGTGATAATTTAGAACAGATACGAAGGCCGATTAAAATTATTATCGCAGAAATGAAAACGAATCGTTTTTCGAAAGTGCGAATTGTTATTCATCAATTATTGAATGTTTCAATACCGAAAAGAAGTGGCAATAATTACCTTTAGTCTCAGGAGTGAATCATTCATCGAACGAAGCGCAATATTCTAGTTGATTTGTCAGGGTTGATAAAAACCAATACTTCCGACATTAATCGATTCAATATTCCCGGTTAAAACCAATTTCACAAACTTTAAGCAAACCTAAATGCCACCTTTATGCGCATCATTTGAATGAAAGAGTAAATTCAATATTCCATAGCGAACAGTTGGAATTTTTATGCCCGAAAAATTTCCTTCTGCAGCATATTTTATTCGAAGAACTTTCACTGGGGAAATTTTCTGCCCGAATAATTGCTCATTCGAAAAATTTATTCCAACAACTTTCCATATAACGCTCAGCCTGGAACGTCCGTATTTTTTCCTTTCGTTCTCCATTTTCGAATGCGGCTTGATGAGAAACTTGAATATTTAAGGCACGTCTGTGTTTCTTCTGCTTTCAAAGATGCGACCAATGTCGGACAAAAAAACCTTGAAGGATACAGTTGCCTTTGCACATGTTACTTTTGTATTCCAAAATTCAAACTGTAATACCAATAGTATTGACCATACGAAATACCGAATATCTAATATATAGGGTGTTCCACTACCAGAGAAACAAATTTGGTATTTCAGACAATTGGATCATTTCTCCGAAACTTCTACAAATTTAATATTGAGAGTAGGAATAATTTCAGCGTTTTTGATAACAGATGTCGCTACTAGTTTATTGTTCCGTTGTTTCATCTGGAAACACCTTTATTTGCAAGTGTCATCATTATGCTTTCTCAGAATCTGTTATTTAGCTCATAGTTTCTGTGCGCTGTGAAAATGTCAACTTTTGTATCAAATAATCTGTTTTTGCGGGAAGTTTGAAGAAGTTTAGGTATGAAGAAAATGGCCACCAAATGTCATCGTAGTTTGATGGATGCTTAGGGTGGCCATGCTCTAGCTGAACAGAGTTGTCGAAAGTGGTGTGCTCAATTTAAACAGAGCATTTAAACTGATTTAGACGAAGAACGATTTGATGCTCCGCCAAAGCTAGAAGATGAAGAATTAGAGGCAAGGCTCCTTCAAGATCCATCACAAACATAAGAGAAACTGGCAAAAATACTTGGAGTTAATCAACCACTAATTTGACATCGTTTAAAAGCAATGGGAATGATCTAAAAGGTGGGGAATTGAGTGCCGTATGAACTGAAGCTAAGAGACGTCAAACGCCGTTTTTTCACGTGTAAACAACGGCTCCAGCGATAATCCAACGTATGGGCACCCCTCATCATTAACTTTCAAGCTATACCGGCTGGGTATAGTGCTTTATGAGCTGCTACAATCGAACGAAAGGATCTCAGGAAAGATCTGTTGGGTGTTTTGTGAGTGATAGAAGATTGAAGCCAAATGTTTCTTTATTTGAATTGATCATTTTGTGACATTTATGTTTTGAAAATAGTTCCCTACCTTTTGGATCATTCCCATTGCTTTCAAACGATGGCAAATGTGTGGTTGATTAACTCCATGTGTTTTTGCCAGTTTCTCTTCTGTTTGTGATGGATCTTCAACGAGCCTTGCCTCTACTTCTTCATCTTCAAACTTTGGCGTAAAATCAGGTCGTTCTTCGTCCAAATCAAAACTGCTCTTTTTAAAACGATCAAACCACTTTCGACACCTTTGTTCAGCTTGAGCATGGTCACCCTAAGCATCCATCAAACTACGATGACATTCGGTGGACATTTTCTTCATAATGAAGCAATGAAGTGAAATTTCCCCCAAAAGCAGATTATTTCGTACAAAAGTTGACACAGCACACAGAAACTACGTTGTTAATACTTCAGCTAAATAATAGATCACAGAAATATATCGAGCGTTTTTCTAGAGTGATAGAACTTCAAACTGAATAAAAACCCATTTAAATTAAGATTGAGGCCAAACTTTTTTTTATTTGAAAGATAATTTTATAACATTTATGTATTAATTCTCGGCATATGTTCACCACGACTAGCTCTGAGAAACCGCATTCGACCGGACCACTTTTGGAACACTTTTTCGAGTAATTCAGGCCTTATTTCATCAATAACATGAGTTATGTTGGCTTCCAAAGCGTCTATTGTTTCTGGTTTATCAGCATAAACCAATGATTTGACATAACCCCAAAGAAAATAATCCAGTGGAGTTATGTCGCATGATCTTGGAGGCCAATTAATTGGACCATTTCTCGAAATAATGTTATCGCCAAATCTTTCTTTCAATAAATCAATTGATACGGTAACTCTATGAGGTTAAGCACCATCTTGTTGGAACCAAAACACTTCTTGGTCGATACCATTCAAATTTTGAAACAAATAATCAACATTAGCCCCAGTATCGTTTTTAAAGAAATATGGACCGATGATGCCTCCAGCGTGTAAGGCACACCATACAGTGCATTTTTCAGAATACAATGGAACCTGCAGAACTTCTTGAGTATTGTTTTCACTCCATATACAGCAATTTTGCTCGTTTACATAGCTGTTCAACCAGAAAGGCGTTTCGTCACTAAACTCAACTTTACGATAAAAAAGTAGATCAACTTCAAGCTCTTTTAGAGCCCAATCAGCGAACAAACGACGCTTATTATGGTCAAGTGGCTTTAGTTCTTGAACCAGTTGGATTTTGTATGGTTGTAGCCCAAGATCTTTACGCAAAATTTTCTATGTGATGGATGCACAAAGTCCAACTTGTTGTGAACGCCGACGAATAGACAATCAGGATCATCATTAACACTATGACTTAGAGCAGCGATATTTTCTTCTGTACGTACAGTTCTTTGTCTTGTTGTTGTTGCTTTGAGTAGTGAAAATGTTGTCCGAAATCTATATATATAGTTTGACGAATAAGCTGCTCTGATGGACGATTATGTAAACCATAAATTCCACGAAGTGCTCTATAAGTTAGGCGAAGAGAACACTTATTTTGAAAATAAATTTCAACAGTTTTTAAACGTTGTTGCGGCATTAGTCTTTCCATGATAATTTGTCAATTCTTACTGAACAAAAATGTCAAAACTTTCTACCTTCTGTCAAACCACAGTTATCTCTATCGAAAGTTCTGTCACTCGGAAAAAAAACACCCGATATGATAGCCAACATCCGGAATGGATTGGAATTGGAAGAAGAAGAAGTGACAACTATCATTAATAAGGAGTATGAGCTATGGTAATATAAAGTTCAGAAATCGAGATAGTGTAACATACATCTGTCTAACAATTCTATACTCAAACAAACTCGACAAGGTTTTGATGATCACAGGCAAATTGTAGACATGCGCACGTTCCAAACTGATTGTTATTCGTCAGTGCAATGTATGCTAGTGAATCTAAACGAAAACCAATCAGTTGGAAACGTGCGAATGTCTGCAATTTGCCTCTGTGTTCTACAAAATCTTGTCGAGTTTGCTTGAGTACAGATGTATGTTACACTGTCTCGCTTTCTAGAACTTTCTATTACGATATCTCATACTGCCTATCAATGATTTTTGGTACAGATCAGCCGAATTAATTTATTTCAAGTGACAAATATGTGTGAATATTTCAAGTTTTTCGTAGAAAAATACAATTTTTCTTATATCTGGTTATGTGACTCATCAGTTAGTTTGCCGTCATTTATATTGACGATTATTACCTCGAAATTTATTTTCAATGGACACCTTTACTGTCCTGGAAAACAACATAATCCAACCGTAAATATCCCTGTAAAAGCGAAAATAAATATTTTTTCACAATTGAGAAGACTGCATCGAACTAAGAAGATAAACTTAAGCCCCTGGAATAAATCATTCAATACCTGGAATATTTTTCTCCAGTGTGAAAATGAATAATATTTCTCAATGAAACGCTCCGAAATTCGGGGCTTTTATCATTCGCGACGTGCTTTATGAAGATGAAGTACAAGACTTCAGAGAAATGAGAGTCTACTATGTACGAGATTTTTGAAACATATTTGAATTTATTGTTATCGCTCTACGGTGAGTGTTCTGGGTGCGTAACTCCGTTTTCGCTATAGATAAATCTTCCTATTTTTACAAGTACACATCCGTGGGCGTAATATGAATCAGTCAAAAATTAAAAGAGTTTATGGTCAACCTCTCTAGCATAATTTTCATTGAATACCCCATTTATCTGATTACGGCAAACAGTAGGAAAAGACAAATTAAAATATGGGTCAATACTTGATAGAAGTAATTTAAATAACTTCAAACTTATAATTATATCTTCCAACTTCTACAACATACAAGGTGTTAAGGCGCAAATGATGTCACAACATGTAATCTCATACGCAAAGTGTTTGCGCATGTACATTCTATAGTCTTCCAATATTGTTGTATGACGCATAATCTTTACACCATGGTTGCGCCTAATTTCTCTATGAAAGAAGAACAACCATAGAAAGCATAGACGAAATTTTGTGTAACTTTTGATGTACCAAGTCGACTACAGACAGATCCGATTCGAGAAGACACTCGAAAGAGATCTGAAGACAACCAGACCCCAGCAGTCAGTATTCCCAAATAGTTCCACTACAGTGTGGCTTCCAGCATAGACAGAAGAAGTACAGTAAGCTAATTTTGTATATATTAACATTTATGACATATGTTTAATACTTCAATATATTTTCTATACTTGTAGTATTCCTTCAATCCCTGAAACCAGGTTCAACATTTAATACAATCATTTCATTCAATCATTTAATACAGTCCACTTATCTCTCATCTACTTTGTTGCTCTATATTATTAGTTATATCTAATAATAATTCCAACATCAATTCTAAACACACACTATTTATATTGAGTATACCTTAGGGAATCAAATCCTACGTTGATTCTGAAATACGAAGGCTATTTTGATATACTGGCAATATTTCTACCAGCGACAAATCTTAGGCAATTTCGATTACACAGAAATTCCATTTGCAATAAACTCATTGCGAAATTACACAGGGCCTTTAAAAAAAAAGGGCTCTAGGTTAGGTAGAAAACTGAAAAATAATTGGGGTTTTTTTTTCGTAACGTGATCTGTATTAAAGATAATGGGCATTTGAACACAAAAAATTCATACAGACTTTTTACGATTTTGCCGAAACTAGTGGCAACATTGTAATGAAATTATATAGGAATATGTTTTAGATGCTAATATCGGGTGTTTTTTTTTAGAGTGATGGAACTTCAAATTGAAATAAAACAAATTTTAATTAAGATTGAAGACACTTTTTTTTATTCGAAAGATAATTTTATGACAATCATGTTTCAAAAATAATTTCTGGCACATGTCCACTACGACTGGCTCTGAGGTACCGCATTCGACCAGACCAATTTTGGACCACTGTTTCGAGTAATTCATGCCTTATTTCATCAATAACACGACTGTTGGCTCCCAAAGCGTCTATTGTTTCTGGTACATCAGCATAAACTAATGACTTGACATAACCCCAAAGTAAATAATCCTGGGTAGTTATGTCGCATGATCTTGGAGGCCAATTAATTTGACTATTTCTCGAAATAATGTTATCGCCAAATCTTTATTTCAATAAATCAATTGTTACATTAGCAGCATGATGTGTAGCAACATCTTGTTGGATCTAAAACACTTCTGGGTCGGTACCACTTAAATTTTGAAACAAATAATCATTGATCATCGATCTGTAACGAGCACCATTCACTGTAATATTAGCTCCAGCATAGTTTTTGAAGGAATATGGACCCATGATACCTCCCAGCGTGTAAAGCACACAATACGATTCATTTTTCAGGATGCAATGGAACCTGCAGAACTTCTTGTGGATTGTTTTCACTCCATATACAGCAATTTCGCTCGTTCAACCAGAAATGCGTTTCGTCACTAAACACAATTTTACGATAAAAAAGTGGATCAATTTCAAGCTGTTCTAGGGCCAAATCAACAGGCAAAAGACGCATATTATGGTCAAGTGGCTTTAGTTCTTGAACCAGTTGGATCTTGTATGGGTGTAGACCAAGATCTTGACGCAAAATTTCTGATGTGGTGAATGCATAGAGTCCAACTTGTTGTGAACGTCGACGAATAGACATCATCATTAACACAATGACAGCAGCGATATTTTTTCTGTACGTACAGTTATTTGTCTTGTTCTTGTTGCTGCATCGAGTAGAGAAAATATTGTCCGAAATCTATTGATAGTTCGAGTAATAAGCTGCTCTGATGGACGATTATGTAAACCATAAATTTCACGAAGTGATCTATAAGTTTGGCGAATAGAACACTGATTTTGAAAATAAATTTCAACAATTAGTAAACGTTGTTGCGGCGTGAGTCTTTCCATGACAATTTGTCAATGCTTTCTGAACAGAAACGTCAAAAAAACATGGCTTCTACCTTCTGTCAAATCACAGTTATCCCTATCGAAAGTTCTATCATTGTCAAAAACCCCGGATATTTTTCGGTATATTTGGTAGATATCAAATGCATCTTATTATATTCGTGGACATAAAGAATGAAACAATGAAGATTCAATTACAGAATTTGTTATTTTCATTGAAGAACCCGTCGTTACTGATTCCATAGAACAATTCTGCGAATAAAAATTCCATTTGTTCTCAATGATGTTCTCAAAAATGTCATCCCTGGAAGGATCCAATCCGACGAGTGATTTGTATTTGCGTAGACATAAAGAGCAAACACCATTTTCGCGACAAAGAATCCCTTTGTAACGTCCAGAAAAATAGGGGCGAACAGATAAAAGCGGTATCATCACAAAAAACTGGGTTTCTTCTCCTGCTACGAATTGAAATTTAAAGCAATCGAAATTCGCTTCTTCTCAAGTGACTGATTTCGGTTCAACGTGCTGAGCTCATCTCCTTATAATTATCTAGAAGGTTTATTGAGATGAAAGAACATTCCAACCGGTTGATGTGTAAAGTACCTTCGTTTCGAACCCTCAAGGCGCTGACGATTATTCGCCCAATCAGTCGATTTCATTTCGCTCCAGTCATTCCTCAGATGCCTAACCCAGTTTCAGATAAGAACAGACTCTCGAACAACTAATTCCAGTGTGTCAAATCTATCAATGACACGAGATTACATTGCTCGGCATGAAAATAAGCAGAAAAACCTGAGGTGGCCGGGACGTGAAAAGCGGGCTTCACTTTGACGCAGAGCCTTCCAAGCCTCAATTCTCGATTTCGGCTCATTATGAAATTCTGATGAACTCATGTTGATTGACAACATCAAGGTGCGTGTATTGTGGGCCAAATTATGAATATTGGACATTATTCATAATCAACAAATGAATTCTTCGAAACCTCTACAAATTCATTCCAAAAATCTCTGAAAAAACTTTCAAAATCTAAATTGAATAAAATGAATATTAACTGAAAATTACTACGAAAAAGTATTTGCATATTACAGAATAATAGCTGGAATTAATTCATCAGAACCTCTACAGATTTTAATCTGAATAAATCCCATGAAAACATTTAGAATTACATTTTAAAACATGTCCTAAGTACCCTGTATCACTTTGTAGACATATATATTATCATCACATGTGGTGAAAATTAACTAATAAAGAATCGAAAGAAATATATATTAATGATAAAATTATTTAGACATCACCTTATACATTATATATGTTTCGATTGGATATTAAAGAATCACAAGTTCATTCACCAAAAAATGTTCAACATATAATTAAAAAAATGCTTTTTTTATTATTATTATTCATTTTCCTTTTTAAAAGAATATATAGCACATTATCCAGAGAAAGAACCTGATACATTCGTACCCAAAACCTCATCAGTAAGGATTTATTCGTATAAACAGAATAATCATTCAAAAATATATAACAATACCTTCTTTAACACAACACGTTTCTGCAACAACTAACCAATTTTGGGGTAGGCATGGCCTAACCGAAAATTAGGTTATATCACAGAAATATACAATTAAAGAAGATACGACTTAGACTCTACATTCATATTTATTAATTTATTAGTTTATTCATTAGATACAGCAGCGATATTTTCTTCTGTACGTACAGTTCTTTGTCTTGTTGTTGTTGCATCGAGCAGAGAAAATGTTGTCCGAAATCTATTGATAGTTCGAGGAATAAGCTGCTCTGATGGACGATTATGTGAATAAAAAAGAATAGAAAGGCCTTTTACTTGATAGAAAAAATATAACAAAATTTGAATATTAAAACATATTGAAATATGTTTGTCTTCTACAATTTTAATTTCAAAAAATTTTTATTCAAAAACTTTTAGAATTAAATTTATGTCTACAACAAGCACTGCTTACATTTGATAGACGTATATAATCAAAACTCAATATATAATGTCAAATGGAATAAATAACCCAACAGATATACGAAAGTAAATAAAATTAATGAATAAATATTTAAAGGAGACAAATTTCAAAAATCTCTAAAAAATGTGTACTATATCTTCAAAAAACAAATATAATTCTAAGCAATCCCGTCTTCAGTCCTCATTTAATATTCCAAATAACGAAATCAAAAAACTAACCTGTATCTCTTACGTGTTAAAAGACTAAAGCTTCGAAACACAGATCAACTATATTATTCAAGATTGATCTATGTTCTAACAAAATCAAAGAACGGTGTGAGTTATTTTAAGGTTTATTTAAATTCATTGACATTCCATAATGAGATTTATTGAAGCCAAAATATAATTATATATTATATGTAAAATAAAATAGAATAGAAAGGCCTTTTACTTGATAGAAGAAATAAAACAAAATTTGACTATTAAAACATTTTGAAATATGTTTGTCTTCTACAATTTCAATTTCAGAAAATTTTTATTCAAAAACTTTTAGAATTAAATTTATGTCTACAACGAGCACTGCTTACATTTAATAGACGTATATAATCAAAACTCAATATATAATGTCAAATGGAATAAATAACCCAACAGATATACGAAAGTTATTAAAATTAATAAATAAATATTTAAAGGAGACAAAATTTTGTTTCTGGTCTTACCTTTAAGAACACCAATTGCCTTTTAAAAACATGAACACACTTGAAGGACTTCTCAAAGAATATAATTTATTTGAAATATTTAATATATTTAAATATTCGAATAAGTTATTTCAAAAATCTCTAAAAAATGTTCACTATATCTTCAAAAAACAAATATAATTCTAAGCAATTCCGTCTTCAGTCCTCATTTAATATTCCAAATATCAAAATCAAAAAACTAACCTATATCTCTCACGTGTTACACAATGAATTTAAATAAACCTTAAAATAACTCAGACTGTTCTTTGATTTTGTTAGAACATAGATCAATCTTGAATTATATAGTAGATCTGTGTTTCGAAGCTTTAGTCTTTTAACACGTGAGAGATATAGGTTAGTTTTTTGATTTTGATATTTGGAATGTTAAATGAGGACTGAAGACGGGATTGCTTAGAATTATATCTGTTTTTTGAAGATGTAGTGCACATTTTTTAGAGATTTTTGAAATAACTTATTCGAATATTTGAATATATTAAATACTTCAAATGAATTATATTCTTTGAGAAGTCCTTTAAGTGTGTTCATGTTTTTAAAAGCTAATTGGTGTTCTTAAAGGTAAGACCAGAAACAAAATTTTGTCTCCTTCAAATATTTATTCATTAATTTTAATTACTTTCGTATATCTGTTGGGTTATTTATTCCATTTGACTTTATATATTGAGTTTTGATTATATACGTCTATTAAATGTAAGCAGTGCTTGTTGTAGACATAAATTTAATTCTAAAAGTTTTTGAATAAAAATTTTTTGAAATTAAAATTGTAGAAGACAAACATATTTCAATATGTTTTAATATTCAAATTTTGATTATGTGAATCATAAATTTCACGAAGTGCTCTATAAGATTGGCGAATAGAACACTGATTTTGAGAATGCATTTCAACAATTTGTAAACGTTGTTGCGGCGTGAGTCTTCCCATGATAATTTTTCAATGCATACTGAACAGAAATGTCAAAACAACATGGCTTTTACCTTCTTTTAAATCACAGTTATCCCTATCGAAAGTTCTATCGCTCTAAATAAAACACTCGATAGATAGCACCATCTCCCGAAATTCTCACCCATATTTTCCCAATTGGATGTTATTTGGAGGCTAAATAAAAACAATCAATAAAGTATATCTACATATCTTTCACCTAATGTATTATGTTTGTTCTCGAGAATACATAGGTTATCATCGAAATGAACGGAAAGCATTGAAACAGGAAGAACATTAAGCTTCAATTATCTCGAAACTCTCTCAGAAAAACATCCGATGATGTATACTCAAAACTTGAATTGTTAATAGTCTCCAGAGGTAATGGAAAGGCAGAATTAATCCCCTGTGAGAGATGATAATCAACCTTCGAGAGGACGTAAGGTAATTGATTCATGAGCATAAGAAGATTGTTAATTTGGGAATATGTCCTCTTAAACAGAATTCCATCTGTAGTCGAGACAACATATTTTTAAATTTTGAATTGAACGAGCACTTAGCGAGTATTTCGATTTCATAAAGAAATACTGAAATAACGAATTCAAAAAAGAATTAATGGAGTTTCAGAAACCATTCGAAGGGGATGAAAAATTGAATTGTTGGCTCATTATTTCTCACTGTCAAATAAAATACCCTTGTCAATCTCATTTTGACAATACTGAAATTCAAATACCCCTTGTTGGAAAAGCTGAAGAAGACTGGGCCATCAACATGACTCCACGGTGGTCATAGTAACGAATAATTGCCTCTGTAAGGGCAATTGTGACAGAAGACTCAATCTCCATTATAAAAGGATATATTTCATATTCAAAAATAATTTTGCGGAAGTATATCTCTGGTAATAATGAAACAATTAACAACAACTTTGAAGGAAGAAAAACTGTGTATTTTTGGTGTAATAAAAATTCACAAAGAAATAATCATCTCATTCGAACACAAGTGATCGAAATGGTCCAAAGAGCACTCAGATGAACTGTTTAATTCTGCGTTCGTTTGTAAAGCAAATTCACGAATCACTTGAAAGTCCGAGATTGAAAGATGTAATATAAAAGCAGTATTAAGTTGGACCTCCTTGAGAAACCTCATGAATTTTGTATTCGATAATTTCCTCCTTTTGTGTACTTGTTGAAATTAATTGCTTCTGCATCAGACTAGTGATGTTAACGAGATATGAGCGCCGACTTTACTGAACATTTCAATTTTTTGGTTCATTTTTGGATGCAATCTACGTAATGAGCTGTGCTTTGTAACAGAGTGTTTCCTTTGTGTTTCACAAATCACGAGGAATCATTAATTTGTATTCTACTTATAAACCCTCGTTATTTCTTGAATGTCTGGATTGTAAATAACCTGAGAAAAACTGGTGGTGATCCAATATCGATATGAAAAAAGCATTTTGAAAAATTGATGATTAAAGTAAAACAACTTTATTACCGCTAATTTATTTAACTTCACAACAATTGTTTCGTCATGAACATGACTTCGTCAGGTGAGTATGATACTAACTATATACATTCTGTCAAGAAAGTACCGGGAATTATCGATTTAAATCTGGCGGGGCAATGAGGCAGGTAAAAATTATTTTTCCTAGGTTGGTACCACTGTCCTTAATTACTATGCCAAGCTTGAGCGGGATCTGTCAACTAGTGTGTTTGCAACAGCTGATTAAGTCAGTCGATGTCAGAGTACGTGCCGATTTTTACTATGGGTGATTACGTTGAGCAAAGAATTTGTTTAAAGTTTTGTGCTGCAAATGAATTTTCGTGTGCCGATGCATTGAAAATGTTGCAAAAGGCCTCTGGTGATAATGCTCTATCGAAAACTCGTGCATATCAGTGGTACAGAGCCTTCAAGGACGGTCGTGAAGTGGTCGCCCATCGACGGCTTCGATCGAAGATAACGTCGATAAAATTAAGGAAAGGGCGCTGGAAAACCGTCGTGCCAGCTTGAGAGAGATAGCACATGATCTTAAGATATCCCACGAGTCCGCACGTACGATTTTGATTGATATTTTGGGCATGAGAAAGGTGGCCGCACGACTCGTACCGAAAGACCTGAATTTTCTTCAAAAACGTCATCGCAAATAGGTTGCTTCAGACATGCTGGATCGCTGTAATTCCGATTCTACATTCATGGAACGCATTATAACTGGTGATGAGACCTGGGTCTACGAGTACGATATGCAAACAAGCCAGCAATCATCGGAATGGGTGGCAAAAAATGAGCCGAAACCGAAAAAACCACGCCAAAGCCGCTCGAAAATGAAGGTGATGCTCATTGTTTCCTTTGATATCCGTGGCGTGGTGCACTACGAATTCATTCCAATTCGTAACCTAGGTGTTATGAAACGTTTGCGTGAGCTTATCCGTAAGAAGCGGCCAAATTTGTGGGGAACAACTCATGGATTTTGCATGACGATAACGCGCCTTCTCACCGAGCTACGATTGTGACTGACTTTCTCGCCAAAAACTCAACAAACGTGCTTCAGCAACCACCGTATTCGCCGGATTTGGCTCCCTGCGACTTTTTCCTCTTCCCAAAACTAAAATTGCCCCTTCGTGGCACCCGTTTTGAGTCGATTGAAGCCATAAAACAAAATTCGGCGCGAGAGCTAAGGTCCATCCCGGAAAGCGCCTATAAAAAATGTTTCGATAATTGGAAGTGCCGTTGGCATAGATGTATTGGAGCAAATGGAGCCTATTTTGAAGGCGACCCAATAAATTTTGACGATTAAATGTAAAAATGTTGTTTTAATTGAAAATTCCCGGTACTTTCTTGACAGAGTAGTATTTTATAGTGAGTTCTTTAAATATTCAAAATGTACAGAAAAAAAGGTAGTAATTTATTTTATTATTACACAAAGTTTCAGAAAGGTTGAGACAGGGGGATTTATTGAGGTCCGTCTGGTCGTTTAGAAGAATCTGATTTTTAATGTATTTGTTAATTTCGAGGGCTTCTAGATGGTTCAACCTGAGGTTCTTGTTTTCTAGGTGTACGATTTTGTAGTTATTTTCAAAATCATGTCCTGTCTCGAAAAGATGGTCAACATATGTTGAATTGCCGTTTTTTCCAAGATATGCTTTCTGGTGTTCACGTATCCTAGTGCCGAAAGATCTACCTGCCTGACCAACGTATACAGATGGACAAGTACCGCAGTTTAACCTATATTCCAGACTCCAGACTTTTTGTTTTTGATTCTTCAACTGGTATGCAAGGAAACAATTTTACACGAAAGAAATGAGTTTAGCATTATTCGGAATATATGTATTTTTTATTTTCTCTATCAGGTTATATGAATTTTTAATGGCCAATTTTGGTTGAAAATTTGTTTCTTTCTGAATAATTTTGATGAGATCTTTCGATAATTCATATGAAGGTGCTGTGATGTATGAAACTACTAGTCTAATAGGTTTATTTTCTTTATGTAATTTTATAAGGGAATACATATTTGGTGGTTGTGGGTTCATTAACTTTAGTTTATAAATTGTGGTATCTAGAAAAACTAGACAATAACTACAAAATCTTACACCTAGAAAACAAGATTCTTAGGTTGAACTACCTAGAAGCCCTCGAAATTAATTTAAAAATCAATTGCTGTTCGTTAGTCTCACTAAAACTCGAGAACGGCTAAACGAATTTTTCTTATCTTGGTCTTGAAATGATCGTGAAGGTCTAGGGAAGGTTTAAAAGGTGAGAAAAATTCGAATAATTGCCGGGAAAACCCTAAAAACAGCCGTTTTCTGTTTCCCATACAAACGTGTTCTAACGTAACTGAAGTAATTAAGAAACCATTATATCCCACTTAAGATATGAGCAAAATCCCGAATATTGAAATTCCCAGTATTATTTTATTGGGCATTAGTATAATACTGGGAATTTCAACATTCGGGATTTTGCTCATATCTTAAGTGGGGTATAATGGTTTCTTAATTACTTTAGTTACGTTAGAAAACGTTTATATGGGAAACAGAAAAGGGCTGTTTTTAGGGTTTTCCCGGCAATTATTCGAATTTTTCTCACCTTTCAAACCTTCCCTAGACCTCTACGATCATTTGAAGACCAAGATAAGAAAAATTCGTTCAGCCGTTCTCGAGTTTTAGCGAGACTAACGAACAGCAATTGATTTATATATATATATATATATATATATATATATATATATATATAGATTGAGGCAGTACGAAGTCTGCCGGGTCAGCTAGTATACAATAAAAAACAGATTCTCCTAAACGACCAGACGGACCTCAATAAATCACCCTTACTAAACTTTTTCTGAAACTTTGTGTAATAAAAAGAAAACAAATTACTGTAAATTCCCACTCCTTCTTTTTCTGCACATTTCGAATATTTAAAGAACTCAATCTCAAATATATAGATAGTATCATACACACCTAACGAAGTCATGTTCATGAAGAAACAATTGTTGTGAAATTAAATAAAGTAGAGGAAATTAGTTGTTTTACTTTAATCATCAAGATGTATTTCCGACAAGTAGAGACCGATACAATTAAACATTTTGAAAAATTCTGTTACTTTATATTCAGTTTTACCCAATAAATTTTCTTCTATTCGATGAAGGGATTGTTCCCTACATTCACCAAGAATTTGAGAGTTATCTGGTTTGTTAACAGTGCTCCATTCTGTCATTTTAACCCAAGTGTATTCTGCTATTGCCATAATTGATAAGAATTTGAGCGTAGAATCTTCTTAAAGTTTGCATTGCGAAAGAAATTCAATGTGCAGAAGTGCTAAAGATGTTCAGTTACGTGAATCGATTTTATGAAAAAGACGTACGCATATGTACGTATACCCTTAATTGAAAAATATATAAAAGAGAAAGTATTTTAATTTCCACAAAAATGTTCATAATACAGCCACGATGTGGCTTCTCCAGGTATGTTTCACCACGTTTCACCACGATGTGGCTTCTCCAGGTATCTACATTCTACTGGCTGATGGTGACCAAAGTAATCGAGTTTAAATACAGTGTTAGGTACGTGACAAAATAATGGAAGAAAAAGTAATAAAAACTCTAGATGTTTATCGGAGTTTGCCGCTAAAAAATTTCATTAGGGAAAGATATTCAGTAATGGAGACTTCTCAATATCTGTTTGTTCGTTCAAAAATCGTTCGTTCAAAATATCTGTAATGTAAGAAATTCTGAAAGGGCTATTCTAGAACTTTTGTTTTCAACGTGGATAGTTTCATTGTTACTGTTGAAATTATGCTTGAATTCCTTAGATTATCGCATCTATGAACCAGCCAAGGGGATCACATGCACGCTTTATTACCATATAATACCAAGGATGTATCAGTTTATTGTATTTATTTACTTTGAATAAAGTCATAATTATTATTATTGTATCGATTACTTAACATCCCACATTTATAATTCATTATAGATAAGAATGAAATAGATTATATTTAGACATTTTCGCCGATCTTTCTGAGGCCTTCTATGCTGTTTCTCATGAAAAGTTGTTGTATAGATTCGGCAACTGTGGTTTCAGAGGAAATATTCACGGCATACTACCGAAGGTTATTCGACAGATAGAATGCAGAAAGTGCATATCGATGGGGAGTTGATTGAACCAATGCATGTGACGTTCAGGATGCCTCAGGGTTTAGTGCTCGGATCACTGTTGTTCGCGCTGTATTTGAATGATTCTTGAAATCCGAGGCTGAGGATGACTTTCAGTTTCAAGAAGAATGCTTTTGGTTTAATATATTGACTATGAACTCATTGAAAACCAGGTACTTGCCTTTTTATTATAATGGATTACCGCATGTGGGACCTTTGGTAATCAGTTCAGGTTCGCATACTCCAGAAGTGGACTCTATAAGATATTTATTTATAGTTTTACAATTGATCGACATCTTCAGTGGGACCTATATATTACATGCGTGGTGAATAATTCAAGGGATATATTATATAAGTTGAAAGATAACCTTGACTTGAGACATCTCAAGTGGTGTAGTTTGCGTTGGTACAGTCACAGCTGACTTATGGAATTATGGAATGAGGTGACGTGAATAATATACAGCTCTAAAACTTAAATGTTATCCAGAGATTATATAAGAAATGGTGCAAAATTCAAACTTCAAATAACCCTTGTTGGAAAAACTGATGAATAGTAGGCTATCAACATGACTTCATTGTCATAGTAAAGAATAATTGCAACTGGCAAGTGTGACAGAAAACTCATTCTTCATCATAAAAGGATACCTTTGACATTAAAAAATAATTTCGGGGAAGTGTACTCCTAGAATAATGCGAAAATCAACAACAACTCTGGAGGAAGAAAACTGTGTATTTTTGATGTAATGAAATTTCACAAAGAAGTAATCATCTCCTTCGAAAACAAGTGATCGAAATGGATCAAAGAGCTCTCAAATGAACTGTTCAATGCTGCGTTCGTTGGTGAAGCGAATTCACGAATCACTTGAAGGGCCGAGATTGAAGTGAATGATAATCACCTCTGAACTTCAAATTTTATCCAGAGGTTATGTATAGTAGGCCATTTAATTTTCTACTCAAAATATTTAATTTATAGGATTTTTGTTAACAATTTATATTTATTGGATTTTCTTATCTCATTTGGATGTTTTATAATGAATGTTTATTTTATATGTCGTTTGATATACGTTGTGCTTATATGACATTAATTTAATTCCTGAAGTTATAATATTGAATATAATTTTTTGTAATTGAATATGTAGTAGGCTGAAAGAATAAATCTGTAAATATTAATATAATTAAAAAAATTTGTATACCTTCTGTCAAGTATAAACCTCCATTTATTTTATTTTCTTCATAATGTATAATCATTTGGTTTCCTTAACATTCTTTATACAGATGTCCTTGTGCTATAAGAGAGGACGTTGAATTGCCGGTTAATCTTTGAGATCTATTGTAAACCACAGAACTATTTGTTTGAGGTCATATGGGACACCATTTAAATGTTCAGTGTTCATTTGTCAATATGCTTTCTGGATAGTTAAGGTGAGTAAATTTTTTTTGCTGATTGATGTTACATTTTTTTTTAAATGTGATTGGGTACTGACGAGCAAAATCTCTATGTTTTACTACCAATAAAAAGATATATTACACATTTTCTTGTGACTCGAGTTTCGGGAAATGAACTATCCCATCATCAGACAACTAGAAAATGTGTAATACATCTTTTTATTGGTAGTAAAACATAGTAATTTTTATAATTTGTTTTAATTATGACCAACTACCAAATAGTAACGGCTGAAACAATTCAGAGCAAAATCTCTCTTAAACCGCGATTTTTAGTAATGTTTTTACATATCTTGAGATTTTCCAAAAAGTAACTTAGTGAGATATTCAATAATATTGAATATTCTAAGTAAGATAGTTTTATGATGAAATTCTAAGGATTATGTCAAACATTTTTGAAAGATTTCTGTTTTCATAAGAGGGATGAGCAGAAACAAAATCTTGTCTACTCAAAATATTTAATTCGTAGGTTTTTTGTTAACAATTTATATTTATTGGATTTTGTTATCTCATTTGGATGTCTTATAATGAATGTTTATTTTATACGGCGTTTGACATAAGCGGTGCTTATTATAACATTAATTTAATTCCTGAAGTTGTAATATTGAATATAATAGTCTAAGATCCGAATCTAAATGACCTTCACCGAGCTGATAATAGAATAAACTTATATATATATATATATATATATATATATATATATAAGTATATTAGAAAATTTATCAAAAATGGGTTTCCAAAAAAAATCCTGGACAAAATATTTTTAATTATTTTTTTAAAAATGATTTTTCATTATATGTTGCCACATCAAGATAATAAGAAAATTTTATACTGGACTTGAAGTATAAAACATATAGAATGTGCTAACGTAGGGTTGTCTATAATTTAGCTGGACAAACTGCTAGGTTGTCAGGTATAAACAGGTATGACGATGCAAGTTACTTTCATTTGTTATGATAATAGAAAAAAATTATATCAGCATAAGCGCTGTTTTATTACGAACACGTTGATATAGGGTTGTCTGCAAAAAATTTGGTCCTAATAGGGGTTTGCGAATTTTAAAGATTTTAATTTCAACGCGTGTGAAAATGAGTTACAGAGAGATCCGAGGTAAGTATAATGTGTAATAATAAAGGACCGAACATCGCACTCGTTTCTGATGGGGCCTGGAATATAAAAAAGTGCGCATGCTCGGCACCATGGAAGGCAGGGTTCCTTTATTATTACACATTATACTTACCTCGGATCTCTCTGTCACTCATTTTCACACGCGTTGAAATTAAAATCTTTAAAATTCGCAAACCCCTATTAGGACCAAATTTTTTGCAGACAACCCTATATCAACGTGTTCGTAATAAAACAGCGCTTATGCTGATATAAATTTTTTTCTATTATCATAACAAGTGAAAGTAACTTGCATCGTCATACCTGTTTATACCTGACAACCTAGCAGTTTGTCCAGCTAAATTATAGACAACCCTACGTTAGCACGTTCTATATGTTTTATACTTCAAGTCCAGTATAAAATTTTCTTATTATCTTGATGTTGCAACATATAATGAAAAATCATTTTTAAAAGAATAATAAAAATATTTTGTCCAGGATTTTTTTTCAAAACCCATTTTTAATAAATTTTCTGATATACTACTATTTATTATAAAATAAGTTTATTCTATTATCAGCTCGGTGAAGGTCATTTAGGTTCGGATCTTCTACTATAATTTTTTGAAATTAAATATGTAAAAGGCTAACAGAATATATCTGTAAATATTAAAATATTGAAAAAATTTTATATACCTTCTATCAAGTATGAACCTTCATTTATTTTATTTTATTATAGTAGGCCACTTACGTTTTCCAATTATAATTTGTATGTGGAATCCGATGTTCTCGATGTGAAATAACTTTTCTGTTTGAATAAGCTCATCAATATGAGGTAATTTAAAAATAACTACCCACCCTATTTTTCACAGCTACAACACTTACCTCATTGCCAGAAGACTATAGGCGAGCTTCACTGGGACTTTGTGGATTGGAACTCCACAGTCAACTTTCTATAGACATGAAGAGGATGAATAGTATTAACTTATTCAAGACGAAGACAAAAATGTGGATATCTCCTACGGAATGGAAAAACTGCATAAGTCATACGCATTATACTTTGACATTACAGCAATGCACTGAAGATCAGCCAAAAATCTCTGAAAAATGTTTATTTGCTGCTTATGCCTGACGATCAACAAAACTTATTCGGCTGTATTTGAGTTTTGAACTCTAATACAGATGCAAGTTGCACTGTATCGATTGAAAAGACTTTCTGTTCATCCCATACTGCTTATCATATTTCGGAATAAATATCCGCCGATTCAATTAATTCCTACCGTCAAGTAAGTGCTTTCATAAGTTTTTGCTGAAAAGGAATTCCACTCCAGTCAGTTAATGGACGAGTTTTCCAGGGAAAAAATTGCCGATGACCGAAGTATAGGGTTGCATGCTGCAAAATCCATCATCGCCTGCTCACATCGACGTAAGCCGAACCCAGTCCATATTGGCCCAAATTTCAGGCTCAATTAGTTCAGCTATGATAAACTTCTTGGTAATATAATCTTATTGGGAATATTTGCCGAAGTGCTCTTCCTTCTAATCGAACACGGCAATTAGAAGTGAACCTAGCGATATTGTTCGGGTTGGATTTCCTCAGAATATCAGGAAGCCTTGTTCAAACTGGTTAACTATATAATTAACTTTCGACATCGAGTGTGAACTTCCGGAAGATGTTCAGTTTTCTTGTTGGATATCAAAGATTATTATTCCAAGGCTGAGCTCGTGCCTGTTCTAGGTATGAAGTTCTAAAATCCACTTTACATGTATTAATTATGAGTTGATACATGCATGTTGATACAGCATGCATACCTTTCCTTATCCCTGAAAATGGTGCTTATATACTTTAATACTAATTGGGAAGTTTTCAGTCGGTTACGAACCTACTCGAAATCTTACATTTCTTTATCACCACGCCCAACTTTCAGATCGGAAAAAATACTATGTGATAAAAACAAATTTTAATCCTTCGAAGCTATGACCACATCTAAACGTCTGAACGTCAGCCAATCAGACGTTCACGAATCCGTTAAGGCCCTGTATTTTCAGACCACTGAAGACACTGAGTAGCTAGAAACCCTGCAGTTCTCGAAATTGTCTTGGAGATAAGTAACGATTCATCTTACAACTAAGGAAACTTCGTGAATTTCAACAGTGAGACCCAAACAATGACGAATTCTGGTGCACCCTACGAATTTTTACCGCATTTATATCGGGGGTTTTTTTTAGAGTGGTAGAATTTTAAATTGAAATAAAACACATAAATTAAGATTGAAGCCAAAATTTTTTTTTAAAGATAATTTTATGACATTTATGTTTTAAAAATAATTTCCGGCATATGTCCACCATGACTAACTCTGAGAAACCGCATTCGATCAGACCAATTTTGGACCACTTTTTCGGGTAATTCAGGCCTCATTTCATCAATAACACGAGTTATGTTGGCTTCCAAAGCGTTTTGTTTCTGGTTCATCAGAATAAACCAATGACTTGACATAACCCCAAAGAGAATAATCCAGTGGAGTTATGTCGCATGATCTTGGAGGCAAATTAATTGGACCATTTCTCGCAATAATGTTATCGCCAAATCTTTCTTTAAATAAATCAATTGTTACGGTAGCAGCATGAGGTGTAACAGCATCTTGTTGTAACCAAAACACTTCTTTCGATACCATTCTAATTTTGAAACAAATAATCATTGATCATCGATCTGCAACGAGCACCATTCACTGTAACAGTAGCTCCAGCATCGTTTTAAAGAAAATATGGACCGATGATGCATCCACTGTGTAAAGCACACCATACAGTGCATTTTCAGGATGAAGTGGAACCTGCAGAACTTCTTGAAGATTGTTTTCAGTTCATATACGGCAATTTTGCTTGTTTACATAGCCGTTCATCCAGAAATGAGCTTCATCACCAAACACAATTTCACGATAAAAAAGTGGATCAACTTCAAGCTGTTCTAGAGCCCAATCAGCAAACAAACGACGCTTATTATGGTCAAGTGGCTTTAGTTCTTGAACCAGTTGGATCTTGTTTGGGTGTAGACCAAGATCTTTACGCAAAATTTTCCATGTGGTGGATGCACAGAGTCCAACTTAGTGTAAACGTCGATGAATCGACAAATGTGGATCATCATTAACACTATGAGCTACAGCAGCGATATTTTCTTCTGTACGTACAGTTCTTTGTCTTCTTGTTGTGGTTGCATCGAGTAGAGAAAATGTTGTACGAAATCTATCGATAACTCGACGAATAAGCTGCTCTGATGGACGATTATGTGAACCATAAATTTCACGAAGTGCTCTATAAGTTTGGCGACTAGAATACTGATTTTGATAAATTTCAACAATTTGTAAACACTGTTGCAGCGTGAGTCCTTTCATGATAATTTGTCAATGCTCACTGAACAGAAATGTCAAAACAACATGGCACCTTCTGTCAAATCACAGTTAGCCCTATCGAAAGTTCTATCACTCTAAAAAAAAACACCCGATAGCTTGATGAACATTGTCCATTTCAATATAAATTCTGTTGATATTTTCGTCGAATTCCTGTCTCATTTCCATAGATCTGACGACCACAATAAAGCAACCTAATTAGAAACTCCAACGCGTTTTGTACGTTGATAAGTAAGTAACCCTCATTTGTATATTTGATTGTTGATTGACATTTACTGCACGGTAATTCATCGTAAAGTTAAAGAACAATTTTTGATTTAAGAATAATTGTTTTGTCGTATCACGACTTCTTCAGAAAAGCATTGCTCATAATTGTAAAATTCAGAAAAGGTCTTAAATGCAGAAACCTGTGTAGCAAAATAGAGAAATGGGAAATATTTTGATAATTACAAAAAAAGCATCGACTTAATGTAGTTTCACACGAACTAAAAGTACCTTACATTTGAGAAAAACATGAAGATTAAAAATATTGACTTTCCTTTTATAAGAGGTCATATCTTCTCTCTTCATAACCAGGAGTAATCCATCATCATAATTGGAACTTTTCAGGAAAAATGACAGATGTGAATGGGGGAAATGAATGTTCATTGGCATTCGGGCACCAAGCCATTTGTAGGCATCTATTAGTTCATTAACTAACTATTTGTAGTTTGCACCCACTTTGTTGCCCAAATATTGCCTGGTATGCATCTCTGCAAACATTAACACCGTCAAGCAATTTTCTGATTTGTGGTTCAATAAAAATGCCTTTCTTTAATCTGGCATCACTCAGCTTGAGAAAGACCTGTTTAAAATATTTGAATCCATCACATCTTCAGAAAAGGAGGAAGAAGGATATTTTTGGGGTCTACAGAACGTGTAAACTTAACATTCTATGATCCTGGTTGAAATTCACTTCTTTCTGGCAAAATTTTTGTTATACAATGCTGATTTTCGGCAACGACTGTATCATAAACAAAAAAAACAGCTTTATTTTGTAAAAACTTTCTGATTATTTAAATATTTTAATATAAGCCTTCTACATATTTAATTCCAAAAGATTATATTTAATGATTATAGCTTCTGAAAATAAATTAAAATAATGTCATATAAGTACCACTTATATCAAATGACATATAAAATAAACATTCATTATAAGACATCCGAATGGTATAACAAAATCCAATAAATAAAAATTATTAACCAAAATCTTATAAATTAAATATTTTGAATAGACAAAATTTTGTTTCTGCTGATCATTCTTATGAGAACCAATATCTTTCAAAAATATCCAACATAATCTTAAGAATTTCATCATAAAACTATCTTACTTAGACTATTCAATATTATTGGATATCTAACTAAGGTACTTTATATAAAAACTCAAGATTTGTAAAACATTACTGAAAAACAAGTTTTAAGATGGACTTTGCTTCTTCAGTATTCAAATAATTCATATTCAATAAATATAACATCAATTAACAAAAAATATTTACTTACCCTTCAATCTTCCTGAAATAGTTCTGCCGAAATGAAACCTTTAAATGTAGTGAGGACGGTTCACTACATACAAAAATATATCTGTGGTTTAACCTTGATCTAGAAGATTGAAAGACAATTTAACGGCCTCTGCTATAGCACAAGGACTATCTGTATAAAGAATGTTAAGGAAACCAAATAATTATATATTATGAATAAAATAACATAAATAGAGGTTAATTCTTGATAGAAGGTATATAAAATTATTTAAATATTTTAATATTAGCCTCCTACATATTTAATTCCAAAAGATTATATTTAATGATTATAACTTCTGAAAATAATTTTAAATTTTTAAATAATTTTATATACCTTCTATCAAGAATTAACCTCTATTTATGTTATTTTATTTATAATATATAATTACTTGGTTTCCTTACCATTTTTTATACAGATAGTCCTTGTGCTATAGCAGAGGCCAAGATCAAGGTTAAACCACAGATATATTTTTGTTTGTAGTGAACCGTCCTCACTACATTTAAAGGTTTCATTTCGGCAGAACTATTTCTAGAAGATTGGAGGATAAGTAAATATTTGTTGTTAATTGATGTTATATTTATTGAATATGAATTTGAATATTAAAACAAATTGCAATATGTTTATCTTCTACAATTTTAATTTCAAAAAAATGTTTATTCAAAAAACTTTTAGAAATAAATTTATGTCTACACAAGCACCGCTTACATTTAATAGACGTATATAATCAAAACTCAATATATAATGTCAAATGGAATAAATAACCCAACAGATATACGAAAGTAATTAAAATTAATAAATAAATATTTAAAGGAGACAAAATTTTGTTTCTGGTCTTACCTTTAAGAACAACAATTGCCTTTTGAAAACATGAACACACTTAAAGGACTTCTCAAAGAATATAATTTATTTGAAATATTTAAATATTCGAATAAATTATTTCAAAAATCTCTAAAAAATGTGCACTATATCTTCAAAAAACAAATATAATTCTAGACAATCCCGTCTTCAGTCCTCATTTAATATTTCAAATATCAAAATCAAAAACTTAAGCTATACCTCTCACGTGTTAAAAGACTTAAGCTTCGAAATACAGATCAACTATATAATTCAAGATTGACCTATGTTCTAACAAAATCAAAAAACAGTGTGAGTTATTTTAAGGTTTATTTAAATTCATTGACATTCTATTATGAGATTTATTGAAGCCAAAATATAATTATATATTATATATAAAATAAAAATAGAAAGGCCTTTTACTTGATAGAAGAAATATAACAAAATTTGAATATTAAAACAAATTGAAATATATTTATCTTCTACAATTTTAAAATTGTAGAAGATAAACATATTTCAATTTGTTTTAATATTCAAATTTTGTTATATTTCTTCTATCAAGTTAAATGCCTTTCTATTTTATTGAATATGAATTATTTGAATACTGAAGAAGCAAAGTCCATCTTAAAACTTGTTTTCATTAATGTTTTACATATCTTGAGTTTTTATATAAAGTACCTTAGTTAGATATCCAATAATATTGAATAGTCTAAGTAAGATAGTTTTATGATGAAATTCTTAAGATTATGTTGGATATTTTCGAAAGATATTGGTTTTCATAAGATTGATCAGCAGAAGCAAAATTTTGTCTATTCAAAATATTTAATTTATAGGATTTTGGTTAATAATTTTTATTTATTGGATTTTGTTATACCATTCGGATGTCTTATAATGAATGTTTATTTTATATGTCAATTGATATAAGTGGTACTTATATGACATTATTTTAATTTATTTTCAGAAGTTATAATCATTAAATATAATTTTTTGGAATTAAATATGTAGAAGGCTAATATTAAAATATTTAAATAATTTTATATACCTTCTATCAAGAATTAACCTCTATTTATGTTAAAACTTTCTGAAGTCCCATTAAAATTCCTTTAACTTTTAAGTCCCCACATATCTGCCATTCATACGTGTCATAGTGAATTTTATCCAAAGTGCGTATATTTTCGTTACTTTTTTTCATCGTCACTGAATGGACAACCGGTATAGAGGTATAGAGGAAAAGGAACTGTTCTTTTTTGTACTCCTCTGAAGATGGTCGAAAGACCGACACACGTGTCAGGATTCTGAATAAATCGTGAAACATAAAAACTGTGTGAATTATTTTGAACAAAACTGAAATTAATTATCGTGTCCTCATCACAGGACATCTACTTTTGAAAGAAGTTTCAGTTACAACATTTACAGTATAGCGACATTCCTGATGAATTTAAACTGTTAAATCAAGCTGGGTTCAAGATGAAGATCAAAACTTATCTCCTCGATTCCTCGTCAACATGATGTCTTGATTGTCTCTATGAATTATTTTTGCTGATATGCTCATTTTTTTTTTGTATGCATTCATTTTTTTTCTCATTTTTGATTAAGTTATATTCAAATGTACATTTTGTAGACTACAAGGGTTAAGTGTTAGAGCACCTTTGGGTGAACTTTCCCTTGAGGTTTCTAGTGAAATAAAGACATTTATTATTATTATTATTACTATTAGAATGTCGGCACGTCAAAGAAGAATGGTGAACAGATGTTACACTTATTTAAATATTTCGAAAATTTTGAATTTACATAGATCCGTAGAGTCATTCATTATTTTCAGGTTATTTTATTGTGAACTAATTTGAAAATTTCAACAGATTCTAAATAATCGAGTTTCTTTCCTTTTGATTCTACATGTAAAATTTTATCTATTGCCGGAAAAGGATGGCCGTTTTCTGAACAATGAGTGGCAAAAGTAGAGGTTTGTTCATTTTTCATGAAATTCATTTTATGTTCGTTGAACCTCGTCTTGAAGGAACGTCCTGTCCGTCCTATATATTTATTACTGCACGTCGAAAAGGAGAGCTCATAAACTCCGGATTTATATGTTTGGAGTTGGGTCCTTTGCATTAAATAATACGGACGATAAATTATTTTGTGTTTTGAAAGTATTATTAACATCTAATTTTGAAAAACTATTGGCTACTTTTCGACTCATGCTACCGAAGTACGATAAAGAAACGAATTTTCTGTTTTCTTCTGTTTTTATTATGGGATTAAGTTGGTTTGTAATCTGTATTTTAGATTGTTTCTTTCGAATTAGGTTATCTATTATATTGGGGTTGAAACCGTTGTTCGCAGCTATTGATTTCATAGTTTGGACTTCAGCTTCGCGGTTATTTTTTTATGAGAGTAATGCGGAAGCTCTATGGATCATCGATTGATACGCTGACATTTTCTGTGAATATGGGTGATTGGAGTCTCTAGGAAAACATATATCAGTGGATGTGGGTTTTCTGAACACGTTAAATTCTATTTTACTACATGAGTGTGATATCGAGAGGTCTTAAAATGTAATTATATTGTTTGATTTTCTTCTGATTTGAATTTAATTTTTGGGTGAATATTATTTTAGATATTCAAAAATTGACTCAGTTGTTTGGATGTTCCGGAAATACAGGTGAGTATATTGTCTACGTATCTGTGCCAGAAAAGAATATTCACGGGTAATTTTAAATTGAAGATTTTATTTTCTATTTCGGACATAAATATATCTGCAAGGAGTAGACTCATTGGCGAACGCACAGCTAGGCCGTTTAATTGTTCATATATTTTATTGTTAGATTGAAAATAAATTTGGAGCAGGCATTATTCTAAAGGGGCGATGAAATCACTGTATATCACGGCATTTACATGTGACTTTTCAAGAATTTCTGGAGCTAAATGAATCCTATCATTTTTCGGTATATTTGGAAACATATTGTCTACATACAGGAATTAAATAATATTTAAATAAGGTTATTCTGATTCTCACAAATTTTTATTGATATGTTCACAACAATTGTTTCGCTATCACATTAGCATCATCAGGCAAGATCACATTTTGAATAACTGTTATTCAATTGTTGTGAACATATCAATAAAAATTTGTGAACATCAGAATAACCTTATTTAAATATTATTCAATATGGATTTTCACCAAGTAAGGACTGATACAATTCAATATACAGGAATTATTTGGTAAAGTAAAATTTCTTAATTTCGTTTTTAATTCTATAGAATTTTTATTGTGTATTTCGAAGTGAAATTAGTAAGTTCTTTAAAAATTCCATTTAATTCTTTCTCTATTTATAGGTAGGGCTACTAATGAAGGAAACAACTGGGCGAATCTTCTTTGTGAGTTTCTATTAGTCGGTAAAGTTTTGTGGCCTGGATTCATATTCATGAAATGATGATTTGAGTTGAACAAAGAGATGTCTGACAAAGTTTTTCTCAATGATTTTTGAATTTTAGTCGTTGGGTCAACGGGAATTTCTACGTTATCTTGATTTCTAATGAAATCATTCATTTTTTCTATGTACTTCGACCTTGAAAGTATAACTGTGGCATCTGATTTATCTGTTTTGGTGACAGCAGGATCATCAGATTGAGTCAGTTCTGCATACAGTAGCTTGACATAATGTTGTACAGTATCATCTATTGATCCAAACAATTTCCTCCTTATTCCTTTTTGTGATGTATTGTTTCAGTATCTTCATTGTTTCAATCATCTTGGGAGTTATTTGCCAATACATCAGTATCATCGGCATTGTTGATCATCTCCTCATTCATTATCAGACCCTCCGTGAAGAATTTTCAAGAAATTTCTTAGATCAAACTTGTAGAGGTTTCGGAAAATTAATTCATCTATTATCCGTACTATTCCTATATTAGAAAGCAATTAATTTTTTGGGAGATAAAAACATTATATCGAAGTGGTTATATGTCCAAACGTTAACAGGAAATCCAGGGAAAAAAATTGTTTTCTGAATGCAGAAAATGAAGAACCTAATTGTCTCTGTTGAGTAAAAAAATTTCAGTAGGTCCAAATACTCATCTTTAAAAATACCCCGTATGATTTCAATTTCAAGCATCAACTGAAAAACGATTGTTTGTTGATTTCCCTGGAATACAGGCATATACGAAGACTATTTGAATATTTTAATATTAGCCTTCTACATATTTAATTTCAAAAAATTATATTTAATAATAATAACTTAAGGAATCAAATTAATGTCATATAAGTACCACTTATATCAAACAACATAAAAAATAAACATTCATTATAAGACATACGATATAACAAATTCCAATAAATAAAAATTTTTCATCAAAATCTTAAAAATTAAATATTTTGAGTAGACAAAATTTTGTTTCTGCTCATCAATCTTATGAAAACAGATATCTTCCAAAAATTTTCAACATAATCTTAGGAATTTCCTCATAAAACTATCTCACTTAGAATATTCAATATTATTGGATATATAGCTAAGTTACTTTTTATAAAATCTCAAGATATGTAAAAACATTACTAAAAAACATGATTTAAGAGAGAATTTGCTTTGTCAGTACTGAATCATATTCAATAATATAAAACATCAATCAACAAATATATCAAAATTTGAATATTAAAACAAATTGAAAAATGTTTATCTTCTACAATTTTAATTTCAAAAAAATTTTTTATTCAAAAAACTTTTAGAATTAAATTTATGTCTAAAACAAGCTCCGCTTACATTTAATAGACGTATATAATCAAAACTCAATATATAATGTCAAATGGAATAAATAAACCAACAGATATACGAAAGTAATTAAAATTAATAAATAAATATTTGATTAAACCTTAAAATAACTCACACTGTTCTTTGATTTTGTTAGAACATAGATCAATCTTGAATTATATAGTTGATCTGTGTTTCGAAGCTTCAGTCTTTTTACACGTGTTGAGAGTTTTTTGATTTTGATATTTTGAATATTATTGACGGGATTGCTTAGAATTATATTTGTTTTTTGAAGATATAGTGCATTTTGTAGAGATTTTTGAATTAACTTATTTGAATATTTAAATATATTAAATATTTCAAATAAATTATATTCTTTGAGAAGTCCTTTAAGTGTGTTCACGTTTTTAAAAGGCAATTGGTGTTCTTAAAGGTAAGACCAGAAACAAAATTTTGTCTCCTCTAAATATTTATTTATTAATTTTAATTACTTTCGTATATCTGTTGGTTTATTTATTCCATTTGACATTATATATTGAGTTTTGATTATATACGTCTATTAAATGTAAGCGGTGCTTGTTGTAGACATAAATTTAATTCTAAAAGTTTTTTGAATAAAAAATTTTTTTGAAATTAAAATTGTAGAAGATAAACATATTTCAATTTGTTTTAATATTCAAATTTTGTTATATTTTTTCTTTCAAGTAAAAGGCCTTTCTATTTTATTTCAACAAATATATTTTCCCACCTTTTAACAATTCAGAAAGCTTCTGGTAAATGTATACTGAAAATTTAAATGGAGTGTAATATTAACTCAAATAATTCTGTGGTTTACCATTGATCTAAAAGATTGAAAGGCAATATGTTATAGTACAGGGACTAACTGAATAAAGAATGTTAAGGAAACTAAATTATTTTATATTATGAATAAAATAAAATAAATGGAGGTTTTTACTTGATAAAAGGTATATAAACTTATTTAAATATTTTAATATTAGTATAAACTTCTATTCATTTTATTTTATTCATAAAATATTATTATTTGGTTTCCTTAACATTCTTTATACAGTTAGTCCTTGTGCTATAACAGAGGCCGTTAAATTGCCTTTCAATCTTTTAGATCAAACCACAGAATTATTTATTTGAGTTAACATTACACTCCATTCAAATTTTCAGTATTCATTTACTAGAAGCTTTCTGAAATGTTAAAAGGTGAGAAAATATATTTTTTGATTGATGTTATATATTATTGAATATGAATATAATTGATTACTGAAGAAGCAAAGTCTCTCTTTATAAAAAGTAACTTAGTTAGATATCCAATAATATTGAATATTTTAAGTAAGATAGTTTTATGATGAAATTCTTAAGATTATGTTAAGCATTTTCGAAAGATATCCGTTTTCATAAAATTGATGAGCAGAAACGAAATTTTGTCTACTCAAAATATTCAATTTATGGGATTTTGGTTAACAATTTTTATTTATTGGATTTTGTTATATCATTTGGATGTCTTCTAATGAATGTTTATTTTATATGTCGTTTGATATGAGTGGTACTTAAATGAGATTAATTTAATTTGATTCCTGAAGTTATAATTATTGGATATAATTTTTTGAAATCGAATATGTAGAAGGCTAATATTAAAATATTTGAATAATTTTATATAACTTCTATCAAGTATAAACCTCTATTTATTTTATATATAAAGACTTCGCAAAGAACGCCCTGAAAAGAACAGAAGAACACCGTTCACCTACGGGTATACGTAATCATTATTACGCTTCTGAAAACTTTAGGCCAATAAAGACCCCCTGCGGCAAGCCTTCATCCAATAAAAAGCAAAATAGAAACTTCATTACCGTCCCAAATAAATTCCGCGGGAATCGAAAAAAAATCAGGAAGAAGCATTCCGAAGGAAGTGAGGATGGAAGGTGAAATAACCGCCAAGGAAATTGAATTGTCGCGCCAAGGACTCCGCCCCTGGACTCTAACGCGATAAATTAAAAAGAATTGAAATAACTCATATTTCGTTTAAGCTCCTTGGTCTCCTCCTTCGGTGATAAATTGATGAAAATTTGATTTAATGAAGGCAAAAAATTTATCGATGCGGAAACAATAGTCGTCGAGGGAAATAAAAAGGCCTGTCCTTCTGGCCGGGCCGCGAAACAAAGACCAAGGATCTGCAGGAAAAAGGGCAATATGCCACTTGATCCTTGGTATTTTTACAGTATGATGAATAGTTGCTAAGGCAAAGAGGCGTTTTCTGGGATTTTTATCACATGAAAGGGCTCTTCTGATCTCTATCGGGATTTCAGAGCAATTTCCTGGTTGAATAAGTAAAATTTAATTTTAGGTTTTACGAGGCAGCTGGCAGAATGTGATCCAAAGATTCATTTCCATTTGGGATGTAATTACGGTATCGCGGTACGTCTGGCATTAGTTTTGTCGATGTGATGGAAAGTCGGTAGATTCGATTAAAGCTGAATAGTTTTCTTGCTGCTTCAACGTGGATTTCCAGTCTCGTTTCGTCGGTATCATAAAGAAGAAGCCAGTAATTCTAATTTCTATTGGGCCGCTGGTTAATTATCCAGCGTTTTCCTGTAGCAACAATTGGCGATTTTATATTGTTTCTCAATAAAAATAATCTTTTTTAAATATTTTAATATTTACTAATAATTTGAAATAAGGTTATTCTGATTTTCACAAATTTTTATTGTTAAACTCACAACAATTGTTTCGCTATCACAGTAGCATCATCAGGCAAGATCACATTTTGAATAACTAAGCTTGTTTCCGAAATCCGTTGCTATTTATATTACAGTAAGTACAATAAATTTTTATTGAGCACTAAAACCCAAAAAAGGGTCCCTGCAAATTCCAGCTTATCTGAATATATTTAACAGAGGTGAGTTATTTAAATCTATTTGTTCGTTAAGTAATATTCCAATTTTATTATGTTAATTTATCTCTAGGGATTCTAACAGATTTAAGGCATAACTTTTGCTTTCTATATGTAGAATTTCAAAGTTATGGTTGAAAGTATGTCCTGTTTCTAACAAATGGTTGGAATATGTAGAATTGCTTTTATTATTGAGGAAACTCTTTAAATGTTCACACATCCTATGATGGAAAGTTCTTTCAGTCTGACTTATGTTAACTTTAGGGCAATCACCGCAGGTTAACTTATAAACCCCACATTTATCATCTTTATGTGTGTAGTCTTTATTATTTTTAATAAATTTACTCAAGTTTGAATTAGTTTTAAATGAAGTTCTCAAATTATATTTATTTTTGAGGTATGTAGCAATTTTCTCAGAAATACCTTTAGTGTATTTTAAGGAAATGTATTTAAAATTTTCTTTTATATTAGGAAACACCATATTTAAAGCTATTTTATTATTTTTATTCATCAATAATTTGGATCAACTTTGGATCATAGTCATTATTAATAGCTATTTGTTTAATTATGTTAACTTCTGAAATATAATTTTCTCGATTCATGGAAATATTAACTAATCTATGGATCATACAATTGAATGCTGATAATTTTTGATTTAAAGGATGATTTGATTTATTGTGTATAATAGAATCCGTATGGGTTGGTTTGTGAAATATTGAAAAATCATGTGAATTATTTATTCGAGTAACAGTTAAATCAAGAAAATTAATTGAATTATTGAGTTCGGTTTCCATAGTGAATTTAATTGAAGGATGTATTTCATTGATGAATAAAAAGAATTTTTTCAAAAGTCTGTCTGTACCTGTGAAGCAACAGAAAATATCGTCTACATATCTATACCAATATAAAAAGTATTTCTTAAGGGGATTTTGGTGAATTTTAGTTTCAATATTGTCCATGAATATTTCTGCTAATAAAGGACTTAAGGGATTTCCCATAATCAAATCGTTTTCAGATTTATAAATTTTATTTTCGAAATGAAAATAATTTTGTTTATTGCAATTATCGAGACATTCTAAAATATCTTCTTTGTTAATTGTATTGCATCTGTTGTTGATTAATAGATTATCTACTAGTTTAATTGTTTCGTTTGGTGGTATACTTGTAAATAAATTTTGTACGTCAAATGAAATGAATTTAGCATTATGTGGTAAGTGGATATTCTTTATTTTGTTTATTAGCTGTAGTGAATTTTTTATCGAGTATTTAGCTTGGAATTTAGTTTTTTTTAAATAATCTGAATAAGTTTAAAATTTGTGAAAATCAGAATAACCTTATTTCAAGTTATTTAATATGGATTTTCACCAAGTAAGGACTGATACAATTCAATATTTAATATTTACAGATATATTCTGTTAGCCTTCTACGTATTTGTTTTCAAAAAATTATATTTAATAATATAACTCCAGGAATTAAATTAATGCCATATAAGCACTGCCTATATCAAACGATATATCAAATAAACATTCATTATAAGACATCCAAATAAGGTAACAAAATCCAATAAATATAAATTAATAACAAATATCCTATAAATTAAATATTTTGAGTAGACAAAATTTTGTTTCTGCTCATTCCTCTTATGAAAACAGATATCTTTCAAAAATGTCCAACATAATACTAAGAATTTCATCATAAAACTATCTCACTAAGAATATTCAATATTATTGAATATATAACTGAGTTACTTTTTAGTAAATCTTAAGATATGTAAAAACATTACAGAAAAACAAGTTTTAAGAGAGACTTTGCTCGTCAGTACCCAATCACATTTATTAATAATTTAATACTCCTTGCTATACCTATGTTTTACAAAAAAAAAATTAAAATTTAAACAGCTCCGATGCTCGTAGTTCAGATAAATGGTTAACTGTATGCCTACTTTGTATCGGCACTGTGGTGTTTACATTTTTTTTGGACAGTTTGACTAAACGATTTTTTATTGCTAACTAACTTTTTCATTTAATACTTAATTATTTTCTCGTAATTGTCTATTATTTTCCTGGCATTCCTCCAATGATTTCTTCAGGTATTCATTTTCCATAAATTTATGATTTTATATTGTATGATCAATTCTTCTTATGGAGTTGGCGGTTCCACCGGCAATGTTTTGATTTGTAGGCATATATATTGTTAACATATCGCATATTTTTTTGTCTTTACTTGACGGAAATTCACCTTCAATATAAGAAAAACAAATGTTAACTTCCGCTATTTTATTGATTTACACGACAATTCTTTCGTCATACCATGACTTCATCAGGTGAGTAAACTGAGGTATACAATGCAAAACATGACCTTAAATACACAGCTCTGGTACAAAAAAATAGGGGGGTGGAAAGAGATAGTTAACAATTAATGAAAAATATAAAGTATTCAAATCTATTTGATCATTTAAAAAAAATTGTCTTTTATTATATCTATTGATCTCCAAAGTTTCTAACAGATGTAGTTTCTGACTTTTGTTTTCGATATGTAATATTTCATAGTTCATATTGAAATTATGGCCAGTCTCTAACAAATGGTTGGCATAAGTTGAATTCGGTTTATTATAAATATAACATTTTTCATGTGCTCGTATCCTTGTTTGGAATGAACGACCTGTCTGTCCCAAATATACACATAGGCAATCACTACATGTTAACTTAAAAACTCCTGATTTTTTGTTTTTAGGAATGACGTCTTCATTATTTTTTATTAAGCTGCCTAAAGAATTAATGGTTTCAAAAGAGGTGTTATATATTTTTTTTGCCACGCATTCCGATGATTACTGGCTTGTTTGCATATCGTACTCGTAGACCCAGGTCTCATCACCAGTTATAATGCGTTCCATGAATGTAGAATCGGAATTACAGCGATCCAGCATGTCTAAAGCAACCTGTTCGCGATGACGTTTTTGAAGAAAATTCAGGTCTTTCGGTACGAGTCGTGCGGCCACCTTTCTCATGCCCAAAATATCAAATATCAATCAAAATCGTACGTGCGGACTCATGGGATATCTTAAGATCATGTGCTATCTCTATCAAGCTGGTACGACGGTTTTCCAGCACCCTTTCCTTAATTTTATCGACGTTATCTTCGATCGAATCCGTCGATGGGCGACCACTTCACGACCGTCCTTGAAGGCTCTATACCACTGATATGCACGAGTTTTCGATAGAGCATTATCACCAAAGGCCTTTTGCAACATTTTCAATGCATCGGCACACGAAAATTCATTTGCAACACAAAACTTTAAACAAATTCTTTGCTCAACGTAATCACCCATAGTAAAAATCGGCACGCACTCTGACATCGACTGACTTAATCAGCTGTTGCAAACACACTAGTTGACAGATCCCGCTCAAGCTTGGCATAGTAATTAAGGACAGTTGTACCAACCTAGGAAAAAAATGTTTACCTGCCTCATTGCCCCGCCAGATTTAAATCGATAATTCCCGGTACTTTCTTGACAGAATGTAAAACACTCGTATTACACGATGATAACAGCGAACTATAATTCTTGATTCACTGTATATAAACCAAGTTGAAGGAATAATTATTACACAAAAACCAAATGTAATGAATTTGCCAATGTTTTGGCAATCGACTGCATTACTATATTACCAATAATAACCCCGATAGCTTGGACCGAAATGTCACAAGCTACGTACTACAAATTTGACTATCCGAGTGATAGTGCTCAATGTACATGCGACAACTTTGACTATTACTCGAAAAATTATGCATGATGTGGCAAAGGCTACATGCGACCACTTTGACTATTACGAATAATAATGATTTTCGAATTGAAAAAATATATATGAGACAGTAATTTATTTCCACAAAAATATTAATACTACTACAACAATTGTTTCACGACGATGTGGCTTCTTCAGGTATTACATTGTAGTGTCTAGTAATACCTGAAGAAGCCACATCATGGTGGAACAATTGTTGTAGTAGTACAAACATTTTTGTGGAAATAAATTACTGTCTCATATATATTTTTTAATTAAAATGAGTTTCCTCCAAGTAAATCAAATAAGTATTTTCAAAGACTGAACATTAAAGGTGCTCCATGCATCCCTTAAAACACAAAAAGAGAGAAATTAACGAAATTGATTAGAAGGTCCATTCGGAGGTGGACTGAATGAACGAAATAAACCTTCTTATTGTTTACAGAAAAATTATGAAATTAATGCAAGTAAAGAAGGATAGAGTCAGTTTGTAATTCCGAATGCTGCATCATGTGAAATTAACAGGCATAAATATATCAAAATCTCAAAATGACTTTCCATGTTTTCTAATGCCATATATAATCATTAGAAAACCAATAATCTGAGGTGTTAACAGTTCCAAGGGCAATTCTCGAAACCGCTACATCGAAGTATCAAGTTAAAAGACATATTGAATTGAATCAGTCCTTACTTGGTGAAAATCCATATTGAATAATATTTAAATAAGGTTTTTCTGATTTTCACAAATGTTTATTGTTATGTTTGCAACAATCGTTTCGCTATTACAGTAACATCATCAGGCAGCCTGTCTGATGATGCTATATATATGTACTAAACACGTTGCATGCAATGCATCTGCCGAAATTGATGCCGATATATCTCCCTGCTATGTGACCATAACACAATTGTGTAAGATGCCATTGTGTGTACGTAGGCTGTAACGCCATCTACCCTTCGTGAGCCAGTTCGAACCGGTAGGTACATTAGTCAACTTGTTGTATAGCCGCATATTATGCTCCTAGCGTAGCGTAAATCGGCAACGCAAAGGATGCGTACAAATGTGATAATATTATATTCGTGACCGCAATACAAGACAAGTCGTGAATAGATTGAAAAGCTTCGCTTTCTTGCTTTTTCAGTCAGAATGTTATTGAAATCAGCTAAAACGCCGCGTCGTGGGGACAAATTAGGATAAGGTGCCTTGGAGTCAATGAACAGGGACCCTTTTGAACTATCATTCAATGGAAACAGACAGCACGCACGAAATTTGAATATTTTGGCAAGGAAACATTACTAACAATGAAATATCGTTTTAACGGTGAAAACAGAATATTCAGTAATAACAGTGATAAAATCTAAGTTGCCGAATATTGGGTGACTTGAGAGCGAAATGAAGTGATGGATATAAATTGCTAAAACAATGAATTGGTAACTGAACGATTAAATGTTATTATTTTACGATTTTACAGTAGAAGATCAAACCACCATCCATTATGTCAAAAAAATACCATTTCGCATTTTAAAAGAATGATGAAGAGATTATCGAAGTTATAACATTCAATATAATTTTTTGAAATTAAATATGTAGAAGGCTAACAGAATATATCTGTAAATATTAAAATATTCAAATAATTTCATATTCCTTCTATCGAGTGTAAACCTCCATTTATTTTATTTTATTCATAATATGTAAATATTTGATTTCCTTAACATTCTTTATACAGATGTCCTTATGCTATAACAGAGGCCGTTAAATTGCCGGCCAATCTTTAAGATCTACGGTAAACCACAGAACTATTTATTTGAGTTCATATTGGACACCATTTAAATGTTCAGTATTCATTTCCCAAGATGCTTTCTGGATTGTTAAAGGTGAGTAAAAAGTTTTTGTTGATCGATATTATATTTTATTAAATGAGATTGGGTACTGACGAGCAAAGTCTCTCTTAAAACATGTTTTTCTGTAATGTTTTTACATATCTTGAGATTTTCTGAAACTTAAGTAACTTTGTTAGATATTCAATATTGAATATTCTATGTGAGATAGTTTTATGATGAAATTCTCAGTATTATGTTAAACATTTTTGAAAGATATCTGTTTTCATAAGAGGAATGAGCAGAAACAAAATATTTAATTTATAGGATTTTTGTTGACAATTTATATTTATTGGATTTTGTTATCTCATTTGGATATCTTATAATGAATGTTTATTTTATATGTGGGTTGATATAAGCGGTGCTTATATAACATTAATTTAATTCCTGAAGTTATAATATAAAATATAATTTTTTGAAATTAAAGATGTAGAAGGCTAACAGGATATATCTGTAAATATTGAAATATTTAAATAATTTCATATACCTTCTATCAAGTATAAACCTCCATTCATTTTATTTTATTCATAATATATAATTATTTGATTTCCTCAACATTCTTTATACAGATGTCCTTGTGCTATAACAGATTCCGTTGAATTGCCGATCAATCTTTAAGATCTATGGTAAACCACAGAACTATTCATTTGAGTTCACATTGGACACCATTTAAATGTTCAGTATTCATTTGCGAAGATGCTTTCTAGATGGTTAAAGGTGAGTAAATATTTTTTGTTGATTGATATTATATTTTATTAAATGTGATTGGGTACTGGCGAGCAAAGTCTCGCTAAAAACTTGTTTTTTAGTAATCTTTTTACATATCTTGAGATTTTCTAAAAAGGAGCTTAGATATTCAAGAATATTGAATATTCTAAGTGAGATAGTTTTATGATAAAATTCTTAGTACTATGTTAAACATTTTTGAAAGATATCTGTTTTCATAAGAGAAATGAGTAGAAACAAAGTTTTGTCCACTCAAAGTATTTAATTTATAGGATTTTTTTTAACAATTTATATTTATTGGATTTTGTTATCTCATTTGGATATCTTATAATGAATGTTTATTTTATATGTGGGTTGATATAAGCGGTGCTTATATAACATTAATTTAATTTCTGAAGTTATAATACTAAATATAATTTTTTGAAATTAAATATGAAGAAGGCTAACAGAATATATCTGTAAAGATTAAAATATGTAGGAATTTTATATAACTTCTGTCAAGTATAAACTCCATTTATTTTAATTAACATTTCATTCAATTCGAATTCATCCACGTATTGTCTGTACTATATCAAAAAAACCTTTCGAAGTAATTTTCAATTTATTTTAATATTTGTTTATGATGGTATCTTCTCTTTAACATTTTTCTGTTGAATGAATTTGTTTTACAAATAGTCCTTCAAATGGTATATTTGGATATTGGATATTTGGTGAATGAGGGTATATAGGTATATTTTGTTGATTTTTTTTTATTTAGCATCCAAATAGCTTCCAACTGAGGATACCGCTGAGAATTTCAATTTTTTTCTGGAGAATGTGGTATCTATATGTTGGAAAGGGAAATGATAACGACCTTTTCAAATTCTACGTGGAGAATTTTTTGGTGGTGGAATTTGTTATTTCTTAATATGCGATCGAAACAGATTTGTCTTGTATCTTGGTTTATGGATAATTACTTAATGTTTTCTTCTGATTCTTTATTGGTTAACTGTCGCTCATATATATTGGTAATTCCATATGTTTATATAATGAAACAGTATTACAGAATAAAAGCTTGAATTAATTCATCAGAACCTCTACAGATTTTAATCTAAATAAATCTCATGAAAACATTTACTATTAAATTTTAAAATATGTCCTGAATACACTGTATCACTTTATAGACATATATATTATCATCACATGTAGTGAAAATTAACTGATAAAGAATCAAAGAAATATAAAATAATGATAAAATTATTTAGACATCACCTTATACATATATATGTTTCGAATGGATATTAAAGAATCAAAAGTTCCATCACAAAAAAATGTTCAACATATAATTCAAAAAAGGCCTTTTTTATTTTCCCTTTTTAAAGAATATATAGCAGATTCTCCAGAGATGGAACCTAATACATTCGGACCCAAAATCTCATCAGTAAGGAGTTATTTGAATAAACAAAATAACCTTCTTTAACACAACACATTTCTGTAACAACTAACCAATTTTGGGGTAGGCATGGACTAAACGAAAATTAGGTTATATCACAGAAATACACATTGAAAGAAGATTCGACTCAGACTCTATATTAGATATCTGCCACGTGCATATGATGTAATAAAAAAATTAGATTTATTTAGATTAAAATCTGTGGAGGTTCTGGTGAATTACTTCCAGCTATTATTCGGTAATATACAAATAGTTCTTCGTAGTAATTTTCAATTTATTTAATGAAACAGTGTTTCTCCGATATTTCATTCAATTTAATTTTAAAAATTTCTAGGAGATCTTTCGGAATAAATTTGTAGATGATTCGGAGAACTAGTGCAGCTATTATTTGTAATATTTCAAGAAACCCTTCTAAGTAATTTTCAATTCATCTTTGCATTTGTCGGAAAGAAATATTATAATATAAATAATATGTTGTCTATCAATTTTTAAAGTGAAGTATTACGAAGTAGCGGACTATTCCATGCAATGTTTTATTTTTGTTGACACTTTATTTGTATTATTTTCAATGCTACTCTATAATTGCATGATCTCGACCTTTATTATCAAACAATCAAATCTTGATCTTAAAAATTTATTAAATTCTTCATTCAATAGTAAAATATTCATTTGAAATAAGTCATGAAGTTAAACTTCGATATATATATATATATATATATATATATATATTTTTGAAAGACTGAGCGGAAACTAGACTCTTAGATGTAGAATTTAAATACACCTTGCAAATATTGAATCTGTAGTGTTCTTTTTCTGTGATGATTGTGCTTGGAAACTACAGAACCTGTGGACAGATAAAAGGTCTTTCGATGGGAAGGCCCTATTTTTTAAATAAACCTTACTCACGCAGCCATTGTTATTTGTTACATTAACAGTTTTTTTTTTAATATCTACCATTTAATCATGGCAAGGTACACACTCAAACAAAGTTTACAAATTATCCAAATTTATTTTACGTGCTTTAACTCCAATTCTTAATAGTTATAACCGTATGGGTAAAAGAACAGTTTAGTGAAAAATTTTAAAACAGATTTCACACTCTATAATGTTACAGTGCCATTGAGACAAAGAAATTCAAGAAGTGAAAAGAACATTGCTACCGAACGTGAAAGTGTAGTGAAGACCAAAATTGATCGATTTCCAGACGTTCACAAGAACTAGGCATCTCCTTCCCTCTTTGTGGCGGATTTTACGGAAAGATCTTGGTTTAAATCCATACAAAATTGTTTTAACTCAAGAACTCTAACCAACAGATCATTCAAAGCGTCGTGTATTCAGTAATTAGTGCTTTGAAAAAATCGGGCATGATGCAGATTTTCATAAGAAAATCATTCTCAACGATGAGGCTCATTTCTGTTGAAAAAAACATATTCAAATAGAAATTGAAGCCAATTCATTTTTATTTGAAAGATAATTTTATGACATTTATGTTTTGAATATAATTTCCGGCATATGTCCACCACGACTAGCTCTGAGGAACCGCATTCAAACAGACCAATTTTGGACCACTTTTTCGAGTAATTCAGGCCTTATTTCATCAATAACACGAGTTATGTTGGCTTCCAAAGCGTCTATTGTTTCTGCTTTGTCAGTATAAACCAATGACTTGACATAACCCCAAAATTAATCCAGTGGAGTTATATCGCATGATCTTGGAGGCCAATTAATTGGACCATCGAAATCAATTATCGCCAAATCTTTCTTTCAGCAGCATGAGCTGTAGCACCATCTTGTTGGAACCGAAACACTTCTGGGTCGATACCATTCAAATTTTGAAACAAATAATCATTGATCATCGATCTAACGAGCATCATTCAATGTAACATTAGCTCCAGTATCGTTTTAAAAGAAATATGGACCGATGATGTCTCCAGCGTGTATAGCACACCATACAGTGCATTTTTCAGGATGCTATGAAACTTGCAGAACTTCTTGAGGATTGTTTTCACTCCATATACGGCAATTTTGTTTGTTTACATTGCCGTTCAACCAGAAATGAGCTTCATAACTAAACACAATTTTACGATAAAAAAGTGAATCAACTTCAAGGTGTTCTAGGGCTCAATCAGCAAACAAACGATGCTTATTATGGTTAAGTGGCTTTACTTCTTGAACCAGTTGATTTTGTATGGGTGTACACCAAGATCTTCACGCAAAATTCCCCATGTGGTGGATGCATAGAATCCAACTTGTTATGAATGTCGACCAAGGACAGTTCTGGATCATCATTAACATTATGACTTACAGCAGCGATATTTTCTTCTATACGTACAGTTCTTTGTCTTGTTGTTTTTGCATCGAGTAGAGAAAATGTTAAATAAACTTAAATAAAAAATAAAAAATTAAATAAAAATAAATTTCAACAATTTGTAAACGTTGTTGCGGCGTGAGTCTTTCCATGATAATTTGTCAATGCTTACTGAACAGAAATGTCAAAACAACATGACTTTCACCTTCTGTCAAATCACAGTTATCCCTTTTGAAAGATCTATCACTCTAAAAAAAACACCCGATAGTTAAACGATTATGTTGTGGAAGAATCATGTAAAATTGTGCTCAACGACTTCATTCCTACCAGCGTTTCCGTCGTTCATTTAAATGATATTTTATTTCATAACAAATGGTTTCATTGTACTTTATAATGAAATAAAAATTTCAATAAATGGGGTGCTGTTAATGAAAGACTCTTTAGAATTGAAATGAACTGAAAAAAAATTAATTGAGTTTGTGCTGAGTAGTGAGATAAAGAATATTCTGTTATCTTTATGTTTTATTTAATTATAAAAAAATTGAATTTGAATTGTCTTACATAAACTTAGTTTTTATTTTGATAGAAAATGGAATTCTTCAGAACATGTACGAAATTCTGAAATGAATCTTCCGAAACCTATACATAATATTCACCTCGAAATAAAAAAAAAATTACTCCACTATTATGTTTTGAAATCAAATTCAAATGCAAACTTTGAATTATAGATAGTGGTAAAATATAACAAACCAATTGATCGATGACTCCGTATTATTTTCTCATGTATCGTATAGAAAAATATCTGTTTCATACGGAAGAAAAAAAATCGATACAATACGCCAACTTCGATGGAAAAGAATGAATTATGACCGACACGTAAGCCTGCAACAGACATATGACTATCCTGAGGAATCTTCTACATCATTAGAAAAATTCGTGATATATGTTGATCTCGTGCCTCATTTGGCGGGAACAGACAAATGCGAAAAGTAGGTGATGTATTCATCATTCAAATTTATTAATAATTCCGAAATGTCACGGGGGACATGATTCATGACTCAGTTTTTGGGTGAGTTGCCGATGTATCCCATCCCTAAAAAGGTCGATGCTGTCGACCATCTGAGCTAATATAACGTGCGTCCAATTTTTTGTCCGAAACCCCTGTCCCGAAACCTTTCCCGCTTGTGTTTCGCAATTTTCGATGGATAGAAAATTGATTCCACAACCTGTTTTGAAATGCAATGCGGAATTCTCGCCTTCTCCGCGTTCACTCATCCAAGTGAAGTGTGAGCAGGTGAAAATTTGCGATGACAACAAAATTGATAAGGGAACATATATGTTTCTGTTCACGCATAATTTATTATACGTTGAAAAGCATACATCTAGTTGGATATTACGGCACAGTTTCGCCCAAACGAATGACAGTTTGAAGGGTCATTTTTAATAATATATAACAAACAGACTGGATTGATTATGTAGAAACTCCCGGGCCAACCTTAGCACGTGTATATCTAAAATATTCAAACAGAATCACTTGGAGATCCTGGCGGAGCAAATCAAAACCGCCATGGTCTCCGCTTATCACGAAAACTGCCCACTAAGATGTAAAAAGGATAACCGAAATTTATCTTGGTGGAATAACAACCTAAATAAACAAAGAAAGGAGGTTCGGATATTATTCAACCGAGCCAAAGTGATCGGTCAATGAGACAAATAGAAGGAAGCTCTAACCTTCTACAATAAGAGCATAAGGAAGGTCCAGAGGGACTTGTGGGGCAAGTTGTTGCCCCCGGAACTGTCAGAACACACAAGATTCTCTCCAGAGAGCTAGTGAGAACAACTGGTTCGCTCAAACGACCGGAGGGTGGTTTCACTGGTTCCAGAAAAGAAACATTGGAGCTTCTTGCGGACAAATACTTCCCTGGATGTCAAATCTTGGAAGATACAAACGCCAGATCCAACCCTGACCATTTAATCTGGCCTGGGAGAGGCAACTGGCGAATATCCAACAACATAGTTACTGCAAAAGCGGTCAGAGACGCAATAAGGTCTTTTAAGGTATTTGCAAAACACCAGGGGTAGACGGAATCTTTCTAGCCCTACTTCAAAAGGGTATGGATGTGTTGATTTCGCACCTGCTAAAATTACTTAGAACAAGTCTGGCTGGGGGGTTATCCCTACAAGCTGGACACTAACTCAAGTGGTCTATATATTAAAGGTGGGACGAACAGAACCGGAACTCTCTTCGTTCAGACCTATAAGTTTGACATCGTTCCTGCTGAAGAGTCTGGAAAAAGTGATTGATGTCCATATCAGGGGAATAGCTGAGGCTATCTCTGCGAGAGGAATCGACCCGCTAATTTGCAGATGGACATAGGCAATGCTATGCGGAAGAATAATAACGACCTCGTACCAGGTCTTCGAGTTTAAGGCTGCGAAGGGCTGTCCGCAGGAAGGTATTCTCTCACCCTTACTGTGGACCCTTCTCGTTGATGATCTGATAGCGATCATTTCGCTGTGGGGAGTCGACGTTCAAGCATTTGCTGATAACCTGGCAATCTTAGTGAAAGGTAAATCGGAGGTGACAATATCGGCCGTCCTTCAAAAGATACTGAACACTATTGACAAATGGTGTATAAGGGAAGACATGTCTCTTAACCCGCAAAAGGTAGTTTTAGTACCATTCACTAAAAAACGGAAGTTGAATGGTTTAGAACCGCCGACTATTCGTGGTGAAATAATACAATTCTCATTTGAGGCAAAATACCTGGGAATAGTCCTGGACAAAACCCTTAGTTGTAATGCACACCAAGATAAAGTGTGTCATAAAGCCAGAATGGGTTTCTGGACTTGCAGGCGGATCAGTGGTAAAACCTGGAGCCTAAAGCCCTGGCAGATGTACTGGCTATACACTATGCTAATTAGACCACGGATAGTGTATGGCGCTGTAGCGTGGTGGAAGAAAGGCCAACAAACGGTTGACCAACATGAGCTTATCCGACTACAGAGACAGGCTTGCCTTGCAAATACAGGTGCGTTTAGCACCACACCCACGGCAGCCATGGAGGTCCTACTAAATCTACCACCCCTGCACCTACTCGTGCAGAGGAAGGCGAAACGGACCACATACAAACTATATCAACTGACAATTGACAGGCCAGAGGCAATAGTGATGGGATGCTCAGGACTACTGGACGAGCTCTTAACGAACAGTACCTATTGATGCCCTCGGATCTAATGTCAAAAGTCATGAGCCAAGAACGTAATTTCAATGTAATCGTCCCCAGTCGGGACGAATGGAACCAGCCTGCTGAAGTTCTATTGAGAACCAACCTTGGCTTGTTCACAGACGGCTCGCGAACGACAAACCGAACAGGAGCGGGAGTCTATGGGAGCAAACCGACATCTCATTGAGTCTCGGTCAAAACGCAACCATATTCCAGGCAGAACTATTTGCCATTGAGACCGAGGCAGAACTGCTGATAAAACGGAAAATCCACCACGGTAAAATCAAAATATTTACTGATAGTCAGTCAGAACTAAAAGCATTGGATCCAGCTCTAGTACCTCGAGAACAGTCTGGAGTTGCCGCACGGCTTTGAACAGGCCTGGTATGTATAACGGAGTCACTCTGGTTTGGTTACTGACCCACTCAAACTATTTCGGTAACGAGGAGGCAGATCGGCTGGCGTTTGCTGGAGCTGCGCTGCCTCTGGTAGGACCGGAACCATTCCTGGGAATACCACATGACATGGCTTACGAGGCGATAGCAGGCAGAATGAACTCAAGGTTAGAGTCTTTCTGGCGGAGCCATTCTGGCCTGAAACATTCGAAGTTGTTCCTTGGAACAGCTTCGAACAAAAAGATGGCGAACCTAGCACTAGGTCTGGATATGGCCAAACTAAGAACACTTGTCGCAATTATGACAGGTCACTGCAGACTGAAAACGCATTTGCACAAAATCGGTCTGGCTGAAGACGATGAATGCAGGCTGTGTCTTGAGGACACTGAAACAGCCATGCACATCGTCTGAGAGTGCCCAGCGGTGAGTCGCAGCAGATTCGAGGTCTTTGGCCAGGCTTTTATAGCCCACTGCGAACTGAAAATATTACCCACGAACAAGATTATCGGTTTTATCCCAAGAGTGGATCTCGTCGGGGAGATATAAATCCCCGAATAAAATGGTAGGATGGATAGACGCCTGCTCGCAATAAATAACAAATAACAATAATAACAAATTATATATAACAAAATATAAATTCATAAGTTCTTGTTGAAATTTACCTTCAAATAAATTGATTCAACCGATCAGTACCAAATATCATTAATAAGGAGTGTGATCTATGGTAATAGAAAGTTCTACAAATCGAGGTTGTGTAACATACATCTGTATAATAATTCTATACTCGAACAAACTCAATAAAGTTTTGTTAATCGCTGGGACCTAAGAAGGAGACATACTTTGCCTAGGTTTAGTTACTAGGGTAGATTGAGTAGCCAACCAACACCTATATTCTTCGCTATACACTGAAACATTCAGGTATTAATCATACACCTGCGCCATCTAGAGTATGCAAATATACATACAAGACATAACTTTGCGAGCCAATTCAAGTGAAGAAATGTTTTTAACACTCTGAAACCTACAACTAAATGGACAAAATAAAATAGAGCAGAAGATTTTTTGGTGCAATATGTCATCTCAACAACGAACATAAAGCTGAAATTGTTTGATCGATACTTCACAAGATATCGATCACTTCATCCATCTACGAAAAAAGAATGGAATTCCTTTTACCCAAAATTTTTATATTTACATTCAATTCAGATATTCTGAAGTAGATTAATTAAAACAGCAACGTTATAACTCGATTTCAATTTGAGATTATGTATGTATCATTAGCGATCTATAGCTAGACCCCCATTATCATCATTCCCGGGAGATGCCCTGCTACCTAGGGAACATCTCTCATTCTCATTCTGAATTAGCGTTTCAGAAACATGCACATTATGAACAGAGCCTGCTAAATATGAATTGAACTGATTTTGCGATAACACTATCATTATTCTCCAGTTGATCGTTATATTTTGTTCCACTGAAATTAATATCTTTGGTTTTAGTGGGGGACTCGTTAGGAATAACATGAGAAAATTGGACATTATGGAAAAAGATTGAAAGGACATCTAAATACCAACAAAATGCCGACAGCTTTTAAACACATTAAAGCTTACCTTAAAAGGGGTTTTCCAATAGGAATGATATAATTGAAAATGATTATAATGGCAATACTCTATATTATTTTTGACATGTCCTTTGTCATTTGTATCCAGTAGGTTATGAATTAATCGTGGAAAGATACAGGATTCAACTATATTTCAAATTTGTTGAATTATTTTATCAAAATCAGTGCTCATTTGTGAAAAATCCGAAAAATTCAACAGCGGATTTTCATCACAACAATTTCTGCAATTCTGTTTACAGAACCATTCAAACAAACATGAGTTTCATTGCTGAATGAAATTTTTCGATTAAATTGTTGATCATTTTCAATTTTTTTAAGAGTAAAACCGGAAAATAAAAAACTTTTGTTGTGGTCAAACCGCTTCAATTCTCGAATTCACTTGAATTTTGTAAGGATGTAAACCCAAATATTTTCTTGACATTTTTAGAGTTTGTCACATACACTTTCAGAGTTTAGTAGTTGTAAATGGTAGCCATCTTCTTTAAGCAGGATGTCAAGGTAATATTCTCAGGACATGAAAGATTTATAATTTAAAGAAGGAAATATAGCCACTTAAATGACATATTGAATTATTACAAACTGTATGTTCATTGTAATGATTGTGTGCTTTTTGGAATCGGTTCACTATCGCAGGCCAGGCTATAATATAAGATGATATTTGCTGATATTTGATAAAAAATGAAAGATTCCAGATATCTGTTCACACTAATTTGCACAATAATCAAGAACTAAATATATCATCTAATAACTGTTATATATTCTTCCTTGTACTGGTGTAGAGTCGAAAATATACTGACCATGATATAAAACAGTCAAATGATCGAACCTGGAATACAGCCTGAATCATATGAATCGAATCAGCACATGCTTTACTTATAAATGAGGTGCTCAGATCTCTGCTCTTCATTAATGTGGGTCCAAGGCTGTATCTTGAAATTCTAAACTTCCTTTTTATCAATGGACGTCGTCAAACGAATATCAGTTTCCAATTTTTGAAGTAAGTCAATTATCAGATAGCTCTTAAATGTATATACTGTTTTGAAGTCAAAAATACAGTGACCTTCAATGGAAATGTTACGAATTATATTCTCTTTCAAACCGGATCAGATGGTAGATTCGATGATAACTTATCTGATACGAAATGGTGGCTTCAAATAGAGAAATAAAAGAAGATGGCCGCCTGGTTATTCCGAAAATATCAACTCTATTTTCGCAGTATAACTCCAAAACTTAAATAAAAGGCAACAATAATTTTCTCCAGGTATAAACAATTCTCCGAATAATCGAAAATTAATTGAAGGTATATTCTTCGAAGAAAAGTGTGGCAAACCAACTTCAATTAGCTCATTATACAACTCAACAATCAATCAATCAGATTCAAATAAATATGTTCAAAATGGACGTCGACATCATCAGTAAAGAAAACATAATTACGCAGTAAGTCTACAAAAATCAGCGCTCCTAGCGCTAAAATACGGAACCATATGGATTGGATACTCATAATCGATACCTGATAAACTGTACCATAGATGGATCTGTACGCCATTATTTCAAAATGCTAGGATTTCAACGACGAAATTATAGTGTGACAATTTGTTGTTCGAGAAAGATTTAATTGTTGAAAACAACGTGGAACCGATACATTTGGATTTTTTCTTAGACTTGCTGCAACCTACGCCTCGAATAAGAGACATTTTTGCGGTTTTTGGGTCTTGACGATACAGTTTTAGACCGTTAGTACTCCACCCTGAAAGACTTCATAGTAGCAGGATTGATTGAAGCATCGATTGTTGAGATTTTTGTTGTATCTTGAGTTTGCGGCTGGGTTGTGGAAATCAAGCCCCTTTGGCGCGTGATCTCTTCTCATACAGATCTTGTTCGATTTATTCGAAATTGAACAAGGTTTCCACCTGCCATATTGCTGAAGATCTTTGGCCCTAATGATATCATAAGGAACCGGCTGTCTAATTTAAAGTTCTCAAAAATGCCTGATTTTTTTTATTTATCTTGATGGAATACTAGTCTCCTGGAAAACAATAGGACAAATGTCGCTTCGACACGCCCCCATGACATGGTAGCTTGACGCGCTGGGAGCGCTTGTCTTGACTAAGATCCTAGTTTCATCCCGGTGAAGTGGAGGATTAAGTCTTGGTGCCTAAAGCAATGTCACTCGCGCCAGTCATTGGACCCGTGTGGTGGAAGCTCAACCGAGTGGGCCCTAGACCTAGCTACCGAATTGGTGTTGGACTCGAGGGAGTAGTGGTTGAAAATCTGCATGCTGGACTAGACGAGTATTCCATCTATCTGTTCACAGAAACTCATGTTCAGGATATCTTGAGAGGTGCTTCAGGGTTTAGCGGGACTTCACGGTTCGACCAGCCTCGTCTTGAACCCGGAAACGTATCCGTGGTTTGTGGATCTCGATAATACGGCTAGACCGTTGGTGTTTGAAGCCAAGATCAATTGAAAGACTTCACAAGGGTTCGTTGGTCTTAATATACAGGTTGGATTGCCGGTGCTCGTACCAGGATCAATTGAGGCATCAGTATTGAGAATATCTTGATTCATGGCACTCTGTTTGGGTGGGTGGATAGGAATCCCCTTCGTCGTGTGAGTTGCGTCCCAAAGAACTCGGGTACTGACACTGTAGAGTCAGTAGAGAATGGAGAGTGTTTCGATACTACTATTCACAGTGTACGTTTTTGGACTCGCCCCCCCGGCATTAGATCTTGACGAGATGGGGGCGCTTGTCATGACTAGGACCCTAGTTTCATTCCGGGGAAATGGACGATTAAGTCTTGGTACCCAGCGTAATGCCATTCGCGCCAGTCACTGCACCTGTATGGTGGATGATCTTTGAATGGGGCCCTAGTTTTGCCGTTCTGGTGAAATGGAGGGCTGAGCCCCCCATTTCCATTGATTTACTCAGTGACAGGAAGTCTGTCGCAGCACAGGGCTTCTCCCTTAAAACTGGAGTACTCTACTCTATCGCAGTATAAATCTCCGGATTCTGTGTAATGACCGAGTGCGTTATGTAGCATACTGCGTTAACTCAGAGGGGTGGATTGCCCTCAGGTGTTACTTGTACCACCTGGCCACCCCATTGGTGTTGCACTCGAGGGGGCAGTGGTTGAAACTCCGTATGCTGGACTAGGGAGGTATTTCATTTATCTGTTCGCAGACTGGGGGTTTAACGGGACCTGGCCCCGGATCCATGCGTAACTATTTAGGGTTTGTGGATCTCGATGAAATGGCTTAGGATTTACTGCTTGACGTGAGGATCAATCAAATGACTTCATATTTTTGTTTGGTTTGGTGGGTCAGGACGTGCAGGCCGGTTGATGGTGCTCGTACCAGGATCAATAGAAGTCATCAACCTTGAGATTAACTTAGTTCATGGGACTGCGTTCGGGCACTTTGATAAGAATTCCTTCCGGCGGGTGAGTTGCGTCACAAACCAACAACTGTTGGTACTGACCTGCAAAGCCAGTAGAGGTTGAATAGTGCTTCGCTGCTACCAGTCAAATGGTGCTGGATTTAGAGTCAGGGCCCAAACTGGAAGCTGGTGGGTTCATCTCCTCGGAGGGGTTCTCGCTTCGCGCGATGATATGGCGTCCTTACCACACATTATTCCTCTAGAAGTAGACTGTGGAGACTGCTAAGTAGTCAGTTGGTGAAAGAGCTCGTCATGCCAATACGAAAACCTGGTAGAATTCACGTGTACGCTTTCGGTCTGAAGTCGAAACTGGAAGATTTGTAGGTTCAACTCTTCGGAGAAGTTCTCTCTAATGCGCGAACAAATTACATTATTGAAAATTCATCATGCTTGTAGACGGTCGAATCGTCGAAAACTTGGACTAAATGATAGCGTGGTGAGATACTAGATAGTTAATTGAAACTGTTTTTGAACATATCGATTTTGTGAGCTTTCAGGAAACAGTGTCCGAATCAACTCCTTTTATCGAAATCTCTATTCGATTTTGCTTTCAGCTGAGCATAAATTTTTCATAATGAATCGATTCCTTCGATAGTAATCGTTTAATCTCAATAGTGTAACAATGTTCTTTTCTGCACACCACTCGATAGAATTGCCTCATAAAATAGTTGAACCTCTTACGGCGTGAAATCCAGCTATGTATTTTCATTCAGTTAACCCGGGTATCGATTTTGAATTGTAAATGAGTTTGAAATTAAAATCGAATATTTCTGCCATAGATTATGTTTGAATTCGAACTGGAATTAGCTATTCTTCCGATAAACTTCAGAGTTCAAAGTTTGCGAACAGTTCGTAAATTTTATGTGTAAAGATATGCTCGGTTTTCTCAATAAATCTTTTGAAATGCAGAGTTCACGATGTAATCAAATGTTTTTATCCTTTGCTGTTAGTGCGGAAGGAACTTTCGCGATATTTTATATCGTGAAATATGCTACCATAAATAAAGGAAATATTATTTGATTCCTTCTAGGAGGAGAAAGAAGAATACCTTCAGGTTTCTTCTAAATACAGTCTAAGGGTATATCTATAACCCATAAGATGTGTCCATATAACTGGTCTTTCAATGGAACCGCTCCATTTTTAGGTTTATATTACTCAACCATGGCAGCCATTGTTTATTTGTGACACTGACAATTGTATTTGTCAATGTCCACCATTTAATCATGGAAAGGTACACGCCAACAACGTTTACGATTAATTCAAATTTATTATGAAAAATCGATGTTACTCTAACTTTGCGTGCTTTAACTCCAATTTTGCGTCGTTATAATCGTCCAGATGAAAGAATAGTTGAACATTTAGTGAAGAAGTTTGAAGAAAATTTTACACTTCATGATGTTACAGTACCAGAGAGACAAATAAATGCTAGAAGCGAAGAGAATATTGCTGTTATAATCGAAGTAATATGTATCAGGTCATGAATTTAAATAAAATGGTCAACACTTCATATTTTCTTTGATTATTTATGAGTTAATTAAAGTGATACAGTGTAATTTAGGGCATGTTTAAAATTTGATTCTAAATGTTTTCAAGAGATTTATTTAGATTTAAATGTGAAGAGGTTCTGGAGAAGTAATCCGGCTATTATAGTGAATTTTGAATATATATTCCTAGTTACATCTTGAAACTAGATACTTGGATTGTAATTTTCTCTATTTCTGATATAAATAAGTATAATACACCAACTCATGAACTTCGATAATACAGAATTTCGGAAGTTCTCCGACGAAAGAGCTTTTCAATTTAAACTTCGGAAAAGTGTTAGTAGTTTCCCCAACTGAAGGCTTCCTTCACGTATTTGCATTGTTGTCCTTTTACCATGGAGAAAACTGGAATTCGATCCCCTAGGCGCTTTCGATGAGGAGTTGCTTACGTATACAACATCTTTGAATCTGTTTTCGATGAAGTTCACTTCACACTTTCGAATTGATATCGATGGTTAAAATGTAATTCGTTCAAAATAAAAGAAATTGAAATATCTCCAAAGTGATAAGTAGTAGTGTATCAGAGTCGAGCAAGCCAAAGCTGTTTAGCTTATTTGTTTCTCACTATACTGCCATTTGTTGAGTAATTACCACTTAATAAGAGTCTTTCAAGGCTGTAGTCCTTTGAAATAATAAAGGGGGTGAATGGCTAGACGAAGTCTTCACTGACGACTCCAGATATGAACATTCTCATGATTGACGACGAGTGTGGGTGTGGACGTCTACAAAGGAAATGCCGTTCTGTTCAAAACGTTCATTCTTAACGAGGAGACGTAATTATGGTTTAGGGTGGAGGCAGAACACACTCATTAGTACGTCCAAGAAGCATGATGTCGTAGACATATGTGGATGAAGTTATCAATGAAGTAGACCTACAATTTCAGCTATTGGCGAAACTTTCGTTTTTCAGAATGCCACACAGCCACAAAGATCCATTCAGGTAAAATTACTGCTGGACAAACTCACAGTATTCCACATCTAGCATTGCCTCCAGATCTTGACCTAAATCCACAAAGATAACTGAGAACCCTTGAAGTACACAGACAACAGCCAGAAACGCTTCAACAGCTCCGAAATGTGTTTCCCAACTTTAGCAACAAATTGAACAGGGCATTCTCAGTCACTAGGTGGAAAACACGCAGAATTGATTCAAAACTGTAGTTATTAATACATCATTTCTTTGAAATCTTATTACTCTAACATGAAACATTCTACTCATACTACTCTGTCAAGAAAGTACCGAGAATTTTCAATTAAAACAACATTTTTACATTTAATCGTCAAAATTTATTGGGTCGCCTTCAAAATAGGCTCCATTTGCTCCAGTACATCTATGCCAACGGCACTTCCAATTATCGAAACATTTTTTATAGGCGCTTTCCGAGATGGACTTTAGCTCTCGCGCCGAATTTTGTTTTATGGCTTTAATCGACTCAAAACGGGTGCCACGAAGGGGAAATTTTAGTTTTGGGAAGAGGAAAAAGTCGCAGGGAGCCAAATCCGGCGAATACGGTGGTTGCTGAAGCACGTTTGTTGAGTTTTTGGCGAGAAAGTCAGTCACAATCGTAGCTCGGTGAGAAGGCGCGTTATCGTCATGCAAAATCCATGAGTTGTTCGCCCACAAATTTGGCCGCTTCTTACGGATACGCTCACGCAAACGTTTCATAACGCCTAGGCAATATTCCTTGTTTACCGTCTGACCCTCTGGAATGAATTCGTAGTGCACCACGCCACGGATATCGAAGAAAATAATGAGCATCACCTTCATTTTCGAGCGGCTTTGGCGTGGTTTTTTCGGTTTCGGCTCATTTTTTGCCATCCATTCCGATGATTGCTGGCTTGTTTGCATATCGTACTCGTAGACCCAGGTCTCATCACCAGTTATAATGCGTTCCATGAATGTAGAATCGGAATTACAGCGACCCAGCATGTCTGAAGCAACCTGTTCGCGATGACGTTTTTGAAGAAAATTCAGGTCTTTCGGTACGAGTCGTGCGGCCACCTTTCTCATGCCCAAAATATCAATCAAAATCGTACGTGCGGACTCGTGGGATATCTTAAGATCATGTGCTATCTCTCTCAAGCTGGTACGACGGTTTTCCAGCACCCTTTCCTTAATTTTATCGACGTTATCTTCGATCGAAGCCGTCGATGGGCGACCACTTCACGACCGTCCTTGAAGGCTCTGTACCACTGATATGCACGAGTGTTCGATAGAGCATTATCACCAAAGGCCTTTTGCAACATTTTCAATGCATCGGCACACGAAAATTCATTTGCAACACAAAACTTTAAACAAATTCTTTGCTCAACGTAATCACCCATAGTAAAAATCGGCACGCACTCTGACATCGACTGACTTAATCAGCTGTTGCAAACACACTCGTTGACAGATCCCGCTCAAGCTTGGCATAGTAATTAAGGACAGTGGTACCAACCTAGGAAAAAAAAATTTACCTGCCTCCTTGCCCCGCCAGATTTAAATCGATAATTCCCGGTACTTTCTTGACAGAATGTACATATTTCAAAAGAATATTGGTTTTTTTCTGAAGAGAAAACACAGAGTAATTCAATATCTCTAATCTTTGATCGAGCAGTTTATGAATAGTCTCAGTGTTGGGTGCTTCTTTAGAAGACAAACAACTGCTGCGCACCTAATTCTAAACTTACAATCCATAGAAGAGAGTATTAATGAAAACTGTTTCATACAATCTACAGTGCTTTTGAGTTTAGACCGTGGAATCAAACAATACACAAGATGCAGCTGTCTGTCAATGGGGTTGAGAGTCCTCTATCAATGAGGCTCTGGACATATCATACAAAACTAGTAAAACGCCATTTGTTTAACGTCCGCAGCATCGGAAAGGCCATCTTATTAAACCAGAGCATTGTTTGCCAAGCTATAAAATAAATTCTGTGACACACTTTCTTGTTCGTGAACGTCCGAGAGTGTTTTGTTAGGCTGATTTATTCGTGCGTGATTTGAATTCTGCGACCCTTGCGGTGTGCGGGGAATTTTGAAATTACTTTCATAATTCTGGCCTGCCGAACGGAACTTTTCGCGGTTCTTGAAAGTTTGAGAAATGTGCACTCATTTAGGTGATTTGTTTTCATTTTGAGACATCGATTCTTCGCCGGATCTTGGCACCTTTGATTGAATATGACCGAAGTTCAGCACGAGTCTGCTAAATTGCTCTATTATTCATTGAACGGAATTTGGTAGTGAATTTTGGGATTATTTTTCACAAGCCGGTGCTTCGAACGAGAGGAAAAGTAGCGGAAAATAGAAATTTGTCTAGAAGTCATATCGGCGGTGATGCATGGGCCAGCCCTGTTGTGAATATTGAGCTTTTCATCATTTTTCCAGCAGTTTCTTTTCCGTAATTTCAGAGGACATTGTTTACTTCCCAGGTAGAAAGAATTCGATTCGGTTTTTCCTAGTTCACGTTAATAACATCGAGAATTCAACTTGTATTCAGTGAAAATAAAGGATAGTTTGTTTCATGCCCACTACAACTAAAAAAAGGATTTTTGAAAACAAAGCAATAAAAAAATCCTTTCCAGAGAACGTATAGCAAGTCTCATATTTGTTCATGTATAATGTATCGGGTGTTTTTTTTAGAGTGATAAAACTTTGGATAGGGATAACCGTGATTTGACAGAAGGAAAAAGCCATGTTGTTTTGATATTTCTAGTAAGTAAGTATTGAGAAATTAACATGGAAAGACCCACGCCGCAACAACGTTTACAAATTGTTGAAATTTATTTTCAAAATCAGTGTTCTATTCACCAAACTTATAGAGCACTAAATATATGGTTTAATAATCGTCCATCAGAGCAGCTTATTCGCCGAAATATCGCTAGATTTCGGACAACATTTTCTTTACTCGATGCAACAACAACAAGATAAAGAACTGTACGTACAGAAGAAAATATCGCTGCTGCAATTCATAGTGTTGATGATGATCCAGATTTGTCTATTCGTGGATGTTCACAACAAGTTGGACTCTGTGCATCCACCACAAGGAAAATTTTGCGTAAAGATCTTGATCTACACCCATACAAGATCCAACTGGTCCAAGAACTAAAGCCACTTGACCATAATAAGCTTTGTTTGTTTGCTGATTGGTCCCTAGAACAGCTTGAAGTTGATCCACTTTTTTATCGTAAAATTGTGTTTAGTAATGTAGCTCATTTCTGGTTGCACGGCTATGTACACAAGCAAAATGGCCGTATATGGAGTGAAAACAATCCTCAAGAAGTTCTGCAGGTTCGATTGCATCCTGAAACAGGCACTGTATGGTGTAATTCCGATTCTACATTCATGGAACGCATTATAACTGGTGATGAGACCTGGGTCTACGAGTACGATATGCAAACAAGCCAGCAATCTTCGGAATGGGTGGCAAAAAATGAGCCGAAACCGAAAAAACCACGTCAAAGCCGCTCGAAAATGAAGGTGATGCTCATTGTTTTCTTCGATATCCATGGCGTGGTGCACTACGAATTCGTTCCAGAGGATCAGACGGTAAACAAGGAGTATTACCTAGGCGTTATGAAACGTTTGCGTGAGCGTATCCGTAAGAAGCGGCCAAATTTGTGGGCGAACAACTCATGGATTTTGCATGACGATAACGCGCCTTCTCACCGAGCTACGATTGTGACTGGCTTTCTCGCCAAAAACTCAACAAACGTGCTTCAGCAACCACCGTATTCGCCGGATTTGGCTCCCTGCGACTTTTTCCTCTTCCCAAAACTAAAATTGCCCCTTCGTGGCACCCGTTTTGAGTCGATTGAAGCCATAAAACAAAATTCGGCGCGAGAGCTAAAGTCCATCCCGGAAAGCGCCTATAAAAAATGTTTCGATAATTGGAAGTGCCGTTGGCATAGATGTATTGGAGCAAATGGAGCCTATTTTGAAGGCGACCCAATAAATTTTGACGATTAAATGTAAAAATGTTGTTTTAATTGAAATTTCCCGGTACTTTCTTGACAGAGTAGTATGTCGAAAATTATTTTCAAAACATAAATGTCATAAAATTATCTTTCAATAAAAAAAAATCGCTTTAGTCTTGATTCAAATGTGTTTTATTTCAATTTAAAATTCTATCAGTCTAAAAAAACACTCTGAAATAATTGAAATTATCTTCCAAATCCAGGTTATTAAAAAGCAAACTGTATATATGTATAATATAAAATATTGCTATGCTATGTTACTATGGTACCTATAATCCTGAAGGCTAACTAACAAGTCTGTGAATTGTTTGATATCTCATTTGCTAATGAAATATTTACGACACAGTTAGCAAAAAATTTCACGAGAAAGCATCTCATACTAATTACTTATTGTAAAGTTTCTCCTAAAGCTGTCGAACATAAGTTGAAATTAGGAACGAAATTAATGACATCACCATCAGAAATTCATTTATCCAATTAAAATTATTGGAATGTGTGTATATCATTAGTATCTAATGAGTTAAGGTTGCAGTTATGTTCACTGGGCATATCTTCGAAAACTCTATTAACTGATACGATACACGATAGTGTTATTACGATGTGTTTATCACCCTAATTTGGATTTTATTACAATTTTTATGGTGAAACCTGGTACAATATACGCAGAATATCCGTTAATTTTTGCTCATTAAATATTCGTTCAAAAAGGGTCTTAGAAGCCAGAAATGGTGATCATTTCACTCTGTAAACGATGGTGGCGCTGAAGTCGATCAGATAATTTTTGATAAATCTGTATATCATCAATTTCTGCATCAATTGATACAAATGGATATATTTCCCGAAACTACTACTGTGCATTCGATGTAATTAATTATGCATTCTGCTATATACGATGTTTGTTTTAGGGGCGACTGGATAATGATTTTAATTTGGGAGAGGGGCAATGTGCAATCTAGTTTTGTTGAAATAGACTGCTGTTATTTGGATTTCTGCTATGATATTTTTCAAAATTTTAATTATTTCGTTATCCCTGACTTTCATTTTCATTTGAGAATATTGAACTTTCAAAGTTTGCTCTTTAGAATTGCATTTCCCAGAATGAATATCGTCCTAAAAATTTCTAGAATCATTTAAAAATTACAGATAATAGCTGGAATAAATTCTCAGGAACCTCTACAGAATTTAATCTTAATAAATCTTATAGAAACTTTTAAAATTGAATTTTTAAGAAACATAACCTAGATAGCACTTTATTCTATTAAAAAACATAACCTAGTATCACTTTATAGACATATATCGGGTGTTTTTTTTAGAGACTTTAAATTGAAATGAAACACATTTAAATTAAGATTGGAGCCAAATTTTCTTTTTCTGAAAGATAATTTTATGACATTTATGTTTTGAAAATAATCTCCGGCATATTATTATTAGCTCTGAGGAACCGCATTCCACCAGACCAATTTTTTCGAGTAGTTTAGGCCTTATTTCATCAATAGCACGAGTTATGTTGGCTTCTAAAGCGCATATTGTTTCTGGTTTATCAGCATAAACCAATGACTTGACATAACCCCAAAGAAAATAATCCAGTGGAGTTATGTCGCATGATCTTGGAGGCCAATTAATTGGACTATTTCTCGAAATAATGTTGTCGCCAAATTTTTCTTTCAATTAATCAATTGTTACTGTAGTTGCATGAGGTGTAGCACCATCTTGTTGTAACCTAAACATTTCCGAGTCGATACCATTCAAATTTTGAAACAAATAATCATTGATTATCGATCTGTAATGAGCACCATTCACTTCAGCAAACAAACGATGCTTATTATGGCTAAGTGGCTCTAGTTCTTGAACCAGTTGGATCTTGTATGGGTATAGACCAAGATCTTTACGTAAAATTTTTCATGTGGTGGATGCACAGAGTCCAACTTGTTGTGAACGTCAACGAATAGACAAATCCTGATCACAATTAACACCATGACTTTGAGTAGCGATATTTTCTTTTGTACGTACAGTTCATTATCTTGCTGTTGGTGTTGCATCAAGTAGAAAAAATGTTGTCGGAAATATGTCGAGAGTTCGGCAAATAAGCTGCTCTGTTGGATGATCATGTAAACCATATATTTCATATGCTCTATAAGTTTGGCGAATAGAACACTAATTTTGAAAATAAATTCCAATAATTTGTAAACGTTGTTGCGGCTTGACTTTTCGTGATAATTTGTCGATGCTTAATGAACAGAAATGTCAAAACAACATGGCTTCTACTTTCTGTCAAATCACAGTTATTCCTATCGAAAGTTTTATCACTCTAAAAAAACACCCCATAAAAGGTGATGTCTAAATAGTTTGGTCATTATTTTCTATTTCTTTTGATTCTTCATTAGTCAATTTGCACCACATGTGATGATAATATATATGCCTATAAAGTGATACAATGTTATAAAGGACATGTTTTTTCAAAATTCAATTCTATGAGAATTAGTTGTACTTAAATATGCAGAGGTTCCGGAGAACTGATTCCAGCTATTATCTGTAATATTCAAATACTTCTCCATAGTAAATTTTCAATATATACATTTAAATATTGTATGCTACAAAATTTTTGACAAGTTGTTGAAGAGCATTTGATAAAGTAGGAATGTACCGAAATGTGTCATGTGTTCAACCTATAATCAATAATAAAAACAAATATGCTCATAATTTGATTAAGTGTCCGAAGGACTTCCCAAAATTGTGGTTCTTTGTATCCCGCCTTTTTAAAAGTTTTTTTGCTAAATAAGAAGTGAAAATGAATTTTGAGTGTTAGTTCAAAATGTAAACTTGAAGAAGCCACTGTGTTGGAGAAACATTTATGGTTAAATTAATGAATTGTGGAAAAATTTTTTATCGTTACATTTAATTGAAATGAATTTTCATCAAATTAGGATCGATTCAATTAAATTTTGGAAGAAAAAAATCAGTACAGCAAAAGGTACAATATCTAATAATAATGTTAAGGTAATTCAAACTTAGTTTCTTCTTTAAACTATATCGTATAAAATTCGACATACTGAATTTTCATACTCAAATATGAATCAAATAATTTATAATAAAGTTAAGAACCATAATGAGAGGTTGTTTCGAACACCCTTTCAAGTTTTTGTTGGGCATATCCAGAGTGAAATTTGTTTTTCATAATGTTGAAACAGTGGAGTCTGCAGTAAATGTTTTTTGAGTAAGTCCAATCATTTAATTAATTTTTGTGGATTATTTTATTGCCTTTTGATGTTATGTGATAAGTGTTAATTCTATATGTCTTCTCAAAAAAACAGTGTTTGAAGGACACTTATTCAATTAAATTTTATGAGATTTTGGGAAATTTAGTGATATTAAAATTTGTATCTAGGTATGGCTACTTTGTTTGATATTCATAATAATATAAAAGCCTTCTATTAAGTGAAAAAATTCTGATTATTTCATTTTGTATACAGGCTATCTACTTTAAAAAGGGCTGAGTTTCAAGGAGAGATCATACAAGTTATGTGCCACAAGAAATGTCATATAACACATGATTTCCATGAGTATTACTTTAATTTTCAATCATAAAGAGCTTCACGATAGAGAAAATGTAGGTTTGGAAAATTTCTAGTTTGGTTGTTATCTACTTAGCCTTGATATTATGGCAGATGATAAGCAGCTAGGACTAGTTAATATGTCATTTGAGAGCACACTAAATTAGATATTTTTTGCTGAAAAGAAAACATGTCCATAATCAATATTTTCTTCAATACAGTCATTGGAAAAATATGACTGATTTTTTGCACTTCAGAATCGTGTTATTCATATCCTTACCACGCCCGCAGAAAGATTTTTTTGGCACACAGAACTTCTTATCTAGTAGAAAATTCAATGCCGTTTTCAGATATGTGGTCACATTTGATGAGGATACAAGGATAACTGATAATTGATTCCATGGAAAAAAATTTTTCATGAAATCAAGAAATGTTAAATTGAAGAATAACCATCAACATTTCGACCATGTGTTATATGACATTTTTTGTTGCAAATAACTTGCATGATCTCCCCTTGAAATTTGGCCCATTTAAAAGTAGACACCTTGTAAATTTATCACATTTAGTTTTTTCACTTATGCACACAGTACTTTTTGGATATAACTGAGTCGGAAACATACTTTATACAACCTCTGTATATTCTGTGAACAAACATAGAATGCTGTGTAACTAATGTTAATTCTATATGTCAACTAAAAGAAAACAATGCTTCTCTAGGCATTTAATTCATTTAATTTTGAAAAATTTTCATGAAATTCCATAAGAATCTCAAAATAATTGTTATTTCTCAATGAATTTCTGTGACCAATAATTTTTGAGACACAGTTTGTAATGCAAAGTTAACTTTATATTCAATCGAAATACGTTCTCGAAATTATGTATGTAGGAATTATATACTATGTAAATTGAACCGGGTGGTACCTGAGCACCTTCAACTTAAAGGAGCGCTTGATCATCGTCTGAGGGCTTTAAATCTAGATCTCGTAAACATTCGAATAACGTTTGGTTACACCTCTGCTTCGCGGAGGTATGAATCCTAAAGGTTTTTCCACGATTTCGAATATCTGAGAGTAAATTCCTGAACTACTCCGAAGTTTATTGCTTGTTCCATTAGACGTTAAAAAGGGCGTTGTCCATTCTAAAGTAGGGATGTGTGGAAATGTTGAACGTCGGAAGACAAGGTGAGAAACGGCAGTCTGTCAGGATCAGTCACTCAGAATTGCGATAGAGATGGCGATCAATGAAGACTGGAATGATTCAAAGTGACATTACGTGGTAACTAGTGAGTTAAGACGGAGACTTCTAAGAGTTCATGAAGTTCAGTAAGCCTGAAACATCATTTTGCTACTTTGTGTAAATATACCTGTTACTGTACACCAGTTGTTTTAATTGGTAGAAGTTAAATTTAGAAAAAATCATATAATGCGTTAAATAATCGATCAAGCCATTTCAGTGCCCCTTCAAATGAATGCAACTCGAATGAAGTATCATGCTAAGAGATAAACGGATTCAAGCTACATCCCTCACCATTGTCAACGAGTTAATACAACATTAGACTCCGAAGCGTATCTGCACTAGTTCTAATTGTACCTGCCAGAATTCAAAGCAGCTCTTCTCGATGGCGAATTTATTCAACTTCATCCTTGCTGTTGTGCCAGGAGCAATCATTCATAATCTCTTTGTAATATTTGCATACCAATGACAAAGAAAACAGGGAAAGGTTGAATCCTGTTTATTGTTAGAAAGTAACATTAGTTACCCCGGATTTCGGGACGTGGAGAGGTTTTATCGAGCGCCACTCCAGGGAGAAGTGTTGCTAGAGCATTTGATGCTTTTGAGCACACAAATTACCCTAATTCATCCTTATTGTTGCATATTATGCCGAACAATACAGGATTTGCATAAATGAAACACTACGGGCTTTGTACATGTTTAATAATATTTTCTAGGGATGGAAATCAGCAACCGTATCGTACTACCCCTATGCTGAATAATGGCAGGGCCGTTCTTCTGTTTTTCACCAGAAACAGGAGACTTGCAGAAAAATTGAATTGAGCATAATCTCGGAAATCTCCCAAGTGGTGAGTTGAGGGAGTAATCAAATTTGTTATAATGAAACTATAGGAGCACTAACGTAACATCTGGCACTCATACATTAAAAGTTAAATAAATTACAATGTCATAACTAACTCTATTTAAAGTTACATATAGCTTGTGTGAGTAATGTATACTTTCAACTTTACTGGGGTCTAGTTTACGCGATGGAAAAGTTTGCGTACCTGCAGACTCTTGATTTTTTATCTAGTAGAAAACAGCATGTAATATTTTCCATATTAACGATGGTTCTAACTAAATCTATAAGATTTTGATGAAATATAGGATTATAGCAAGATTCAAAATATAGTCCGTCTAGAAAGTATCTTATTTCCTCCTTATTTAATCAATAACATGAGTTATATTGAGTATAAAGAGTCTAATGTTTCTGTTTTATCAGCAAAAACCAATGGCTTGATATAACCCCAAAGAAAATAATTCAGTGGAATTATGTCGCATGATTTTGGAGGCCATTTTTCGAAATAATGTTATCTCCAAATCTTTCTTTCAATAAATCAATTGTTACGGTTGCAGCATGAGGTGGAGCACCATCTTGTTGAAACCAAAACACTTCTGGGTCGATACCATTCAAATTTTGAAACAAATAATCTTTGATCATCGATCTGTAACGAGCACCATTCACTGTAACATCAGCTCCAGCATCGTTTTTTAAGAAATATAGAGCGATGATGCATCCATCGTGTAAAGCACATCATACAGTGCATTTTTCAGGATTCAATCGGCCTGCAGAACTTCTTGAAGATTGTTTGCACTCCATATCCGACAATTTTGCTTATTTAAATAGCCGTTCAACTAGAAATGCGCTTCATCACTAAACACAATTTCACGATAAAAGAGTGGATCAACTTCAAGCTGTTCTAGGGCCCAATCAGCAAACAAATGACGCTTATTATGGTCAACTGTCTTTAGTTCTTGATCCAGTTGCATCTTGTATGGGTGTAGATCAAGATCTTTACACAAAATTTTTCATGTGGTGGATGCACAGAGTCCAACTTGTTGTGAACGTCGACGAATAGACAAATCTGGATCATTATTAACACTATAACTCACAGCAGCGATATTTTCTTCTGCACGTACAGTTCTTTGTCTTGTTCTTGTTGCATCGAGTAGAGAAAATGTTATCCAAAATCTATCGATAGTTTGGCGAATATTGTCAATGATTACTGAACAGAAATGTCAGAATAACATGGCTTCTACCTTCTGTCAAATCACAGTTATCCTTTTCGAAAGTTCTTTTACTCAAAAAAAAAACACCCGATATATAGGCCGAAGTACGCCACCCGTCTTGAAATAAATCATTCGCCGTTTCAAGGATAAAATCGTTTAGAATGCCAAAATTCTTTTTACTGTTAACAGTACCATCAATTATACAGAGCGGCGTATTACCACACTGCATCTCCACAGACAAAAAGAGAGGAAATTGAGGAAATTGATTGGAAGGTCCATTTGGAGGTGGACTGAAGGAACGAAATAAAACTTCTTATTGGTTACAGAAGAATAATGAGGTCAATGCTAGTAGAATAAGGACAGACACAGTTTATAATTCCGAATGCTGTGTCATGTCAAATTAACAGGCATAAATATATCATAATCTTTAAAAGAATTTCCACGTTTCCTTAGGCAATATATAATTATTAGAAAACAAATAATCTGAAGTGTAAACAGTTCGAATGACAATTCTTACTAACTTTAACTGCTAGATTGAAATACCAACGTGAAAGTATGGATAACAAAATAATTTCAAATGACAGGTCCGTCTTTAATAAGAAGGAAAATGACCAAACCAATTTTTTAGTATATTGTCGATTGTTTGAGGCACAATCTCATAAATGGCAACTTCGATTTCATGTTTCAAGGCATCAGTCGTTTCTGGATGGTTGGCGTAACACTTATCCTCAATGTATCCCCACAATAGTCGTCTGAGATGAAAATAAGCTTCATCGCTATAGAAGGTATTTCTGGGAAAATGTTTATCTTTGGCCGTGTCATCATTAGCTCATTGAGCGAAGTGGGAACGAATTAGTCATGAGGCTTCAGTTCTTCCTTTAGTTGAACTGTATAAGTCTTCATACAAAATTCTTCTCAGAGAATTGCGAAAAATGTACGATTTTTCCGCAAGATGACGAATTGATGTTGATGGATGTTCAGCCACATTCTGGGTTACAACAGTAATATTTTCAGGTGAGCTCACTTGACGAGAACGTGAACTGGTTGTTTTATCCAGTATCGATTCAGTTCCCACGAGAACTTGAACCACAAATTGTCTTGAGGAAATTCAATTACCATTGAATTTTCCAAATAATTTTCTAACAGTTTGACCCATGAGAAACAATTTCTTATTAAGTTTGAAAACTAATTAAATCTTACAAGTCACTGTTTCTTCAGTAATGAAAAGTGATAAAAAATTGAGTAATTCCTCATTCTATTTCATTTTTAAAACGAACTACCACAAAGTAGCGGACTACTTCATCCAATACACTTTATTATGTTTTATAAACGTGAAACAATACTTTATTCTTAGATCTCCGGATTTGGTTATTTAAAAAGAATTGTGTGAAAAGTTCATGATGAAGAAGGAATATCGTGTTAAACTCCATCAAATAAACGTGAAACTCATTTGCTTCTTATATTTATGATCTGTGAACTCGAATTACGCACCTACATTTGAAGATTTTGGAAAGCGTAAATAAGCTCGAGGTTAACTAACCTCTGAATTATTGATTCCGCTGAAAGTGCAAGTAAATTATATTCTGTTTGACCAACATGACAAAATTATATTGTTGGATTAAAGTGAAACTGGATGGCAACTTCAAATTATTTGAAACCATTTCCAGTTCAGGAACTTATGTGTTATATACAAGTGTTCCAGAAGTGGACGTCAAGCCGGAATCAGGTAACAGGTTAAGTCATAATAGTCATCAGAAAAATATAACAGAAAATCCATGTAACTTAAATATAGGTTAATACTTGATAGAAGTATATAAAATTATTTAAATATTTTAATATTAGTCTTCTACATATTTATTTTCAAAAAATCATATTTAATAATTAAATTAAATTAATGACATATAAGTACCACTTATATCAAACGACATATAAAATAAACATTCATTATAAGACATCCAAATGATATGACAAAATCCAATAAATAAAAATTGTTAACCAAAATCATATAAATTAAATATTTTGAGTAGACAAAATTTTGTTTCTGCTGATCAATCTTATGAAAACAAATATCTTTCAGAAATGTTTAACATAACTTTAAGAATTTCATCATAAAACTTAGAACTTAGAATATTCAATATTATTGGATATCTAACTAAGCTACTTTCTATAATATCTCAAGATATGTAAAAACATTACTGAAAAACAAGAAATCTAACAAAATTTGTTATATTTCTTCTATCAAGTAAAAAGCCTTTTTCTATTTTATTTTATATATAATATAAAATTATATTTTGGCTTCAATGAATCTCATTACGGAGTGTCAATGAATTTAAATAACCTTAAAAATAACTTACACTGTTCTGTGATTTTGTTAGAATATAGACCAATCTTGAATTTTAAAGTTGGTCTGGCTGAAGCATCCATTCTTAACACGTGTTTGTTGTGATATAGTTGTAGTTATTTGATTTTGATATTTGGAATATTATCTAGGACCGAAGAAGAGATTACCTAGAACTATATTTGTTTTTTGAAGATATAGTGCATGGTTTGGGAGATTTCTGAATTAACTTATTCGAATATTCAAATCTATTGAATATTTCAAATAAATTATATTCTTTGAGAAGTGCTTAAGTTGTGTTCATGTTTTTAAAAGGCAATTGGTGTTCTCAAGGGTAAGATCAGAAACAAAATTTTGTCTCCTTCAAATATTTATTTATCAATTTTGATGACTTTCGTATATCAGTTGGTTTATTTATTCCATTTGACATTATATATTGAGTTTTGATTATATACGTCTATTAAACGTAAGCGGTGCTTATGTTAGACATTAATTTAATTCTAAAAGTTTTTTGAATAAAAAAAATGTTTTTTTGAAATTAAAATTGTAGAAGACTAACTGATTTAATCTGTTTTAACATTCAAATTTTGTTATATTTCTTCTATCAAGTAAAAAGCCTTTTTCTATTTTATTCTAAGAAATTGTTCGAAACCTAGTTTCAGTAAGAAATACCTTTTTTTGACCGGTCTAACAAATAACGTAGTAAGGGTTGTACCATTTTAGAATCCCTAATAAATGCGCTAACTTTTAAAGTAATTTGCCAAAATGAAGTAGTACTTTTTTTTCAGTACAGTCAGTTGAACTTGTGCGAAGTTTTAATTTTGAATACTTGCTTCGGCAAAATGTGACATTATTTTCCAAGCTGGAGTAATTGGCTTAGAATTGAAGATCACTGGTTACAGAAGCACTATTCGGGATGACATAGGAAAAATTAAATTTGTAGAAATTAATAAATTGTAGCCACAGGAGTTCAAAAATCATCACAGGGTGTGCATTTTCTCGAATAATAAAAGATGCAATGTAATTTGAAAAGTACACGTCTTAGATTTTTTTCAAATATTTTTCTGATGACTACCATGACTCAGCTTGTTACCCGATTCCGACTTGACGTCGACTCCTGGGCTTCATTAAATTCATATACAGGATATATGAATTTAATTGAAAAGCATTGATATGTAGGCAGGCAACTCAGTGGTAGAGCATAGGGCTCGTAACCGGAAAGTAACGGGTTCGAATCCTGTTCCGGTGGCAAAAAATTTTTTAGTTGGACGGGTGTGGGTTACCATTTCACTATTGGGTCGAAAATTAACAGTGCTCTGGCCAAAAGTGGCGCCAGATCGCAGTAGAAAAGTCTACCCAGAACACAACTGAACTCCCAGCAAGCTGAAAAAGTTTCTGAGAAATCTTCAAAAAAGATCTAGGATTATCAGGATAATAAAAATAAAAAACAGAATAATGTAGCCAAGAGATTTAGCAAATTTTCCTAACACTAAAAACTGTTTATCAAATCAATCAAGATTTCAAGCGGAAAATCCACTATGAGAGCTCAAGCATACTGCCAATTATCATAAGTTATGTTTAATATGAGGGTAGAAGAGCAGTTCAAACCCTGGAAATTTGAGACTGTTCAAGGTCATTCTGGCCTTCTTTCACTAAGTATACCTAGAAAACTAATGATCGTAAATTAGTGAAATTTTATATTCACACCCTTAGCTGGTCTCATTAGTAAATGAGATAATTAGATAGATAACTCAGATTACTAGCAAATCAACATGATACCAAGAATAGATTGAACACTCCTCGTAAGTACCTACGCTGAATATAAAATAATGAATTAGAAGATTCTCCGCTGGTGATAGGAATATAAGGGGAAATAAAGAAGAATATCCACTGAATTGGAACTGTTTATGTAGAACTGAAGAAGTAGGGCGGTAAGTTGCACATCGATGATTTCACCTTCCAGACGGTGAACAAGTTATCATAAATCAGAGGCGTGTGGATGACAGAAAACGAAGTCCATTCCAGAAGCACTAGTTCTCGAAGAAATATTTTTCGGCGTAATAGAGCCCCTTAAATGAACGAAGCTTTATTCCCGCTGCAATGTCTGTATGGATCGATATAAATGAGCGGGGGATTATCCTTGTAATCCCGAATGAGCAGATTGCATTTCAATATCGAAATGGCTTCCAGCACGGATGAAAATCGCTTTTCAAATTGAAAAATATCCCAAGTTGCAGCAAAATAGGAAGCTGGGGTAATTTTCATGTTGAATATACATATACGCAGTTTTTTTCACGTTTATTTTATCCTGTAGCGCTCAACGTTTTTTCAAATTCTGGAGCCAAATTACTGTAGGTTACCTAATTTTTTCAGTTAGAAATTGAAACGAACTACCACGAAATTCCTAAATTCTTGAAAATTCAAGAAAATGGCCCTGTCAACAATTTTGTAAGTGAAAAAGTGAGTTTATAGCTATCTCCATATTTAAATTAAAACTAATGAAAGAATTAGTGGTATGTATATATACCTGTCTGAATTCTTTGGTGTATATGATTTGAATTAGAACGTTTATTTCATTTCAATATATATATATATATATATATATATATATATATATATATATATATTGTATAAGCGGAAATAATGAGCGATGAATTTTCGTCAAGTAGAGACCGAAACAATCAAGTCTTTGGTGTAATTGATTAACGTCAATCAATAAATATGCAAATTCTAAGAAGAGCATACTTCTAGAGGATTGAGAGAGATGTAAATAGACTTTAATTGGTTTATTTACAATATAAATACATATATTACAGTGTACAATACGGATTTGTTTTGCCCAGAATTCTATGGAAATGTTGAGGTACAGTTTTGAAATTGAATTGCGGTGAATACATTATCTTGATCGTAGAGGAGTAGATGAGCTTTTTCACCGTTGTTCACTTTTGGGTTCACTTACACCTCTACCACATGATTACAAGTAAATAAGGCCAATAATATCGGGTGTTTTTTGTAGAGTGATAGAACTTTAAATTGAAATAAAGCACATTTAAATTAAGATTGAAGCCAAGTTTTTCTTATTTGAAAGATAATTTTATGACATTTATGTTTTAAAAATAATTTTCGGCAGATATCCACAACGACTAGCTCTGAAGAACCGTATTCGACCAGACCAATTTTGGACCACTTTTTCGAGTAATTCAGGCCTCATTTCATCATAATACGAGTTATGTTGGCTTCCGAAGCGTCTATCGTGTTTGGTTTATCAGCATAAACCAATGACTAGACACCATTGGATCATTTCTAAAAATAACGTTATCGCCAAATCTTTCTTTCAATAAATCAATTTGTTACGGTAGCAGCATGAGTTGTAACACCATCTTGTTTGAACCAAAACAATTTTGGGTCGATACCATTCAAATTTTGAAATAAATAATCATTGACAATCGATCTGTAACGAGCACCATTCACTGTAACCTTAGCTCCAGAATCGTTTTAAGAGAAATATGGATCGATGATGCCAGTTTATAAAGCACACCATATAGTGTATTTTTTAGGATGCAATGGAACCTGTAGAACTTCTTTAGGATTGTTTTCACTCCATATACGGCAATTTTGCTCGTTTACATAGCCGTTCAACCAGAAATGAGCCATCACTAAACACAATTTTACGATAAAGAAGTAGATCAACTTCAAGCTGTTCTAGGGCCCAATCAGCAAACAAACGACGCATATTATGGCCAAGTGACTTTAGTTCTTGAACCAGTTTGATCTTGTATGGGTGTAGACCAAGATCTTTACGAAAAATTTTCCATGTGGTGGATGCACAGAGTCCAACTTGTTGTGAACGTCAGGGAATAGACGAATCTGGATCATCATTAACACTAGGACTTACAGCAGCAATCTTTTCTTCTGTACTTACAGTTCTTTGTCTTGTTGTTGTTGTTGCATCGAGTAGAAAAAATGTTTTCCGAAATCTATGGATAGTACGACGAATAAGCTGCTCTGATGAACGATTATGTAAACCATAAATTTCACAAAGTGCTCTATGAGTTTGGCGAATAGAACACTGATTTTGAAAAAAAAATTCAACAATTTATAAACGTTATTGCGGCGTGAGTCTTTTTATAATTATTTTTTCAATGCTCACTGAACAGAAATATCAAACCAACATGGCAAGAAGTTTAAACTAACTGCGAATATAAACTTGTTCGAGATCAGAGAGAATGTGAATAGAGCTTACTTGTTCAAAGAGCAGAGAAAGGAAGAGTTAGTAGAAATTACTTGTGCAGAAAGAGATATAGTGTGTGTGACTAGAACTTGATTGTTCGAGGAGTAGTAGAGAATGCTGCGTGATCGTTTGGTCGAAGTACAGCCAGTGTGTCGGGTATCTAGGCCCTGTGCAAAGGAGATACTGTTAAATACTTAGCGCCAAAAAGGCTGGACTCGAAGGTAGGTAGAATTCTACTCCAAATTTCGAAGTGAAGAATTCTGCGCCAAATTTTGTTTCCAGTACTACCGTCCCAATTAGATTTCTACGTAAAAATTTGCTCAGATTAGATAGCTGGACCTTGGGAACGTCATTGTTATGGACCTGCCTAGTAAAAATCAAAAATACATTGTTCAATTTCGAAGAAATCGAACAACTATCTCATCATGCATATTATATATTCAAGGTACGGGATAATCAGTATTCCTACACACTCAGCAGCATTATTATTGGAGAGTATCAAAGTATCAAATAGCTACAGTGTGGATACCATATTTTAAAATTCCTGGAATCATGGAACAACAATATTCAATTTGAATCTTTTTTGGTTCTTTTGTCCATAAGTTTTAAATTCTAAGGGTTATGTAATAGATCATGAAATTTCTAGTATATCTGATGCTGTATGATGATTTGAATTCTTGAAATTCTAGAAATGTTCTCATTGTCAAGATAGGTCAGTTTGTATATATCGTTTTTCGGAATATTAACCATATCATGAAGTTCTTTGATTGATTAGAATTCTGGACTCTGAAATATTGAGATTATATTTATCATCTGCATTCAATACAAAATCTGAGTCAAAACGAATTACATTTTTATCCGCTTTTTCTAAAGAACAAATTACTATCGTTTCTCCCAAATCTCTGTGATTTTGTACTGTTGAGCCGATAATAGTTTCAAACGACTAAACTGGACCCCTTGATGAAGAATCCGAAGAATATATCGGTTCAGGATGCAATTGATGGGAGATATGAATCATGAGAACTAAAATAATTAATTCAAGATATTGCGTCAGCTTCAGAAATAACAAATATAGAAAAGTGGATGCATTATTGGAGGCTGAAGGCAGTTTCATCAAATATTAATAATTTGATAATACTTTCATATATCCTGTGATTTTTTTTAGAGTGATAGAACTTTCGATCGGGATAACTGTGAATTGACAAAAACTAGAAGCCATGTTGTTTTGACATTTCTGTTCAGTAAGCATTGACAAATTATCATGGAGAGACTCACGCCACAACAACGTTTACAAATTGTTGAAATTTATTTTCAAAATCAGTGTTCAATTCGCCAAACTTATAGAGCACTTCGCGAATTTTATGGTTTACATATTCATCTATCAGAGCAGCTTATTCGTCGAACTATCGATAGATTTCAGACAACATTTTCTCTACTCGATGCAGCAACAACAACAAGAGGACAAAGAACTGTACGTACAGAAGAAAATATCGCTGCTGTAAGTCATAGTGTTAATGATGATCCAGATTTGTCCATTCGTCGACGTTCACAACAAGTTGGACTCTGTGCATCCACTACATGGAAAATTTTGCGTGAAGATTTTGGTCTACACCCATAGAAGATCCAACTGGTTCAAGAACTAAATACACTTGACCATAATAAGCGTCGTTTGTTCGCTGATTGGGCCCTAGAACAGCTTGAAGTTGATCCACTTTTTTATCGTAAAATTGTGTTTAGTGATGAAGCTCATTTCTGGTTGAATGGCTATGTAAACGAGCAAAATTGCTGTATATGGAGTGAAAACAATTAGAACAAGAAGTTCTGCAGGTTCCATTGCATCCTGAAAAATGTACTGTATGGTGTGCTTTATATGCTGGAGGCATCATTGGTCCATATTTATAAGTGACTCTAATTAACTGAGCATGGATTGTATATATCGGGTGTTGGACCAATGATGCCTCCAGCGTGTAAAGCACACCATACAGTGCATTTTTCAGGATGCAATGGAACTTGCAGAACTTCTTGTTCTAATGGTTTTCACTCCATATACAGCAATTTCGCTTGTTTACATAGCCGTTCAACCAGAAATGAGCTTCATGACTAAACACAATTTTACGATAAAAAAAAAGGAACAACTTCAAGCTGTTCAAAGGCCCAATCAGGAAAACAAACGACGCTTATTATGGTCAAGTGGCTTTAGTTCTTGAACCAGTTGGATCTTGTATGGGTGTAGATCAAGATCTCTACGCAAAATTCTCCATGTGGTAGATGCACAGAGTCCAACTTGTGAACGCAAACTATAAATATCAAAATTCAACATATACAGATTTATTATTATAAATATGAATTAACGTATTCGCGTCAAATAAATATGTTCATGAATTTTCATTTACCGAGTTGCGATACTAGTAGTGAAAAATGTATTTCGCATTTTATGAACTAACATGCATTCTGCTATGCTACGAGTATAACGATGGATTCCATTTCGATAAAATCACACTATACGGAGAGAAATGTACATGGAGCCGGAATAAAACGTATATCTGTGCATATTTTACCGAAAAAGCTGCCTGGAAAATAATGGACATCACTCCCGTCAGATCGGCAACTGATGAAAATGCTATCGTTTGACATTCTTGCAAAAATACCGATGTAGACAAACTTGGCGTTTTGCAACGATGGACGTTTCCATTGAGAAAATATTTTCATAGCACACGATGGGAATTCTTTGCCGGAGTGCATCGATTCCATACAGAAATTTTACGAAAATAAACCGTCAGTAAGTTACCGTCTCTGTTTTTCTTTCGTTTTCGGGAAAATCATATATCAAATTGGAATCGATTAACTGGATGCGTGCCTTGAATCATTTCACTCTCCCCGTTGTATCAGGGTCTGTGTAGGTTCGATCCGTGACCTGGGTGAAGAATAGGGATTGTGGTTTTGTGCACTTTGGTCTGGTCAACCTTTGGATCTGATAAGGTTCGTTTATGAGGAAGAAAGAATAAAAGCGGACTCATGGCTTTTCGTAATGACGAAAAACTTTCCAGGTATAAAGTCGCTTTGATAGGTAAGAATGAAAATATGATGTTTAACAGTAATCCATTCTTTAGCAAAAAACATATCATGGATTCGAAAACTGAACTAAGAAAATTCTAAAGACCTTTAAAATATAAGATGAATAGGTTCATTATACAGTGTCGTCCAATGAAAACTTAACAGCTCGATTTTCCGGCTTCAAAATAAAAATAAGGAAAATCGGTCGGACCCATCAATTTCTGATTCGAGGGAAAACAACTTTTCCTCTCTTCGCATCCCCGTAACTGCAACCCCCTAACAGGGGTGGGTACAAACCTCTTGATTTTGAATAGTTTTGCATTTTGTTCACGTACGTTACTCAAGATTTCTGGTGTGATTTGACGGCATTCATTAATGATCCGAGTTCGCAAATCATCCAGTGACTCAGGCTGGGTAACGTAAATCATGGATTTCAGGTGAACTCATAGAATAAAGTCCAGTGGAGCCAGATCAAGCTATCTACGTGGCCTCTCAATATGTCCCCTTCTTCCAATCCAGGCGTGAGGAAAGTTTTCATCTGAGAACTGACACACCGGTTGAACAAAATGAGGTGGTGCGCCATCTTGTTGAAAAATTATCATTTGATGTTCTTCTGCATTCTCCAATACTTGCACGAGGGCTCGAAAAATAGTGTTCGCCAATAGATCTAAATAAATTTGGCCAGTGAGATTACCGGGTATAAAAAAGGGCCTATTATGTGATTTCTATAAATACCCGCCCAAACATTTAATTTTTGGGGGCGCTAAGTATGCACCTCACGAAATAATCTTGGATTTTCATCTGACCAATACCGAAAGTTATGCCGGTTTGAAATGCCGTTAAGGTCAAATCACACTCGTCCAAAAACAGATATCGAACATGTAGTTTCGATTACCGTTAATCATTTCACTGAACATTTCACAGAACTGGAGCCGGCGATCGGGATTATCCTCATTCAGTACCTGAACCAATCGCATCTTATAAGGATAGAATTTATGTTTTTTCAGGAACCTCATGGTTGTTGTGCGTGAAACACCAAATAGATTAGACAATTTCCTACTACTCAAGGTCGGATCCATTTCTACTAAGACAGCCACGTCTCTCATTTCGTCTCTTTCATGCACCCTATTTTTGTTTCCGACCGAACTACTAGCGTCAAATTTGGCAACCATTTGCATAACGTAAGCAGCGGTTACATTTTTTCTAGGATGTCGTTCGTTAAATAAAGCCGCTTTTGTTCGCGCAGAGCCATTATTTCTAAGAAATAATTTTATCATTTTCACCCCTTTTCCTACGGAAAACACCATTTTAATTCTACTACAAATTGACCATCGCTTTGACAAACTTGGACCATCGCTTTGACAAACTGAATCAAAACAAATTAAATATGTTGTCTTCTACAATTTTAATTTCAAAAAAATTTTATTCAAAAAACTTTTAGAATTAAACTAATGTCTAAAATAAGCACCGCTTACGTTTAATAGACGTATATAATACAAAACTCAATATATAATGTCAAATGGAATAAATAAACCAACAGATATACGAAAGTCATTAAAATTAATAAATAAATATTTAAAGGAGACAAAATTTTGTTTCTGATGACTTTCGTATATCTGTTGGTTTATTTATTCCATTTGACATTATATATTGAGTTTTGGATTATATACGTCTATTAAACGTAAGCGGTGCTTATTTTAGACATTAATTTAATTCTAAAAGTTTTTTGAATAAAATTTTTTTGAAATTAAAATTGTAGAAGACAACATATTTAATTTGTTTTGATATTAAAATTTTGTTATATTTCTTCTACCAAGTAAAAAGCATTTTTCTATTTTATTTAATATATAATATATAATTATATTTTGGCTTCAATAAATCTCATTATGGAGTGTCAATGAATTTAAATAACCTTAAAAATAACTTACACTGTTCTGTGATTTTGTTAGAACATAGATCAATCTTGAATTTTAAAGTTTTAATAAAATTTTTTTTTTAAATTAAAATTGTAGAAGACCACATATTCAATTTGTTTTGATATTCAAATTTTGTTATATTTCTTCTATCAAGTAAAAAGCCTTTTTCTATTTTAATTCACGATAGACTAAGGTAAATCAAAAACATGGTCCGTCCACTTTTTTGTACAAGAAATTAATACTTTTTTGGACAAAAATTCATCAACATAACTACTAAATACCTTCGAAATGTGTCGGATACGAATAATTTTCTCGAGATAAATTCCACATTGCCGCTTTCACTCTTTTCGATGTTATTTCCTTATGAACGGATATTTTGGAGCAAAATTTTAGGGTCAGATAGTATTCGATACGATCTTCAAAATTAGTTATCGCAACATGCCTCATCCCTATTCGAAATCAAGGGGTTGTGCTCACCCTCGGCAGAGGGTTTAAGTTGACGGGGATAAAAAAAAAGCGGAAAAGTTGTTCTTCGTCGAATCAGAAAGTGACAGGTCTGACCGATTTTTCACATTTTAAAGTACGAAAATCGAGGTGTTGAGTTTTCGTTGGACCACCCCGTATTTATGAATATAATTGGCATTTTTCTAGAAGAAGACATATTTTTCAATGAAAGAGCAAACGCATATATAAGTGGTGTTATAAAAAAGCCCCAGGTTGGGCGCCAATTGCCATAGTTTTTCTGGATATAAATTTAAAACTTCAAACGCAGTTTTTGATTTCGATTGATGGCGGTTAATGTCCAATCATTATATCGGGTGTTATTTTTAGATTAATAGAACTCGATAGTAATAACTGTGATTTGACAGAAGATAGAAGCCATGTTGTTTTGACAATTCTGTTCAGTAAGCATTGACAAATTATCATGGAATGACTCACGTCGCAACAACGTTCTCTGAAAGAAAAAGTTTCATTCATGCATTCTTTTCCAGATCTTGCTTTAGTTCCCATGATCATGAACTATCAGCTGTATATTCCATACTTTAGAAGGCATTAACGATATCTATGTCTCAGATGAATTTTTCTACAGAAATTTCTACAATAAATCATATTGACTGAAAATATGAATTGACTTGATAGTAGGGACCTTCTTGAGAATACTTTTGGCTGAAATTTGTATGTATAGTTTGAAAAAAGTATTTTGAAAATTAACAAAAATCAATTACATGATTGCTATTAGTAAAGATACGTGTATGACATGTATGTTATGTTATGTATGACATATCGGGTGTTTTTTTTAGAGTAATAGAATTTTCGATAGAGATAACTGTGATTTGTCAGAAGGTAGAAGCCATGTTGTTTTGACATTTCTGTTCAGTAAGCATTGACGAATTATCATGGAAAGACTCAAGCAGCTACAACGTTTACAAGTTGTTAAAATTTATTTTAAAAATCAGTGTCCTTTTCGCCAAACTTATAGAGGCACTAATGGAATTTATGGTTCACATAATCGTTCACCAGAGCAGCTTATTCGTCGAACTATCGATAGATTTCGGACAACATTTTCTCTATTCGATGCAACAACAACAACAAGACAATGATGATCCAGATTTGTCTATTCGTCGACGTTCACAACCAGTTGGACTCTGTGCATCCACCACATGGAAAATTCTGCGTAAAGATCTTGGTCTACACCCCTACTCCAACTGGTTCAAGAACTAAAACCACTTGACCATAATAAGAATCGTTTGTTTGCTGTTTGGGCCCTAGAACAGCTTGAAGTTGATCCACTTTTTTATCTTGAAATTGTGTTTAGTGATGAAGTTCATTTCTAGTTGAACGGCCCTGTAAACAAGCAAAATTGCCGTATATTGAGTGAAAACAATCCTCAAGAAGTACTGCAGGTTCCATTTCATCCTGGAAAATGCACTATTGTATGGCATCATCGGTCCATATTTCTTCAAAAACGCTGTTACAGTGAATAGTGTTCGTTATAGATCGAGGATCAATGATTATTTGTTTCAAAATTTGAATGGTTTTGGTTCCAACAAGATGGTGCTACACCTCATGCTGCTACCGTATCAATTGTTTCATTCAAAGAAAGATTTGGCGATAACATTATTTCGAGAAATGGTCCAATTAATTAGCCTCCAAGATCATGCGACATAACTTCACTGGATTATTTTCTTTGGGGTTATGTCAAGTCATTGGTTTATGCTGATAAACCAGAAATAATAAACGCTTTGGAAGCCAACATAACTTGTGTCATTGATGAAATAAGTCCTGAATTACTCGAAAAAGTGGTCGAAAATTGGTCTGGTCGAATGCGGTTCCTCATATGCCAGAAATTATTCATCTTTTGGTTCACTTCGAACATGCAGTACCTAATTAAATAATGTATGTAATACATACATTACATAATACAGTCCTTTAAATGCGTTATTGGGCTATCACGAAAGGGTGTTCCTTGGGAAGTTAAAGTGAATGCTATCTGAGAATTCCTTCTTTCAATATGTATATATAATAGAGAGAGATAAGAGAAAGACAGAGAGAGTGTGTGTGAATGTCGTGCAAGCACAACGAGAGAGTGTGTATTGATGTGTCTAGGCCGAGTGCCAAAGAGATACTGTGTCGATGTAGTGTAGCGCGAATGTCAAGAACAGGCTGCACTCGAAACCTGCTAGAATACTACCCCAAAATTTCGAAACGTTTTTGTGTCTGGTTTTAGGGGTTCGACGAAAAATATAAAGGATGGATATTTACGATCCTTTGCTTGTGTGCAGGCCTAAATTCTATTTGTAATACCATAATTTGTTCAATTTCGAAGAAATTGAATAATTATCTTGTTGAATAGAGTTGAATTTGAACAAGGTGTTTTCTATATGAAACTGGGTTTGCAATAGCCAAAATGGAATAATCCCCATATGATCCCGATTCGATCCCACTCCATCCATCCGATTCGCTCTCATTCGAAAATACATGAAATTCGCCAATTTTTCCGCATGTTTTCTTCAAACCTTTTCGCCATTCGTTTATCCAATTCCGAACTAACCGACCCGATTCGAAACACATTCTGACACTCCCATAGCGCACGAAATTATATCATTTGTATTCCTGGATGTTGTTGGATTGTACTGAATTATATTTTATAACAGAAAGGGGGAATTTATATGTCATGATATATTTTCAGTTCATTACGCTAAATACAATAAATGCGAGCAACGTTTCAGGAAGGGAATGATAATTCATATCTTTTTCGATAGATTGCTTGCATTCGCGAGCTGAAGCCCTGCAAATTTGGAACAAAGGTTTATTATTACGTCGAAATATAGGATCCTTTCCATTTTAGACCAGACCTACCGGAAGACATTGATTTATTATTATCCTTATTCCTGGTGAGAATCAGTTCTCCCTTCAATTGTGAATGTTTTTCGTCTCATTAAAGACGTGTCCCTTTGTGTTAGAAAATTGAAACCAAAATCGCTAACCCAAAGCGAAGGCTATGATAAGAAAAAGAAAATAAATTAAAATTAAACATTCTAATTTGCACCAGCTATTTCGTCCTTCCGCACATGAAACATTCTATTTCATAAAATGCCTCATGGTGCGCCAATGAAAAGAAAAACAAAACTTGTGTTTCCTGAATGAATCCGAAATAGTGAAAATGCCAACTCTTACTCCCTTTTTATTTATTTCAACTTTACAATTAAAATAGTGACTTTTATTTACAACATAATACAATGTTACAGTTGGCTTGAGGTCTGAGATTCACGTATGGACTTATCTTTGAGGTTCTCTTGGATATATTGTTCTCAAAGGTGTTGTAATAATAGTGTTTTCTGCAAGAATAGCTCCTATTCTGCATATAATCAGCAGGTGTTCAGCTCCAAATTGTTCCATATGACCAGTAGAGCGTCCGAAACGAAGATGGTGCGATAATAAGATACTCTACAGTTGGCACAAGGAAGATTGTCTGGTATTAAGGTAATCCTAGCAAAAAGGCACTCCAGCAAGGTTGCTCTGTTCTGAGATCCTCCGGTACTGAGATCTCCGGTACTAGGACGCCTTCTGATTAGATGTCTTATGAGAAACAATAAAAATTCAATATTCCACGATTTTCATGGATAAGGTACGTTAATTCGATAAAAAATACCACAATGTGTGTCTTCAGGTAACCTCACAATACGAAAGAAAGGAAATCTGGGAAATTCTATGCTTTTTGAAATCAATGCAGCTTTACAGCGCATGCAATAACAGCGCCGTCTTTCATTGTGAAAACTCCAAACTTCCAAATGGTCTTCTCATTATTTATTTGAATATTTTAATATTAACAGATATATTCTGTTAGCCTTCTACATATTTAATTTTAAAAAATTACATTTAATACTATAACTTCAGAAATTAATTAATTTTTGTTGATTTATATTATATTTTATTGAATATGATTGAGTACTCACGAGCAAAGTCTCTCTTGAAACTTGTTTTTTATTAATGTTTTTACATGTTACAAGTTTTCTGAAAAGTATTTTTGTTAGATATACAATAATATTGAATATTCTAAGTGAGATAGTTTTATGATGAAATTCATAAGATTATGTTAAACATTTTTGGAAGATATCTGTTTTCATAAGAGAGATGAGCAGAAACAAAATTTTGTCTACTCGAAATATTTAATTTATAGAATTTTTGTTAACAGTTTTATTTATTTGATTTTGTTTTCTCATTTGGATGTCTTTTGATGAACGTTTATTTTATATATCGTTTGATATAAGTAGTATTTATATGACATTAATTTAATTTCTGAAGTTATAATATTAAATATAATTTTTTGAAATTAAATATCTAGAAGGCTAACAGAATATATCTGTGAATATCAAAATATTCAAATAATTGTATATAACTTCTATCAAGTATAAACCTCCATTTATTTTATCTTCATGGTCTTAGTTTAATCACATAATTCGAGCATTTATTGCGATTTAAACTCAAATTAACGTGGAGCGTGGGGCGTTCTTTAAAGTTACAAAATGATGTCTTCATAAGTTGTGTTTGAGATAGTAAATAATTAAAACTTTCTGTTTACAATGAATCAAGACATTTCCTGAGGTAAATATAAGATAGAAGAATTGAAATGAATAGAACAACTTATGCCACATTTATAGATCTTGAAAAGGCATTTGATAAAAATAATTGAAAACATCTTTTTAAATCACTTGAACGAACAGGATTAGATTGAAGACACTGGAAACTCATTTTAAACTTAAACAGAAACCAAACCTTATTAATTTGTGTAAATGGAACTACCAAAGAAAATTATATCAGAAAAGGAGTTCGCCAAGGTTGTCCTCTGTCATTCTATTTGTAAATCTCTTTATAGAACCAGCCATTAACACAGTGAAAGGTGAGAGTAAAGACTGGAAAATAAACGGAGAATAATACCACTGTATTAGGTTCGCTAATGACACAGTTATTCTAGCAGAATCAGAAAATGGAATGAACCGTATCTTGAAAATATTGGATAACTTGCTGAGTAAATTCGATTAAAAAATGAACATCAGAAAAACAAAAACCATGATCATTCAAAAGATGGCGGAAACCAAAACGGCTCTGGTAAAATTAGGAGCAAAGCATAATAACAAATACCAACAAATCCACAAGATGTAAATCGAAGGATTGCTCTCGCCAACTAGGCATTTGTAAAAAAAAACCTAGTGGTAAACCAACATCTTAATATAGAAGCCAAAAAATCCTTTTAGTATGGAGCGTTCTTACGTATAGCAACAAAACCTAAACCTCAAGTAAATATAAAAAGGAGATTGGAAACAACTGAAATGTGAATGTGGCGAAGAATACTCAAAATAAGATGGATAGACCAAAGAACCAACGAAACCACACCATTAGAAATAAAAGAAGAAAGGACACTATCCTGAAGAGAAAAAACTAAGCTCATAGACGATATATCTGTGTGCTAATTCTCCATCTGATATCTAGCAATACGGTACTCCCTACTTGATCGCGGTTGCCTGGCGGATGTTTTTGCCCTTAAATTAAAACTGTGCAGCCTTATCCGAATTGTTTGAGCCCCACAATATCCTACTGGAAGCTTGCCGGAACGAGCTGTCAATTCGGAGTGCTGTGAAGAAGGGATCTTGTGGTGCAGTTAACCGTATTAAACAATCTTGTGTGACGGTTGAAGATCTTGTTCCTCCACATACATGAGTATATGCAGCACTTTCAATAACACGTTAGTGATTCCGCGCTCTTTTACTATATTTTGCGGAAACCTGATAAGGTCAAGAACTTCTTATTGAGTTAAATCTTCGTTTAACCAATACACTACTTGTTCAAGTTGGATGGCTTCTTAAACTCGTGATAATTAATCCACAATTGATACTACACAACGCCAGATCGATTGCAATAGTATCGGTTTTTTTTTATAGAGTAATAGAACTTTAAATTGAAATGAAACACGTTTAAATTAAGCTTGAAGCCACATTTTTTTCTCTTTGAAAGATAATTTTATGGCAGTTATGTTTTAAAGATAATTTCCGGCATATGTTCACCACGACTAACTCTAAGGAACCGCATTCGACCAGACCAATTTTGGACCACTTTTTCGAGTAATTCAAGCCTTATTTCATCAATAGCACGAGTTATGTTGGCTTCCAAAGCGTCTATTGTTTCTGGTTTATCATCATAAACCAATGACTTGACATAACCCCTAAGAGAATAATCCAGTGGAGTTATGTTTCATGATCTTAGAGGCCAATAAATAGGGCCATTTCTCGAAATTATGTTATCACCCAATCTTTCTTTCAATAAATCAATTGTTACAGTAGCACCATGAGGTGTAGCACCATCCTGTTGAAACCAAAACACTTCTGGGTCAAATAATCATTGATCATCGCTCTGTAACGAGCACCATTCACTGTAACATTAGCTACAGCATCGTTTTTAAAGAAATATGGACCAATGATGCCTCCAGCGTGTAAAGTACATCATACAGTGCATTTTTCAGGATGCAATGGAACCTGTAGAACTTCTTGAAGATTGTTTTCACTCCATATACGGCAATTTTGCTTGATTACATAGCCGTTCAACCAGAAATGAGCTTCATCACTAAACACAATTTTACGATAAAAAAGTGGATCAACTTCAAACTGTTCTAGTGCTTAATCAGCAAACAAACGACGCTTATTATGGTCAAGTGGCTTTAGTTCTGGAATCAGTTGGATCTTGTAATGGTGTAGATCAAGATCTTCACGCAAAATTTTCCATGTGGTGGATGCACAGAGTCCAACTTGTTGTGAAAGTCGACGAATAGACTAATCTGGATCATCATTAACACTATGACTTACAGCAGCGATATTTTCTTCTGTACGTATTCTTTTTTGTCTTGTTGTTGTTGTTGCATCGAGTATAGTAAATGTTGTCCGAAATCTATCGATAGTTCGACTAATAAGCTGCTCTGATGGACGATTATATAAACCATAAATTTCACGAACTGCTCTTATAAGTTTGGCGAATAGGACACTGATTTTGAAAATAAATTTCAACAATTTTTGAACGTTGTTGCGGCGTGAGTCTTTCCAAGATAATTTGTTAATACTTACTGAACAGAAATGTCAAAAGGACATGGCTTCTATTATACCTTCTGTCAAATCACAGCTAGCACTATCCAAAGTTCTAAAACTCTAAAAAAATACCCGATACATTATCGCATATACGGACCACAAAAAAAGATCATACACCTAAAAGAAATGAGTTTTTTGTGTAATTGTATCAATCAGCGTCATGAGGATAATATTGTGTTCAAGTGGAATATGCAAACATTCGCCTCTCTACATGGTATGTAAGAGCAATCCTGAAAGTATGATTCAAGTGCAAAAAGTCAGTTTTCTCCCGCATTTCCACTTCGAATTTTGAACAGTGTAGTTATTTTTCATTGTGTAACTCACATGTGAATGTGAATGTGAATCCACAAAGAACATTAAAAGTTTCCACTAACGACAGTTTTATATTTGAACCAAATCAATCCATCAAAGGCTCTTCTATCAGGACTTTAATTTCAAATAAAACAACCCATGAACTTAATTTTTGGTTTATTTTGAAGCTTCAACAATGCAGTTGGTTATGTTCGGAATAAGATGTCATTCAAATGTCCATCACGGCTTCGTTGACACTGATGCAACCCGATCGCTCCGGTTCTTGATCACTCTGTGCAATAATTCCAGCTGTATTTTTCTGATAACCTGATGAATATTCTCTTTGAAGGGATTCAAAGTCCGCGGCTAGTTGGCATAGACCCGTGCTTTCATATAGTCGCAAAGAATATCACAGAACCTTTGCGGTCAATTCACAAATGGAATGATCATATCCTCATCGTCAAAGCGAGTGTAGCATCAGCTGTAGGAAATGTAGCTCCATCTTGTTGGAAATATATCTATCCAAAATTGATGACCTCAAGTTCTGACTATATAAATTTCAATAGTATGGCCCTATAGCATTGGTTACGATTTTTGCAATGACGCTAATGGCATAAAAAGCACCATACAGTGAGTTTCTTAGAAATGTAACGAAATTTCATGTAACTCTTCGCACCGATAAAGGCAATTCTGCTTATAAACGAAGTCAACCGATAACATTGACTTCTGAGAAAGACCCAGTTGTTGTGATTGTCGTTAAATCGACAAATTTGACTCATTGAGAACTACAGCTGCTAGGTAACTTCGCACGTTTCGTCGTCTTTTTGGTGGGTTATTTTCTTCTAAAGTTAACTCACGTCCAAATTTTTTGACAGTGACCTTCTCGCAGTATCTTCGAGTTATTGAACGTTGAGTATCTATAATTGAGCTACCACTTTGGTAATATTTTTCATTACTTCCAACCAATCGAGAGGAATCAAATGCTGAATCATGAAACATCACACTATACTAAATATAATAACACCTGGGAATAAGGAAAAGTGTTTTAATAACTGAGAAACCTCTATTTGGAAAACTATCATCCATGTTGAAAGACTTGCTTTGGTCAATAAAGTAGAAAGTCTGAACATAATTCTGTTCATCGGCAACACAACGACCAATTTAGTTCAAAGCAGAGAAAATCTGCACCTAAGAAGGGGTTAGCAATTTGGAACATATTTCGCACCCTAATACAATAGAAAACTAGTCGATAAAGAAGAAACTCATCACCAAAAGTTCGGAGCATAACCAAGAGATTACGCTAGAGGTCCAAAATATGACCGCAAAACTGCTGAGGCCAATTTAGACTCAAAATTCGTAGAATCAGACATATAGACAACTCAAAAATTGGACGAAACTTTTCTCTGAACGAACATAAAAGATAGATATATGTTGAATTCAGGGAATTCTTGCTGACAATCACACACTCGGATGTGTCTCCCCGCATTTACTCATTAACCTGGTTGCATCTGTTGAATTCATTCTTCAATTTCAAATGCCTAGTGACAAAGGGGTTGAGTCTGTACTCCGTTTTAATTAATTTTAATGATTGGATCGCTTCGATATCTGGCGTTAATTAACGCTTTAAATGGGGTTGTCAACGAATCAATTTTATGCCATATATTGTGAATCGGATATTTTGGTGAATCCAATGCGAATGAAGCCGCTTGGAATTATGTAGTAGCTTTGATGCTTGCCTAGGTACCAACAACCAATAACAACTGTTTAGCGGCTCTATATGCCACAATAAAGGAGAGAGATTGTTTATGATATATCTAAATATGTATTTGCCGGTGGATGTTTACTTTGCATAGCAAAATTCGATTCGGTTTACCTCCTGTCACAATAACACTTTTCACAATAATGGCATTGACGGGTTTAGATTGGTAAAGTTGAAAATGATTTTTTGGTTTACCTGTTGTTGGCTTAACGTTGTTGATAATTGTGACATTGTTGTTTGTACAGGGTTTCTACTCTCAAAAGGGCTAAACTTCGAGGGGATCATACCTGTAATTTATAACAAAAAATGTTATATTACTCTGTCAAGAAAGAACCGGGAATTTTCAATTAAATCAACATTTTTACATTAAATCGTCAAAATTTATTGGGTCGCCTTCAAAATAGGCTCCATTTGCTCCAATACATCTATGCCAACGGCACTTCCAATTATCGAAACAATTTTTATAGGCGCTTTCCGGGATGGACTTCAGCTATCGCGCCGAATTTTGTTTAATGGCTTCAATCGACTCAAAACGGGTGCCACGAAGGGGCAATTTTAGTTTTGGGAAGAGGAAAAAGTCGCAGGGAGCCAAATCCGGCGAATACGGTGGTTGCTGAAGCACGTTTGTTGAGTCGTAGCTCGGTGAGAAGGCGCGTTATCGTCATGCAAAATCCATCAGTTGTTCGCCCACAAATTTGGCCGCTTCTTACGGATACGCTCACGCAAACGTTTCATAACGCCTAGGTAATACTCCTTGTTTACCGTCTGACCCTCTGGAACGAATTCGTAGTGCACCACGCCACGAATATCTAAGAAAACAATGAGCATCACCTTCATTTTCGAGCGGCTTTGGCGTGGTTATTTCGGTTTCGGCTCATTTTTTGCCACCCATTCCGATGATTGCTGGCTTGTTTGCATATCGTACTCGTAGACCCAGGTCTCATCACCAGTTATAATGCGTTCCATGAATGTAGAATCGGAATTACAGTGATCCAGCATGTCTGAAGCAACCTGTTCGCGATGACGTTTTTGAAGAAAATTCAGGTCTTTCGGTACGAGTCGTGCGGCCACCTTTCTCATGCCCAAAATATCAATCAAAATCGTACGAGCGGACTCGTGGGATATCTTAAGATCATGTGCTATCTCCCAAGCTGGTACGACGGTTTTCCAGCACCCTTTCCTTAATTTTATCGACGTTATCTTCGATCGAAGCCGTCGATGGGCGACCACTTCACGACTGTCCTTGAAGGCTCTGTACCACTGATATGCACGAGTTTTCGATAGAGTATTATCACCAAAGGCCTTTTGCAACATTTTCAATGCATCGGCACACGAAAATTCATTTGCAACACAAAACTTTAAACAAATTCTTTGCTCAACGTAATCACCCATAGTAAAAATCGGCACGCACTCTGACATCGAGTGACTTAATCAGCTGTTGCAAACACACTAGTTGACAGATCCCGCTCAAGCTTGGCATAGTGATTGAGGACTGTGGAACCAACCTAGGAAAAAAAAAATTCACCTGCCTCATTGCCCCGCCAGATTTAAATCGATAATTCCCGGTACTTTCGTGACAGAATGTATAACACATGGTCGAAATGTTGATGGTTATTCTTCAATTTAACTCTTTTTGATTTCACGAAATAATTCAAGTTTTTCCATAAAATCAATTATACTTCAGTTATTCTTGTAGTTCTATCAAATTTGACCACAGATCTGGAAACGGCATTAAATTTTCTACAAGACGAAGTTCTGTGCGCTAAAATGTTCTTATTTCGGGCGTGGTGAGGAGATGAATATCACAATTCTGAAGTGAATAAAATCAGTCATATTTCTCCAATGGTTTTATCGATGAAAAATTATTGATTATGGACAAGTTTTCTTTTTATCAATAAATACCTCATTTAGTGTGCTTTCGAATGACACATCAACGTTTGTGATTGCTGCTTCTCCACTGCCATAATATCATGGCTAAACTGATAACAAAAAGTTTAAATATTCAAGACCTAAATTTGCTCTATCTTGAAGCTCTTTATGATTGAATATTAAAGTAATTGAAATTATGATTAAAAAACAATATTCTGTTTCCGCTAATATTTCATTTCACTACAATCGTTTCGTCATACCATGACTTCTCCAGGTGAGTATTACTGGATACTGATTTTACAATGTTCAAGAATTTCTATATATAGGTTCATAAAATATAGGGGATGAAGATAAAATAGAGGGGATGAAGAAAGTTTTTCAATTCTTTGGGAATTCCGAAAAAATAATATGAAAAGGATTCATTAGGGGAAGCTACTCAGTTCTGTTTGGTTGTTTAAAAATATTTGTTCTTTATGATATCTATTGAATTCTAATGTTTCTAATAGATTTAACCTGAAACTTGTATTTTCTATGTGTAAAATTTCAAAATTACTAGTAAAAATATGTCCTGTGTCCAATAGGTATTCTGCATAGGTTGAATTTCTTGTTCTGTCACAATAACATGTTTCATGTTTCCTTAGTCTCGTCTGGAAATGTCCTCCTGTTTGACCAACATATACAAATTGGCAATTACCGCAAGGTAGCCTACAAACACCTGATTTCTCGTTCTTAGATAGTTTATCTTTATTATTTTTCATTAATTTTCCTAATAATTATTAGTTTTGAAAGAAATTTTAAAATTTTGAATCATCTTCAGATATCTAGCTACCTTTTCTGTTTCTAATCCTAAGTATGTTAATGAAATGTTTTAACATTCAGTTAAATTATTGGTTTTGGGATATACTAATGACAGAGCCAATTTCAATTGTATTTTTGCGAAAAGATTTTCGATAATTAGAACATTGAAAGCATTATTCATTGCAATCTGTTCAATGATATTGTATTCTTCGTCAAAATTCTCACGTGACATAGGGGTGTTGGCTAATCTATATTACAAACTATTGCATGCTGCTAATTTTTGTATAAATGGGTGATTAGAACTGAAATGAATTGTGCTATCATTATAGATTGGTTTCCAGTATACTGAAAAATCATGTTTATTATTAATTTTTGTGATGGTTAAGTCCAAGAAATTGATACTATTAAGTTTTTCCTATTTATACTGATAGCACAATTCATTTCAGTTCAAATCACCCATTTTCACAAAAATTAGCAGCATAAAACAGTATGTAATATACATTAGCCAACATACCCATGTCACATGAAGATTTTGACAAAGAATACAATATTACTGAATAGATTGCGTTGAACAATGGTATCAATATTCTAATTATCGAAAATCTTTACGCAAAAATTCAATTCAAATTGACTCTTTCATTAGTATATCCCAAAATCAAAAATTCAACTGAAAAAAAAAACATTTCATTAACAGACTTAGAATTGAAAACAGAAAAGGTAGCTAGATATCTAAAAAAGAATCACAACTTTGAAATTTCTTTCAAAACTAATAATTCATTAGGAAAATTAATAAAAAATAATAAAGATTAATTATCTAAGAAAGTGTTTATAAGCTAACTTGACGTACTGCCATTTTGTATATGTTAGTCGAACCGGAAGACCATTCCAGACGAGAGTCAGGGAGCATGAAAAATGTTATTGTAACAAAAAAAGAAATTCAACCAATGCAGGACACCTGTTGGACATATTTTTGATAGTAATTTTGAAATTTTTCACGAAGAAAATAAAAGTTTCACTATAAATCTATTAGAAACATTAAAAATTAATATATATCATAAAAACATATATTATTAAACAACCAAGAGAATTGAGTAGCTCCCCCATATTGAATCTTTTTTGAATTATTTTTTCAGAATTCCCAAAGACTTGTAAAACTTTCTTCATCCCCTTTATTTTTTGTTATGAACCTGCACTATATATAGAAATTCTCGAACTTTGTAAAATCAGTATCCAGTAGAACACACCTGGAAGAAGTCATGGTATGACGTTTTGGCTGTTTTATATATATAGCCGATCAAACATGCAAATTTTAAATGGTCAGTCCCTTATCTACAAACTTGCCTCGGAAGAATTCGTTCAAATTTCTCGAAACTGTATACTGACAGTGCAATATATGAAGTACTTTTGTAGATGATATGTTGTTAGTTCTTTGGAATGCAATGCATTGCTGGGTTTTACTTACAGCTACACCAAGAATTTATTAGCCTTCGCAAATTGCTTGTTAACAAAACCTTCTTTTAATAGCACTATAAATTCAAATTTCTCAGGAGTCTGCAGAAAAATGAAACTTGTTAAACTCCAACAGAGCTGTCATTTATTCCTTCCTCAGAGCATATTGAAAAATTAAATTACACCAATCAGTTTGAAACATGCGCATGTCTGCAATCATAGCTCATGCTCCTTATTATTGATTTTTGGTACAGATCAGCCGAATTAATTTATTTTAATTAATTTACACTTGCAATTAACGAAGGGAGTATGCGCTACAGCTGCAAACAAAACAATGAAACTGCAATAAAACCTACCACATTTCCAACATCAAATTATGTAGAATTCCTTAAGAACACGAATAATTCCAAGTATTCTAGGTTTTCTTCAAATCAAAATAGTTTTGAAGACCGTTCGTTTGAAATCCTTTGAAAACCGTTTAGTGCCCTTTGTCCGTCAAACGAGTAAAAGCATATGGACTTTGGAGCCCGACAACTTCCTAAACTCACTCCTGAACGTTCATATTATTTGCCAACTTGAAATTGAATCTGTTTGCTCTACAAGTCTTGGTACGATGTTAACTTCATTCTAGAAACTTTCCTTTGTATTCTCGAGTTAAATGAGTGGAAACTATTATATGGTGATAAATGTAAGTATATAATATTCTCGAGAAATGCAGATGACAAGTTCAGCATGTTAGTCCTGAACATGGGGACATATTCAATAATCAGATGGCACGCTCATTTACTGAAGCGTCTTTGATATTATCCATAAATCTGGACGTACCTGATTTTGACCGAAAATGATCTTTAACATTGGAAAGTTTCATGGTGGTCAAATTCAGTTCTATCGGTCCGTCACGTACGAGTGAATGAAATTTCAAATGAGATATTTATAACTTTATCAAGTTTCCAGAAATAACTTTGTATTACTACTAAAAAAATTAAAAATTTGTACATCTCTTCTGGTCTTTTAAAATATGGAGTTGAAATAAGTTTTTTATGTCAATATATCGGATGTTTTTTTAGAGTGATAAAACTTTAAATTGAAATAAAACACATTTAAATCGAGATTGAAGCCAATCTTTTTTTATTTGAAAGATAATTTTATGATATTTATGTTTTGAAAATAATTTCTGGCATATGTCACCACGACTAGCTCTGAGGAACCGCATTCGACCAGACCAATTTTGCACCACTTTTTCGAGTAATTCAGGCCTTATTTCATCAATAACATGAGTTATGTTTGCTTCCAAAGCATCTTTTGTTTCAGGTTTATCAGCCTAAATCAATGACTTAACGCAACCCCAGAGAAAATAATCCAGTGGAGTTATGTCGCATGATCTTGGAGGCCAATTAATTGGACTATTTCTCGAAATTATATAATCGCCAAATTTTTCTTCCAATAAATCAATTCTTACGGTAGTCGCATGAGGTGTAGCACCATCTTGTTGGAACCAAACACTTCTGGGTTGATATCATTCAAACTTTGAAACAAATAATCATTGATCATCGATCTGTAATGAGCACCATTCACTGTAACATTAGTTTCAGCATCATTTTACAAGAAATATGGACTGATGATGCCTCCAGCGTGTAAAGCACATCATACAGTTAATTTTTCAGGATGCAGTGGAACCTGCAGAACTTTTTGAGGATTGTTTTCACTCCATATACGGCAATTTTGCTTGTTTACATAGTCGTTCAACCAGAAATGAGCTTCATGACTAAACACAATTTTACGATAAAAAAGTGGATCAACTTCAAGCTGTTCTAGGGCCCAATCAGCAAACAAACGACGCTTATTATGGTCAAGTGGCTTTAGTTCCTGGATCTTGTATGGGCGTAGACCAAGATCTTTACGCAAAATATTTCATGTGTTGGATGCACAGAGTCCAATTTGTTGTGAACGTCAACGTGACAGTTCTTTGTCTTATTGCTGTTGCATCGAGTAGAGAAAATTTTGTCTTAAATCAATCGATAGTGCGACGAATAAGCTGCTCTGAAGGACGATTATGTGAACAATAATTTTCACGAAGTGCTCTATAAGTTTGGCGAATAGCACACTGATTTTGAAAATAAATTTCAATAATTTGTAAACATTGTTGCTGCGTGAGTCTTTCCATGATAATTTGTCAATGACTGAACAGAAATGTCAAAACTACATGGCTTCTACCTTCTGTCAAATTAAAGTTATCCATATCGAAAATTCTATCACTCTAAAAAAACACCCGATAAATGATCCTTATGAAGAGACAAAATATGAGAATTAATTCTTTAGCAGTAAATAGAAATGATTTAGCTAAGATGTTGTTGAACAATGAAGAAAAGAACCCTAACTTTTTCGAATCGAGGATTCATCAAATTGAATGTGATTATTGTAATGCTACATATGTAGGACAGACAGGCCGATGTTTACGACATAGAACCAAAGAACATAGGTGTATATTGTGAAAAACCAGAAATCAACCGGTTTTGCAGAAAATTGTATGGAAAATTGGATTATTTGAGCACTTAATACATTGAATTTGTGAGCTTCTGTTCCGAGGTCAATGATTTTGTTACGGTTTTTGGAATTTATTTCATTTTATCGGAATTTATTTAAGTTCTTGGAATTTATTTTATTTTCAAGGTCGTTATGGCAAGAAATTAAATCAATTATTTTCAAAAGAGATATCATTCGCCGCATTTTCTGTAACAAATGAATTATTTACAATGGGTGATCAAATTATTCGAGCCCCCCTGAATAATTTAATATTTCTTCATGAAATGAACTGAAACTAGGGAACGAAGCATTTTAGTCTGTTTTTCCTCGTTCAGTTATGATACTGGAGTATATTTATTCGTAGGAGCAAAACCGGCAACACTGCAGATACCCCCACCCATTAACTCACGCGTCATGATACAACAGTGTACTCAGTTGTAGCTAACCAGCCTCGCGGTGCGGTTATATATTTTCACGTTATTTATGGTTTTCTAAGACGTTCTGGTTCGTTTTGGTACTTTTTATCGACGTATTATATTGTTGTTCTCTATTTTAACGTGATTTCAGCAGTCAAGTTTTTGTTCTGTGTTTGCTACACACCACTTGATTAAAAGAAATAAAATTATAATGGGAAAGTCAGAAGACATCACCCCCAGAAAAACAGCTGAGATAAAATACAGATTACTACAACAGAAGAATAGCATCCAGTACTAAAGTTTCGAGGGCAACAATAGGCCGAATGAATGAAAAAAATGGATGATAACTCAAATATGACCCCACGAAGCAAAGGAAAATGTGGTCGAAAAAGAATTGCAACAAATACATGATATTGTTTTAGCAAAAAGAAAACAGCCTCGCAGAATACTCAAAAGAATAATGCAAGAGTCAGGGGTGAAAATTTCACCAATGACAGCTCGAAAACGAATGAATGGGGTTCTCAGCATGCTGATATGCAAAAGATGCTCTTCTCACCCCAGCCGTGATGAAAAAAAGACTCCAATGGGACAAATATCACAAGGACTGGACAGTTGATGATTGGAAAGAGATGATTCACAAAAATAATGATAAATAAACGGTAAACTAATAGGATTAGTAAATATTCCAGGTCTTCTTTTCGGAAGAATCAACCGTAGAAATTCTCATGGACAAAACCGAATTTCTGGGGAGAAGACAAGGAGAAAAATTTAAGTATAACAGCATCCTTAGAACGGTCAAGCATCCTCTAAGCATCATGGTGTGGCCTATAATCAGTAGTCAGGGGACAGGTCGCCTGTACATCGTTGAAGGAACAATGAGACAGGACCCGTCAATGAATGTCCTTGAAAGAAAAATGATTCTCCAGGCCCAGGAGTAGTTCCCAGATGGGCGTTACATTTTCATGTATGACTCGGCGCCATGCCACAAGACTAAAAAGTTACTAAATTTCTTTCTGATAGCCCAGTAAAGGCTCTAGAATGGCCTGGCAATTCTCCAGATCTCAACCCGATTGAGGACCTTTGGAAGTTGATGAAGAAAGAAATTGCGAACGAAATAATCACTAGTAAGCGTCAACTGACAGAGTTTAATGGAAAAAATAAGAGTAAATTGTCATAAATGCATAAAATCATGACCAAAAGGTGCCAGGCAGTCATAGACGCAAAAAGTGGTAGTACCAAGTGGCCCTAAAAGTTTGATCATCCACTGTAAGTGTAAGAGTAGTCAATAGACCAATATTCGATTTTCAGGAGGATAAGACAATATTTGTGAACAAATTGTACAAAAGGCGATAGATAAATAAATAAACAAAATAAATTTTTCACATGTTAAGGAATGTCGTGAACAGCCTCTCAACCAGTAAGAGAGACGCTCGCTCTCACTCCAAACTCTTCTTACAGATGATGTAGAGTCAGAGTTAAGCTTGCAGAAGAATGCTAGGTAGTGCGAAGGATTGGGGGAAGATTCAAACAGCTATCCATTTGAATTGTAGTCACCATTGACAACGTAGAAAGAAGTTATTCTTGTGCTGGTTTGATAGCTCCTCTTGTAATTGCATGGTGAATCCAATATTCCGAAAATAATTTTCGTCACTTGATTTCCATCTCATCAAAGGAAATCGCGACAGATGTCTCCTAATTCGCGACAGAATAATTAAGTGTTACTGCAAGTATCATCGACGAATAGTTCCCAAAGCCACGGTTCTCATCATACGAGATAAGCAGAGGGATAAAAGAATTATCCTACGGAACGGGGTTTCACTGGATCAACTCATTAAGTCTGGCTTGAGTGTGCCCTCAAGCCGGGAAGTTATATTCTCAGTCATATCCAAGGGTAATAGATATTCAGCCGAGCATTCAGTTGGAGGTAAGAGAGATGCGGCTATTCATGTAATTTTATCCTTTTCAGAACTCTCCTACCGATGTATGAAGTGGACTTGAGATCCTGTTTCATTCGCTCGTGTCACGTGTCTCCCTTCGGGCTTACATATTAGAGAAATGAAGTTCGTGGATCGTCTCGGATGCCGCGGAAAAAAATCGACATGAAAAATGCAACATGTTCTTTAATTTCATGCCGTATAAATTTTCTCGGGGAACATTTCTTTCGATTCAGATGTACTCTGTGGTGTTGATATATTAGTTAAGTTTAGCTTGATAAGTCAGTGCCTTTTTGTTTTTGAAAGATATTTTCTCGGTGTAGCATGCGAATTTCTCTTAACGTAATCTCCTATTTGGACAAGAGCTCTTCGAACTTTTTAATTCCTTCCACATAAAACATTTCTTCAATATCTTTGGGCGTTTTATTTGGAGTATAAATAAGCTATATATTTAAAGTATTGTCCGTCGCTAGTTACTACTTTTCTATCTTTCTGAGAATTTACAGATATATTTTTTGATCTGTCGCAAGCGTTTCACACTCTCCAATATACGTTCATTCTGGACAAGATGTACCAGATGGGATTCAAAGGCATGTTCCTGGATTGGATTGAGAGTTCCCTACCAGACCGCAGAATATATGCAAGACTAGACGGCAACTCATCTAACGAGTTCAGCAACGGCTCAAGGATCCGTCCTAGGCCCACTTCTGTTTTAAAAACTTCAAAGGATGATCAAGATCAATCAAATGTCATATAACACATGGTCGAAATGTTGATGGTTATTCTTCAATTCAACATTTATTGATTTCACGAAATATTTAAAGATTTTCCACAAAATCAATCATACTTCAGTTATCCTTGTAGCCTCATCAAATTTGACCACATATCTGGAAACGAAATCAAATTTGCTACATGATTTGTGCCAAAAAAGTCTTTTTGCAGGTGAGGTAAGATAGAGCAAATTTAGGTTTGGAATATTTCAACCTTTCGTTGTTATCTTCTTATGCATGATATTATGGCAGAGACCAAGCAGCTAGCACAAAAGTTGATATGTAATTCGAAAGCACACTAAATGAGGTATTTTTTGCTGAAGAGAAAACGTATCCATAATTAATATTTTTTCATCGATTAAACCATTGGAAAAATAGGACTGATTTTGTTCACTTTAAAATAGTGACTACGCCCGCAATAAGAATTTTTTGACACACAAAACTTCTTATTATGTAGAAAATTTAATGCCGTTTCCAGATATGTCGTTAAAGTTTATAAGGCTACAAGAATTACAGTAGTATAATTGATTTTGTGGAAAAACTTGAAATATTTCATGAAATCAAGAAATGTTAAATTGAAGAATAACCATCAATATTTCAACCATATGTTATATGACATTTTTTGTTGCAAATAACTTGTATGATCTCCCCTTGAAGTTTGTCCCTTTCAAAAATCGAAAAAACATAGCAGGCAGATCATTGATGAAGACTTAAAACAGAAGTGGTCCTAGGACGGATCCTTCAGCAAGTCGTTGCTGAACTCGGTATATGAGTTGTCGTCTAGTTTCACATATATTCTGCGGTGTGATAAGAAACTCTTAATCCGATCCAGGAACATGCCTCCAAATCCCATCTGGTACATCTCGTCCTAAATGAACATGAGCTGGAGAGTGCCAAACGCTCGGACAGATCAAAAACTATATTTGCCATGTAGTCACTGCCATCCAGAATGGTGTACACGAAATCGAAGAATCCATAAGTGGTGGTTTGGGTAGAGATACCAAGCCTGAAGCCGTGTTGTCGGCTGGATAATATGGAATGAAAGAAAGGATAACTACAGCAATTTGGAATATTTCAAATCAATTTACGAGCAACGTTAGGAAAGAGTTTATAGGAAACGATGTTATTACTAAAAACGAGGTGGAAAACATTTTGAATATTTATTTCAATATATTGAAGTCAATTACATCATCTTATTTAAGTACCAAGTGTTTTTTTTTAGATTGATGGAACTCTAAATTGAAATAAAACACATTTTAATTAAGATTGGAGCCAAATTTTTTTTTAATTTGAAAGATAATTTTATAACATTTATGTTTCAAAAATAACTTCCGGCATATGTCCACCACGACTAGCTCTGAGGAACCGCATTCGACAAGACCAATTTCGGGCCAATTATCCGAGTATTCAGGCCTTATTTAATCAATAACCCGAGATATGTTGACTTCCAAAGCGTCTCTTGTTTCTGGTTTATTAGCATAAAGTAATCACTTGACATAACCCGAAATAAAATGATCCAGTGAAGTTCGATCGCATGGTCTTGGAGGCCAATTAATTGGACCGTTTTTCGAAATAATATTATCGCCAAATTTTTCTTTCAATGAGTCAAATGTTACGTAAAATAGAAAAAGGCTTTTTACTTGATAAAAGAAAGATAACAAAATTTGAATATCAAAACGAATTGAAATATGTTAGTATTCTACAATTTTAATTTCAAAGAAATTTTATTCAAAAAACTTTCAGAATTAAATTAATGACTAAAATAAGCACCGCCTACGTTTAATAGACGTATATAATTAAAACTCAATATATAATGTCAAATGGAATAAATGAACCAACAGATATACGAAAGTCATTAAAATTAATAAATAAATATTTAAAGGAGACAACATTTTGTTTGTGATCTTACCTTTAAGAACACCAATTGCCTTTTAAAAACATGAACACAACTTAAGGACTTCTCAAAGAATATAATTTATTTGAAATATTCAATATATTTGAATATTCGAATAAGTTAATTCAGAAATCTCTCAAAACATGCACTATATCTTCAAAAAATAAATATAATTCTAAGTAAGCCCTTCATCGGTCCTAGATAATACTCCAAATATCAAAATAAAAAAACTAACCTACATTCTGTCAAGAAAGTACCGGGAATTATCGGCAGGTAAAAATTTTTTTCCTAGGTTGGTACTACTGTCCTTAATTACTATGCCAAGCTTGAGCGGGATCTGTCAACTAGTGTGTTTGCAACAGCTGATTAAGTCAGTCGATGTCAGAGTGCGTGCCGATTTTTACTATGGGTGATTACGTTGAGCAAAGAATTTGTTTAAAGTTTTGTGTTGCAAATGAATTTTCGTGTGCCGATGCATTGAAAATGTTGCAAAAGGCCTTTGGTGATAATGCTTTATCGAAAACTCGTGCATATCAGTGGTACAGAGCCTTCAAAAACGGTCGTGAAATGGTCGAAGACTTGTCGATAAAATTAAGGAAAGGGTGCTGGAAAACCCTCGTACCAGCTTGAGAGAGATAGCACATGATCTTAAGATATCCCACGAGTCCGCACGTACGATTTTGATTGAAATTTTGGGCATGAGAAAGGTGGCCGCACGACTCGTACCGAAAGACCTGAATTTTCTTCAAAAACGTCATCGCGAACAGGTTGCTTCAGACATGCTGGATCGCTGTAATTCCGATTCTACATTCATGGAACGCATTATAACTGGTGATGAGACCTGGGTCTACGAGTACGATATGCAAACAAGCCAGCAATCATCGGAATGGGTGGCAAAAAATGAGCCGAAACCGAAAAAACCACGCCAAAGCCGCTCGAAAATGAAGGTGATGCTCATTGTTTTCTTCGATATCCGTGGCGTGGTGCACTACGAATTCGTTCCAGAGGGTCAGACGGTAAACAAGGAGTATTACCTAGGCGTTATGAAACGTTTGCGTGAGCGTATCCGTAAGAAGCGGCCAAATTTGTGTGCGAACAACTCATGGATTTTGCATGACGATAACGCGCCTTCTCACCGAGCTACGATTGTGACTGACTTTCTCGCCAAAAACTCAACAAACGTGCTTCAGCAACCACCGTATTCGCCGGATTTGGCTCCCTGCGACTTTTTCCTCTTCCCAAAACTAAAATTGCCCCTTCGTGGCACCCGTTTTGAGTCGATTGAAGCCATAAAACAAAATTCGGCGCGAGAGCTAAAGTCCATCCCGGAAAGCGCCTATAAAAAATGTTTCGATAATTGGAAGTGCCGTTGGCATAGATGTATTGGAGCAAATGGAGCCTATTTTGAAGGCGACCCAATAAATTTTGACGATTAAATGTTAAAATGTTGTTTCAATTGAAAATTTCCGGTACTTTCTTGACAGAGTAGTATATCACAACGCACACGTGCTAAGAATGAATGCTTCGGAAACAGACCAACTTTAGAATTCAAGATTGATGTATGTTCTAACAAAATCACAGAACAGTGTATGTTATTTTTAAGGTTATTTAAATTCATTGACATTCCATAATGAGATTTATTGAAGCCAAAATATAATTATATATTATATATAAAATAAAATAGAAAAAGGCTCTTTACTTGATAGAAGAAATATAACAAAATTTGAATATCAAAACAAATTAAAATATGTTAGTCTTCTACAATTTTAATTTCAAAAAAATTTTATTCAAAAAACTTTTAGAATTAAATTAATGTCTAAAATAAGCACCGCTTTTCGTATATCTGTTGGTTTATTTATTCCATTTGACATTATATTATATACGTCTATTAAACGTAAGCGGTGCTTATATTAGACATTAATTTAATTCTAAAAGTTTTTTGAATAAAATTGTTTTGAAATTAAAATTGTAGAAGACTAACATATTTTAATTTGTTTTGATATTCAAATTTTCAAATGTTACGGTATCAGCATTAGGTGTAGCACCATCTTGTTGGAACCAAAACACTTCTGGGTCGATACCATCCAAATTTTGAAACAAATAACCATTGATCATCGATCTGTAACGAGCACCTTGTACTGTAACATTAGCTCCTGTATCGTTTTTAAAGAAATATGGACCTATGATGCCTCCAGCGTGTGAAGCACACCATACAGTGCATTTTTCAGGACCCAGTGGAACCTGCAGAACTTCTTGAAGACTGTTTTCACTCCATATACGGCAATTTTGCTGGTATACATATCCGTTCAACCAGAAATAAGCTTCATCACTTAATACAATTTTACGATAAAAAAGTGGATCAACTTCAAGTTGTTCTAGGGCTTAATCAGCAAACAAACGACGGTTATTATAGTCAAGTGGCTTTAGTACTTGAACCAGTTGTATCTCGTAGACCAAGATCTTTATGCAAAATTTTCCGTGTGGTGGATGTACAGAGACCAACGTCGACGAATAGGCAAATATGGATCATCATTACCACTATGACTTACAGCAGCGATATTTTCTCCTGTACGTACAGTTCTTTGTCTTGTTGTTGTTGTTGCATCGAGTAGAGAAAATGTCCGAAATCTATAGATAGTTCGACGAATAAGCTGAACTGATGGAAAATTTGTTATACCATAAATTTCACGAAGAGCTCTATAAGTTTGGCGAATAGAAAACTGATTTTGAAAATAAATTTCAACAATTTGTAAACGTTGTTGCGGCGTTAAGTCTTTCCATGATACTTTGTCAATGGTTACTGAACAGAAATGTCAAAACAACATGGCTTCTACCTTCTGTCAAATCGCAGTTGTCCATATCGAAAGTTCTGTCACTCTAAAAAAACACCCGATTTTTAGTTCTTTTTGAACAATTATAAATGCTTCGAAATTTCATCCGGTATTATTCATTATAGACCAAACATGATTTGGTTAGGTGACATCAGGTTATTTACGAGCTTTGAAAAATATACGGGGTTTTCCATTTAAAATGAATGAGGACGGTGCTGCACTTGCACTTATTACCCTGTTTATTTAAATTTATGCTCAAAAAGCGTACTATTGAATTTGAAAGTTGACATGTCCCAGTGATTTTCATATTTTTCTAGGACACAACTAATTTTATCCCCTTAGTAGTTTACCCACAATATATCTATCCCGGAACATTGCACACAGGAATAATTTCAGATTCACCGTTCGATCATACATTGTACGTTGTTCTGTCAAAGATACTTCATCAAGTCGCAATGGAAACCGGCTAACATTAACAGGTACACTAATTAATTAAAACTTCAGAAATGTCCTCACTATCCAATAGATTATTGTCATACCTAGAAATCCCTAGCGATCTGCATCGGCTCACGATATCAATAGTTCCGATACATCCTCTGCAGGTCTTATCGCTATGGCCAGCTGACGAGAATGAGTGGCCACCCTAATAACTTCTCTCCGAATCGAAGGCGGCCTTGCTCACTCCCTGTTTATCTCCGCATCTATTATCCCGCTCCGGGAACAGCGGGACCCTGGCCGAATTCAGATATTCGGTTGTTTGTTCGAAATTTACGGGATTTATCTTGTTCGTTTCCTTAATCCCGGGTTAATATTTACTGCTTTTTAAAGCCGGATTTGGCGCCGCCTTTATTGCGGAATGATATGTTTATAGAAAGTTTGATTTGGGGGTAATTCATTTTGGAGGATCTGCGAGTTGGTTCAAACTACTTTGACGGTGTGATATGGACAAAATGCATGGAGTACTTGATTTAGATAATATAACACACTCATCTGTGGTTTAGCTTAGCAGAATATTCTTTTTCTGCAATTAGAGTTGATCCCTCAATATTCTATTCGAAAGATGGTTGTTTCTTTTTTTTAAAGTAAAAATACAAAATGAAATTCCTGAAAACTTCCGCTGTATATAGATAAATAACTTTGATAAATACTATCTAATACTAGTCTCAAGACATATTTATTTCTCATTTAAGACAGTGCTTACATATAGGGTGTTTTTTTTAGAGTGATAGAACTTTAAATTTAAATGAAACACATTTAAATTAAGATTGAAGCCATTTTTTTAAGATTTGAATATCAAAACAGATTTAATCTGTTAGTCTTCTACAATTTTAATTTCGAAAATTTTTTATTCAAGAAATTTTAACAATTTAATGAATGTCTAATAAGCAATGCTTATATTCAATAGACGTATAAAATCGAAACTTATTATATAATATCAAATAGAATTAAGAAAAAACCAACGAATATAAATTATCAATAAAAATTAATAAATAAATGTTTTTTTTCGTCTCAAGCATGCGCACTGAACTCTTTAGACAAGCGTAGGCAGCTCTGCTTTTTACAAAATGTTTAGTTTTCTGATCTTATATTTATGAAAACTAAATCTGACTCAAAAATGTACAACAATTTATTTGAAATATTTAATGTATTTAAATAAATTACTTCAAAAACTGTCAAAACATGTAGCAAATCCTCAAAAAATAATTAGAATTCAGATAAGAATTTCAACTTCACATTCATACAAATTGTTTAATTTTCTGATCTTATATTCATGAAAACTAAATCTTTCTCAAAAATATACAACATAATTTTAAGGTAACATAAATAGAGGTTAATTCTTAACAGAAGGTATATAAAATTATTTAAATATTTTAATATTAACCTTCTACATATTTAATTTCAAAAAATTATATTTAATAATTATAACTTCTGAAAATGAATTAAAATAATGTCATATAAGTACCACTTATATCAAATGACATTTAAAATAAACATTCATTAGAAGACATCCAAATGGTATAACAAAATCCACTAAATAAAAATTTTTAACCAAAATCCTATAAATTAAATATTTTGAATAGACAAAATTATTTGAATACTGACAAAGCAAAGTCTCTCTTTAACCTTGTTTTTCCTAGATGTTTTTACATATATTGAGTTTTTATATAAAGTAACTTAGTTAGATATCCAATAATATTGAATATTCTAAGTAAGTTAGTTTTATGATGAAATTCTTAAAATTATGTTGGAGATTTTTGAAAGATATTTGTTTTCATAAGATTAATCAGCAGAAACAAAATTTTGTTTATTCAAAATATTCAATTTATAGGATTTTGGTTAAAAAATTTTATTTATTGGATTTTTTTATACCATTTGGATGTCTTATAATGAATGTTTATTTTATATATCATCTTATATGAGTCTTACTTATATGACATTATTTTAATTTATTTTCAGAAGTTATAATTATTGAATATAAGTTTTTGAAATTAAATATGTAGAAGGCTAATAATAAAATATTTAAATAATAATTTTATGAACTTCTTAGAAACTCTTATAATTTATTTGTATTATTTAATATATTCAAATAAATCACTTAAAAGCTCTCAAAACATATTGCACATCCTCAAAAAATAATTAGAATTCAGATAAGACCATATCAACTTCACATTTAAATAATAAAATCAAATTAAGAATGAATAAATTACTCAGTACCATCTTTAGGAATATGTGTTTGTTTGAACATTTAGACCTAGGTATATCTAATATCCAATCTATATTCTATACTCTATATTATATGCAACAAAATGTTATCTGAATTCGGATTATTTTTTGAGGATTTCTACATGTTCTGAAAGTTTTTGAAGTAATTTGTTTGAATATATTGAATATTTCAAATAAATTAGTTTTTGAGAAGTTCTTAAAATTATGTTGTATATTTTTGAGTGAGATTTAGTTTTCATAAATATAGGATCAGAAAACTAAACATCTTGTAACAAGCAGAGTTGTGTAGGTCTGAATAGTTCAGTGCGTATGCTTGGAACGAAAGAAAAAATATTTATTTATTAATTTGAATTGACCATTTATACTCGTTGGTTTTTTCTCAATTCCATTTGACATTGTATAATAAGTTTCGATTTTATACGTCTATTAAATATAAGCATTGCTTATTAGCCAAGCAGTTAATTCTTGAAGTTTCTTGAATAAAAACTTTTTGAAATGAAAATTGTAGAAGACTATAATAATAATAATAATAATAATTTATTCGCAAAAATAGACACACTTAAAATATATATATATATAAACAATAAAATAAATATAAAGAAGTCATTGCGAATACACAACCACAAAGTCTAATGACTGTCTGTGGTAAAAAATAAATCATGAAACTAAAATAATACTAAAACATCAACAAATCATTGCGAATACACAACCACAAAGTTTGACTGTCTGTGGTAAAATAGAAAACAGGAAGCTAAAATAACACCAAAACAACGACAACATTTCTGAAAAAAATACTCTATTGTGGGTCAATCAGTGAGTGATAAAAGGACCTTTCATTTTGCAGTAACCATTTTTTTAAGGACATTTTGAAAGCATACTTTGATCTCGTCTCTCGCAAGTAGTCAGGCAGAATATTATGTATTCTTGGGGCTATATAGGCGAACGAACGTTGTCCAATAGATTTGTTCGCTCTTGGAGCGAAAACAGGACGCTTTGAACTTCCACGCGTATTGTATGGGCGTTCTAGCTCATTCAGGTAAGAACCATTCTTATTTACAAATATTATCATCGCTCTCACGAATATCTGACGTATATCCAAAATATTCAATTCACTATACAATCGGTCAGAGTCATACGTGGGTGGCCTGAATGAAATGATCTTTAATAATTTCTTCTGTATAACCATGAGGGGCTCGAGTAATGTTCTTCTAACCCCACCCCATCCAATAATTCCATAGCCCAAAAGCGACTCCGCCAAAGCACAATATACAACCTTAAGTCCTGATAGTGGCAGCACATAGCGGATCTGGTAGAACCTGAACAGTAGAGAACGTATTTTTTTCTTGAGGTTTACAACATGAACATCCCATCTCAAATATGAGTCGATTTGAATTCCCAAATAACGAACGTTATCCACAAAACCGACGCGTTTTCCATCGAAGCATATATGATCGTAGGGCGGCATAGTTGCACTATTAGACGTAAACGGCAAAACTTTCGTCTTTGCTACGTTAACAACCAACAAGTTATCTCTAAACCAGTCATTCACTCTATTTAAATCATCCTCCGCCTTTTGTCTAACCTCGGTCCAGGAGTCCGCATGATATAAAAAGACCGTGTCATCCGCAAACGAAAAAACCACACCAGAGGAGTTCGAGGTGAGCAAACTATTCAAGTAAACTACGAACAACACCGGCCCGAGAACAGTACCCTGTGGAATACCGCATCTTACTTTCCTGGGAGAACTTATCCTATCATTTATTCTCACCATTTGCTTACGATCAGTCAGGAAATTCCGAAATAGCTGAAGAACAACTCCCCGCATACCTAGGTGCTCCAGCCTCCCCAACACTAACTCATGACTAACCGTATCGAATGCCTTCTCCAAATCCACAAAAACACCCAGACATGGCTTCCTGTCATCTACGCACCCATAAACGAAGTCGGTGAGGCACGCTATGGCATCCTGAGTTCCGCGATTTGCTCTGAAACCGAATTGTTTTTCCGAGATTATTTCATGTTGGTCAAGATATTCTGTCAGACGCGTTTTAATCAAGGTTTCAAACATCTTTGAAAATGTCGATGTGAGGGAAATAGGTCTATAGTTGGACATATTATCTTTGTCACCCCCCTTATGTACAGGAACAATATACGCTGTTTTAAACATGTCTGGTACAAAGCCCTGACACAAACAAAGGTTAAAAACATGACACAATGGTTCCAATATATGATCTTTCATTAGTTTAACCGTTTCACTCTTAATCCCGTCAGGCCCCGCCGATCTACTACACTTCAGTGAGGATATTAAGTCTGAAATTTCTTCGGTACACGTTGGCTTTAGGTACATAGAGTGCATTTCATGTTTGTTATTCGTAAAGTCTCTTTTCGGTATATTCCCCAGTTTTGAGAGCAGACTTGGACCTACATTCGAATAATAATAATTGAAATTATCAGCGATTTCCTGTACATTTGTTATTACCTCATCATTTTCTAACTTTATCTTCTTTACTGCGCCTTTCTCTCCTGAATACTTTCCCGTGAACTCATTAAGAACTTCCCAGATTTTTTTGGAATTACCAGTATTTTCTTCAATTTTAGTTCTAAAATATAAGCTCTTTGCACTTTTCAACAGCCTGTTAAGCATATTTCGATAGTCTTTAAATATTCTCCTGCAAGTTGCGTCATTTGGTTTAATAAGGCACCTTTTGTAAAGTCTGTCCCGGGTTCTTATAGACGTTACGAGACCCTGCGTCATCAACGGTTTTCTCCTTCTCCGCTCGGTTAATTTTACCATCGAAGTGGCCCTAGTTACAATTTTACGAATTTGATCAAAAAATACCCCCGATGCAGTTTCTGCACTATCACACGCCAGAACACAATTCCAATCCGTCTCTTTCAGACCGTTCAACAGCACTCCCCGGTTAAGTCTCTCATACACGCTCCGAGTACTATTATCTGATGTTAACCGTTTTTCGTTCCGTAATTTAGTCGATGCTATGGTAGTATAATGATCTGTGATAAGTGTTTCTAGTACAATCGACTTTGTATGAACTTCAAAATCTTTGTTCTTACTACGAGCGAATATATGGTCGATACAGGTTCTAGAAAATTCTGTTTCTCGCGTGACTCCGTTTACAAGCGAAATGAATCCGCTTTCGTAAAGGACATTTTGGTAGCTGTCTGCCTCAGTGCTGCTCTGTAAAATGTCTATATTCATATCTCCTATTATATACGCATGCTCGCAACAGCTGAAAGGTAGATTCCTCAAAAACTCGGAAAGTCCATCGACAAAATCGAATGCATTTGTTGCTGGAGACCTGTACACAGCGACTACACATATCTTAACAGCACCCACTTCAACAACCAAACTAAGAGCATTCGCGGGCCCTATCCTTATATCCGAGCAAGAAAAGCAAAAGTCCCTCTTTATATAAACCGCAATCCCATCATTCTGATTCAACCTGTTTTCTGTTGTTAATAATTCATAACCTTCAATTGAATAGAATGATTTGACTTCAATTTTCCAGGTTTCTGTCAGAACGATGCAACTGGGAAGCGATTCGACCTGAGACAGAAGCGCCTCTAAATGAATGAAGTTTTTATGTATGCTTCTAATATTTAGGTGATATATGGAAAAATTCTGCTCTTGTCTCTGCAAAACTACATTCAGCTCACCGACCGATCCCACTCTTATGGTTTCATAATAGCTACCCGTAAAATCATCAATGAAAGGATTCATCTATCCTAAAAACTTACTTACACTAAAGTATGAAACATACAATTGGACCACAAAATTAAACAAACTAAATACTAAAATAAAAGAACACAAAGTTTCAGACCTATTTCCTAAAAGAACGTGTCCTTGGTTTATTCGCTTCAATCTGAGATACTAGGTTCTTCCGAATATTCACTATTCTTGCACTACCAGCCTGTTTCGTTACCTCTGTTGAGGGCTTCAAAGGCCTCGGTGCTCCAGAAATCACCGTTGGGGTAGCTGGAGCACTGCTAGGTTTATCAGGTACCAACTGTCCTCTCTCCAAATCGTCCGCTTCATAGGATATTCCATCAACATAGAGTCTATTTCCCCGGATGTAGCAGTTCTTGTATTTTTCCTCCTGCCTGACCAATAGCAAGTGTTTCTTGAGTACTTTATGCTCCCTTCTTTGTTTACGGGTTAAATCATGTGAAACAGAAATCTTTGTCCCCCTCAACTTGGAACAATTTTTAAGAACCAATTTCTTTGTAAGGGTCGAGGTGAACTTAACCTTTATGGGACACGATTCCGATCTTCCTAGAAGGTAACAATCTCTCAAATCCCTTTCACTCAGATCCACATCGAGCAACACTTTAAGCTCAGAACATATAATTGCAGGAGTTACCTCTTCCTGTTTTTTCTTAAGTCCAAAAATTACTAAATTTTCCTTAATTTGCTCCCTTCTTAGGTATTCCAGTTCGTCCTTCAGATTTTCATTCTCCTTCTCCAACTCAGCCACTCTATTCTTAACTTCTTCAATCTTCAAAGATAGGCGTGCCTCACTTGCTTCAATAAAGTTTTTTATTTCTACCTTAGTTTTCGCTATTTCATCAAGAATTGCTTGGCTAGATAATTCCGGCATCTTTCGAGTCACTCCAACAACAGTGTGTGGTCCCCCTTAGATAGTATTGGAATATTGGTGCAATCCGGAGATTCCACTCTTCACGTTTTTCAGCAGTTTATGTTTATTTACTTATTGATACGTGCCGTGTTATAATATATAACAGGTGTAACTGCGGTGTTAATCTCGAAATCGGAATGATACCACTCTAATGAGATGTTCCCAGATTTCAAAATCATTAATTAGGGCTTAACTATCCTTAATAATCGATAATGGTAAGGAGTTCAATATAATCAACTAAACGCGGTGACTGACTTTTCAAAAAAAAAAAAAAAAAAAACTAACAGACTAACAGACTAACAGATTAAATCTGTTTTGATATTCAAATTTTGTAATATTCCTTCTATCAAGTAAAAAACTGCTTTCTTATTACTTGATTTTTTTTTAACTGAAAGATAATTTTATGACATTTATGTTTTGAAAATAATTTCCGACATATGTCCACCACGATTAGCTCTGAGGAACCGCATTCGACAAGACCAATTTTGGACCACTTTTTCGAGTAATTCAGGCCTTATTTCATCAATAACACGAGTTATGGTGGTTTCCAAAGCGTCTATTGTTTCTGGTTTAGCAGCATAAACCAATGACTTGACATAACCCCAAAGAAAATAAGCCAGTAAAGTAATGTTGCATAATCTTGGAGGTCAATTAATTAGACCATTTTTCGAAATAATGTTTTCGTCAGATCTTTCTGTCAATAAATCAATTGTTTCGGTAGCAGCTGGGTCGATACCATTCAAATTTTGAAACAAATAATCATTGATCATCGATCTGTAACGAGCACCATTCATTGTAACATTAGCTCCACAATCGTTTTTGAAGAAATATGGACCGATGATGCCTCCAGCTTGTAAAGCAAACCATACAGTGAATTTTTCAGGATGCAATGAAACCTGCAGAACTTCTTGAGGATTGTTTCCACTCCATATACGGCATTTTGCTTGTTTACATAGCCGTTCAACTAGAAATAAGCTTCATCACTAAACACAATTTTACGATAAAAAAGTGGATCAACTTCAAGCTGTTCCAGGGCCCAATTAGCAAACAAACGACGCTTATTAGGGTCAAGTGGCTTTAGTTCTTGAACCAGTGGGATCTTGTATGTGTATAGACCAAGATCTTTACGCAAAATTTTCCAAGTGGTGGATGCACAGAGTCCAACTTGTTGTGAACGTTGACGAATAGACAAATCTGGATCATCATCAACACTATGACTTACAGCAGCGATATTTTCTTCTGTACATACAGTTCTTTGTCTTGTTGTTGTTGCTTCGAGTAAAGAAAATGTTTTCCAAAATATATCGATAGTTCGAGGAATAAGCTGCTCTGATGGACGATTATGTAAACCATAAATTTCACGAAGTGTATAAGTGTATTTATAAGTCTGGCGGACAGAACACTGATTTTGAAAATGAATTTCAACAATTTGTAAACGTTGTTGTGGCGTGAGTACTGAACAGAAATGTCGAAACAACGTGGCTTCTACCTTCTGTCAAATCACAGTTATCCCTATCGAAAATTCTATCACTCTAAAAAAACACTCGATACATGTAGACGAAAACTTATTCAGTGGTGTAAAATCCCGAAAAAAGTACTACAAAAATGTTAAAAACACTTTATTCTAAATAAAGGTTTTTATAGATATAAAATATTTTTGAGAATCTACGGAAAGCCCTTAAAAAAATCTATTATTTTTCCGTGAATTTCAAGTGTTTATTCAACATGTTTCCGATTGTCTGATTTGGATACCAGTTTAGTGCTCTTCTTGGTTATCATTTTGAAGGTAGTTTAATAATGTCACTTTCATAGTAGTCTCGGTCTTGACGAAAAACTCTAGTAATCAATTTTCATAATCTTCTTTTGATGTCTAGTTCTTATCACTTCGCAATGCAAGAAAAAGAAGTTTGATGCTTGGTGCCAGGTCCAGATAAGATGGTGAATGCATTAAAACGTACTGACAAGCTCCCGGAATTTCTGGCGAGTCTCTTTAGAGGTGCGTGTCGTGGCGTTTTCCTAATTGAACGAAACACCTCTTCTATTGGTCAATTATAGCAGTTTGTGGTCAATCTCTAGCTTCAAATGGTCCAGTTGATGACAGTAGAGATACGAATTCAGTGTTTGTTTATATGGAAGCAACTCACGATAAATTATTTCTTTGCAGTCCCACCAAATGCAAAGTAGAACAATCCAGGCCGTTATTCCAGTTTTGCGCAAATGATGTTAAACTGTCTTATAGTTCATCTTCAGCTCCTAGGCGATGCTACGACCACCAACATGCTGATCAACTTTAATTATTCCTGTGATTTTATCGACGAGGCGCATCTTCAACAAAAAATACCTCTACGAAATCGGTAAAATCAAAATTACACGTAATAAGCTATCACAGTATCGGGACTATAAACATCATTAACAATTTCAGCTGTCTGCATTTTCGCCTTTATCAAAGAAAAATTGTGAAAAGTACCGAGCACTCTCTTTGTTGACTTCCATTTTTAAGACTCTGTAACTCAGAACTGAATGGACCAAACAAAAAACCGCGAAAGAATTTTTTTAGCGTGAAATGTTACCTTGTCAGCGAGCATAAATCTGAAATTGTTTGATCAACATGTTATGTATGAGATATCAGTCACTATAGCCACGTACCCAAAACATAATGGACTTCCTTCATCCAAAGATTTCATTCAAAATTAAACACGAAACAAGATTTGAAAACTAACAATTTAAGAATGTTTTCCAAGAATACAGAAGACACACCCGCAAGCATGTCTCCTAACTGAGGCCAACTTCGAAATCAAACTATCGAATTTAATTTCTTGGTTACCAACAGATGCATCACACGTGACAGAAGCATTTGGATTATTCTTCCAAAAACGGTCTCTACATAAGATGTCTTCGGGTAGATATTACCATATATATGCTACAGGATTCATGTCCGAGTAATTTGGCGGCCAATCCAATCATGCGAATATGTTCTTGGTCCATGGCTCGCTGGACATTTCTAGGCATAGCATCATCATCTATAAAGATGAATCGGTTTTCTAATCCCTAGCACAGGGAAAATATTATTGTAATCCAGATTTGGAGGTGGTATTAACGTGTTATTTTCTTTATATACGAATAAATCCATCGTTTTAACGTTAACATTTGAAAGATTCTTTGAATTTCTGTGGAGCATTTTTTGGAATAGAATTTGATATTTAGAAGGTCCATTTGAAACAACTGTATAGGATGGAGTTTGTTAGGTGATTTCAGTCAATATTCTATATTGTCAAAAGATTGTTTTATCTCTTTTGGGTGCCGTGCAATGCTTATTAATTCTTTATGTCTACTAAAAAGAAACAGACATTTTTATTTGGTGTACGTTCAAAAGATTTCAATAAATTCATAGGTTCCACAGAACTATTTTGAATATTGAAAAAATTTTTTTCGAAGTAATATACCATTTCAATTCTGAATATATTTTTACTACCATAAATATTTCCATACATTTTTATCTTTTAAATTGAAAAACGCGAACGCCACATGGCTTTCGAAAGCGACTGTAGGTCCCAAATAAACGAGATAATACTCATTTGAATTGGAGAAGGGTGAATATTTCACGTGGACTCCAATATCGACTTGAAGACCCTAGATACAACACAATGAATGTTTTCCAAATACGGAATGCTGATGCCACGAAGAATTGAGGCAAGCAATTCAACAGTACTAATTACACCCTAGTGGATGCCCGTTCGAATTTCAACATGCCCTTGAGATATTTCTGTTCTAGGGTTGTTCGGAAGGCATTATTTTAAGCAGATGAATCGAATACACACTAGAAGTGGGTAATAAATAAAATGAATTCATTACAGAGCGTATTATAACACTCGAAGGTGGTTGGTACTCAGGAGTCCGGCAAAAAAAATTTAGACGTGAATATGTAGCATTTTCATAAGCTTTCTGAGAATTTTAACTTTATGTTAAGTTAATTATTACTTCATATAACAAATCCCTCTCTCAAATTTCATTAAATTCTCAACTTGTTTGCTCTAAATACTGATTTAATACTTTTCAAGTAACTATGAAAAATAACAATTTGGAATATATAATGCTTAATTTATAATATTCTGAGGATTTGAATTTTATATAAAACTATATATATATATATATCTTCATATAATTAGTCCTTTGCAAATTCCATAAACTCTCAATTTATTTGCTCGAAATACTGATTTGATACCTTTAAAGAAACTGTTTATAAAACATTACAATTTGGAATATATAATACTTAATTTATAGTGAGGATTTAAATTTTATATTGAGCTATTTATAACTATACATAAGTGATCCCTCCTTGTGAATTCCATGAATTCTGAATTTATTTGCTCGAAATACAGATTTCATACTTATTACAATTTGGAATTTATAATGCTTGATTTATAATGTAGTGTTTTCATAAACTTTTTCAGAATTGAAAGTTATATATATATATATATATATATATATATGTAGAGAGAGAGAGAGAGATAAATAACTTAATATAAAATTGAAATTCTCAGAAAGTTTATGAAAACATTACACTATAAATTAAGCATTATATATTTCATATTGTAATGTTAATCCCTCTTTGCAAATTTCATGAATTCCCAATGTATTTGCTCGAAATTCTGATTTCATACATTTTGAGAGACTTTACAAAACAAGCTTAATTTTTTTAAAGTGAAAACAACAAGTGAACCACACAGTAAAAGGAATGAATCGATCGACGCGAGATTACATTTATCAGTGGTATAGGATTTTATGCAACTGGTGGTTTCCAAATGGAGAAAGAACATCATATCAACATTCTAAAATCATCAGCATGCAGAATTGTTAGAAAGTTATCAGTTGAAATTATCTATCTGAAACCGCCTTCCATTTTGCACACACATAAGTAACACTAATAACGTAGTAGTATGGTATAACAAGCATATGAACACTAACAAGTAGTTTCTAAATTCAAACCCTACATTATTATCGCTACCACAGAAATATATACATTCTTTTTCACCTTCTTTCTATGTCTATAGTGAAGCGGTCAAATTTCAGGAAAAACGACGTTGTCAGATTGTTTTCTGATCCAAGTAATGAATTATCTGAACTTGTTTTGTGAAACCCAAATTCGTTGATGCGTTTGCCAAATTTGACAAGAGTATTTGCTGATCCAGTGATCACCGAATCTTTATGAAACCCAGTATAAGTGTACTTGGATGATATGTTTCGTGAATAATATAATTTTTTCCCATATTTTTCGCTCCCTGTATTTCCGAAAGCTTTTGATTATTTGTGTCCCCCTTTTTTTAAGTTTTTGCACAAACTACAGCTTTAAAACGAACTAAGGTCTAATTTTCAGGATTAGTTCAAAATATAAACCTGCAAAAGGTAGAATGTTGTGAATTAATAAATTGTGAAAATATTCCTTAATATTTTACTTAATTATAAATGACATCTATTGAAACTCTTCAAATAAAGCTAACTTAAAATTATCATCTCTATTAAAAAACTCAATACTAGCATAACTTAGCCGTGGATAAACGTGGCATATGGATTTTAGCTTCGTGAAATCAATATATTTGTCGGAAGTATCTCCATATAATGCTTATTATTGTTATATACTGATATTTTCTCAATAATATTATCATATAAATGGAATGGGCCTACGTTACTAGCCTCGGGAAAGAGGCCGAACAATGTTGAAAAGGTGTAGTTGTCCGAACAAGCATTTGGTCCCACAGAGCGTGTTCAACGCTCAAGTGATTCGAACCAATGAACCGATTCGGATGAGATTTAATGTTGGAGAGAATTCCGTTAACGTCTCTAATCATTTCACCAATTTCTCGCAATTAGAGCACTGGGTGAAGTATATTTAAGAAAAGAGGAGAATCTACCCGTGAAAATTACCGGTTGAATAAGTATCTTCTACTGACATGTTCTTATTCCAATTATATTACAAGGAATTCCTGTCAGAATCGATTCTTTGACAATACTATTTGCCTGTTCATCGGTACGTCCAAGCAAATTTCGTTATTTTTAGATTTTATCAAACAATTATATCCTATTATATACGCACGAAACAGAACAAAATGATAACGTAAATTTTAAAGGCTTAAAAATAACTAAAATTAAAAATAGACATTATTTTTCGATTAACCGCAAACAGACTGCACAATACATTTCTCTTCAAAACACCCTAAATCACATAAATTAGCAGCATACAATAGTATCGGGTGTTTTTTTTAGAGTGATAGAATTTTCGATAGGGATAACTGTGATTTGACAGAAGGTAGAAGCCATGTTGTTTTGACATTTCTGTTCAGTAAGCATTGAAAAATTATCATGGAAAGACTCATGCCGCAACTTCGTGAAATTTATGGTTTCCATAATCGTCCATCAGAGCAGCTCATTCGTCGAACTATCGATAGATATAATAATAATAATGAAATTTCGGATATTTTCTCTACTCGATGGAACAACAACAACAAGACAAAGTACTGTACGTACAGAATGAAATATCGCTGCTCTAAGTCATAGTGTTGATGATGATAGAGATTTGTCTATTCGTCGACGTTCACAACAAGTTGGACTCTGTGCATCCACCACATGGAAAATTTTGCTCTTGGTTTACACCCATACAAGATTCAACTGGTTCAAGAACTAAAGCCACTTGACCATAATAAGAGTCGTTTGTTCGCTGATTAGGCCCTAGAACAGCTTGAATTTGATCCACTTTTTTCTCGTATATTTGTGTTCAGTGATGAAGCTCATTTCTGGTTGAACAGCTATGTAAATAAGCAAAATTACTGTATATGGAGTGAAAACAATTCTTCAGAAGTCCTGCAAGTTTTATTGCATCCTGAAAATGCACTGTATGGTGTACTCTACACGCTGGAGGCATTATCGGTCCATATTTCTTTAAAACGATGCTGAAGATAATGTTACAGTGAATGGTTCTCGTCACAGATCGATGATCAATAATTATTTGTTTCAAAATTTGAATGGTACGACCCAGAAGTGCTTTGGTTCCAACAAGATGGTGCTACACATCATGCTGCTACCGTAACTATTGATTTATTGAAAGAAAGCTTTGGCGATAACATTATTTCGAGAAATGGCCTAATTAATTGGCCTCCAAGATCATGCGACATAAGTCCACTGGATTATTTTCTTTGAGGGTAAGAAAGTCATTCGTTTATGCTGATAAGCCAGAATTAAAAGACGCTTTGGAAGCGAACATTACTCGTGTTATTGATGAAATGAGGCCTGAATTATTCGAAAAAGTGGTCCAAAATTGGTCTTGTCGAATGCGGTTCCTCAGAATTAGTCGTGGTGGACATATGCCGAAAATTATTTTCAAAACATAAATGTCATAAAATTCTTTCAAATAAAAAAAAATTGGCTTCAATCTTAATTTAAATGTGTTTATTTCAATTTCTATCACTCTAAAAAAAACACCCGATATGATGTATAGACTGGTTAACGTATCTATGTCATATAAAATTTTGAGATAAAGTTAAATATAATCGAGCAAATTTCAGGAAACAATGAGCATAACCCATTAATTATTAACAAACTATTGAATAGAATCCAACAAAACCAATTAATTTTATTAGTTAAATCACAAATAAGAATAAAAAATGAAAACTGTATTTGCTCCTCTTATATAGGACCAAAATCTGAAATGATAGCTAGATATTTGAAGAAAGCTCGAAATCTCAATATTTCATAAAAAGCCATAAATTCTTTGGGTAAATCGATAACAAATAATAAAGATATCGTCAATAATTTTTTGGGGGGATCCGTTGAAGGTAAGTGTTACGCCAACCATTCAGAAACGATTGGTGCCTTGAAACACGAAGTCGAAGTTGGCGTTCATGAGACTGAACCCCAAATAGTCGACAAAGTACTGAAAAATTGGGTTGATCGGAAACATAGTTTTCGTTAATGAATGTTTTTATAATTGGTACAATTCATTACTAGCATATGCCGTAATAATACCATCAGGAAATGATTTAACAAGAAACTGTGGTCGCATGAAAATATCTAGTTGGACTCAATCAAATTTTGTTTTACCATATTCATGATACCCAGTTGATTCCAGACAGGAATTCGTGAATAATTATCAATATTCATATGGAGGAGGCACCAGAGTGATTGAATAATGTTTGGCCAGACCCGAAATGAACCAACACAAGTACAGAATCAACAATAACTTGCTCATAAATGCGGTCCGAATTGAATTATTCACCTGAAACTGAAACATTAACATCCAGCGTTTTAATACCGTCTTCAGCAAAATATTTGTTTAGATAATGATTCGAAATTTGGGAAGAGGACTGGAAGAATCGTAAAGTTCATTGACATCGAAGAAAGCATCATTTTTTGTGCCATGTTTATTTATTTGCAGATAGAACTGTTTCACTTAATTGACAAAATAATGATTGAATGAGAAAGCGTTTTTCCAACGTCAGTGAACTGAGAAGAAAGTAATCTAGAAGGCTGTTAACGTGTATAGAGTCCGTCTAGAAAGTATCCACAAAAATCAAGTTCAATCGTAATTATTTAGTATATATTTTTAATTAATTGAATTAGAAGATTACAACAAAATATTCATTTTTGATGATTAAAACTCGAAAAGCTCAATTGTCGCTGATTTATTTAATTTGGCAACAATTGCTTCGTCATGATAACTTCTTCGTGTGGGTAGAAGTTACCATACTGACCTGAAGGAGTGATGTAATCATGACGAAGCAATTATTGTGGAATCGAATAAATTAACGGACATTGAGATATTTCAATCATCAGGGTGTATTTCCGAAGAGAAAAGACTCAGAGAATCAATATCTGGTTAATTGTTTCTTGGTCAAAATGTTAAAATTTTTTCTACACTCTGTAATTCAAAAATACCTACAAATGTGGAAGCGACATTTTGAAAATAAAACTTACCTTTTCTTGGAAACGATAGCTACTGAAAAAAAGTTTCATCTGCACATTGTTGAAAATATTTCTTCACAAATACAGGCAATTTACATTTTATAACATAATTCATACATTTTTCATTGTACCTGCAAAGATGAGATTAACATCCAAATGAAATAAGAAATTTTTCAACCTGGCAAGAATAATAAAAATGCTCTACTGAAGTCTTGCACAAATGTCATTTTTAGACCAATATTGTTGTTGGTCCAGGATATGAAGAAGTTTGTTCCTATTAATTACCTGTTAAAATTAAAAGGAATATTTATGAATAGCAGGGACATGAGGCATGTCTAATGTTTAATTGATAAAAATCCGTATTACATTAAGTTATTCTGATTTTCACAAATTTCATTGTTACTTTAATATAATACAAAAATTGTTTCGCTATCATAATAGCATCTTCAGGTGTCTTACATTTTTGAATGACTAAATTTGTTTTACAAATGGGTTTTTTATATTAGAGTCTCTGTAAATTCCAGCTCATCTGCATATGTTTATCAGAGGTTCGTTAAGTACTATTTCAATTCTGTTGTATTTATTTATCTCTAGTGACTCTAACAGGTTTAAGATATAACTTTTACTTTTTATATGTGAAATTTCAAAATTATGGTTGAAAGCATGTCCTGTTTTTAACAAATGGTTCGAATATGTGGAATTACTTTTGTTTTTGGGGAAACTCTTCAAATGTTCACTAATTCTATGTAAAAAGATCTTCCAAGTCTGTCCTACGTAAACTTTTTCGTAATTATCGCATGTGAACTTCTAAACTTCTGATTTATTATCGTTATGTGTAATGTCTTAATTATTTTCAGTGAATTTACTCTGGTTTCAATAAGTTTTGAATTAAGTTCTTTAATCATATTTATTTTTGAGGAATGTAGCAATTTTCTCAGAAATACCTTTAGTATATTTGAAAGAATTTGCTTTTGTATTGGGATATACCATATTTAAAGCTATTTCATTATTGTTATTCATCAACAGTCTATCTATCATGATCGTAGTCATTTTTAATAGCTATTTGTTTAATAATGTTGAGTTCATAAAAATAATTTTCTCGATTCATGGGGATGTTAAGTAATCTGTGGATCATACAATTAAATTATATTCGATTGATAGATCGATTTGATTAAGTGTGTTTAATCAAGAATTATCAGCATCATTCAATTACACAGATTAGTTAACACCCCCATGAATCGAGAAAATTATATTTCTGAAGTCAACATCATTAAACAAATAATTATTAATAATGACTACGATCCTACGCTGATAGATAAATAATAATAATAATCATTCATTTATTCATTCCAATAAAGTACTTATCACAGAATATGAATACATTTTAACCCATCAAAAATTTCACAGGTAGGCAGGTACAATTTTTTCTAAAGGAGACATAAGTATGTATAAATAAAAAAGTATAAAACAAAACAAAACATTAGTCAAACATATAAGGACAATAAAGCTATTTGCTTTATTCTCCTAACTGCATAGGTAGCTCTTGACAACTTAGGCATAATTTCATCAATGTGGACAGAAAACTTGAGATTTGATTGCAAAAAGACACCAAGCAGCCTCATGTGATTGTCCGAAGACATCTTTGGTTCAAATAGTAGTCTCTGTGTTTTATCGCTGTTCATCATCATTTTGGCCTGGTTTCCTTTAGTGTCTTCTTGTCTTCCTTTTCCAATTCCTGGTTGTCCATTACTTTATTCAGAAAAGAAGTGTCATCAGCGAAGAGGATGGTTTGATCTGATTTTACATTAGCTGGCAAGTCATTCATATAGATAACAAACAAAGGGGTGCCCAACGGGAAACCCTGCGGTACACCATGATTCACCGTCTCCCATGAAGGAGATCTGCCTCCTAAGCTTGTTTTCTGCATTCTGTTGAAGCTTGCTCAAAAGCACTGAGTGTGGAATACTATCGGAAGCCTTGGATAACGGCCGGTTTCATAAACGAAATTAAAACCTCCTTTTTCCCAAAAAGTCTTCTTCAATGATAAAACGTGTTTCATAAACAAATTTTGAGGTTAAAGGGAACTTAAAAGCGTCCTTTATCTTAAAGTGAGAAAATCGGCCCTATACGGCTGGAAAAGGATCCTTTAACGAGAAGCTCGACACTGCGCAGGTGCTCGATAAACACGAAAACAGTGGACATAACCTTGTTCTGTCACATTTACATTTGTTTAATTTAAGCGTACTATGAAATATGTTGCACCAAATGTTGAATGCTGATTTTAGTTCTACTTCTTCATCAAATGATGAAGAAATAATTGTTAGAAGACCAAAAATTTACAGGAGAGACATTTTTCCACGTTAGATAATCTAGATTTCTTCTATCATTTTTGCCTGACAAAACCAACTGTTTAATCTTTGCTTAAAAAAAATGCAGATCAATTGAATTCCGATTTATTATTTTGTTGATATAATTTTATGTATACCAAATAATTAAATTGACAATTTTCAGAGGCAGCTGTATTGAACCGATGAACCAACTACTTTTGACATTGAGATTCTATGGAACTGGAAATATATGATCAAACCATCTTTAATAATAGTGTCTTGAAGAGATAATTTTAGAGTGGTAAATTTGGACGGTATTTGTTATTTGGTGGTAGTGGTTATAGTTTGCAGACTTATCTTATAACAAAGTTACCGGAAGCTATAACTGCAGCTGAAAATTTATATAAGCTGTCAATTATACGAACTAGAAATGTGGTGGAGAGAAAGTATGGAGTTTGGAAACGTCATTTTCCTATACTTTCTAAAGGAATGAGTGTTAAGTTAACGACCATAAGGGCAATTATTGTTGCTACCGCTGTTTTGCACAATATGTACATATGAACGAAATATTTCCAAATGAATGATTGCAGAAGGAAAAGAACTTTCAAACAAATTCAACTAATGTTAATGCAGCTCGTCAAGCGTGAGTCTATTATTAATAAACATTTTGCTAATTTAAAATTTATATGATGATTGAAAATAAATTTGCTTGTCACTTGTGGAACTATTCTTCATATTCAATTTGTATCTTCAACATGACAAGATTTCATATAATTTTTACAAGGTATGTATTTAGATAGGCTTCTATGTTTGTATTTCTGATTCATTGTTTTACTTTAGGTAACATCTGAAAAAGTTTCAAGTGAGAATAAAAAATAAAAATATTATGTGTTATTGAAATTTCTGTTTTTAATTCAAATTTGAGGGGACTTCGTAGACTGCAGCAATGCTGATAGAATTATAATACCGCAGAAAGTGCATTCAAAATAAAAAAGATTTAATTATTATTATTTAATTTGCTCTTCATCTCCATAATTTGCAAATCTAATATTTTAAGCTATGAATGCTCCTCTTCTTTTCTTCTATTCTCTTCTTTGATAGCCACTATCTGAGCTTCTACTAGAGCTGTTTTTTTTTATAATACATCTCTTTCGCTTCGGCAAGTGGGTTCGTAACAGTTGGGCTCAACTGTTCGGAAATTCAATGGAACCCCACCACCAGTCAATATGACTGCGTTGGGCAGCTACCACCTTCTAGTTTTAGTTTTTATATTGTCATATTTGGATTTGAGCTGGTCCCCATTTCTCCAATGGAGAACTGTTGCATTGAAAGCAGTTTCTATTCTCTGCCAGACTTTATCCTATAATATTAAAATTCTCTTTTTCAATCAATTCCAAGAGGCATAGTTCCTCCTCAGGTTTTAAAGTAATACTTTTTTCTCTTTTCTTCCATATACATTCATATAATCCACGTAATAAAATATAACAATTCGCACGTAATAATGATATCAATTTCAATATACTGTCTTCTGCACATAACCATGTTTATGCAAAGATCGATGTATGCTTCTTCGCTTTTTCTTTTCACAAGTTCCAGCGCATAACAATTTTTTCAGAATATCACCAACTACATTCGTGAAATCACTAGTTCTCAGGATAGCCAACAGTCGGAAACATATGACTGGCTCATTAAAGGAAGCTTTAAGTAAAGGACGGTCGATGTGCGTTTATGAAACTGATGCTCCCATTTAAAGGATCCTTTTTTATAAAGGGACTTTATCATAAAGGAGCCTCTTGATGTTGTTCATGAAACTGGCCGTAAGTCACATGCCAGTAAACTAAATTTTTTGTCTCCCATCAGAAGCTTCTCCTATATTTTCAAGCACCTCCTTCATTGCCATCTCCCCGGAATTGCCCATCAAGAACCAATGCTGTTGTTTGCAGAAAATTTTATGATGTTTGAAGAAACTCAGTAATCTATTTTTTATTATTCTCTCAAACAATTTTGACAACACAGGAAGTATCGATACTGGACGATAGATTTCTGGTAATTCCATACCTCCTCGTTTATAGACAGGTACTATTTTAGCCTTCTTCAACTGATCCAGAAAGTGCCTCTCTTTTGGATATTTGGTAAGCATGCTACATAGTACCTCAATGCATGAAAAAATCTCCCTCAATATGGTTGATGTCATTTCATAGATACCTCTGGTTTGCCTAGATTTTATCTGTCTTAGAGGTTTCCTGAGTTCTGTTATTGTGCATTCATAATGTTAATAAATAAAAATAATTAAGTAGCTTTAAATATGGTATACCCCAATACAAAATATTTGAATACATTTCCTTGAAAAATACTGAAGATATTTCTGAAAAAATTGCTTCACACCTCAAAAATAAATATGATGAAGGAACTTCATTAAAAATTTGAATAAGTAGTAAATGAGAGAAAATTCGTTAAAAATAATAAAGACATTACACATAAAGATGATAAATTGGGAATTTATAAGTTAACCTGTGGTGATTAACCAAAAGATTACATGGGATTGTATCATAATAACAATAAAATTCCTGAAAATCAGAATACCTTTTTTGCAATATCATTTGATTACCAGGTAATTTCATTAAGGTACTTGTCAGTCAACAGTAATACAATTATTATTAGATAGTTTTGATCCGAACATTCGTTTCTTGTTTATAACTCATTTTTTCGCTGACTATTGCGGAGATATATCAGATACTAATGACCTCTTGTGGATAGACATGTAACTCTGTGTATATAAATAAGAGCACGGAGTAATTCTGATTCATTATTGGATTGTTCCGCCGTGTAGACTTCGGGAATTATGTAAACTTTGTTAGAATTCTGTGCTGTTCCTATCGAGTTGGGGGTTTTCCGTTCAGAAATTGAAAGGGAGTGAAGGATTGGAATAACTGGAAGGTAATTCGGATTCAGATCAAACATCTTTCCTTTGAATCGGGAATTTCCGATATGTTCGGTGAAATTCAATAGGGATATTCAAACCATAAAAATTTCCCTAGAAACATGTGTAAAAATTCTTCTCCTGACTAGAGAGTTTATAGCAGTTTGGTAACAATATGTTTGAAAAATTAAAAATGGATATTTCCCTATTGGTTTTCCTTTAGTTTTGAAATATTGACATTAAGCCTTAACATTTAATAACAGATGAAGCCATAAATCATTATTTTTGCGTGAACTTCATTCAAGACTTTATTTAATCTGCATCGGATTTTCCCATTTGGGTGAAATATGCACCGTTTCGTTCTTAAATTTGTTGCTATTTCAAAGGTAGCTTCATAATGCCTCTCTCATTGAAGTCTCTGGTAACAGATTTTCACAATATTCTCTTGATGCAAATTTCTTATCACTCAGAAAATTTTGCAATGCGAGAAAAAGATGTTAATCGCTTGGTGCTAGGTCTCGACTATGTGGTGGGTGCATTAAAACTTCCAAACCAAGCTCCAGGAGTTTGTGGCAAGTCACTACAGCCGTGTGTGGCCTGGCGTTGTCCTAACGGAGCACAACATCTCTTCTGTTGGTCAATTCTGACAGTTTATTGTCTATCGCTAGTCTCAAATGGTCTAAATGTTTACAGTAGAGATATGAATCTAGTGTTTGGCCATATAATAAATTATTTCGAGTCCTTCCTGGTCATTAGTCCTGATTTGGCCACCGTTTGTGCTGCTTTAGTGCTCTTTGACCACAAATGTTTTCGCACAATATTGTCGTATGTGACCCACTTCTCATCTCCGGTCAAGATCAGTTTAAGAAATGAGTCGACTCCATTCCGTTTGGCCAAGGCTTCGCGGATGGAAATTCGATCCATCATGTTTTTTAGTGTTAACTGGTATGGTACATCGAGCTCATTTTTTAATCCAGCTTTGCGTAAATGATTAGAAACTGCTTTATGCTCAGTTTTTAGCTCCTGAGCTACTGCTTGCATTTTATCAAAAAAAAAACTGTTAAATATACTGAATTTCCTCTTTGTTATCTTCCATTTTTAACACCTCGTGACTGAAAACTGACTGAACCAAAGAAAAAAATATTATATTATTTATAGCAAAAAAAATTTTTATTGCGAAATGTCTCCCTGACAAATTGTTTGATCGATACTCCACGAGATATTGATTTCTTTTTCCCCAAGCTATCATTTAAAACGTTTTTGATGAGTTATGTGTATACAGTTTCAGAAATGCAGAAAATCGATTTCAAATCATCACGATGTTTGCTTTTGTTATCTAGAAAATACCTAAGATTCTAATTGATAAAATAGATAGTGTCAATAAAAAGTTAAGTAAAAATACCTGTAACCTGTTCTGAAAAAATACATAAAACAGCATTGAATCAGATTCAATGACTTCTCTACATATGGATCAGCAAGAACTAAACGATCTCATAATGAATATGATAAAATTATTTCTCAAACTTACTCAGTTCCAGATTCAATCTAATATATCTACTTAATATCCTTCTTAGAAAATGGTGTTAATAAACTCCAGATATGACTACTTTATGAAGTGAATTCCAAAACTATATATTTTTGTTTATTTCTTCAGCATGCATTCGAAGTCAATAAGAATAGAAATAACGTATAAATATGTAAGATGAATTATTGATATATCAAGTATTAAATCTAATGGATATTGTGATTTTGGCATTCAATAGTTACCTTATTAGTGAATTCGTGGGTGTCAAAACAATAATTGTATTATAATCAAATACACTTACCTCTGATAGTTGGTTGAAAACATATCAAACAGAACAAGATAATGACTTCGTAGTTCTTCATTGTCCGGGAAGTTTGATATTCACAGTTGATTCCCGATACTAGCACAATCTTGACATATCAATTACTTATTCACGGCACACCTGAAAGAATAAGATAATATTATCTAGCTGTATCGTAATTTATGAATTTGTGCTAAAAATATTATGGAAACTAACACTTTTAATTCGAAACAGAGTTGAGCAGTATTTTAGGATGTTTTTTTTCAGAGTGATAGAACTTTCGATAGAGATAACTGTGATTTGACAGAAGGTAGAAGCCATAATGTTTTGACATGTCTGTTCAGTAAGCATTGACAAATTATCATGGGAAGACTCACGCCGCAACAACTTTTACAAATTGTTGAAATTTATTTTCAAAATCGGTATTTTATTCGCCAAACTTATAGAGCAATTCGTGAAATTTATGGTTTACATAATCGTACATCAGAGCAGCTTATTCGTTGAACTATCGATAGATTTCGGAGAACATTTTCTCTACTCGATGCATCAACACCATCAACAATACAAAGAACTGTACCTACAGAAGAAAATATCGCTGCTGTAAGTCATAGTGTAAGTGATGATCCAGATTTGTCTATTCGTCGACGTTCACAACAATTTGGACTCAGTGCATCCACCACATGATAAATTTTGCGTGAAGATCTTGGTCTACACCTTAAGAAGATCCAACTGGTTCAAGAACTAAAGCCAGTTGACCATAATAAGCATCGTTTGTTTGCTGATTGGGTCCTAGAACAGCTTGAAGTTGATAAACTTTTTTATCGTAAAATTGTGTTTAGTGCTGAAGCTCATTTCTGGTTGAATGACTATGTAAACAAGCAAAATTGCCGTATATGGGAAGAAAACAATCCTCAAGAAGTTCTGCAGGTTCCATTGCATCCTGAAAAATGCACTCTATGGTGTGCTTTACACGCCGCTGGAGGCATCATCAGTCGATATTTCTTTAAAAACGATGCTGAAGCCAATGTTACACTGAATGGTGCTCGTTACAGATCGATGATCAATGATTATTTTTTTCAAAATTTGAATGGTATCGACACAGAAGTGTTTTGGTTTCAACAAGATGGTGCTGCACCTCATGCTGCTACCGTGGTGCAATTAATTGGCCTCCAATATCAAGCGAGACAACTCCACTGGATTATTTTCTTTGGTGTTATGTCAAGTCATTGGTTTATGCCGATAAACCAGAAACAACAGACGCTTTGGAAGCCAACATAACTCGTGTTATTGAAGAAGTAAGGCCTGAATTACTCGAAAAAATGGTCCAAAATTGGTCTGGTCGAATGCTGCGGTTCCACGGAGCTAGTCGTGGTGGACATATGCCGGAAATTATTTTTAAAACATAAATGTCATAAAATTATCTTTCAAATAAAAAAAAATTGAATTCAATCTTAATTTAAATGTGTTTTATTTCAATTCAAAGTGCTATCACCTAAAAAAAACCACCCGATATATACCCAATTCATTTCTGGCCAAACTTCACAAGATGATTATAGAATTTGCAACAAATAAGTATCGTACAAATATCTTTAGTTGTGAAGTTGTTCAAGATTCTACTATTTTGTACCTTTTCACAATTTTCTCACTGAAAACATAGAATAACTTGAAAACTATAATCTTAATCAGAATTTACTGTACACAATAAGAAAGAGCGGAAAATTTTCGCTAGACTAGGGTTGTTTCATGGAAATTTATAAAATATTTACTTATTATAGGGTGGGTAATTATTGACTGGTTTGCTGAATTAAAACGTGGTAGTAGGAACAGTCTCTCCGGTACCTCGAAGACGGAAAACATCCAAGAAGGCCACACAATCATTTTGGCAAACCGTAAACTCAAGGTACAGTTGGTATAAGACACTCAAGGATATCATAGAACCTGTAGGTTCTCCTCAACATGAAAATCCGTCTAGGAGAAAGCTGGTACCACGTTTTCTAACAGTGGACCAAAATAAAAACGAATAGATTAATCCAGGAATTTCTTGTAGCTGATAAAGCTGAATTAGTAAGAGTTTTGCGTCGATTTGTCGAAATGAATGAGGCGTGGATCAATCACTATACATCTGGGTGAAAATGTTATTCAGCAGTCAGTGAACCTCTATCAAAGCCACCAAACGCGCAACAGACTGCTGGCAAGGTTATGCATGCCATCTGTATCTATGTGGGTTGTGTTATGTATTTTGTTTATCGACTACCTTGAAAAGGACTACAAGACATAACTAAATCGATTAAGTAAGAAAATTTCAGTGAGATGGCCCCATATGCAAAACGATATAATATATCACGAGTCGTTAGCTACGATGGAAAAATTGCACGAAAAACACCTCGAATTGCTTCCGCACTCACCCTAATTTCCAGATTTAGTCCCCGGCGACTTTTCGCAGACCTAGGAAATACGCCGCAGAGGAATCTGGACGATAGAAGGATATGTTTATGAATGGAGTAAAATTTCATCAGAAAATTGGTGTTTTTTATATTTAACCGGAAATTTGTCAGCCGATGTGTTCACTTTATGATGGATTTCTAAGAATTGAAGAATGATTATATGGAATGGCACAAAATCAGTGATGAATTGAACGTTTCGCAATATTGCTGTTGACATTTTAACATCTCTTCCTTCCTAGAACTCGGGAATATCGAATAACTTCAGCGAGAGAAAGTCGAGGGGTTGCTTTTCAACGCAAAATTCTGCTTTCTATCACGCTCAAGAAAAGTGTAGATTGGTATTTCTTGTATTCTGTAGTCTCGTCTAAAATGCCCCATACGCCCCGTAAAATTCACGTTCCTCAGCTTTAATTATACGCAAGTGAAAATTGAATTTCGACATTCATTTCTTTATAGATACATAGTTGGAAACTCTTGAAATGGTCAGTCTGGCGTTACCGATTTAGATATAAGTTTTAGTTGTTGTTACGTTATTTTCAGTGAATCAACCGTTTGCTGAATGTTGCGATATGGTAACATAAATTAAAAATAAATAGACCTCACGGCTTAGTTATTGTGAGGAATGGTGTAGATTCTTTATTTTGTTTAAGTACGTGACAAAATTATGGAAAAACAAGTCGTTAAACCTTAGGGTGTTTGATGGAGTTTGCCGCTAAAAAATGCCATTAGGGAAAGATATTCAGTATTGAGGATTTATCAACATCTGTTCGTTCATTCAAAACGATTTTACGGGCTGTTGATTTCAAGAAATTCTAAAAGTGTTTATCTAAAACGTTTACTTTGGACGTGGATAATTTCATAGTTATTGTTGAAATTATGCCTGAACTCCTCAAAATGATAAGCATATGTCGAATGTACGGAATTCGATATGTAACTTCCTTGGCGTTCTTGGATTCTTTTCTAAAATGATATATCTATCTGGCCAATATAAACTGAAGGGTAGTCGTTGCAAGTCAATTTATAGACTTGAAGACAGGTATATTTTCTTTATTTGTTCGATCCTTGAAAGTACTAAGGTTATTGATGGTTTTAAAAGCTGCGTTGTAGCTGAAACTATTTTTGAAATTTTTGTCAATATTTTCAGATAATCCATTAACATAAGATAGCGAAAAGTATTTTCGTGTATTTTCCTCCTTTATGATTGGGTACATGAGATTTAATTCCATGTTCTTTTGTTTACGGGATACCATTTTGTCTATAAGAAAGGAGTTGTAACCGTTGTTTGAAGGTATCTGTTTAATAATATTTAAATCTTTGGAAAAGTTATTTGAATTCAGAGGGACATTCAATAGTCTTTGAATTAAACTATTATATGCTGACATCTTTTGGTTGGTGGGGTGAGTTGAAGTTTTAAGTATTATAATATCTTAATAAAGTAAATAAAAACAACTTGGTTGTTTATTTGATGTCTGTTGACATATATGTTTCAGGTTTTTTGCACATTTTCTAAACTAAAGAGAACAAAACTTATAATCCTATTTATAATGATAGGGTAGATCACAGGTACAATTTTGAACAGTGTAAAAATCTAGTATTAGTTGGGTCCTAATCTTTTACAGATTAGAACAACAATGGTGATAAATTAAATTGAAGTTGTTCATTTGTAATTGGTAGCTTCTTACCATGTGCTAAACAAATTTCCAAACTCTCTAAAAGGTCCATTCTTCTGCTTTTATTACCTATGTGTAAAATCTCAGTTCTATTGAAATCTATAAAATAGTTGTTATTTATACAATGTTCCGAAAAACCAGATGTTATTTTATTATTTAATATATTTTTTTATATTCTTCTACCCTTATGTTTATAGATCGACCTGTCTGACCCATGTAAAATGCAGGGCATTCATTACAATATAATTTATATATACCTCTTTTTTCACATGTTTCACGACAGTCTTTGCTATTGACTTAGAGTGAACCTAAGTTTTTCTTATTTGTACAAATAATATTGATATTATTCCGTTTTAGTCTACTGCAAAATTTTTTACTTATTTGTGGTATGAAATTGATCGTATAGAATTTTTCTTTTTCTTTGTCTTGAAGAATAGGTTAAAGAGAAGCTAGAACTTTTTTACGCAGTTTTTTAAAATTAGTTTATCGATTACGTTCGTATTGTAAGCATTTTTCGACGCTAATGAATTCAAAACTTAAATTTCTTTGTTAAAGTTTTTTATTGAGAGAGGGGTTGATAGTAATCTATGTACTAGGGCGTAAAAAGGAGACTTTTTTATATTATGAGGGCGAGAACCGTTATTGTGTTATAATGAATCTGTGTACGTGGATTTTCTAAATATGTCAAATTCAAGGGAATTAACATTTCTTGTGATCTGAATATCTAAAAACTTTATTCAATATTTATTCAAATTCAATCATTCTTTAAATGACTGAAATCAGATGTAAAGAAAATGCTGATGAAAACAGTTATCACATACCTAAGAATGTAGATGGCTTCTCTTAAGAAGGTCCCTCAAAAGTGTAGGAATAAATCTCGTACAAGACGGAAATTTTGTTTAATTTCCAACCCGCATCCCAAACTAAATTAATTAGCACAATTCATAATCCTCGACAACTTTTCCCAAAATGGAACACAAGCTTGTAGGAAAGAAAAATCCTTACAAATATTAGAAACTAGTTGAATATATCTACATTCGAGAAAGAAGAATGAAGAATTTATTACTTCAGGCAGTTGAAAATAAGTGGAAAGTAGTCAAACCAGTTTTTCTCTCAAAAAGATACACAGCTATTTGTTTCATTTAAAATAATTCACACAGATTTTTTGTTTCACATTTTATTCAGGATCCTAACACGTGTTTCGGTCTTTCCACCATCTTCAAAGGAGTATAAGAAGGAATTAAACTTAAAATTGAAAAAGGTGCTTTTATTACACCAAGGACATCTGTGTATTTTTAAAATAAACATCCTATGTTCTTTGATTTTATGTTGTAAACATCGGCCTGTCTGTCCTACGTATGTAGTATTACAATTATCACAATTAATTTGATAAATCCCCGATTTGGAATAGTTGGGGATTTTTTCTTTATTGCTCACCAAAATCTTAGCTAAGTAATATAAACATTGTATAGAAAATAATCATTCTTTTATGAGAAAATTGTCTCTTTGATATATAATATCAATAAGGGTAAATTGATGGACTATTTGGAGATTCTTTCAATCAAAAAAGGGGAATTTAACAAATTCCCAAATACTATTCGGCAACACCCCTATATTGGACGCTCTTATTTAAAATATTTTGAATGCAATTACATCGACGAATAGAAGCCAATGAAGAATTAATGACCTAGAACATTCATGTCACAATACGACAATTATTTATCTATTTATATTTATTTTTCGTGGTTTGGAATATTTGAATAGTTATCGTGGAGTAAAAATAACAGAGGCAGAATGGAATTCAGAAAGTTCAATCCTAAATCAAAAGACAAACCACAAAACACAAAAATGAATAGTAAGAGAAGAACTCGAGACGAATAAAATTTATCTTCAAATTTTCCGGAAAGTCTAGGACGCATTGGTAACAACTTCTTCGTCTATGTAGGTTTACGACAGCGTCGAAAACACTGAAATTGAAACTTTCAGTATCCATAAATATTCGAATAAGTGAACGTTGTATGGATCTTCGGTGTGAAATTTCAATTTCGTTCGACAGACCGCGAAATGTTGGAACTGATTTCAAATCTTCATTCTGTGCTAGGAGTTCTCACTTAAATAAGAAATGAACTTCATCGATTTGAAAGCGTCAGTTTTTCTAACCTATTTCTTCAGCAGTAAAAATCGTGTTAAAGATCTTTCTCTAGTTAAATATCCTATCAAATTTCATTGCAATAAAGGAGTCAAACTTAAATTGCCCTCCAGTTCGGCAATCATAATTTTACATGATAATTGTGGAAGAGATAAATAGAGAATAGTTGAACATGAAAATTACTGTTTTTTGAGTCTACCTTATGAAAGATCGATTTGAACTGAAAAATCCAAAACCAGATTTTTAGGGTAGTCTGTAAATTGTCAAATACATGAAGTACGTATTAGGAATAAAATCAAGTTCGTGCAGTTTTGATAACATATGTATATACAATTCTGTACATTCGACATATGCTAATCATCTTAAGGAATTCAGGCATAATTTCAACAATAATTATGAAATTATCCACGTTGAAAGCAAAAGTTCTAGATTAACACTATTAGAATTTCTTGAAATCAACAGGTATAATGCCCGTAAAATCCTTTTGAACGAACAAACAGATGTCGATCATTCTCCATTACTGGATATTTTTCCTTAATGGCATTTTTAGCGGCAAACTCCAATAAACACCTAGAGTTTCTATGACTTGTGCTTCTATTATTTGGTCACGTACCTAAAAATGTATATAAACTCGATTACACTGAACACCATCAGACAGTACAATGTAATACCTGAAGAAGCCACATCGTGGTGAAACAATTGTTGTAGTAGTGCAAACATTTTTGTGGAAATAAATTACTGTCTCATATACATTTTTTCAATTAAAATGAGTTTCCACCAAGTAAAGACCGAATCTATCAAATAAAATTTTACCTTCTCAAAATATTAAATTTATAGGATTTTTGTTAACAATTTATATTTATTGGATTTTGATCTCATTTGGATGTCTTATAATGAATGTTTATTTTACGTGTCGTTTGATATAAGCGGTGCTTATATGATATTAATTTAATTCCTGAAGTTATAATATTATATATAATTTTTTGAAATTGAATATGTAAAAGGCTAACAGAATATATCTGTTTATATTAAAATATTTAATGAATTATTAATAAAGGTTTCATTGCTCTTCTTCTTCTTCATTCTTCCATGTAGGCTTAAAGTCTGTTCTCCATCGATGATATCCTTATATCCTTATTCGGGGCGTAAATTATCGCTCCACCTTTTTCTTGGGCGACCGATACTTCTGCTTCCTGAAGGCGATTTATCTCTAGCCCTTTTCACTAATCTGTCCTGCCCCATTGTCTCTATGTGCGCGTTCCATTCTCTTTTCCTGTTCTCTATCCACTCTCCAATGTTTTCCACTTCACATAATCTTCTGATTTCATCACTCCTTTCTCTATCGTACAGAGTTTTTCCGGAAATTTTACGGAGTATCTACATTTCCGCTGTCCGCAGCATACGCCTTGTCTTAGAAGTCTCGGGTCTGGTTTCATTTGTGTAGGTCATGATCGGTCTTATGGTACCCTTATATATTCTTGCCTTCGTTTTTATGTTCAGATGTTTATTTCTCCATATAGTGTCGTTAAGGCAGCCTGCGATTTTATTGGCTCTAGTGACTTGTTGGGTTACCTCATCTTCAATACAACCAAAACTGGATAATTCAAACCCCAAGTACTTGAACGACATTACTTGTTCTATTATTTGCTGGTTTACTTCCAGTTTACAACGGAGAGGTTCTTTTGCTGTTGTCATGCACTTAGTTTTTTCAGTGGCTCTATCCATACTGAACTGCTTAGCGACATTGAAGAAGAGTTGGAGACTTCTCTGTAGGTCTTCCTCACTTTCCGCGAAGAGTACTGCATCATCCGCATAACAGAGGATCGTAAACTCACGATCGCCCATTTTGTAACCCCTTCCAGTTTTCATTTTTTTTTATGATTTCATCCATTACGATGTTAAAAAGAAATGGACTTAATGAATCACCTTGTCGGATTCCACTGGTAACAGGTATGTTGCTAGACAGTAATTTTTGCTCTTCTTTCGAGTTAATTTTGCAACTGATTTTAGTGTTGATGAGTACTTTCTATAATATTTCTCAGTCTATAGTCCCTTCATCTTACCTTCATATATCCGCCTCTTATTTCTACTAGAAGTTATTATTCCTCCTACAATCCATGTTTCATTTAAGACTCTCTTTTTTCCACGCTTTTTGAGAGGAAATACCAAGTTCATCAAAGATGTCATTGTATTAGAGAAGAGAAAGGCAAACCTTCCCCCCCACAATGAAATGAACATCCATTGTTTTTCTAAAAATACACCCTTTTTATATAAAAATGAAACTTTTATTGGATTCAGTAAGGCTTCTTATCGGTTGTGAAGACTGTACAACTAGGTGTTTTCGACGTGGACTTCTTAATGTGTTCAATCAGACTATTATCTGGATTCATGAAATATCCCCCTCGACCTTAGCCAGCCCTGGAACCGACCGAACAAGAAACATTTTCTTCCGGATCCTAAATAGACGCTAAATCGAAAACGAAGCAGAAGTGATGGGATGAAAAATAAAAACAACCATAACTCGAGGACGCAGAAAAACATTCCACCGCCTGAATGGCCCGCACTTTCCGACAAAAAATTCATATCGAAAAATCTGTTGCTTTTCTGAGCAGTAATCAGCGCCTGACATCCAATTTTCGATTTTCAAGGAAAAAGTAAATCCAATTTCCTTCTGACGAAAAATAAAGTAAGGTTTCGCGCCGGCAGGAGATGGAATGAAAACTAAATTACAATTTAATCTCATACTTCATAAATCACGTGACGAAGAAAACATATATTCCGGTTGTCCTCATGCAGGGACAAAAAGAATCACTTTAATCCTTGGGGCGACTGGAAATGAGCGGGACGTCTAGGTTTATATTCAATTCAGCCAGTTCTGGTCGCATCTGGATCATTTGTACTATAATTACCTTTTAGGGGTAGGCGCTACTGCTTGAAAAATGATACTTGCTGTAATTCTGCCCATTTTTCTCCTGCAATTTAATCTGAAAATAGACTGCCTGAAGGAGTGCTCCCTGTGGGAGATTCTAATTAATACTTTTTTCAATTTAGGTATTCTCCAACGCCTTCTATATTATACGCGATAGAGTGGGATAAATTAACAAGTATTATTATGGTTCAAATTTTCCCTGTATCAAATTTTTAATCGAATCAGTCTTTACGTGATGAATATTCATTTGAAATAATATTAATGAGGTAGATAAATACACCTGGCTCAAGTTTCATGAAAATTTTATTTATGTTGTTGACATATCTGTTTCGGGTTTCAACCATTTTCAAAACTGAGGAGATTGAAAATAGAAAGGCCTTTTACTTGATAGAAGAAATATGACAAAATTTCAATATTAAAACAAATTGAAATATGTTTATCTTCCACAATTTTAATTTCAAAAAAATTTTTTTTATTCAAAAAACTTTTAGACTTAAATTTATGTCTAAAACGAGCACCGCTCACATTTAATAGACGTTTATAATCAAAACTCAATATATATTCTGTCAAGAAAGTACCGGGAATTATCGATTTAAATCGGGCGGGGCAATGAGGCAGGTGAAAATTTTTTTTCCTAGGTTGGTACCACTGTCCTTAATTACTATGCCAAGCTTGAGCGGGATCTGTCAACTAGTGTGTTTTCAACAGCTGATTAAGTCAGTCGATGTCAGAGTGCGTCCCGATTTTTACTATGGGTGATTACGTTGAGCAAAGAATTTGTTTAAAGTTTTGTGTTGCAAATTAATTTTCGTGTGCCGATGCATTGAAAATGTTGCAAAAGGCCTTTGGTGATAATGCTCTATCGAAAACTCGTGCATATCAGTGGTACAGAGCCTTCAAGGACGGTCGTGAAGTGGTCGAAGACGATCGAAGATAACGTCGATACAATTAAGGGAAGGGTGCTGGAAAACCGTCGTACCAGCTTGAGAGAGATAGCACATGATCTTAAGATATCCCGCGAGTCCGCACGTACGATTTTGATTGATATTTTGGGCATGAGAAAGATGGCCGCACGACTCGTACCGAAAGACCTGAATTTTCTTCAAAAACGTCATCGCGAACAGGTTGCTTCAAACATGCTGGATCGCTGTAATTCCGATTCTACATTCATGGAACGCATTATAACTGGTGATGAGACCTGGGTCTACGAGTACGATATGCAAACAAGCCAGCAAGCATCGGAATGGGTGGCAAAAAATGAGCCGAAACCGAAAAAACCACGCCAAAGCCGCTCGAAAATGATGGTGATGCTCATTGTTTTCTTCGATATCCGTGGCGTGGTGCACTACGAATTCGTTCCAGAGGGTCAGACGGTAAACAAGGAGTATTACCTAGGCGTTATGAAACGTTTGCGTGAGCGTATCCGTAAGAAGCGGCCAAATTTGTGGGCGAACAACTCATGGATTTTGCATGACGATAACGCGCCTTCTCACCGAGCTACGATTGTGACTGACTTTCTCGCCAAAAACTCAACAAACGTGCTTCAGCAACCACCGTATTCGCCGGATTTGGCTCCCTGCGACTTTTTCCTCTTCCCAAAACTAAAATTGCCTCTTCGTGGCACCCGTTTTGAGTCGATTGAAGCCATAAAACAAAATTCGGCGCGAGAGCTAAAGTCCATCCAGGAAAGCGTCTATAAAAAATGTTTCGATAATTGGAAGTGCCGTTGGCATAGATGTATTGGAGCAAATGGAGCCTATTTTGAAGGCGACCCAATAAATTTTGACGATTAAATGTAAAAATGTTGTTTTAATTGAAAATTCCCGGTACTTTCTTGAATGAGTAGTATAATGTCAAATGGAATAAATAACCCAACAGATATACGAAAGTAATGAAATAAATATATATAAAATATACTTAATAAATATTAATTCATTAATTTCAATTCATTCCGTATATCTGTTGGGTTTTTTATTCCATTTGACATTATATATTGAGTTTTGATTATAAACGTCTATTAAATGTAAGCGGTGCTTGTTTTAGACATAAATTTAATTCTTAAAGTCGTTTGAATAAAAAAAATTTTTTTGAAATCAAAATTGTAGAAGATAAACATATTTCAATTTGTTTTAATATTCAAATTTTGTTATATTTCTTCTATCAAGTAAAAGGCCTTTCTATTTTATTTTATATATAATATATAATTATATTTTGGCTTCAATAAATCTCATTATGGAATGTCAATGAATTTAAATAAACCTTAAAATAACCCACACTGTTCTTTGATTTTGTTAGAACATAGATCAATCTTAAATTATATGGTTGATCTGTGTTTTGAAGCTTTAGTCCTTTTACAGGTGTTGAGAGATATAGGTTAGTTTTTTGATTTGATATTTGGAATATTAAATGAGGGCTGAAGACGGGATTGCTTAGAATTATATTTGTTTTTTGAAGATATAATGCATTTTTTTTAGAGATTTTTGAATTAACTTATTCAAATATTTGAACATATTAAATATTTCAAATAAATTATATTCTTTGAGAAGTCCTTCAAGAGTGTTCATGTTTTCAAAAAGAAAATTGGTGTTCTTAAAAGTAAGACCAGAAACAAAATTTTGTCTCCTTTAAATATTTATTTATTAATTTTAATTACTTTCGTATATCTGTTGGGTTATTTATTCCATTTGAGATTATATATTGAGTTTTGATTATAAACGTCTATCAAATGTAAGCGGTGCTTGTTTTAGTCATAAATTTAATTCTGAAAGTTTTTTGAATAAAAAAATTTTTTTGAAATTCAAATTGTAGAAGATAAGCATATTTCAATTTGTTTTTATATTCAAATTGAGGAGATTTAACTTAACCTTATAATTTAACACATCTATTTTACAATTTCGAAATGCAAATATAGAAAATGCCTCAGACCCGTCAATTGCTGATTCAAGGGGTAACAACTTTTCCGATTTTTTCATCCCCGTAACTTCAACACAACCCCTTGATTTTGAATGGGGTTAAAGGATGTTGCGACAACTAATTTTGAAGATCGTACCGAGTACTATCTGACCCTTAAATTTCGCTTCAAAATATCCATCGATAATAAAATAACAGCAAATATAGTGAAAGAGACAATTTAAAATTTATCTCGAGAATATTATTCGTATCCGATACATTTCAAAGGCATTTTTTATTTATGGTGTTAATTTTTTGTCCAAATAAGTATTAATTTCTTGTCCAAAATAGCAATATAGTTTTTTAAGTCGTGAATTTTTGAGAACGTTACAAGTGCGTCAAAGCGATTGTAAATTTGTAGTAGAATTAAAATGGTTTCCGTAGAAGAAAGGGTGGAAATGAACGAACGCACAAAATCTATACTCCAAAATAAAACAATTGAATCTGTCTTCTACAATTTATAGAAGACTAACAGATTATAAATATGTTTTTATATGCAAAAAACAACAACTGGTTTTTCTGCCCATTGCATAAAAAAAACCACTTCATAGACTTCGTACATCTTTCGATTTTGCTTTATGCAGCGATGAAGCGAATTTTAACAATTCTGGATTTGTAAGGTTAGAAATAACTTTCATTATTACTCTTTCCAAAATCTGAAAATGATAAGGGACGTCGTCCATCAACACAAGTGGTTTATTAATGTCTGGGGAGCAGTTATCGACAATCATGTGATTCGTCGTCATTATTTCGAAAGAAAACTCAACTGTAATCTTTCTTAAGTTTCACAATAAGAAAAAACATTACATATACATGTTTTATACATTGTCTTTTATGAAAATAGAGCCCTTGGCTTCAGGCTGGCGAACCACAAGTGGAAGTGGCCAATTTCTTCAATGTTAGCCAAACTATGATTTAGCATTGACTGACACGGTAGTTTGCCAACGAAATTCTTAGTCCGAGACCCAGAAGTAGTAGACCATGTGCTACAACGCTAAGAGAAGACCGTCTTTTAACTCTTTCGATGAAAAGAAGAACAACACTTGCAGAATGGCAAGACTACGTTTTCGAAAAGTTACTGGTATCGGGTGTTTTTTTTTAGAGTACTAGAGCTTTCGATACGAATAACTGTGATTTCTGAGAAGGAAGAAGCCATGTTGTTTTGACATTTCTGTTCAGTAAGCATTGACAAATTATGATGGACAGACAAATCAGTTTTCTATTCGCCAAACTTTTAGAGCGCTCCGTGAAAGTCACAGTGTTAATGATGATCCAGATTTGTCTATTCGTCGACGTTCATATTAAGTTGGATTCTGTGCATCCACTACAAGGAAAATTTTGCGAAGATCTTAGTCTACACCCATACAAGATCCAACTGGTTCGAAAACTAAAGCCACTTGTCCATAATAAGCGTCGTTTGTTTGCTGATTGGGCTCTAGAACACCTTGAAGTTGTTCCACCTCTTTATCCTAAATTTGTGCTTAGTGATGAAGCGCATTTCTGATTGAACGGCTATGTAAACAAGCAAAATTGCCGTATAAGGAGTGAAAGCAATCCTCAAGGAGTTCTGCAGGTTCCACGCATCCTGAAAAATGCACTGTATGGTGTGTTTTACACGCTGGAGGCATCATCATATTTCTTCAAAATCGATGCTGGAGCTAATGTAACATTAAATGGTGCTCATTACAGATCAATGATTATTTGTTTCAAAATTTGAATGGTATCGACCCAGAAGTATTTTGGTTCCAGCAAGATGGTGCTACATCTCATGCTGCTACCGTAACAAGTGATTTATCGAAAGAAAGATTTGGCGATAACATTATTTCGAGAAATGCTCCAATTAATTAGCCTCCAAGATCATGCGACATAACTCCACTGGATTATGTTCTTTGGGGTTATGTCAAGTCCTTCGTTTATGCTGATAAACAAGAAAGAATAGACGCTTTGGAAGCCAATATAACTCGTGTTATTGATGAAATAAGGCCTGAATTACTCCAAAAAGTGGTCCAAAATTGTTCTGGTCGAATGCGGTTGCTCAGAGATAGTCGTGGTGGATATAAGCCGGAAATTATTTTCAAAACATAAATGTCATAAAATTATCTTTTAAATAAAAAGAAAATTGGCTTCAATCTTAATTTAAATGTGTTTTATTTCAATTTAAAGTTCTATCACTCTAAAAAAACACCTGATACTTTAGTTTCTCTGAGTACAGTGAGAAGACGTCTCCATGAAGTCAATCTAACATTAGATGCTTTTGAAGGAAAGTTCCCCTCACTTGAGGACACAAGCCTCAAAGATGAGAGTGGGCAATGGCGAGTCCAGATATGGACGTCTTATTGACTGTCGACGAGTACAGTCGTAGTAAGTGTGGAAACTTCCTCTTGTATGAAAGAACCGCCGCTCTGTTCAAGAAGTCCATCCTTTCTGAGGAGGTAAAATTATGCTTTGGGATGGAGTTTTCTTCGATATCCGAACTTATTAATACTTCCAAAAAGCGCGACGTCTCTGTTGATGAAGCTAAGAACCGAGAAGTCCCACAATTTGAAGCAGCTTTAGGTTAAAAATTTGTTTTTATGGGTGATAATGTACTCCCACACAGATCCCATCAGGTTGAATTAGGTTTTTTGCGGAAGAAAAGCAGGGTATTCCAGATCTAGATCCAGATCTAGCAATTTTCTGACCTAAATCCAATCGAACACCCTTAAACCAATTACAAAGAATCCTTGATGCCCAAAAACTACAGCCAAAGACGCTTCAACAGCTCCGAGATCTTTTGCGACAATTTTGTCAAAAAATTGAGCAAGATAGTCTCAATAACATGTTGGAAAGCATGCAGATAAAATGCCAGGCAGTTATTGATGCACGTGTTGATCATAATTTGTATTGAGAGTGAATACAAGTGTGAATTTTCGAAATTTTCGGAATTTCAGTTTTCCTTATATTCTTAAATTTTTCAAATATTGTATTTTTGTTATTGTGAATAACACATTTCCTTGAAATCTTGTATTCGAATCAAAAACCCTCTGCGTATAAAAGTAAACTGGGTTTTCTGAAAAGAACAATACAACATCCTCAACTTTGGACAAGCTGTTAATTAGACGTAGGTAGTCTTTTAGATGTGCCACACACGTGGTTTAAAAAAAGGTGAAGATGGCAAAAAAATTGTAATTCAATAACATCTAACAATGGTTGTTATAATCATAAACAGAAATCCGCTACCTACTTTAAAATTTTTGTCGTATTTGTCAATCTATTGTCAAATGATTTTCTGATTTATTTCTACTCGCAATAGCCACGGACTATCGATACCCTTCTGAAGTCACGACATCACCCCGAACGTGCGGATAGGTACTGAAGATATATCCAATCCATCGAAGGAAGTAAGAAAGAGGACTTGACAAAATAGAGTTCGGAACGGAGCTTTTAGACCTTAATCAGAAACGACCACCGCATATAAATGTGAGAAAAACGGGGACAAGAATAGCGTGGAGGGAAATTTTCATTCTAATGTTATACAGCGGATCTTCAACGAAGGAAATGGTGTACCTTTATCTTTTAATTGTGCTATCCTTATCAAAAGGGGTAGCGTGAACCATGGACATAGATTCCCTCAATTATCTATAAAGTAGAAGCTGATCCGAAAATCCTACGTTTAGATGTTCGAGCTACCAATATAAGTTAAGAAGCTCTAAATTTTACAACCTTACACTCCATTAGATTTTCATGGCGATTTCTTCAATCTACACCAGATAAACGATATATTTTCTTACTCAGCTACCCTAAAAGTTTGAATTCGTTTCAAAAGTCTCATATGAGATATTTAATTCTTATTTAAATAATCAATTCACCTTCTCAGCAATTTAAACTTAGTACTTAATAATTTCGAAAATTTAGTGCCATTACTGAAGCATTTAAAAATTACCTAATTAAAGTTGTACCGGGTTTTTCACTTTAATTTGACTCCCTTCAACTTAGTTACAAATGGGGATACAATCAAAAGTTATTCACAAAAGTTGTACGAAATCAACTGAATTTTTTCAAAAGGATTCCACCAAATTGAATATATACAGGGTAGACAAGATATTGAGTGCAACTTCATTTTTTCATTTCAAGGAAAGTCATATACTGGTCCCTGACTATAGACTACACAAGGATGCTTAAAGGATGCTTGACCGTTCTAACAATGCAGTCATCCTTAAATTTTTCCCTTGTCTCCTCCTCTCAAATTCATATCTGTGCATGAGAATTTGTTCGGTTGATTAATCCTAAAAGTAGATTTGGAATATTTAGTAATACTATCACTTTACCGTTTAATTATCATTATATTGGTGAATCACCTGTTTCCATTATCAACTGTCCATCAACTGCCATATCAATATCACTTACTTTTCGCTTATCTTTTGGCGTTTAAATTTTTTTCCGATCACATTTTCCTTTGTGTCGTGGGGTCATATCTAAGTTTTCATCCATATTTTTCTTTATTCGGTCTACGGTTGCTCTTGAAACTTCAGCAATGGATGCCATATTCCAGTGACTTTCCCATTATAATTTTATTTTTTTTTATCAAGTGGTGTAACACACACAGTTCAAAGACTTGACTGCTTAAATCACGTGAAAATACGGCACAACAATATAGAACGTCGATAAGAAGTACCAAAACAAAGCAGAACGTCTTAGAAAACCATAAATAATGTAAAATAAAATAGAAAGGCCTTTTACTTGATAGAAGAAATATAACAAAATTGAAAATTGAAATTAAAATTGTAGAAGATAAACATATTTCAATTTAAAATGAAATAGAAAGGCTTTTCACTTGATAGAAGAAATATAACAAAATTTGAATATCAAAACAAATTGAAATATGTTAATCTTCTACAACTTTAATTTCAAAAGAATTTCTTATTCAAAAAACTTTTAGAATTAAATTAATGTCTAAAGCAAGCACCGCTCACATTTAATAGACGTATATAATCAAAACTCAATATACAATGTCAAATGAAATAAATAACCCAACAGATATACGAAAGTATTTAAAATTAATAAATAAATATTCAAAGGAGACAAAATTTTGTTTCTGGTTTTATCTTTAAGAAATACTACTTGCCTTATAAAAACATGAACACACTTAAAGGACTTCCCAAAGAATATAATTTATTTGAAATATTCAATATATTTAAATATTCGAACCAATTATTTCAAAAATCTCTAAAAAATGTGCACTATATCTTCAAAAAACAAATATAATTCTAGATAATCCCGTCTTCAGCCCTTTTTCAATATTCCAAATATCAAAATCAAAAACATAACCTACATCACTCACGTGTTAAAAGGCTTAAGCTTCGAACTAAAGATCATCTATATATTCAAGATTGATCTATGTTCTAACAAAATCAAAGAACAAAGTGAGTTATTTTAAGGTTTACTTAAATTCATTGACATTCTATAATGAGATTTATTGAAGCCAAAATATAATTATATATTATATATAAAATAAAATAGAAAGGCTTTTTACTTGATAGAAGAAATATAACAAAATTTGAATATCAAAACAAATTGAAATATGTTTATCTTCTACAATTTTAATTTCAAAAGAATTTCTTATTCAAAAAACTTTTTTATAAGGCAAGTAGTATTTCTTAAAGATAAAACCAGAAACAAAATTTTGTCTCCTTTAAATATTTATTTATTAATTTTAATTACTTTCGTATATCTGTTGGGTTATTTATTTCATTTGACATTGTATATTGAGTTTTGATTATATACGTCTATTAAATGTGAGCGGTGCTTGCTTTAGACATTAATTTAATTCTGAAAGTTTTTTGAATAAGAAATTCTTTTGAAATTAAAATTGTAGAAGATAAACATATTTCAATTTGTTTTGATATTCAAATTTTGTTATATTTCTTCTATCAAGTAAAAAGCCTTTCTATTTTATTTTATATATAATATATAATTATATTTTGGCTTCAATAAATCTCATTATAGAATGTCAATGAATTTAAGTAAACCTTAAAATAACTCACTTTGTTCTTTGATTTTGTTAGAACATAGATCAATCTTGAATATATAGTTGATCTGTAGTTCGAAGCTTAAGTCTTTTAACACGTGAGTGATGTAGGTTATGTTTTTGATTTTGATATTTGGAATATTGAAAAAGGGCTGAAGACGGGATTATCTAGAATTATATTTGTTTTTTGAAGATATAGTGCACATTTTTTAGAGATTTTTGAAATAATTTGTTCGAATATTTAAATATATTAAATATTTCAAATAAATTATATTCTTTGGGAAGTCCTTTAAGTGTGTTCATGTTTTTATAAGGCAAGTAGTATTTCTTAAAGATTATTATTATTATCCTGATACTCCTAGATCTTCTGTGAAGATCCCTCAGAAGCTTTTTCAGCTTGTACGAGTTAGGAGTTCAGTTGTGTTCTGTGTAGGCTTTGTTACTGCGATCTTGCGCCACTTTAGGTCACAGCACTTAATTTTTGACCCAACAGTGAAATGGTGGCAGATACCCGTCCAACTAGAAAATTTCTTTTCTACCTGAATAGGATTCGAACCCTGGACCTCCCGGTCACGAGTCCGATGCTCTCCCGATGAGCTATCCACACTCATATAATAATAAAACCAGAAACAAAATTTTGTCTCCTTTGAATATTTATTTATTAATTTTAATTACTTTCGTATATCTGTTGGGTTATTTATTTCATTTGACATTGTATATTGAGTTTTGATTATATACGTCTATTAAATGTGAGCGGTGCTTGCTTTAGACATTAATTTAATTCTAAAAGTTTTTTGAATAAGAAATTCTTTTGAAATTAAAATTGTAGAAGATTAACATATTTCAATTTGTTTTGATATTCAAATATTTCAATTTGTTTTAATATTCAAATTTTGCATAAATAATGTGAGAATATACAACCGCACCGCAAGCCTAGTTAGCTAGAACCATAGATCAACAAGACTATATAGATGGGACACTGACTGTAAAAAGTCTGAATCAAGTTTTTCGCTTTCATTGTAGCGACTGGTGCGTGAAACAAATTCAACTAGAGGAAACTGTATTACCAACTCTCAAGAGAACTGCATTACCTCTGCTTTTAGAATACTACATTATCGACACTTGGCGCGAATATTTGAATATTCTTTCAGTTTTTCTTTGGGCTAAAATTAAACAAGTGTTCAGAAATTACTATGTTTTACTACCAAAACATTGAAATCCTTACATTCACATAACTCTACAACAAATACATTTCAATTATTTGATAGTAAAACGTAGTAATTTCTGAACACTTGTTTTAATTTTAAACCTAGGAAAAACTGAAAGAAGATTCAAATATTCATTTCAATCTTCAAACTCACTATTTGAATAACAGATACATGTTTGAATATAATTATTTATTCATTATAATAAATAGAAACTATTAAATAAAAAAAGAGATGAAATTAACATATGTATTTACAATATTTACATTAAATTTTTCTGTAGTACAACATAGTCACTTCCAAAAACTTGTTTCAACGTTCAAACTCACAATTTGAATAACAGAAATATGTTTGACCAATAATTATTCATTGGTTATAAGAAATAAAAACTATTAAATGAAAAAAGAGATGAAATTAACATATTTGAAGTATTCCTAGGTGTTAAGACAAAAATTGAACCTTGAGAATATTAATTTATGAGATCTTCTTTAAGATTCAAAATGTCTTTCAGTTGGTCCTTAATCGGGTCAATAAATTCCTTCTCTGGATTACTGAATAAAAATTTTTCTTCTCTCACAAAGTCTTGGAATGAAATGAAAGAGATAATCAAAACACTGATTAAATGAAACCTGAACCTGAAGAAATTAGATTCCTCTCAATATTTGATCATCTGATAATTTGTGCCAATCAGTTGCCTGTATAATTTCTATCCACCTCTTAAATAACTTGGGATCTCTCTTGGGAAAACAATGTCTAGGCCTGGTTAGATCTTGACACCCATGTACACAACATTTCTTAGTATATCCCATTTTCAAGTAACTTATTGAACTCAATATTTGAAAATACACAAGTTTAGATGCACTGAACTGTTTTGAACTTAACTCTTATGAAATTTAATCAAAAAGAAATATGAGATGTAATCGAGGTTGGGCCATAACAAAACCTAAACAAAACCACCCTTTTCCAAATATATAACCATTATTACAATAATGGCTATCGGCTGATGGTAGCGGTACCCAGTGGCAAAATCAAAAAGTATAAGTTGATGGTTAGCGCTAACTATTGACTGGTGCATAAACTAAAAACTTTGTTTTAGGTGGGGGTAGGGAAGTGTCCAATCTATATATTATTTTTAATCTATGGCTAGAACTAACAACACTGATGCATCATGGCGCCAGAGATAATTGGTATCTGCAGTGTTGCCGGTTTGGCTCCTACAAATAGATAATCTAGTATCAAAATTGAACGAGAAAAAGCTGATTAAAATGCTTCGTACCTTAATTTCATTTCATAAAGAAGTGTTCAATTTTTCAAGGTGGCTCTAATAATTTGATCACTCACTGTAATTTTGAATTTTTATTTTCCCAATGGCTCACCCACTATTTCGCGTAATTTGAGGACAGCAATATGAATGATTATTAATCTGATTCAATTGTGTACTCTAGACTATTAATGAGGACGATATACCACAAATTCGAAACGTTTCCATATGTAGCATTAATTTGTCATGTAGAATTCATGAAAATTGGTATCCCGTCGATCAGAATTACACTAACACCGACGCAGATATCGAGATCGCGGTATATAAGCCGAGATTTTCCCGTTTCTAGCTAATTATCAAATCCTTTCAAAGCGAAATGATAACGAATTTTGCAGTAGATTGCACAGCACGCACCGGATGATTCATGTTTCATTTTGCAATGAATACTTGCCATTCATTAGCCCTATTTCACATTTATAGAACGAATGGAAGTGAAGCCTAATAACTAAAAATCTATCCACGTTAAGCCTCGTAAGCCAGATTATTCAGCGAGCTCACATCAAACGCTTCATATGAATTGAAAAATGGGGCCTACACTAGAAACTCAGATATGAAAAGTTGGATCGGAATCATTTTCCTAGCCTTTAATCTTTTCTGATGAAAATTAAAAAAGCTTCCTGGGCAGAAGGGCTAAATTCAAACCGATATTCGAGAATTAATTCAGATTGAGTTTTGGGAATGTGTAAACGATTTATTTTACTGTCACAAACATGGGGCCTTAATGTTTTTCTTTATGCCAGATGGAAAGTGAAAGGACGGTTCCTGTAGTCTTGCGAATGGAATATTAGGAGAAAAACTAAGTTCGTGCGGTTTTGATACCTTATGTCGCTACTAGCTTATCATTCCATTGCAACATCTTCAGTTTGAAGCGTCATCATTAGACTTTTTTTTCAGTATCTGTCATTTAGCTGAAGCGTAAACAACATAGTTTCTGTGTGCTCTGAAAATGTCAACTTTCGTACCGAATAATGTCTTTTTGCGGGGACTTTTACTTCACTGTTTCGAAATGATGAAAAGGCTGCCGAAAGTTATCGTATTCAAGTGGATGTTTATGGTAACCATGCTCCAGCTGAACAAGCGTGTCAGAAGTGGTTTGCCTGATTTAAAAGTGGCATTTCTGATTTGATAGACGAAGAAGAGCTTCGTCTACCTGGCCGTCCGTCCAGAAAGAATCCAGAAAAAAGAAAGCTCGATTGTAATTATTTATCAATATTTTTAATTCTTGAATTAAAAATTATAACAAAATATTCATCTTAATTACTTATACAAACCTCCATTCAATTGTAAATATTTGACGTTGAGGTACACCCGAAACTAGATCACCTTCATAATTTTCAGTGATGGTCCAGGACTGTAAAACTGACATCTTTATTTCCTGGCGCCGCTTGTTTAACTTAAATCTTCATTAGTTCCCATATGTTTTCAATGGGACTAAGATCTGATGAAGCTGCTGGCCATGAAATGGTTGTCACTTGGTGTTCTTGCATTCAAGCAAACTATGGCAACTTGCATTATACTGCTGAAAACGCCACCCCTTTGGATATGAAGCATGCGCAGTTTCAGGAAGAAAATCGTTCAGAATTCCACAATACTTTTTACTATTAACACCACCATCAACTATACAGAGAGGCGTAGCACCACGCTGAGATATTACTCCCAAAACCATTATTTTGTTGGGAAATTTGAAAATTATAACGGTGACAGTTTGCTTTGATAGGATTTTTAAGTGTTTTCCACAGTTGGAAACAACTTTTCTTCAGATATCACATTATTAAAATTATTTTCTTGAATATGGTTACAAAATCCTATCCTTCGTTCCTTTTGAGAAGATGTCATTATAGGGTTTTTTTTTGGTTTCCCTGATATGTAGCCTAGTCTTATCACTGACATACGGACGGTTTCTGGACATACTTTTATATTTCGTTGATTTCCAAATCTGTAAGCCAATTTGCAAAACCCCAGCGTTTAAATTTGTTACTTTGATATTACGCGGTCTTCCAGAAACAGGTATTAGCCTCGTATCCACGAGGATATTGTCTCTTATACAGAACTTTTTCCAAGTTCAGTCAATTGCACTAATTTTTTAAAGTTTCGAAAACCTTTTCTATATAAATATTTTACCTGTTTTCAAGTTTCAACAGTATTTTCTAAATTGTAAACCTGTTGACAATCAACAATATTTGACAAATAGTGTTGCCATGCAACTTTGGCCAAGCCGAATATTTGCACAACCTATTTCATACATTACTTTTGTCTTAGAATGTCACAAAAAAGAGGTATATTAAAATTATGAATAATAATAAATTCCGGATACTTTCTAGACGAACTATAGTAGTTCCGAAGCATCTGAAACGTGGAGGTCTCATCCTAAGAAATAGATTGAAAAATTGGTTAATTGAATGAGGAAGTAAATATTTCAATTCTATAATATTTACATGATAATTATAGAAATAAAGTTGGATATAGGTCAAGTAAAATACTCGTTGGAGGTAAATATGTTGTATTTGCCGACGTTTCCACCTGAATAATGGCAGCCTCAGGGCACTGGAAAATAGGATTTAAAAGTTTTACACGACAACAACAATAAATTTGTATAAAAAAATAAGATAACACGAAAATTAAAAACAAATATTACCCACATCAAATTATTACTCCAGTGTTCTGATCGATGAAATGTGAATGCTCTTAAAAGGCATTATGCCCAAAACTTTCCCAGGAATTAAGTTAGTATAAAATTTCTCGAATTTCTTCTAGATGTTAGGAAATATATCAGTTCTTGCGACTACCAAACACAGTTGACATGTAAATTATGACTAACTAGCATGTTCTCTGTTGCAGTGAGGGAATAAAAACGTTGCGTGCACCCAAAAAACAACACATAATCATATATATGGAACTTGAACGCTTTTTAAAATGCCTTGATATATTGCACTCAATTTTTCGACATCTTGTTTTTTGTTCATACTATCAGGATGTTTTTTGATTTCAATCATTTCATTTAGTAGTCTTTTCTTATAATTGTTTTGTTTGCCTAAAAAAGCGACATTATTAAAATCGAAGTCATGTTGTTTGTCCTCAAAATGCTATGCTAATGCTGTCTTATTTTTTACATTGTTAATGTTAGCCGGTCTTATGCTTCGTTTATACTCAGAAATTCTCGTCTTCAAATGTCTTTTTTTGACCTTTGCTTTCGATGTCTTGCGGGGTCTTTTCTTTTTGCTTTTTAAACAGTTTCTTAATTTTATTATCATTTTTAAAAGCAACTCTCACATTTGTATTCTTTACGAGAGAGATTTTATATACGGAATCTTGAAATATTTCGCTTCTTCATTTTGGACTGGAACTGGTATTTTAGGGGAAGGGGAGAATAAAAATTTGTTTGCAAGTTTGTGGGGGTAGTTGTTTTTCACCAAGTGAGGCTTTATCTTGTTGAAATTTTTTAAGTGGAAATCAGGGTGTGAAAGTTTAATTACTATATGCTTTAGATTATTGATAATATTGGGTTTTTGTTTAAGGGAGTGCTTTGAATGAAAATAAGCATTAGCTGAGTATTTTGAGGACAAACAACATGATTTCGATTTTAATCATGTCGCTATTTCAGGCAAACAAAACAATTATAAGAAAAGACTACTGAATGAAATGATTGAAATCAAAAAAAACCTAATAGTATGAACAAAAAACAAGACGTCGAAAAATTGAGTGCAACCTATCAAGGCATTTTAAAAAGCGTTCAACGCCCGATACAAGTTTCATATTCATAGCATTCTGTCAAGAAAGTACCGGGAATTATCGATTTAAATCTGGCGGGGCAATGAGGCAGGTGAAAATTATTTTTCCTAGGTTGGTACTACTGTCCTTAATTACTATGCCAAGCTTGAGCGGGATCTGTCAACTAGTGTGTTTGCAACAGCTGATTAAGTCAGTCGATGTCAGAGTGCGTGCCGATTTTTGCTATGGGTGATTACGTTGAGCAAAGAATTTGTTTAAAGTTTTGTGTTACAAATGAATTTTCTTGTGCCGATGCATTGAAAATGTTGCAAAAGGCCTTTGGTGATAATACTCTATCGAAAACTCGTGCATATCAGTGGTACAGAGCCTTCAAGGACGGTCGTGAAGTGGTTGCCCATCGACGGCTTCGATCGAAGATAACGTCGATAAAATTAAGGAAAGGGTGCTGGAAAACCGTCGTACCAGCTTGAGAGAGATAGCACATGATCTTAAGATATCCCACGAGTCCGCACGTACGATTTTGATTGATATTTTGGGCATGAGAAAGGTGGCCGCACGACTCGTACCGAAAGACCTGAATTTTCTTCAAAAACGTCATCGCGAACAGGTTGCTTCAGACATGCTGGATCGTTGTAATTCCGATTCTACATTCATGGAACGCATTATAACTGGTGATGAGACCTGGGTCTACGAGTACGATATGGAAACAAGCCAGCAATCATCGGAATGGGTGGCAAAAAATGAGCCGAAACCGAAAAAACCACGCCAAAGCCGCTCGAAAATGAAGGTGATGCTCATTGTTTTCTTCGATATCCGTGGCGTGGTGCACTACGAATTCGTTCCAGAGGGTCAGACGATACACAAGGAGTATTACCTAGGCGTTATGAAACGTTTGCGTGAGCGTATCCGTAAGAAGCGGCCAAATTTGTGGGCGAACAACTCATGGATTTTGCATGACTATAACGCGCCTTCTCACCGAGCTACGATTGTGACTGACTTTCTCGCCAAAAACTCAACAAACGTGCTTCAGCAACCACCGTATTCGCCGGATTTGGCTCCCTGTGACTTTTTCCTCTTCCCAAAACTAAAATTTCCCCTTCGTGGCACCCGTTTTGAGTCGATTGAAGCCATAAAACAAAATTCGGCGCGAGAGCTAAAGTCCATCCCGGAAAGCGCCTATAAAAAATGTTTCGATAATTGGAAGTGCCGTTGGCATAGATGTATTGGAGCAAATGGAGCCTATGTTGAAGGCGACCCAATAAATTTTGACGATTAAATGTAAAAATGTTGTTTTAATTGAAAATTTCCGGTACTTTCTTGACAGAGTAGTATATGATTGTGTGTTGTTTTCTGGGTGCACGCATCTGTTTTTATTCCCTCACTTCAACAGAGAACATGCTAGTTATAATTAACATGTCAACTGGGTTTGGTAGTAGCTGAACTGATAGATTTCCTAACATCTAAAAGAAATTCGAGAAATTTTATATTACCTTAATTCCGGGGAAATTTTTGGACATAAAGCCTTTTAAAAGCATTCACATTTTATCAATCAGAACACTGGAGTAATAACTTGGGCGTGGGTGTATTTGTTTTTAATTTTCTTATTATGTTATGTTTTTATACAAATTTATTGTTGTTGTCGTGTAAGAAGATTCTATTCCCTCTGTTTCAATGAAATATCCTCCATTATTACTTGATGATTATTCAAAATATTTATCGTGTTCGATCGAGGCCGGATCAACGAGACATTAGAATTTCCGTGGAAACTGAGTGGAACTTCGGAATTCTAGATGAAACTAAACATCTCCAGTTTCCCCAGACAACATAAATCATCTTCACCAGAGCCCATTTTCATGTTTAATTATTTCATAGACAAACAGGATCTCCTCTAATTGCGTCGTTTCACGACGGAAAAATTGAGAAAGGAATTATTGTTCCAACGAGAAACGAGAAAATGCTAGTCATGGTCCATGCATTCTAATGATAGCGATTCATTACGATGAATTTGACATTTTAATGGAAAACCCCCTTCATAATACAGATTGATTCTCTCCTGCAACTCGAAAAGGCTTTCAGAGCCCTTGAAGAATTATTTTCGTTAGTATGGGTCATTGTTAGGCAGAAACGGTTGGAGTTTCGGCATTGTGATCAGTAGGTGAAAAATTCAGAAGGAGGTTATTCCTCTATTGAATTCTGGTATTGAATTTCTTGTTCACTTCTCCTTGAGTTAGAGGAATTTTGGGTTCAAATGGGAAACTTTCATACAGACTGTTATACGTACTGAGTGTCTACTTAACGGCAATTCGTGTTATTTTCGAAGGAAAATACTTCAATTTCTGTTAATATTCATTTATGTTAACACTAATTATTTCAGCAAAATGAAATACTGAAGTACATTTTCACAATTTATCAATTCACAACAAATGTTTCACAAACACTGTGTCTTCATCAAGTTTACACATTGAACTAAGTCTAAAAATTACACCTCCAATTTTATTTGAAATAATTCACACAGTCTTTATGTTTCACAGTTGTAAATCTCATTATGGAATGTCAATGAATTTAAATAAGCCTTAAAAATAACTCACACTGTTCTTTGACTTTGTTAGAACATAGATCAATCTTGAGTTATTAAGTTGATATGTGTTTCGAAACATTATTCCTTTACACGTGGTACGTTATTGATATAGGTTAGTTTTTTGATTTTGATATTTGGAATATTATTCAAGACCGAAGAAGGGATTGCTTAAAATTATATTTGTTTTTTGAAGATATAGTGCATGTTTTTAGAGATTTCTGAATTAACTTATTCGAATATTTAATAATATTAAATATTTCAAATAAATTATATACTTTGAGAAGTCCTTTAAGTGTGTTCATGTTTTTAAAAGGCAATTGTTGTTCTTAAAGGTAAGACCAGAAACAAAATTTTGTCTCCTTTAAATATTTATTTATTAATTTTAATGACTTTCGTATATCTGTTGGTTTATTTATTCCATTTGACATTATATATTGAGTTTTGATTATATACGTCTATTGAATGTAAGCGGTGCTTGTTTTAGACATTAATTTAATTCTAAAAGTTTTTTGAATAAAAATTTTTTTTTAAATTAATATTGTAGAAGATAAACTTATTTTAATTTGTTTTGATATTCAAATTTTTTTTAAATAGTAAAAATCAGAAAAATCTTATTTATTTTTATTCGATGTGGATTCCTATCAAGTAAGGAAAGATTAAATTAAACCCTTTATATGATTTCAATAAGTACCCTTCAAAATCATGTTTATGCCATATGCACCCACAAATGGTTAAACTTAGATTTTATGACGACTTCATTAAGCGAGTATTGTTCTTGAAACTAATGAAACTCGAGGAAGCTCTTCATCTTAATACATCATTTCCATTTTCGCTCTGGTCGTCACGAATATCACATAAACAGGTCTGATATCAAAACGATATTTCAGAACATGACTTAGGAACATTAACATTTCGTCCTCTGTTATGACTTCACTACTGAGAATTGAATAATATAATTGAATATGACAGCATCTAATGGCTGTTATAATTCAATTCAAGTCAACAGATCCATTCAACAGGAAGAGTGCGACGACAAACCAATTATTGAGGTATAGTAGAGCCTGAATTGGGAAGGAACGATGTATTCGGAAAACCTCCTCTGGTTCAGGCACTGTCATTTATTCCTTTTATGTCACTTGAAATTTCGCGGATATTAAAACTGACAGGTAAAGCATTATATCTGCCTTTCGCTGCGAATATAGCAGACTCCGTACGGACTCCGCTTAACTCGAAACGATGTAACAAAAATATTAAAACGTTTACTAAAATTTCCACAGTTGACATTTTCAAGTTTATAGCAATCAGAAGTAGTGTGAGTAATCTTCATTCCAAGTGTTATTTTCTTCTAAGAATATGTCATAATTCAACCTCCTCCCAATATTTCTCGATTTTTTTGAGTTACTGTTGAATTTGAATACTATTTAGAAGAGACATTCTATTTGAAGAAACGCTCAGGAGCAACAATTTAGGGATCAAGATGCTATAAATTCCCAGGATATACCGGGTGTTGAAAAACAAAGTTTCAATATTTTGGGAGAATGGTCCACAAATGATCTGATTTCGATATATAAGCGATTTTGGGTTTTCCTATTAACTACGAGAGCAACCAAATACGATATTTGATTTATTTTCATCTTTCAGGTGTCTTATTTACTGAACTCACAATTGAAATGTTTTTCAGTCGGTTTATTAACAAAAATTAAAGAAAATAATCCAGTGGAGTTATGTCGCATGATCTTGGAGGCCAATTAATTGGACCATTTTTCGAAACAATGTTATCGCCAAATCTTTCCTTCATTAAATCAATTGTTACGGTAGTAGCATGAGGTGTAGCACCATCTTGTTGGAACCAAAACACCTCTGGGTCGACACCATTCGCATTTTGAAACAAACAATCATTGATCATCGATCTGTAACGAGCACCATTCACTGTAACATTAGCTTTAGCATCATTTTTAAAGAAATATGGACTGATAATGCCTCCAGCGTGTAAAGCACACCATACAGTGCATTTTTCAGGATGCAATGGAACCTGCAGAACTTCTTGAGGATTGTTTTTACTCCATATACGGCAATTCTGCGTGTTTACATAGCCGTTCAACCAGAAATAAGCTTCATCCCTAACCACAACATTTTTTTAACCTGTTTTCATTACCTCTTCTACCTCTGTATATGCCTAAATACCCTATTCTGTTTGTTAAGTCTTTGGTTGTCTGAAGATGGGATAGTTAATTCCCGAAACTCGAGTCACAATTAAATGTTTAAAATATGAATTTGTTGGTAGAAAAAATGTAATTTCTACAACTTATTTCAATTATGATCAACTACCAAAATATCGACTGAAACCGTTCAGTACCTGAAAACAGTGCATATTTGATCCAAATGGGACCTGTTGAATAAAGTCTTGAATTTCACGCAAACATGATGGATTTTCTCCCCAACCTATTGAAAAGCTAACTTACAGCCAAATGAGAAGTATTGTCAGACCCGGAATAACCACTACTTCAAAATGAGAACACTAGATATCTCACCCCTTATACACATTACTGAACAAATCAAAATTAAGACCCAATAAGGAAATAATTTTTGACTTCTAAATATAACTGAAGTCTCTTCTCCTGGTTACTTTTAAATGAAGATAATTAATACAGTCTGAAATTCGTACGGTAAGGTTCTGTTCACTTTTTGTGATATTACAGACACTACTCAACATTCATAGGGTCAAATCCATTCGAAATCTCGTTACTTATTTGCTGAGCACGCAAACAACAATTTCATGACGCTAAAGGTGTATTCATCCGACCAGAAAGAAGTACACGTTCTTTTTATTAAGTTTCCGATAAACGGAAATTACTCGAGCAACCCTACAAACGCTCAGATTTTGGACCTCTATAGACTAATTTCTGGACCGAAGTACAAACGAAGGCTTCAAACCTAAGTAGTGATGTAATGTGGGTGAAGAGAGGTTCTTCGAGCTCCGTGAATCGAAGGACGGAAGACGTGAGCAGAAAATTGAAGTGAATAACTGGATAGGGATTTCGTGCAGAGTGTTTGTCCTTTCCTCAGAAATTCAGCTATGAAAAGGTATCTGCTCGATGCGGCATTGAAAACGCACAATCAAGTGTTATTCTTATCATGCGTGTGACTGGACAGTTCCCAATTTTTATTGTATGTCATTTTCTCTGCAATTTGTTTTGCGAGTGATTTGTGCAATCAAGAAAATTCCTCATTACTTTTATTCTCATAAATGGCAACTTCTATTTCTTGTTTCAAGGCATACTTCGTTTCTGGATGGTTAGTGCTAATCCACTACACTAATCCTTAACGAATTGGCATAAAAAATTATCCAACAGAGTCAAATGACATATTCGAGGCAGCCAATTGACATTAGCATTTCCACTGATTATTCGATTTCAAAAAACGGTACGACAAAAATCGATGGTCACGTTGCTGCGTGGCAAGTAGTCCCGTACTGTTGAAACAAAATGTCGTCCACGCCTTCCTTTTAAAATTTGGGAAACAAAAATTGGTTGAGCATGACACTGTAATGTTCGTCATTGGCTGTGACAACGGCTTCTTGCTTGTTTTCGAAGAAAAATGAGTGATGCCACCGGATTAAAAACCGCACCAAATAGTTACTCGTTATGGGTGCATCGGCTTTTCCACAATGACGTTTAGGCCATGCTTAACCAAAAATTGGTTGAAATTAAATGAGAAACTACTTTGTTTTATATCACTTTCATTTACTGATTATACAGTGACACGTGTTTCGTAGTGTTACTACATTTTCCAACTGGTTATTGTAGTAGTTTGAAAATGTAGTAGCACTACGAAACTCGAGTCACTGTGTGATCAGTAAATAAAAATGATATGAAATAAACTAGTTTCTCATTTCATTTCAATCAAAATGAACTATCTAAAGTAATGGACTACTTCATCCAATATTTCGAAAATTGGCTTGTGGTTGCAGAAATTTCTGGTGAAAAAAGGGTATTCTTATATCATTTTCAATGTTTATTTTGTTTATTCAAATAACTTCTTACTGAAGAGATTTGTGTCTGAAATTATCAGTTTTTTCTCTGGAGAATGTGCTTTATATTCCACAAAAAGGAAAATAAAAAAGGCCTCTTTGAAACATATGTTGAACATTTTTTGTTGATGGAACTTGTGATTCTTTAACATCAAATCGAAACATGAATGTATAAATGACATGCATCTCCCTCATATCACTTGGTGAAACATTTTTAAATTAATAAAGTAAATAAAAACAACTTGGCTTAAGTTTTACTGTTGTTGTTATTTATACAATGTTCCGAAAAACCGGATGTTATTTTATTATGTAATATACTCTTTTATGTTCTTCCACTCTGATGTTTATAGATCGTCCTGTCTGACCTATGTAAAATACAGGGCATTCATTACAATATAATTTGTATACACCGCTTTTTTCACACGTTTCATGACAGACCTTGCTATTGACTAAGAGTGAACCTAAGTTTTTCTTATTTGTACAAATAATATTAATATCATTTTTTTAGTCTATTGCAAATTTTATTACTTATTTGTGGTATGAAATTCATTCTATAGAATTTTTCTTGTTGTTTTTATTTACTTTATTAATGTATGTATAAGATTAATAATGTGGACATTATTTAATTTTTTTTTATTCTTCATTAGTTAATTTCCACCACATATGGTGATAAAATATATGTCCATAAAGTGACAGTGTTATTTATGAAATGTTTTTTAAATATTTATTCTGAATGTTTTTATGAGATTCATTCAGATTTAAATCTGTGGAGGGGCCGGAGAATCAATTCCAGGTATTATCTATAATATATTAACGAAATAAAGAAAAATTTCAAATTTAAATAACTGCGAAACCATTCTACTGATTCTTCCTTATAACAAACTCAACTCAAATTAGAGAATTACAGAGTTTTTGAAGAAACGATTACACGCTGTTCCCTAGAACTAGCACACGAAAAGATACTTGCGTTATAGTATTGCTGCCAAATTTGTCACAAAATACGAAAATCTGCTCCATGACAAAAATTTCACCAATTGGTCTTATAAACGAAGTGCTGATGAGGTCTGAGGAAAAAGTTATTTTTTAAGATATAAGATTTTTCATGTAAGCCCTAATCTGAAGGCGAAACGTGAGATCTAAAGGATAGGCCATTTGGAGTTTGCATTTTTAGGTGAAGGTTATTTGAGACTGGCAACGCGTCTGTCATTCGTTTTTTGACAGAAAGTTAGTTTAATATTTGACATTCACGAAATGGTGAATCTTCTATCCAAACTGTTAGAAATTTACGTGGAAAATTCGATGACAATTTGTGAAGCAATTTCGTGGAACTGGATCGTTATTTGATAAAACAACTCGTTTACGTTCTCGTCTACTGAACACACATTGCTGCTGTAACCCATAATGTCACAAACTTTTATTGTTGAACGATGATTGTTTCGCCACACTGTGGATTAATCTTGTTCTACTTTTTATCTGATACTGTGTGGAAATTACATAAGTTCTTATGTGTGTATTGACAGGTTTTATAGTAATAAACCGATATAATTCGCAGAAGATTCTCCTGAACGAACAAGCGGATACCAATAGGTCATCTCTAATGAATATCTTCATATAGTTTGGAAAAACCAACGACAACTTCAATAACTTTTATTGCCATTGTCGATTTCTCTCCATCTAATTAGGAATATCCAAATTACATTGTTGTAATGCCTGACAATACATATTTAAAAACCTATGTGAGCGTTCACACAGTATAAGTTCAAATGTAGAACATGATTAAGCCACAGTGTGGTGAAATAATTGTCCTTCAACAATAAGAGGTTGGTGGAAATTGCTTTTTATTTATTACTAGTTGAAAATTAATTTTCATCAAATAAAGACCGAACCATCAAAAACTTCTTCATAACTATTTCAAAATCTTTCGAATCGAGAATGTCTCCAAAGAAAAAATTGAATATTCGTAGTAACACTTCTCGGAATTGTCATATACATCGATTCTTATAATGACATTAGATTCACAGTAGCCAGAATGTCAGAGAGAAATCACTTACAGAGCAATCTTGATCCTGCACGAAACGAAGAGTCCCACCACTCAACAATCTCAAAGAAATCACGTTTATCACATTCAATGTACGGATCAGGCAACGAACGAGATAAATCGCAACTTCCAACTAACCAATCCGAGATAACAACCGGAAAATAAGTCAGTGTCGGCGACTGATCCCTATATCACGAGGTCGTGCATCGCATTCGATCCCGCAAGACGGAAAAATCCGCGAAAATGATTCCTCCCCCCTCGGAAAATTCGACGCCCGGAAAATTTGACGTCCGGAAAATTCGCGGCGTATAGACGTGAGTCGCTAGTGTTCACGGGACGCGTCTCCTCGGACCGGACCCAATCGGAAACGCAACGGGATGCTGACTGAATTTTCGTGGAAAACTCGGCACGGATTTGTCGCGCGACGGCAGAGCCGCCTCTTGGGATAGACTGGAAGCACGCAGCATCTCCTGCGACGAGGACCAACCTACTTACGTGCGGATTTCCGTGCTGGGACCTTTCCTACATCTCGCGTAGGGAAGAAGTAATTTTTTATACCCTCGTCAAATTTTCCTATCGCGTATGAGCTCGCCGTCTGAAATATTGACGGGGATATGGGACGGAATTTTTTTCAGCGTCGTCTGGGGAAAAACTGGAATTTTCATTGTCTCTTTGCGCGAGAAAAATCGAGCGGGAAATGACGTTTCGAATGAACGTCGGAATTTTTGTTTTATTGATGAACGATTATAGCGAATAAAATTTCACCGTTGGCAGCAAAAAGTCTGAATGTTTACCTCAAGTGATGAAAAATTAATGATGATGTAAAGCACTTCTTAATACTAAATTTCAGACTGTCAGAACTGTCATACGTAAGAAGTGGTTTGGACCTGCTCTATGTTTATTCAAGTTCATTCCTCAAATTGCTTCGCTAAGATGTAAACATGTGAGTGCAATAATTTGATATAATGGTCATTGTTTAGATTGGATATTGCTGACGAGTTTTAATGAAAAACGAAATATGGACATATACTGGGTGTTTTACGAAAGATTGTACAGGCTTTCAGGGCAGATGCAGGACATTTTGGTGAGTCTGAATCAGTGCTCGAAATATGTCCTGACTATATTCGCTCAAGAGATACGGAATGTTTTATGAATTTTATCAGAAAATTTCAATCGGCATAACTCTTGAACGCCTGCATGGATCTTCAAGAAAATTTGAGAAAATAAGTATAGACCAATGCCTAATATTTGCACCTGTCGATACCGCAGGTCCGGACTGAGAAAATTATATTCTTTATCCCACATCTTGTTAACACCCTGCACATCGAATTTTCGAAAAACGAAATTCTCCTCGGAATCTTCAATGAATACTCTTTCAAACAAGCTCATTTGAAATAATGCCACACTTCGCATCAATATTTTATGAGCTATTATAAAATTTTAAATAGAACTTTTTCTCGAAGACGAAGGGTGAGTTTAAATATGTGTTATTAATTGATTTTATATTTATTGAATATGAATATTTGAATACTGATGAGCAAAGTCGATTTTAAAACTTGTTTTTCAGTAATGTTTTGCATATCTTGAGTTTTTGTATAAAGTACCTTGGTTAGATATCCAATAATATTGAATAGTCTAAGTAAGATAGTTTTGTGATAAAATTCCCAGGATTATGTTGGATATTCTTGAAAGATATTGGTTTTCTAAGGATTGATAAGCAGAAACAAAATTTTGTCTATTCAAAATGTTTAATTTATAGGATTTTAGTTAATAATTTTTATTTATTGGATTTTGTTATACCATTTGGATATCTTATAATGAATGTTTATTTTATGTCATGATATAAGTGGTACTTATACGACATTAGTTTAATTTATTTTCAGAAGTTATAATCATTGAATATAATCTTTTGGAGTTAAATATGTAGAAGGCTAATTTTTTAAAATTGTTTAAAATTTTTTAAAATATTTATATTATCACCGAAATGTGCTGCATCTGCTCTGAAAGCCTGTACAATAATTCGTGAAACACCCTATATAATATTGTATTTGGATTATATTTATGATGAAATACTTCGCTGATTTTTCATTTTGATGATTATATGTCAGATGATAAAATTTGAAATTTATCATTTATGGAACAGTCCTTCTGAGACGATTATTTGTATCAAAAGATATGAAAATATCGTGAGACATTTGTGAAGGTGTTCATTTTATTCAAATGTTTTAAAAAGCCTTCATCAGTAAGACACATTCACTTCCATATTAATGATATTTTTATGCAAAAAACGGACCAACATCAACTCCCATGTCATTTTCAAAATTAGAAAGGCTTATGAATGTGCTTGTATTGTTTCTATTTTGTCACAAGTAAGAAGATAAGATGACTCTGTGGTTTTTATCTCCTCTATGTCTACGCAAAAATTAGCTCAAAACTTATTTTATTAATTCATTAATTGAAACGCATTACTTTGTAAACTGATGAAAACTGCATATATCTTCAGATACTTATTATGGATGATTTGGTACCTTCATGCCTCAATTTTTTGAATTTGTATGCTCCATGAAATAAACGAACCTTAACGTCACAACATAATACCGGAAAAAAACAATTGTATCTAAAAATTTCTTCATGCTTGGTTTTTCCATAAAAATTATCTTCATCTCATATATGAATATGAGATTACGACTGATAATTAAAAAGTTTCAAGTTCCATTCAAAATTCAAAATAAGATATAATACAACAAGAATCAAAAAGTTTAAATCTTGATGAGTGTACCCAATCTATTCTACTTGTGGACAAAAATTAGAGTTATTCAAGAAAAAAATGACGTTAACTGTGCATATTTTGAAATTTGAAAGACGAAAACCCATGTTTTTATTCGAGTGTGTAGAGAAGAGGAAGGTAAGAAAATAATGAAATCACTTAAGTCCAAACAAAACGTTGATATTCACAACGTATCTCTTGGTATATATATTGAAAATAACTATGGAGAAGTATTTGCATATTACAGATAATAGCTGGAATTAATTCTCTAGAACCTCTACAGATCTAATTCTAAATAAATCTCATGAAAACATTCAGAATTGAATTTTTAAACTACATGACCTAGATACACTGTATCCCTTCATAAACATATACACACATCGTCAAAAGTTTTGGCCCCCCCTAGGTTTCTCAAGAAATAAACAACATATATTTGATTGATTCGGTCTTTACTTGGTGGAGCTCATTTTAATTAAAAAATGTATATCAGACAGTAATTTATTTCCACAAAACTGTTTGCACTACTACAATAATACTTTCACCATGATGTGGCTTCTTCAGGTATTACGTTGTACTGTCTGATGGTATTCAGTGTAACCGAGTTTAAATACATTGTTAGTTACGTGACTGAATAATGGAGGCACAAGTCATAAAAACTCTAGGTGTTTATTGGAGTTTGCCGCTAAAATGCCATTAAGGAAAGATATTCAGTAATAGAGACTTATCGATATCTGTTTGTTCCTTCAAAAGGATTTTACGGGCATTATACCTGTTGATTTCAAGAAATTCCAATAGTATTAATCTAGAACTTTTGCTTAGGACTTGTGCTTCCATTATTTGGTCACGTACCTAACAATGTTTTAAACTCGGTCACACTGAATACCATCAGACAGTACAATGTAATACCTGAAGAAGCCACATCGTGGTGAAACAATTGTTGTAGTAGTATAAACATTTTTGTGGAAATAAATTACTTTGTCATATACATTTTTGTGATTAAACAATATATATTCTGGAAATGACATGAATATTTTCCTCTATGTCAACCGCAATATATTTGATAGAAAATATTTGGTTGTTACTCTCTGATAGATAGAAATATAATCATTTTCATAGGTAACATCCATATATCTTTCAGCATGTTTTAACAGAATGGAATCGAAATAAAAAGAGAAGAATTTCTCATATGTTGGGAAATGAATACAATCTTTTCTATCATTTTGTCGGGAATAAAACCGCACTCGAGGTTTTTGCAGCCACAACGAGTCTATAATTTCGCTAGGAAATTACGTTCCTCTTATCCAAACACTTACCAGATTGAACTGTCAGCATTTGAAAGGATTCACCGGACAAATAGAGGACATCTTTTTTCCATCAAAACGGCAGCGTTTTATCTGATGTATGATGTTTTACCCTCATCTGTCATGTGTCGTCCCAGGAAATATCAAGGCATTTTGTCAAACAGTACTGTTCCAGGTAGTTTTAGGTGGGTATACATTATTTTGAACGGTGGAACAAGAAGAAAAATGGACAATGTTAATGTCAGTAGTTTTTTGAAGGTATTGGTGGAAAAATTTGAACAGCTGCTTCATCAAGATTTTGGTATATTTGATATTTGGTAATATATTCTGGTAGTCCTTGATATTCTGTAAAGATCTCTCAGAATTTGTTGATCCGTTACTGTTGAAACTTTTATTCTGCGTTGCCCATAATAACTCATACAAACTATTTGATCACACTCTTATAGTGTTGGGATGAACTTCATTGATTTGTATCACATTAACAAGTTAATATATTCAGTGAATAAAAAAATCAAATGAATTACTTCGTGAAAAAAAAGACGAGTGTCCTTTAGAGTACACAACTGAAGTGAAACTTCTTTAGATCCACCTATATGTATGAATATATTATACATGTTTATACCGGGTGTTGAGAAACAACGTTTCAATATTTTGGGGGCTAATTCTAGACCTTAAAATAAGTAAAAAGTTTCATATAAACATGGGTCCGCAAATGAGGCCTTCTTGGAGATATAAGTTGCAACAATTCAGCTAAAATTATATTTTAACATGCCCGAGCCCAGTCGGTTAAACTGGGTCGTGAGCCTGATCTCACAATTCCACAAAAATGAAAAGACACAACTCCCTGACAAACAAGTCACTCGTTTTATTTATCACAAGTAATATTTCTTACAAATTACATATATACATTTAAAAGACATATACAATTTACTATCTAGCACTAGAGTAAGTTTCAATAATATTATTACCGATAAAAGTACAAAAATATATAGAAAATGGGAATGTTATTATTAATATATACAAAATTTGAAGTTCCTTGATGTGATATGAATATATACAAAATTTCTCAATGTTTATTCCCTGGTTGGTTTAGAATACAGGCTAATGTTTTGCCAATCAAAACAGGTGGTGGTTTTGTAGGTCGTTTCAAGCAGGCTGTTATGTGGTTCTTTGAACTTAATAGCTTCAACGTCTTTAGGCAACCAGTGTACGTGTAACTATTCCTCACCAAGAAAACTTCCAAACTCCAGGAACAAATAACAGGAAAATAATCCAGGAGAAATTCAGGAAATATATTCCAAAGAAAAAATCCAGAAAAAGATAATGCAAAAACAATCCAGGAAAAGATAGTCCAAAAAAACTGTCAAAAAGAGAACAAAAATGAGAAATACGTCACATTAAAATTTTGAACACTTCTTTCTCTGGAACTATTCTTTAAAATGGAAAAAAACACTTGTGTATTTGTTTCGCCCTTTCTGATAAAAAAACAGAAACTTTCAAGGCAATCATATGCAAAATTTTCCAGGACAGAAGTGTGTTTTGAAAACGAAGAAATAAATAATATAGTTAAAATAATGTAACATTTGAAACGTGCATCAAGCAAAAAGTTTCATACAATCAATATAAAAAAATTGACAGAGACATTCCAAAAAGAAAAATATATGATAAAAATAACATGCTTTAAATCCAGTTCAAGCATAAAAACTAATTTTACTTACCTATTCTTTGAGGGTTTTTTACTTCTAATCTTCACGAAAAATTAATTTACGAGAAAATAAATTTTATAATATTCAGATTGTTAACAACGTTACTCTGCAATCGTGAACCGGAAAAGAAATAATTCTTTCGTATCAACGCGCGCATAACGACACATTGACGGACAGATATCCCAATTTCTTCATTCACCGGTCTTCTCGATAAAAGTGAGATACCAGCGATTAAATTCAAGGTGTACATCGCTTCAAAGTGATTTTCGGTTTTGAAAACATTAACTTATAGCGCAACCAAATACGATGAATTAAAGACGATGTTCCATTTATTTTTGAATTCTAGTATTTTAGAGAAGATGTTCCATATGACCATTTTTCATTTCAAAGCAGGAAGTACAAACTTCCAGGAAGAAATTACGTACTCTTTCGAAAAGACCTAGTTGTGTTCGGATCGTTTGACAGGATAGTTCAATCCGATGTTGCAACTCTTTTATGTTATTCACTGACGTTTCATACACTTTTCAAATATCCCCAAATCTCCAAAGGATTGAAATCAGGAGATCCAGCGGGCAATGCAACTGAACCTCCACGTCCTATCCATCTATTCAACCGCTGATTTAAAGGTAGCACCCGGTATATGTATATATCTATAACACATACATGTACATACACATAGATATATTAATTTTCTACAAATATTCAAATTTATTTTGGGTTTTCATTGATGAATTAATATTTTTGAATATATTTTTAATTTTTATTCATTATTTTCATTATCGGATACATCAGTAATTGCTGTCGTTGATTGTTAGACCCAGACAATAGGCTTATGGTATGAGAAATAAGATACATATGTTTTGGAAGGAAAATTGGAAAGACATCTAGAGAAAACTGCATCGATTTTTATTTGATTGATTCGGTCTTTAGTCGGTGAAAACCCATTTTAAATAAAAAATATTTAAGAGACAGTATTTTATTTCCACAGAAATGTTTGTAATTTAACAATTGTTCCACCATGATGAGGCTTCATCAGGTATCTACATTCAACGGGCTGATGGTGTTCAGTGTAACCGAGTTTAAATACATTGTTAGGTACGTGACAAAATAATGGAAGAACTAGTCATAAAAACTCAAGCTTTATTGGAGTGTGCCGCTAAAGAATGTCATTAAGGTACGATATTCAGTAAGGAAGACTTGTCAACATTTGTTTGTTCGTCCAAAAGGATTTTATGGGCATTGTATCTGTTGATTTCAAGAAAAGTGTCAATCTAGAAATTTTGCTTTCAACGTGGATAATTTCATAGTTTTTGTTGAAAATATGCCTAAACTCCTTAAGATCATTAGCATATGTAGAATTTAAGGAATCCGATATATCGGGTGTTATTTTTAGAGTGATAGAACTTTAAATTGAAATAAAGCCAATTTTTTTTTATTTCAAAGATAATTTTATGACATTTATGTTTCAAAAATAATTTCCGACATATGTCCACCACGACTAGCTCTGAGGAACCCCATTCGACCAGACTAATTTTGGACCACATTTTCGAGTATATCAGGCCTTATCTGATCAATAACACGAGTTATGTTGGCTTCAAAAGCGTCTATTGTTTCTGGTTTATCAGCATAAACCAATGACTTGACATAACTCCAAAGAAAATAATCCAGTGGAGCAAATTCAATGCCATTTCCAGATATGTGGAATTTTATGAGGCTACAAGGATGACTGAAGTATACTCGTTTTCATGGAAAAACTTGAAATATTTCGTGAAATCAAGAAATGTTAAATTGAAGAATAACCATCAACATATCGACAATACGTTATAGGACATTTTTTGTTGCAAATAACTTGTATGATCGCCCCCTGACAAAAAAGTAATCAACCTGTATTTAAATTGAAATGAAACTTAAGACTGAAGCCGAATTTAACAATCCGTCTATTTTTCTGGTTTATCAGCATAAACCAATGACTTGACATAACCCCAAAGAAAATAATCCAGTGGACTTATGTCGCATGATCTTGGAGGCTTATTAATTGGACAATTTCTTGAAATAATGTCCAAATCTTCATTTCAATAAATCAATTGTTACGGTAGCAGCATGAGGTGTAGCAACATCTTGTTGGAACCAAAACACTGCTGGGTCGATACCATTCAAATTTTGAAACAAATAATCATAGATCATCGATCTGTAACGAGCACCATTCACTGTAACATTCGCTCCAGCATCGTTTTTAAAGAAATATGGACCAATGATGCCTCCAGCGTGTAAAGCACACCATACAGTGCATTTTTCAAGATGCAATGGAACCTGCAGAACTTCTTGAGGATTGTTTCCACTCCATATACGGCAATTTCGCTTGTTTACATAACCGTTCAACCAGAAATGAGCTTCATCACTAAACACAATTTTACGCTTATTATGGCTTCATCACTGAACACAATTTCATGATAGAAAAGTGGATCAACTTCAAGCTATTTTAGGGCCCAATCAGCGAACAAACGACTCTTATTATGGTAAAGTGGCATTAGTTCTTGAACCAGTTGGAACTTGTATGGGTGTAGACCAAGATCTTCATGCAAAAATTTTCCATGTGGTGGATGCACAGAGTCCAACTTGTTGTGAAAGTCGACGAATAGACAAATCTGAATCATCATTAACATTATGACTTACAGCAGCGATATTTTCTTCTATATGTATAGTTCTTTGTCTTGTTGCTGTTGTTGCATCGATTAGAGAAAATGTTGTCCGAAATCTATCGATAGTTCGACGAATAAGCTGCTCTGATGGACGACTATGTAAACCATAAATTTCACGAAGTGCTCTAGATTTTGAAAATAAATTTCAACAATTTGTAAACGTTGTTGCCGCGTGAGTCTTTTCATGATAATTTGTCGATGCTTACTGAACAGAAATGTCAAACAAACATGGCTTCTACCTTCTGTCAAATCACAGTTATCCCTATCGAAAGTTCTATCACTCTAAAAAAAACACCCGATATAACTCCTTTGGTGCTCTTGGATTCTTTTCTTGATTGATCTACCTATCTGGCCAATGTATACTAAAGGGCAATCGTTGCAAGTCAATTTTTAGACTCTAGATTTATTTTCTTTATTTGTTCGATCCTTATTGTTTTTTATGTAAGTACTAAGGTTATTAAAGGGTTCAAAAGCTGCGTTGTAATCCAAAAAATTTTTCAAATATTTAGCAATATTTTCAGATAATCCATTAATATAAGATATCGAAAAAAATTACTGTCCCCTTTTATGATTGGGTACACAAGATTTAATGCCATTTTCTTTTGTTTATTGGATACCATTTTGTCTATAATATTTAATTCTTTCGAAAAGTTATCTGAATTCAAAGGGACATTCAGTAGTCTATGAATAAAACTTTTATATGCTGACATCTTTTGGTTGGTGGGATGACTCAAAGTTTTATGTATTTTGCATCGATTTTTGTTCCATGTCTGTGGTAGGCTCATTTAGGCTATTATTAATTTGTAGTTCTAATTTATCTTGTAGAAAGTTTACCAAGAGGAGGCGAAATTAACATTGAAATCTCTTGCTAAAATTAATGGCAACCTATGATAGTTTTCTTCTAAATCTTCAGAGCCTACTAGACCGTAAATCATAAGTATTTTGTATAAAAACTTTATAATATTATTAACTGTGTTATTGGGCGAAATTCAAACTACCATTATGATGTTCGTTCTATCAGCAGTGGAACCTTCTTGTATGTTGGCCTTAGCACAAAATTCTGCTATTAACGAGCCAGAATGAGAATGTGTACTAACGCCATTATCGCCGTTAGCAATATCCGAATAGCTCTTTCCAAAAGCTACTATCACTCTGTCCCGCCTCTTATTCCATACATGCTCCCGGTTCTAATTAAACAAATTCCGATGACATATAACACTATTTCCTTTGATTCCATTCAAAAGGTCCGCATCGAAGTACTTCAGCAAAACGCGATTGGAAACGACATCCTTTGCTTCCGACGTGTCGGCTACAACTATCGAAAACCCATTCCGTTCCCGAGTGACGCGAAAAAAATATACGGATGTTTTCGGCAGATGTCCCGCACTGAACATCAAGAGTTGTTTGTACTTGGTATTGCGAGATGTCGGGTCAGAAAGGACCTTAAAATTACTTCACTTCAGCTGTGCATCGGCTCGGAAAATCGGGAATTATTAAATTCCTATTTTCCAGGTTCGCAAGTCTGAAGTTGGCGACGGACCCACGAAGTATGAAAAACGCTTTAACATGTGTTGAAATTCCACTTTGTGAGACTCGGAAATTACGATGTTTTGCATCAGAATGAAAGCTGACTAAGTTTCATGATTAGAACCGCTGAATATGTGGACATTTATGAGAGGCACAAGCGTAATCCAATTATTGCCGGCTTATTATGGTTGCAATTGCAGGGTGTGCGGCAAGTATTTTGTGCTGTGTAGTTCGAATTTTCCTATTTTATTCATGACGCGGAAATCTCCTGGAATAAGAGGATGGAATTTTGGGATGATTGACCTGAAGCCTGAAGGATTACTTGGGCTAACGATCTGGATTATCATCTCTTCAATAATTGAATAATAAGAATTTTAAAGAGATATAGCCGTTCCTAACACACAACCTCATGAACACCATAGCAGAAAAGAAAAGGTTTTACACCGACATTGCAGACGAAATAAAGAACCTGTGGAACCTAAACAAAGTGATCATTGTACCCATTGTCTTCTCTGCCACTGAAATCATCCCAAAAGACCTCCATAGAAACCTCAACACGCTGGCACTGAAGAATGGCCTCTATAAGCTCCTGCAGAAAGGGGCTGTACTAAAAACAGTCTGAATTTTTTGGAGATTCTTGAATTAAGAAGAGGCAAGAGTGCTTGGTAATCAACCTGAACCTCGTTTAAGAAAATATAAACCAGGGATCAACCTACGAAGAACAGAATATATCAATAGTAATACGGATTTCAATAAGCCAGATTCCTTCAGGATAAACGAAGAAAAACCCAGCTGAAGGATCAATGAATGCATTCTGCACGAGCTCTTCTCAAGACAATCCTCAACGCAGTAATTAACACCTATGCAGTACCTGTTGGAATCTTGAACTGGACAATCACCAAGTTGAAAGGAATACAACAAACTACTCGCACCATGATGACAAAGTATAGAGTGTATCACCCAAGATCTTCAAATCTCTGAATGACCTAACCACGAAAAGAAGGAGGAGGATCACTGATTGATCTGAATAATTTGCACTCTCGACAAGTCCGGAAGTACATCTAGTATTCACTGGGTTATAAGACTCAGATATCAGGAGTTTGAATAAATTAGTGGAGTTTTTTTCGAAAACTTGAGCTTTTTTGTGAGACATTGTGAGCTCATAGTGCTTTAGCAGCTTTCTGGCAATTGGCTGATCACATCGCAAAAAAAGGCTGGCACTTTACCCGCTATCCATGCATCGATCCATTTTTTGACTTCAACGCAATTGGAGAAGTGCTAGTTCACTTGTTCTAATTATTTCGATTTTTTGGATGGGCCCCGTTTGACAAATATAGATAAAGACATAATACCAAAGGTCCTGAAATCCTGTTATCCTTTGATATACGTGATAAGAAAATTCGATTTGATTAGATAAAAAATCATAGAAGATAAAAGTTTGTTTATGGAGTCCAGAGGATTGTGTCATTTGAGTTTTTTTACACATAACTTCTTTTTGCTGTTTAAGCAATTGTTTACACGTGAAATAGCGGCGTTCGATGTCTCTTGGCTTCAGTTCATACTGCGTCCAATTTCCTAACTTTCGAAACATTCCTATTGCTTTTAAACGATTGAAAATGCCTGGTTGAGTGACTCCAAGTGTTTTTACAAGTTCCTCTTGCCTCCGAGTTATCCTTTAACTCTTCATCCATAAACTTTAGTGCCGCTTCGGATTGCTGTTCGTCTTCCAAATCGAAATAAGCACTTTAAATCTGGCAAAACAAATCTAACACGTTTGTTCAGCCTGGTCACCATAAACATCCACTAAAATACGATGACTTTTGGCAGCCTGTTTCTTCATATTGAAGGAATGAAGTAAAATCTCCCTGCAAAACTAATAATGAGGTACAAAAGTTGCCATTTTCAAAGCACACATAAATTATTTTGTTTACACCTTATCGTAAAGACAGACACTGCAAAGAGAACCTAATGATGATACTTCAAAATGAAGGTGATCCAGATGAAATCATGAACTAGTAGCGACATTTTTCTAGTTCCACATCTTTTCAATTGGACTGTGTACTGCCTTCTACCTATTTCATGTTATTGGTCTGTCTCCTGTGACATCGAGTTCCAACTTTATTTTCATCGTTTTGGAGATTTCTGTGTTTCTGCCTATTTGGCCAGCCTTTATGCTGGGATCCTCTCCACATTGCCTCTTCAGAACCTTCTGCTTACTCTGACCCATCTGACTACATCCGGTACGTCCAGTTCCTCTTTTATGTCTGAACTGGTTACTGACATGGTTACTGAGTGTCACTTCTTTGAAACATCTTAAGATCCTCCTTTCAGTTGTTCCCGCTATTCTGTTAGTAGTCGATGTATCTGCCCTCGTTCTGGCAGCGTATGTGAGCACTGGTTTCACACGCTTTGTATATGTATATATGTTTTCGCTTTGTGGCTCATGGTTTTGTTGGCCCAGATTATATCTCTCAGACACGCCTTCCATGACATTATAGCTTGACGCGCTGGGGGCGCTTGTCTTGACTAAGATCCTTGTTTCATCTCGGTGAAATGGAGGATTGAATCTTGATGTCTAAAGCAATTTCAGTCGCGGCAGTCACTGACGCATTATGGTGGAAGTTTAACCGAGTGGAGCCCTGGTTTTACCGTGAAGGTGAAATGCCGCGTTTTCCAACTCAGTGACTCAGGTTGTCTGTCACAGCACAGGGCTTCACCCTTAAAACTAACGTACTCTACCCTATTGCAGTAAATCTCCGGATATTTCTGTCGAAGGGTAGCATACTGCGTTATCACGGGAGGGTGAAGGCCCTCGGGAAGTATTCGTACAACCTGGCCACTCAATTGGTGTTTGACTCGAGGGGGCATGCTGGACTAGAAGGGTATTTCATCTACCTGTTCGCAGAACTCATGTTCAGGATATTTCGAGAAATGCTTCAGGATTTAGCGGGACTTGGCGGTTCGACCGGTCTCGTCCTGGACCAGGATCGATTGCGAGACGTTTCTGGGGTTTGTGGATCTCGACAATAGAGCTAGACCGTTGGTGCTTGAAGCCAGGATCAATTGAAAGACTTCACAAAGATTCGTGGATCTTGATGTACAGGTCGAATGGACGTACCAGGATCAACTGAGGCATTAAATCTTGAGACTATCTTGGTTCATGGAACTGCGTTCGGGTGGGTGGATAAAAAGCCCCTTCGGCGTGTGAGTTGCGTTACAAAAAACTCGGGTACTGACACTGCAGAGCCAGTAGAGGTTAGATAGTGCTTCGCTGCTACCCGTTACGATGTAGTTTTTCGGACTTAAGCCGAAACTAGAAGCTCGGTGGGTTCAACTCTTCGGAGTGGTTTTCGCTAATGCGCGATCATGCGCATTACACTATCTGCTTTCTGGGCAGATTGTGAAGACTGGTGAATAGTCAGCTGGTGAAAGAGCCACGCTCACGATCTCTCCGATCTTTGTTGCTTTGTGCGTCTGTTCTATAACTTCTTCTACAACGCATCGTTCACTGAATACTCCTAAATAGTTGACTTTTTACACTTTTTTGTATTAGTTTGTCGTTAATTACTATCTTACATCGGATAGCCTCTTTGGCGATGACCATGATCTTAGATTTCTCACAGCAGGTACTCATAGTATGCTCCTCCGTTGCTTTTTTCAAAATCATACACAAGGCGTTGTAGGTTGTCTTCGTCTTCTACTAGTAGCACTGCATAGCACATAATCTTTAGTAGCGACATCTGTTATCACAACCACATAAACTCATTTCTACTTCGAATAATACAAATTTAGAATTCTTGTTGTTTGTCTAGTACAAGCATACAGAAATAGAAAATAGAAATGACTTCGGTACGTGAGCTTTCCAGATATTATTGCTTACCCATGCTGCAACGGGGGCACTGTTATGTCTTGTACATGACAGATGTCCCACTGGTCTCCCTGAAAATTCCATCCGGAAATATATTTCGAGTAATATAATCCATCATACCAAAAGACTGACATTTCCTTGTGTTGTGACGTTCGTTCTGAATTTTTCGGCGTTATAAAGCTGTTAATAAAGAAACTACTCGCTCCTCCTTCTCGGAATGGCTTGTATACATCTGACTTCGAAAACTTTTTATTCTCAAGAAACGGCACTCAAATATTAACTGGCGAAAATGAAAAGGGCAACCCATTTCTTTTATCGGCCATTTTTAGCTTCTCTCATATTCCTTCGAGAAACTTTTATAATTAATTCGGGTTTTTATCATTCAGATGATACTTTACACTTCTGCCAGCTTTCTTATATTTGCATTCCTCTTGGACATTTATTACAGGGCGGTGAGATTTTTGAATTTTTCTTCGCTAACTAAATCTGCTTTTCGTGGCGGAATTTCAGCCGGGGTGTAATGCCGGATAATTGATAGAATTACGAAACTAAGTTGAGGAATGTCAGGAAATAATGGATGTTGGGATATTAAAATTTTTCCACTGAGATGATTCTGCAAATCGCATTAATTTTTCAGGCTGCAATACTAGCTTCATTCTTTGGGAGAAAATTTATTGTTTGCGCAGTATATCTTGAATTAATATTGTGCCATATTCTGGGTTTCATATTTTTGGAGGTTTTAGCTATACCCACCATGATTTTTCGTAGAAAACTTTACGGAAGCGATGATCAAGAAGCTCAGAGAAATGCACCGGAGGAAGAGACGACAGATGAAGTGACGATTACTCAGGAGAACATTGAGATGAAGATGAAAAAACTGAAAAACCGAAATTCACCAGGAGTTGATGAGATACCCAACGAACTTTTGAAATATGGCGGACAAGAACTAGCAAAAAAGCTAACCGAACTATTCAACAAGATAATGGCTACATCTGATATACCAACAGAATGGAAGAAGAGCATCACGATACCGATCTTCAAAAAGGGACAAAAAAACAACCCGGAGAATTACAGAGGAATTAGCCTACTCTGCACCAGCATGAAACTGTTCACCAGCATAATCAAAGATATCCTTCAGGATGCCATAGAGAATAGAGATGAGCAACAGGGATTTAGGAAAAATAGATCGACAACCGACGCACTGTTCATTTTGAGACAGGTGAAAGAGAAGGCCATCGAGTACAGCTATCCAACATATGTATGTCTCATTGACTTGACAAAGGCATTTGACAGAAAAAAACTTCAGCATGTTATCCAAATATTGAGGCAAAAACGAATACCAAACGCGATAATAAACGTCATCAGGAATCTAAATATAGACAATACAACAAGAATAAGAGTTAGCAACCAAACAACTGAAGATATACCAACACCAGTCGGTATAAGGCAAGGGGAAAGCCTCAGCCCATTCCTTTTTAATCTTGTCATGGATGAAATCATACAAGAAATAATATATATGAAGATGGGATACAGATTGAGCGGCAAACCAATCGGCATGATATGGTTTGCGGATGACGCAGTTATTCTAGCGGAAACCGAAGACGACTTACAAAGACAAATACAAAAGTTATATCAGATCAGCAGAAATTACAACATGTCCATATCTATTGAAAAAACGAAATGTATGACATTTTCGAAAGAACCATCAAGATGTAAAATAGTTATAGATGGTAAGATAGTGGAACAAGTGATGAAGTTCCGTTACCTAGGAGCGGACATAGCCAGCAATCATAATCCGATAGAGGACATCAAGTCACAGGTCAACAAGGCCTCAGTAATATCCGGCTGTCTAAGAGAAGTTGTTTGGGCAAACAAGCATATGCATGTCGATGGAAAAGTGCGAATATATAAATCCTGTGTTAGGCCGGTCCTGACCTATGGTATCGAGATTCGAGCTGACACGAATAAGACGAAGAACATCCTAAGAACAGCGGAGATAAAAACTCTCAGAACCATCGCAGGAAAAACATTAAGAGACAGAGTTAGAAACAGCGATATAAGATCTCTCTGTAAAGTTGAAGATATAGTGCGATGGGGAAGGAAGAGGAGAAGATATTGGCGAGACCACGTAGAAAGAATGGACACAATAGACTAGCATAAATCGCAAAGGACGGAAAACCAGCAAGCAGAAGGCCATAAGGAAGACCACCCAAACGATGGAAGGATAGCTGGAGTTCAATCTCCCAGGAAGCCGCTTCCTAAGGGGGAGACCTTCACAGTGAACAGACCTTAAGGTCTAGTAGAAGAAGAAGAAGAAGAAGAATATTTTTCGTAGTATGATTTGTTTATCGTGGTGAATTTTTGTTTTTCTAACGTTTTAGAACAACGGTTTAAATTTTCAATACAATTTTGGTCAGGACAGACAGCGGGCTGGTTCCGCAGTTCCGCATCTAAGATTATAGTGGCCTACGTGCCTGTTGGGCCTTATCCAGGAACAAGAATACAACCCTGAACGGTAAAGTACACTTCTAGCATAGCATGCAAGCTTTTAACTACTGCCCCCACGATTTCAACTCCCAAACGGGTTGCCAGGAGTACGAATACTCCTGCAGGTCGATCTATCCTTCCGTGGTAGACTTGTTTCCAAAAGAAGCCGTTGAAGGCTAACGGTCGCCAAGAAGTGTTCAACTCGTTGCCAGATTCCACGAACTCTAGGAAACTAACCCATCATAGTGAAGTCTCAAAGCCAGCACAGATCTATTTCTGACGTATTCGCCCTTATGGACAGAGTACTGCAATAGGGTAGAACCACGCTAGTTTCATGGGTGAGCGCCCTGTGTTGCAAAGCTCACCCGGAGACAACGTGCCACGTGAATTCTACCAGTTAGTGTATTGGCATGTGAGCGTAGCTCTTCAAAAAAGTGACTAGCTTGCAGGCTCCACAGTCTGCCCCGAGAGGCAGAAAGTGTGATGAGGGTTACGCCTTATCATCCCGCGTAGCGAAAACCCCTCCGAAGGGGTGAACCCACCAGTTTCAGTTTGGGCTTCAGTTCGAAAACCTACAACCGTATGACTGGTAGCAGCGAAGCACTATCCAACCTCTACTGGCTCTGCATGGTCAGTATCGCAGTTGTTTCGGATGCAACTTACACGTCGAAGGGGCTTCTTATCCATCCATCCGAACACAGTCTCATAAACTAAGATAGTCCCAAGATTGATGCCTCACCGTCAATCCGGGCTGTACGTCAAGACCCACGAACCCTTGTGAAGTCTTTCAATTGATCCTGGCGTCAATCACCAACAGACTAGTCGTATTGTAGATATCCACAAACCCCAAAAACGTCCCACACTCGATCCATGTTCAAGACAAGGCCGGTCGAACCGTCAAGTTCCGCTAAACTCTGAGGCATTTCTCGAGATACCCCGAACATAAGTGTCTGCGAACAGATAAAAGGAATACCCTCCTAGTCAGCATGGGGACTGTCAACCACTGCCCCCTCGAGTCCAACACTAATTGGGCGGCCAGATCGTACGAATACTTCCCGAGGGCAGAAAAATCCGGAGATTTACTGCAATAAGGTATAGTACGTTAGTTTTAAGGAAGAGGCCATGTGCTGCGACGGTCGATCAACGTGGCATAGCCTTCCATTCTATCTTACGGTGAAACTAGGGTCCCATTCGATCGATCTTCCACCACACGGGGCCGGTGACTGGCACGAATGGCATTAAGTTAGGCATCAAGACTTAACCCTCCAATTCAGCAGGATGAAATTAGGGTCCTAGTCAAGACAAGCGGCATAACGCGACAAGCCCTAATGCCATGGGAGGCGAGAGCATTCCCTTAATGCAATTCATTTCTATGCGGTCGTTGATGATTTTTGCGATGTGTTTTATCATCGATTAACGTAAAATCAACGTCAGTGGCTGCCGTAAAGGGAACACTAATTGGTTTTCTAATCGTATCACGATACTTCACCGCTGTTATGTTCGCGTAGATGAAGACAATAAGATCTGTGCGCCCATTAAGACACCACCGAAAAGAGATGTTGGCGTCATGAAATGTTCATCATACCGTTGAACCCGCTCTTGCCACACCAATATTCGCCCTTCAGGCTGGTACAGACAAAATCTGGACTCATTCGTGAACAGGTAGGATGTCCATCTATGCGCGTTCCAGTTCTCATCATCAAGAGCGCAACGACATCTTACAGCTCGTTGCTCTCACTCAATCACAGGTGCCTAGCGGATCTTCTTGCCCTAAAATTGGTACTGTGAAACCTTCCCGGATTTTTTCTCAGAAACTATGCTAGCGGTAGCTTTCAGGAATGAGCTATTAATCCGGGATGCTGTGAAGAAGGGATTTTCTCGTGCAGTTAACCGTACTAGCCAATCTTGAGCGACGGTTGTAGCTCTTGTCCTTCCATCCGCATAATTACAGGGTAACAAGAAAAACTTCGGACAAATTTTTCTGTGCTCTGAAACAAAAGCATTTTAAGCAGCCAAATAATTTTTACTCTATTAGATTCTCTACACTTCCTTGTACTAATATTTGGATTTTCAGTTTGATATATCTTTATTAGAGTATTAGAATGTCGAACAAACGTAATGCAGTTTTGGAGCTGTTTCGTCAAGGAAAGCGTCGTTTGCTCAATATGCGTCGTCCGATGCAATTTGCCATTTCAAAGAGCTTGGCCAGGATAGTCGTCGTCCAGGGAGTGGAAGAAAATACACTGTTAATACGCCTAGCAATCGCAACATCGCCAAGAAGCGAGTCAATTGAAATCCGAGGGCCTCGATGAGAAAAAGAGCCCGTGAAACCGGTATCATCCGTAAATCCGTTCTTTGAATGTCCAAAAAGGAGCTCAGCATCAAGCCATACAAACTCCAAAAAGTTCAACTCCTCACGGATGGAAACAAGCGCGTACGAATTGCGCCCAACTCCTTCGTCTCGCCGCAGGTCATCAATTGGAGCGCACTCTTTTCACAGACGAGAAGCTTTTCACCGTAGAATAATTCCACAACCACAAAAACGACAGAGTCTGGTCCTTTGTCGAACATCGTCAAAATCCGCAATCCGTCATGGTCTAGGGCGGAATTTGCGCCAGCGACAAAACATTCTTGGTTTTCGTGGATCAAGGGGTCAAAATCAATCAAGAAGTCTACCACTGCGACATTTTCGAGGCCGTAGTACTTCCGTGGGCGACACGCATTGGACCTTTCAACAGGACTCCTCTCCGGCTCACAAAGCGAAAATGACGCAATAATGGTGTAAGACCTATTTTCTGAGTTTCATCACATCTGCAGAATGGCCGTCCTACTCGCCAGATCTCAACCCAATGGACCACAACGTATGGTCGATTTTGGAGCTCAGGGCGTGTGCTAAACACCATAAAAGTTTGGAGTCACTGTAGCAATCTCTGCGCCGGGAATGGGACCGAAATTTCAAGAAGTGTTTGAAGCTATGTATCACCGCCAAAGGAAGCCACTTCAAAACCGCTTAAATATATCATTACCAAATGTTTATGTTATTATTTTCTGTTGTTGTTTTGTTTAATTTCTTTTGTTTGATGAAGTTAAATGAAAATAAGTTTGCCCGAGGTTTTTCTTGTCACATATGTAGCACTTCTACTAATACGATGGCGATTCCCCGCTTTACTAACTATACTTTGAAAAACCCGGAGACGGTTAAACCTTCGTTTAACCAACACGCTAATTGTTCGAGTTGGACGGCTTCTAAATGCATGTAAAATTCGTGACAATTAATCAACAACTAATACTACACACCAACAGATCGACTGCAATAGCACATTATGGCGTATACGGACCATAAAAAAGAAGACCATACACTTACAAGACATGAGTTTTGTAATTTTCTATAACTAAGCCATTGAGTGTGATTAGAACCATATTTTGTGTGTGTGTGATACGAAAAAATACGTCTCCCCAAATGATATATGAACAGCAATCATGAAGATTTGTTTCAAGTGCAAAAAGTCAGTTTTCTCTTGAATTTCCACTCCAATTTTCAAGCATTGTATTTGGGAAATTTACTGGAATGCCAGAAATAGTACAGATTTCATTCAGTGTCAACTAGAATGAAATTATTGAAAACGCGGTAACACTAATAATTTCGGTGTGGTTTTGAAAGTGTCAAAGTATAGTTTCGTAAAAAGCAACGGTGTTGCCTATATCTCACTCTAAAATCCTGAAGCACAGTTTCCAGTTCTCTCTTAAAATCTCATTAATTTAAATTTCGACATTAATTGATTTTTGATGAATTTGTGGAGAAACCTTCATACTTGTATGCACAAGATCGTTTAATATTCAGCCATTTCCACCTCATGATCGACTGAATACCCTCTCATATTGATGTAAACAGGATCTAACTCTCCACCACATGCAAACTCGATAAATCGATACCTTGCGGTTTCGCCATTCTCTATCTCCCCAACCTTACAATAATATTGCATCCACTGTGAATAAATGTCGCCGTATTTCAGCGAATATCCAGAGGAAAATCCGGTCCAACAATTCTTAGATTCATGTTCGAAGTTTGAAATTCATTGTGCTTTTTCCAACAATCGCATTCGAAATAACAAGGTCGGCCGTGGCTGAGTTTTAGCATTTTAATAACCACTTCAGTGTGCGTAGAAGTATGAAACGCCGCAACCGGCTTTACGTTGAGAGAAACGAAATAAAAATAAATTCCTCACTATATTTTCCAGGAAGCCAAAACTCGAATGAATACCAATTTCACTTTGAACGGCCCAAGAAGAAGCATTTGAATTATTTTCGGGCAGAAGTTTCGAATGGAGAACGTTGAAAATATCTGGTTTCCTTATCTGGAATCTGAGACACGAAGGAACTATTGTCAAAACTATCATATACGTAATTCTGGCTTCTGTTCAAAGATAAGGCTTACAATTTATAAAGTTTCTATAAATTTTAGAAGAACCACCGTGTTCCTGAGAGAATAAACCCAATAGAGGATAACAAGGTCATTTTATGAATGGCATAACATTATGCTTTAAAGATCGATAAATTATTTTCAGGTAGTACAACGAGAATGCATAAGATAATTGTTGAACCACCATTGTACACTCATAATGTAACATACTTCCTGGAGCACCACTATATATCACACCTAGCGGATTCAAGGTCGGCGTTCTAGAAAATGAGCGGAGCTTGATCAACGTTGACTTGCGAGATTTCAAAATCGGCTAAATTGTGAACGGTACGAACGATCTCGTCTCGAACCAGAGTTGTTTGCGAGACATTTTTGCGGTTTTTGGGTCTTAACGATATAGTTTTGGACCATTGGTAGTCGAGTCAGGATAGTTGAAAGACTTCATAAGGGTTCATGATATTGTTCGATTTATTTGAAATTGAACAAGGTTTACACCTGCAAGGTTGCTGAACAGCTCTGACCCTAATGATGTCACAAGGGACCGGCTATCTAAATCTTAATGGAACATTAATCACCTGGAAACAATTAGACAAATGTCGCTTGGACACGTCCCTCATGACATAGTAGCTTGACGTACTGCTGGGGACGCTTGTCTTGAGTAAGATCCTAATTTCATCCCGGTGAAATGGAGGATTAAGTCCTGATGCCTAAAGCAATATCGCTCGCGCCAGTCACTGGTCCCGTATGGTGGAAGCTCAACCGAATGAGGCCCTTGTTTCACCGTAAAGTTGAAATGGAGGGGTTAGCCGCATTGTCCAACTCACAAGGGTATCTGTCGCAGCACAGGGCTTCACCCTTAAAACTAACGTACTCTACCCTATTGCAGTAAATTTCCGGATTTTCCTGTCCAATGGTCGAGTGCTTTATGTAGTATACTGCGTTACCTTGGAGGGTGGAGGCCCTCGGGAAGTATTGGTACAACTGGCCAGCCAATTGGTGTTGGACTCGAGGAGGCAGTGGTTGAAAGACCGCATGCTGGACTAGAAGAGTATTTCATCTACCTGTTCGCAGAAACTCATATTCAGGATATCTTTAGAAATGCTTCGGGGTTTAGCGGTACTTGACAGTTCACCAGCTTCGACCTAAACCAGGATCGTTTGCGATATATTTCTAAGGTTTGTGGATCTCGACGATATGGCTCGAACCGTTGGTGCGTGAAGCCAGGATCAATTGTCAATTATCAGGGTCTTGACGTACAGGCCGGTGCTCGTATTAGGATCAATTGAGACATTAACTCTTCAGATTATCCTGGTTTATTGGACTGCGTTCAGGTGGGAGCATAAGAAGCCTCTTCGGCGAGTGACATCACGAAACAACTCGGATACTGACACTGCAGAGCCAGTAGAGGTTGGATAGTGCTTCGCTGCTACCAGTCACGGTTAATTTTTCAGGCTGAGACCGAAACTTGGTGGGTTCAACTCTTCGGACTGGTTCTCGCTAATGCGCGATGATAATGTGTATCCTTATCATACTATCTGCTTCATGGGCGGATTGTGAAGACTGCTGAGAAGTCACCTGGTGAAAGAGCCACGCTCACATGCCAGTAGAATTCACGATGTCGCTTCGACATTAGTCGTAGTACGATTTTTACCTGCCGCACTAATATAACTCCTAGCTAGTCTTGACTTGCACAGCTCCTTCAAGAAGTGAATCTATATTCACAGTCAGCGTAGAAATCCGCTTACATTCACTCAAGACACAGTCACCGCAAAACCCCGCCCACATTCACTCAAGACACAGTCACCGTAGAAACTCGCTTCCAAACAGAAATTATCCGACCGGGATCTCTAGTTCATCTGCATTTGGTAGGGACCCAAAGGATTTCCCAAAATTAATGAAAACTTTATTGTACTCTTTATTTTACTCTTATTTGCAACCATTTCCCAATTGTTCACAAAAACCATACTTAAATGAAATAAAATGTTGCATCTTTAGAATAAGTTCAAAATGTGAACCTGAAAAAGCCACAGTATTCTCGAAACAATTGGTGTTTTTTCAATATATTCACGGAAAAATTCTTACTCATTCCATTTAATCAACCAGTTATCACCATTTTCGCCGTGTTTCTGCCATTTTTGCTGCTTTTATGATTAACAGTTGACAATGGCATCCTATTTTCTTATTGTCATTTTCAACGATGAAATCCATGTCTTCAACATTACTGGATTACATTTCTTCAAATCTTACCAAAAAGAATAGATATCTCAGTAATTGGAGATCTTTTTCGGTAAAGTTATTCGACTTTGGTTTGGTAAGTGAGCATTTAACACTCTTAAATGCTCATATGCAATGCAGAAACTCTTTTTATAACGTAATGTAATTCGATATGATTGGTGTTTAACTTGTTATGACAAAGTACTGCATTTTGTTGTTCTAGTTTTAGCCTTGACGGCTCAATAAAGTAGAATCCCTCAGAAGACATCCCTAAATGAGAAATTTTTTCATTGAACAAGTTGTGTTGTTTATGAACAAATATATTATAACACATTATTCAGTCTGATATGAAAAAATTTAAGGAACTAATGTTGTAGAATTCAATTAACTCGAAAAAATCAATGATTTTATCAAACCAGTTCCATTGACTGTTGCTTTCAAGCAACTCCTAATGATCAAGATCTCCTGAACATGCAAATGATTCTATCTTAAATAGATAGATAGGTCTTTCGATTCTCTAAATGATCATACTCTGAAAAAACTTAAAGTTAGCAACGTGAAAGAAAACAAATCAGCGTATTGCAATTTCAAGATTTTTTCTTTAGATTTTACGAAAATCTCTTCAAAACAATTAGGTTCAGATTGCGGAACTTATTTTTGCAGGGTGTCCAAACGAAAATTTGAACCCCTAGAATGCAGAAACGAATAATTTTCGAAGATTTAAAAATAAGGTCAACTTCTGTTTTGAGGGGGACGAATTTCCATCATGAGTTTGTTCCGAAAAAACCAAACCCATGAAGGTGGCATCAACCACCAACATTTTTTGAATAGGAAAGAGATGTCGAGTGTTGGTTAGATTGAAAGAAATTTATGTTCTGTTAGAATTTCCAAAATCGGTTCATTATTCACGAAATAATGTAATATTGAACTTACCGTCAAAACGTGATGTTAAACAGACAGTTGAACCGCCCAAACTCGAGAACCTAAGAGTTTTGAAGAATCCAAAAATAATTTTCATGTTCTGTATTAGGAGTATCAGGGAGAAGAATACGATGTTTGGAGAACAAAAAAGCTTCTTAATTATAACACATCCGCCATCTCTTTCCTATTAAAAAATATTGTGAGTTGTTGCCACCCTCAGGTGGTTTTCTCGGAAGAATGTCATCATAGGAATTCTTTCTTCCTAATACACAAGTTGAAAATTATTTTTGGATACTTCAAAACTCTTAGGTTCTAGAGTTTGAGCGGTTCAACATCACCAATTGATGGTAAGTTCAATATTACATTATTTCGTGAATAGTCAACCGAATTTAAAAATTTTAAGTGGGTTGTGCACAGACCATGAATAACTTTCAAACTAACCGACATTCGAGATCTCTCCCCTATTAGAAAAATGTTGGGAGTTTATGCCACCTGCATGGGGGTGTGTTTTTCGGAACAAACTCATGATGCGAATTGAATTCTATAACACTTTTCGCTAAAATAAACCACCATTGATTATTTCAAATACAGCCTGGGCTACAAAGCCAATCCCAAGCATAACTCCATAACTTACCAGGGAGTGAAACTGAGCAAAATGTGGCTCCTGGCTCCGGAGAACTCTCAACAAGTAAGCGACTGATCCCAGTTTGTTGCATATAAACTTACTATCTATGTACACCCCAAGAAATCCCACTGAGTCCAAGACATTCATTTGACCACCATTATATGATATCTTGTCAGGATATACTTCAGATGATCTACTAGTTTAAAAAAAATATCTGAATTATCTCGGGTTAATTCCCGGTATAGCAAGTTTGTAAATGTATCCGGTTCGCAGCGGTTCCTAAAGAATGGAGATAATATATATGAAGAACGCAATAAGAGATTTCATGAAGTCAAAACTACTACAACATGACGAGAAATATTCTGACTTACCCTGGGTGTTTTTAGTCGAAGATTTATGTAGATGCACCAGCACGTGTTTGTCGCGTATTGCTTCTACTTTCGAGTCTCGACTAGTTCTTGTCCGCTCCGTTTGGTTGTTCGCTTGTTACTGCCCCTTTTGGTTCGTTGATACCTGCCCCCTTGGTTTTGGGAGCACAGAATAGCCTGGGTGACATTATGGCTCTGATCTTCTTGATACCTCAAGGTTTATAGAACAGACTCGAGTTTGCGTAGTCAAGACTTAACTTATTGCACATATGAATTGATTCTGCACTTTTTTGGGTAGCCAATTTTAAAACTAAATTGAGAACAATGAAACTAAAATTAAGAGCATATATACAAATTATATAATTTTTTCAAACGGTGATGAAACAATATCAATTCATGTTGTCCTCACCAAGAAACAATCTGTTCTTAGTACACCATGGACGAACCGAATTCAGCACATTGAGAGATTCAAAGATAGCAGCTGTAACATCTGGTGCTGAAATCAAAACACTGGTATCATCAGCATACATCAGAGGTGAAACTCCATTTCCCGAAAATATATCTCGGCAAAGCATTGATATAAAGAACAAAAAGAGGGGGTCCAAGGATACTTCCTTGGGGGACACTCAACTCAACTCTCAGATGATACAAATTCATGGCTCCTACAGGCAATAATACACGTTGTTTTAGATTATGGAGATAGCTTCTGATAAGCTTCCGTTGATTTTCACAAATTAAGGGTCTTTCAATGGGAACGCCCCATTTTCAAATTGATATTACTCACGCAGGACAGCCACTGTTTATTTGTTACATTGACAGTTGTATTTTTCAATGTCTACAATTCGATCATGGAAAGGTGCACACTCCAACAGTGTTTAAAAAAAATCCAAATTTGTTGAAATTTTATACTTCATGATGTGACAGTGCCAGTGAGAAAAAAATACCAGAAGTGAAGAGAATATTACTGCCGAGCGTGACAGTGTTCGTGAAGACCAAAATTTTCCGATTTCTCGACTTTCAAGAACTAGGCATCTCCCAGACATCTTTGGGGCGAATTTTACGGAAAGACCTTGGTTTACATCCATACAAAATTGTTTTAACCCAAGAACTCAAACTACTTGTCATATCGCCAATGACACAATGACTTTATTGAAAACAAAATCAGGTGATTCGATTATTTCAAGAAATAGAGCGATAAATTATCCGCCTCGTTCCTGCGATTTAACTCCATATGACTTTTTTTTGGAGTTACATTAAGTCATTGGTTTACAGCAATCATCCAGCAAATTTAGACAATTTACAGATCAATATTGAACGAGTAATTGCTAACATACGACCTGATTTGTGTGAAAGTGTCATGACAAATTGGGTTCAACGATTCCATCCCTCCAGCGTTTCCGTGATGGATATTTGAATGATTCTTTGTTTCATATCTAATGCTATCCAATGTGCTCTATAATGAAATGAAAATTTCAATTATTTTCGAATAAATAATGTGTTTTATTTACAAAACAAAATGGAACGCTGTTAATGAAAGACCCTCTACTATACGCATCTAATTCATATGATGAGATATCGTGATTAACGCTATCAGGCCTTGGATAAGTCTTATAAGATTCCAATTGGTACTTCTACAGTATCCAGAGCATACAATATGTTTCTAGACAATTAAAAAAAGTAATTTCTCATCACTTTTGTCTCTGAATCTAAACTTCACAAATTGCGGTATCAATTGATTTTTTTTCAGATTTTAACTTTTGGATCTATCGTCCCATCGTAAAGTTTTGTTTTTTTTTTGTCTAACGCTCATTGCTGAGTTTAATTAGGAAGATTTGTGAAATATGTGACAGAGGTACCTTTGTTTTTCCCAGCATTGTCCTTAGTGGTGATTTAACCACCCACTCTCAATGATACAGTCGTGCATTTTCAACCGAGAAAAAAATTTTGGAATAAAAAGAACAACAAAAAGCAAAAAATTATAGTAATAAATGTCGCATAATTATTTGGTCCTTTTGAGCCCGATGGCGTAAAAACGCATTAATATCTGGGACAATTCCTTTCCACAAAAATCGCGAATGCTTCATCTCTTTTGTTTCCGAAATGAAGGCCATGTATAGATGAAAAATACAATAATAGATCCCGCTAGCTCTCCTAAATGTAATTTCCTTTTTATTTCCGGACCGCATTCAAATGAGAAATGAAATGAAAGGATTATATGCAGCGCACGGTGCCCCAGTCGTAATATGGAATAATTTTATACGACCACTTGGAAAGATCTTCTGAGTAAAATATGAAACATAACTTATCTTACGAGTGTTTCAGAGCTTAATGTTGTACGTGTGATGTTAAAATTTCATAGGAATCCATCTTTGTAATTTTTTGCGCTTTGAAGTTGCCTCTACATTAAGGTATAAAATTTTAAAACACTCGCAGTGGATTCTGTAAAAGAGAAGTAAATATCAACCCCTTTTCTGGAGCGGTTCGAAGTAAGGAGCTAATTAGGAATTTGAAGAGGCTGAGCTTTGAGTTTGGATCAACATGATATTTGGAGGAACGAAGATTCTTCTTTTTTGTTTTTATATCAATCGGACGGAATGGTTAACTAAGTAATTTTTTACAGAAAGGAATTTAACGTCGGGGACATTTTTTCTATAGAAATTATTTCTTGTGAAAAAAACAATGATCTAACAGTGGATCTCATCTGAATATCAAATAAAGTTCAATTATATATTATGTATTGGAAAATTCTAAGCCTATCATAGAAGCAAACAACTTTTGAAACATCATTAATAAGAAGTATGAGCTGTGATAATAGAAAGTTCTACAAATCAAGACAGTGTAAAATATCGGCTATAAAAAAACAAAGTTTCAATATTTTGGGAGCTGATTATAGACCTCAAATCAATTGAAAAATTTCATTCAAACATGGGTCCGCAAATTCTTTCTCTTGTTGTTAAGAAACAGTTATTCCTTAATTTGAAATGCCTTGGTCTAATATTGGAATGAGTGATATGGTCTTGAAGCACGTCGTCTTTATGCAGAGTCTTATCCCAATCCTCAACGTCCCTCTCATGTGACGGTCAATCAAATTTTTAGACGACTGAACGAAACTGGTTCCTTAAAAAAAACGCTCGTGATACTGGACGTCCATGATCTGTAAGTACTCCAGAAGTTGAAGAGCAAATTTTAAATATTGTGACTGAAAATCCCGGTACAAGTATGAGAAGAATCTCAGGGGAAGTAGGAATAAGTGGCCCTTGTCTGGAGAACTATGCATCAACTTCTCTATCCATTCCATATTCAATACGTGCAAGCCCTTAATCCTCCTGATTATCAAGCCAGAAGGACATTCTGTCAATGGGTTTCAACAAAGATTGCTGAACATCCGCATTTTACTTCTAATATCCTTTTCACTAATGAAGCCGACTTAATCAAAGATGGAATATTTAACTGTCATAATAGCCATATTTGGCCGGAAGAAAATCAACACGCCATTCATGATTCCAGGTATCAACAGCGTTTCAGTTTGAATATCTGGCTAGGTATTTTAGGAGATGGTTTGAAAGGACCAGTAGTTTTACCACGGAATTTAACAGGAGCCGCATACCTTAACTTTCTTCAAAATACCTTGCCCGATTTTCTAGACGTGATATCTTTGAATTAGTGGATGTATATTTGGTTTATGCAAAGTGGAGCTTCCCCACATTATATCATTGCTGTAAGGGAATATTTAGATCAAACATTTCCCAGAAGATGGATTTGAACGATTTGAATCCTTTGAACTTTTGTATTTGGGGTTATTTGAAAAGTCTAGTGTTTACAACGTCATGGCATAACATCGAAGAGATGCAACATCGGATTGAACTATCCTGTCAAACGATCCTAACACAACCAGGTATTTTCGAATGAGTACGTAATTTCTTCATGCGACGATGTACTTCCTGCATTGAAATGGACGGTGGTTATATGAAACATCTTTTGTAAAACTCAAGAAGTCAAAAAATCGAATATCTTCGGTAATTTATCGTATTTGGTTGCGCTGGTTGTTAATATTTTGAAAGTCGAAAATCGCTCATATATACAAAACATCTCATTTGCGGACCCACGTTCATATGAAATTTCTTAACACCTGGTATAGTGTTTCACGTTGCGTCGTTTGACTTAATAGGCAGTGAATCTGAATAGAAATAAGTTCGTTTGGCTACTAGTTTATTATTCCATTGTTTCATCTCACCCCACCTTCATTTTGAAGTGTCATCCTAAAGATTTCCTTTCTATATCTGTCATTTCGCTGAAGTGTGAAAAATATATTTTCTGCGTGTTCTGAAAAAGTCACCTTTTATACCGAATAAAGTCTACGGGGAGTTTAACTCCAATATGAAAAGAAAGGCTGCCGAAAGTCATTTCATTTTGAAGGATGTTTATGGTGACCATGCTCTAGCTGAAAGAACGAGTCAGAACTGGTTTGCTATATTTGAAAGTGACAATTTTGATTTGAAAGACGAAGAACGACCTGGAGCGCTACCAAAAATTCAAGGCTGAATAATTAGAGGCGAGGCTCAAAGAAGATCCATCACAAATGCAAGAGAAACTCGTACAAACACTCCACCAGGAATTTGCCATCGTTTAAAAGCAATGAGAATGATGCGAAGGTAAAGAATTGTATGCCGTATGAACTGAAGCTAAGAAACGTTGAGCGCCGTTTTTCACAAGTGAACAACTGCTTCACAACAAAACAGAAAAGGGATTTTGAACGGAGTTCTGTTCAGTAAACATTGACAAATTATCGTGGAAACTCACGCCGCAACAACGTTTACAAAACGTTGAAATTTATTTTCAAAATCAATGTTCTATTCGCCAAACTTATAGGCACTTTGTGAAATTTATGGTTTACATAATCGTCCATCAGAGCAGCTTATTCGTCGAACTATCGATAGATTTCGGACAACATTTTCTCTACTCGATGCAAAAACAACAAGACAAAGAACTGTTCGTATAGAAGAAAATATCGCTGCTGTAAGTCATAGTATTAATGATGATTCAGATTTGTCTATTCGTCGATGTTCACAACAAGTTGGACGCTGTGCCTCTACCACATAAAGAATTTTGCGTAAAGATACATCCATACAAGATCCAACTGGTTCAAAAACTAATGCCACTTAACCATAATGAGCGTCGTTTGTTTGCTGATTGGGCCCTAGAACAGCTTGAAGTTGATCAATTTTTTTATCGTAAAATTGTGTTTAGTGCTGAAGCTCATTTCTGGTTGAACGGCTATGTAAACAAGCAAAATTGCCGTATATGAAGGGAAAACAATCCTCAAGAAATTCTGCAGGTTCCATTGCATCCTGAAAAATGCACTGTATGGTGTGATTAACACGCTGGAGGCTTCATCGGTTCATATTTCTTTAAAAACGATGCTTTCTCGAAATAATGTTATCGCCAAATCTTTCTTTCCATAAATCGTTTGTTACGGTAGCAGCATGAGGTTTAGCACCATCTTGTTGGAACCAAAACACTTCTGGGTCGATACCATGCAAATTTTGAAACAAATATTCATTTATCATCGATCTGTAATGAGCACCATTCCGTGTAACATTAGCTCCAGCAGCGTTTTTTAAAAAAAAATTGGATCGATGATGCCTCTAGCGTGTAAAGCACACCATACAGTGCATTTTTCGGGATGCAATGGAACTTCCAGAACTTCTTGAGGGTTCTTTTCACTCCATGTACGGCAATTTTGTTTATTTACATAGCCCTTCAACCAGTAAGGAGCTCCATCACTGAACACAATTTCACGATAAAAAAGTGCATCAACTTCAAGCTGTTCTAGGGCACAATCGGCCAACAAACGACGTTTATTATGGTCAAGTGACTTTAGTTCTTAAACCAGTTGGATCTTTATGGGTGTAGACCAAGATCTTTTCGCAAAATTTTCCATGTGGTGAATGCACAGAGTCCAACTGTCCGACGAATAAACAAATATGGATCATCATTAATACTATGACTTACAGCAGCGATATTTTCTTCTATACGAACAGTTCTTTGTCTTGTTGTTGTTGCATCGAGTGGAGAAAATGTTGTCCGAAATCTATCGATAGTTCGACGAATAAGCTGCTCTGGTCGACTATTATGTAAACCATAAATGTCACGAAGTACTCTATAAGTTTGGCGAGTAGAACAGTGATTTTGGAAATAAATTTCAACAATTTGTAAACGTTGTTGCGGCGTGAGTCTTTTCATGATAATTTGTCAATGCTTACTGAACAGAAATGTCAAAGCAACATGGCTTCTTCCTTCTGTCAAATCACAGTTATCCCTATCGAAAGTGCTATCACTCTAAGAAAACACCCGATATAATCATTAGAAAACAAATAATCTGAAGTGTAAACAGTTCGAACGCCAATTATCAAAACTGTTGGATCGAAATATAAACGTAAAAGATCAAAGCATCGATGGCAAAGTAATTTCGAACGACAGGGCCATGTCTAATGAGACGAAATAAACTCTTTTTTAAATTTTTCACAATAAAGCTTCAATTTCCGACAAAAAGCCGCAAGAACTTATTTATACTTTTCCTAGTATTCAATTTCACGATGCATCGTTGGACTTAATAGGAAGTAAATCTAAATATGCATATGTTCGGCCATAATAAATTTCAGCATAGGGATAAATGACGCGCAGTAAGTCTACACCACCATCCATCCCTATCACGCGCCACGAAAGACAAAAGAGTTAATAAAAATATGAATGGAAATGTACACGAATTCGGCCGATGGTTTTCACGGCAGAGTTCATATTTTCATTTACCGACCGAAAAACACCGTTTCGCAAACATATTAAATAACACAATTCAATGAAATTCATCCAGATTCGGGGACGCTAGTTCCGACCAGTAAAAGGTTGCAGAAACACCATGTAGCCCCGGAATAGCAGCTGAATAGTTGAGTGTTCAATCCCGGGACCGAATGGAAAATTTAATGACATTTTCCCGCTTTTTGGTGCGACGACAAAACGCTGGGAGGACTCGGCTCGATAAATCTCTATTCAGTGAGTAATGAATGTGTATTGCCGCTTGAGACTTTTTCGTTCCTGATTGAATTGCTTGAATGATATCTCTGGCTATAAACTATCCGGCGACAATAACTATATATCTTTGAATCCGATGATAGTGCAATAACGGAATGGTTTCGAAGATCGATGGCTGGATCTAATCGCGAACTAATTGACTGCGCTGTGTTTGGTCGCACGTTTATGTATGAGGTGTTTTCAGGTGGTTGTCGTTGAGGTAATGAGATTAGCCTTTTTGTTTCAATTATAATTTATGTGGGTAGTATTGGATTAAAGTTGTAAATATACAAGGTGTAATAAGCCACCTCTTTATGAGAGGTAGTCGGATGGACAATATTAGTATCGGGTGTTTTTTAGAGTGATAGAACGGAATTAAGAAGAACCAATGAATATAAATTGTCAATTGAAATTAAAATATAAACAAGCAAACATTTTTTGTTTCGTTCCAGGCATGCGTACTGAACTCTTCAGACAAACGTACGAAGCCCTGTTTGTTACAAAATGTATTGTTTTCTGATCCTATATTAATGAAAAATAACTCTTTTTCAAAAATATAAAACATAATTTCAAGAACTTTTCAAAAACTAATTTATTTGAAATATTCAATATATTTAAATAAATTACTTCAAAAAATCTCAAAACATGTAGAACATCCTCAAGAAATAATTAAAATTACGATAAGATCAGTTCAACTTTACATATAAAAGATAATAAAATCAATTAAACAATGTATAGACTTACCGAGTGCCATCTTAGAAATACATGATCTTCAAAACCATGCAACTAGGTACATTTATATCCAAGGTACTCTATTCTCCATGTTCACAAAAAATCATACAAAGCTTATAAGGCACTTGGTCTTAGTTAAAACCATTCAACACTGTAAAATGAATTTCTTTATTTAAAAAACCTAATATAATTATATATTATATATAAAATAAAATAAGAAGGAACGGTTTTTTACTTGGTAGAAGGATTATTACAAAATTTGAATATCAAAACAGATTCAATCTGTTGTCTTCTACAATTTTAATTTCAAAAATTTTTTTTTTGAAGAAACTAAGAATTAAATGATAAATACTGAGTTCAGTACGCATGCCTGGAACGAAACAAAAAATGTTTGCTTATTTATATTTTAATTTCAATTGACAATTTATATTCGTTGGTTCTTCTTAATTCCGTTTGATATTGTATGATGAATTTTGATTTTATACGTCTATTAAATATGAGCAGTGCCTATAAAGATATTAATTTAATTCTTGAAGTTTCTTCAAAAAAAAAATTTTTTTTGAAATTAAAATTGTAGGAGACAACAGATTAAATCTGTTTTGATATTCAAATTTTGTAATAATCCTTCTATCAAGTAAAAAACCTTTCCTTCTTATTTTACTTTTGATAGGATTACTGTGATTTGACAGAAGTTAGAAGCCATATTGTTCTGAGATTTCTGTTCAGTAAGCATTGACATGGACTCACGCCACAACAACATTTACAAATTCTTGGAATTTATTCTCAAACTTATAGAGCACTTCGTGAAATTCATGGTTTACATAATCGTCCATCAGAGCAGCTTATTCGTCGAACTATCGATAGATTTCGGAAAACATTTTCTCAACTCGATGGAACAACAACAATAAGACAAAGAACTGTACCTACAGAATAAAATATCACTGCTGTAGGTCATGTTAATGATGATCCAGATTTGTCTATTCGTCGACGTTCACATCAAATTGGACTTTGTGCATCCACCACATGGAAAATTTTGCGTAAAGATCTTGGTCTACATCCATTCAAGATCCAACTGGTTCAGGAACTAAAGCCACTTGACCATAATAAGCGTCGTTCGTTTGCTGATTGGGCCCTAGAACAGCTTGAAGTTGAACCACTTTTTATCGTTAAATTGTGTTTAGTGATAAAACTCATTTCTGGTTGAACGGCTATGTGAACAAGCAAAATTGCCGTATATAAAGTAAAAACAATACTCAAGAAGTTCTGCAGGTTCCATTGCATCCTGAAAAATGCACTGTATGAGTTGCATTACACGCTGGAGGCATCATCGGTCCATATTTCTTTAAAAACGATTCTGGAGCTAATGTTACAGTGAATGGTGCTCGTTACAGATCGATGATAAATGATTATTTGTTTCAAAATTTGAATAGTATCGACCCAGAAATGTTTTCGTTCCAACAAGACGGTGCTACACCTAATGCTGCTACCGTTAATTTATTGAAAGAAAGATTTGGCGATAACATTATTTCGAGGAATGGTCCAATTAATTGGCCTCAAGGATAATGCGACATAACTCCACTGGATTATTTTCTTTGGGGCTATGTCAAGTCATTGGCTTATGCTGATAAACTAGAAACAATAGACGCTTTGGAAGCTAACATAACTCGTGTTATTGATGATTATTGATGATATGAATTAATAGAAAAAGTGGTCCAAAATTGGTCTGGTCGAATGCGGTTCCTCAAAACTAGTCGTGGTAGACATATGCCGGAAATTATTCTCAAAACATAAAAGTCATATCATTATCTTTCAAATAAAGAAAATTGGCTTCTATCTTAATTTAAATGTGTTTTATTTCAATTTAAATTTCTATCACTCTAAAAAAACCACCCGATAGAAATGAGCCTCGTCGCTGTGAATGAAAGATTTTCTTATGAAAATCTGCATCATTCCCGATTTTTTCTAAGCACCAATTACTGAATACACGACGCTTTAAATGATCTGTTGGTTAGAATTCTTGAGTAAAAACAATTTTTTATGGATGTAAACCAGGATCTTTCCTTAAAATTCGCCACAAAGAGATGCCTAGTTCTTGTGAACGTCTGGAAATCGATCAATTTTGGTCTTCACGAACACTTTCACGTACGGTAGCAATATTCTCTTCACTTCTTGCATTTCTTTGTCTCAATGGCACTGTAACATCATAAAGTGTGAAATTTGTTTTAAAATTTTTCACTAAACTGTTCTTTTACCCAGACGATTATAAAGATTAAAAATTGGAGTTGAAGCACCTACAATAAATTTGGATAATTTGTAAACGTTGTTAGAGTGTGTACCTTTCAATGATTTAATGCTAGGCATTGACAAATATAACTGCTAATGTCACAAATAAACAATGGCTGCGTAAGTAATGTTTATTTATATAATAAAATAGGGCGTTCCTATCGAAAGACCCTTTACCTGTCCACAGGTTCTGTATTTTTCAAGCACAATCATTACAGAAAAAAAAACTGCAGATTCAATATTTGCAAGGTATATTTAAATTCTACATCTAAGAGTTTAGTTTCCCCTCAGTCCTTCAAAATATATATATCGAAGTTTAACTTCATGACTTATTTCAAATGAATAACTCGTGTTATTGATGAAATAAGGCCTGAATGACTCGAAAAACTGGTCCGAAATTGGTCTGGTCGAATGCGGTTCCTCAGAGCTAGTCGTGGTGGACATATTTCAGAAATTATTTCTAAAATATAAATGTCATAAAATTATCTTTCAAATAAAAAAATCGGCTTTATTTCAATTTAAAATTCTGTCAACCTAAAAAAAACCGATAGATTGACTTACTTACCAAGGGGGTGCCCAATCCTAATCGAGCGGTCCTCTGGAATAATGAAAATGGTAATGGAATATCAATCCTCAACTCAATGAAATCTCAATAAAGACGACAAACTGAATAATAATAATAATAATAATTCATTTATTAATTCCCAGTATCGGGTGTTTTTTTTAGAGTGATAGAACTGTTGATAGGGATAACTGTGATTTGATAGAAGATAGACGCCATGTTGTTGTGACATTTCTGTTCAGTAAGCATTGCCAAATTATCATGGAAAGACTCACGCCGCAACAACGTTTACAAATTGTTGAAATTTATTTTCAAAATCAGTGTTCTATTCGCCAAACTTATCGAGCACCTCGTGAAGTTTATGGTTCACATAATCGTCCATCAGATCAGCTTATTCGTCGAACTATCGACAGATTTCGGACAACATTTTCTCTACTCGATTCAACAACAACCACAAGACAAAAAACTGTACGTTCAGAAGAAAATATCACTGCTGTAAGTCATAGTATTAATGATGATCCAGATTTGTCCATTCGTCGACGTTCACAACAAGTTGCACTCTGTGAATCCACCACATGGAAAATTTTCCGTAAAGATCTTGGTCTACACCCAAAAAAACTCCAACTGGTTCAAGAACTAAAGCCACTTGACCATAATAAGCGTCGTTTGTTTGCTGATTGGGCCCTAGAACAGCTTGAAGTTGATCCATTTTTTTATCGTAAAATTGTGTTTAGTGATGAAGCTCATTTCTGGTTGAACTGCTATGTAAACAAGCGAAATTGCCGTATATGGGGTGATAACAATCCTCAAGAAGTACTGCAGGTTCCATTGCATACTGAAAAATGCACTGTATGGTGTGCTTTACACGCTGGAGGCATCATCGGTTCATATTTCTTTAAAAACGATTCTGGAGCTAATGTTACAGTGAATGGTGCTCGTTACAGATCGATGATCAATGATTATTTGTTTCAAAATTTGAATGGTATCGACCGAGAAGTGTTTTGGTTCCAACAAGATGGTGTTTCACCTGATGCTGCTACCGTAACAATTGATTTATTGAAAGAAAGATTTGGCGATAACATTATTCTGAGAACTGGTCCAATTAATAGGCCTCCAAGATCATGCGACTTAACTCCACTGGAATATTTTCTTTGAGGTTATGTCAAGTCATTGTCTTATGCTGATAAACCTGAAACAATAGACGCTTTGGAAGCCAACATAACTCGTGTTATTGATTAAATAAGGCCTGAATTACTCGAAAAAGTGGTCACAAAATTGGTCTGGTCGAATGCTGTTCCTCAGAACTAGTTGTGGTGAACATAGGCCGGAAATTATTACTAAAACATAAATGTAAAATAGAAAGGCTTTTTACTTGATAGAAGAAATATAACAAAATTTGAATATCAAAACAAATTGAAATATGTTTATCTTCTAGAATTTTAATTTCCAAAAGAATTTTTTATTCAAAAAACTTTTAGAATTAAATTAATGTCTAAAACAAGCACCGCTCACATTTAATAGACGCTTATAATCAAAACTCAATATACAATGTCAAATGAAATAAATAACCCAACAGATATACGAAAGTAATTAAAATTAATAAATAAATATTCAAAGGAGACAAAATTTTGTTTATGGTTTTATCTTTAAAAAAATATTGAAAAAGGGCTGAAGACGGGATTATCTAGAATTATATTTGTTTTTTGAAGATATAGTGCACATTTTTTAGAGATTTCTGAAATAATTTGTTCGAATATTTAAATATATTAAATATTTCAAATAAATTATATTCTTTGGGAAGTCCTTTAAGTGTGTTCATGTTTTTATAAGGCAAGTAGTATTTTTTAAAGATAAAACCAGAAACAAAATTTTGTCTCCTTTGAATATTTATTTATTAATTTAAATTACTTTCGTATATCTGTTGGGTTATTTATTTCATTTGACATTGTATATTGAGTTTTGATTATAAACGTCTATTAAATGTGAGCGGTGCTTGTTTTAGACATTAATTTAATTCTAAAAGTTTTTTGAATAAAAAATTCTTTTGGAAATTAAAATTGTAGAAGATAAACATATTTCAATTTGTTTTGATATTCAAATACATAAATGTCATAAAATTATCTTTCAAATAAGAAAAATTGGCTTCAGTCTTAATTTAAATGTGTTTTATTTCAATTCTTCACATCCCTCATTTATATATTTATTAATTCTGTCTAAATTCTTTAAGCACAATAGTTACGGAAAGATATGCAAGCTTCTACCTAGTCCTTAATTTTTTACCCAACTTTACTAAGATAATGTCAAACCGAATAATATATAAAATTCTTAGAAACCTCTTACCCCTACACTCCAAGACCATAAAGCCAAACCTAAACTGGGCACACGTGATTTTCTACGATAAACGACCTATTTTTACACGTACAACGAGAAAACGAACGACTACCGGTACTTTTAATTCTTTGGTCCCACCTGAACAATTTCTCTAATTCTTCTGACCTAATTCTTAGACTGCAAAAAAATTACTAATATCTCTCAATATAATTATAATGATGGTTAATTCTTAGACCAATTCGAGCCTCGCACCACGATCTTTTCTCTACGATCTTATCAGTTTTTCCGTCCACGACCAAGACTCCTAGACAAACTCCCTTTTGGCACTTTTAATTCTGCGTACGAGTCGGTTTTCTCCTTCCAAATTTTTAAATTCGTTCACACGCCCAAAATTCCTACTTGGCAATTTTCGAAAGCTTCGGTCCTTATCAGACCACACGTTTCGATCCAGATGTCAGCGTTCGCACACTGAAACCGCTACACATTTCGGTCGGTGACTCATTCTGAAGGAATGTATGATTTTCAATGAGGTTAACTTGCCAGTATAAATGACAGATGATTATGTACCAGCCCAAAGGAATAAGAAACAGTTTGCCTTCGTTAGACGGTTCTTAACTGGGCCTAATTGGATATTCCGTGAGATGATCCATTTCGACTGGAGTCAAACTACATCACGAAATTCAAACAATGAAGCCAACTATTTCAGAATAGTTATTCGAAAGTAAATGGTTTCGTAAAACTCCTCATAAATATCCCGTGGAAACTGATAATGGCTCGAACGCTCCTAGATTCTTTGTTCGCAACGGCAGAGGAAATGGGATTTAGAATTGGAACGCGGTTATGGATGTATCTCTGCAATTGTGGATGTATTGAGTTACTTCAGAGCATCTGCTTAAAATGTTATCAGCAAAGTGGTACCCTTAGTTTTATATTGTATTCGTCCACAAGCGTAGTAGTTGTTTTATATTCTCTACGTGACCTGATATAATTGAGATGTTAGAATCAAATAACTCTTCTGCCTTCAAATGTAGAATGCAGGAGTTACCCGTTTGTCGCAGAAGGTTTATCTACCCGAACAAGGTATTTGTTAAGAAATATGTGTCTCTCTTTTAACTGAATATTAAACTCAGAATGAAACATGGACTAATCTGTTTCCCAAAACTGCTTTTTTGGGTTGAAATTTCCTACGATCTGCTCTAGCTCGTAAGATCGAAGATACATATGGCAGTAAGCGTTAAGGACAGGAAAAAGATAATTAATTGATTACGATTGATAGTTCGGATGATTCTTCATTTTATTAAAACTCAGTATTGAATTTTCACGTATGTTCACTTGAAGATAATGAATAGTGAAGATAAAGATTAATCAGAAAAGCTCGGATATAATCTAAAATGTTAAACCAGTAAGGATGCATATTCGCCGATAATTAATCAATATATAATAGATGCTTACACAACAGATATTGATCGTTGCATCTTCATCAAGTGTGGAAAATTACAGGAAGCAGTATTATTCATGGAGATATCAATACATGGTGGAAAAAATAGTTTATTATATAATAATACACTGGCGAAAAGAAAAAACGGGTCACTTGATCATTACTGTTCAAATACCTTTCTCAGTTAAAATTGTTACGAGAATCATGAAATTTCTGGAATGGTAAAGAAAAGAGAATTGCCCAACGAAAAATGAAACTTTCTGTTCGATTTAAATAAAAATAATAACCTTTTTTTGAAACAATCAAAACCTTCGACATTGAAAAGAGTATCTCCTAGCTCTGATGATAGCTTCCAAACTTCTTCGCATGCTCGTGATGAGCCTTCGAATATTCTCTTGTGGAATATTTTCACCCATTCATGACGGAGGGCTTCACGGAGCTCTTGTAAATGATTGGGGGATGAAACCATAGTTTTAACCCGCCTTCCCAGTTGGTCCCATAGATGTTCGATGGGATTCAAGTCAGGACTTCGTGCTTGCCAGTTGCACCTTAAAATTCCAACCTCATTCAAGTACGCCGTCACTATTCGAAAAGTGCATTATCATGCATAAAAATTCCCTGCTCTGCTAGAAATGATCCATAAGAATTTCCTCTATGCCTTACTGCTGTTGAAGATCCATTTGTAAAAACCAACTCTGTGCGGCTCTCTAAAGACACACCATCCCAGATCATAACAGATCCTCCACCGTGTTAACGACCATCAGTTCCTCGAATAATGAATCTGTATTCATCAAAGATAAGTACCTAGGCCCACTGAGCTTCTAACCAGTTTATGTGATCTCGTGCAAATTGAAGAGGAGCAAATCGATCCTCTCTAAGAAGTTCTGGACCGATCGTAGGTCTGTATGGTTGTGAATTTGATTCTGAGAGACATCTTCTCACTGTCCATTGACTTACGTTTACCTAACGTACCTTCATCAATCGATTTCTAACTTCAACAGCAGTAAGATGGCGGTTTCGAAGGCTTGTGGAAACCATGAATCTGTTATCCCTCAACGATGTACACAGTATTCTTCCAAATCCAGGTCTTCTAGTCAGCCTACCTGTCTTCTGATGCCTTGCCAATATTCTTTGGACTGTAGTTATGGTAACATTCATTCTTCTAGCAACAGATCTCTGGCTCAGTCCATTTCCAATAAATGCTATTATTCTCGCACAATCTTCAGTAGGTAAACTCATTTCATGAAATTGTGTTCTCCACAGAGTGGAAACAAACTTTTCAATGACCATTGTTGAACGTAACTGATAAATGATGAATTTATTGTGACTTATTATGCGAAGATGGTTCTTTTTATCAAGTTTTTTAGTCCATATGTCTACATTTTGCGCATATTTAAATGATTTTCTACTGAAAGATAGATGATGACCAAAATATTATTGAATCAATTTGTACACGTGTACACGACAAACGGCTATCATGAATCAAAGTCATCATGCAGGACTCATATCAAGAGGTTTTAATCGCCTGAGAGCCTTAGTTTGGGATATACAGGGTGATGTTCATCTTATGGGTGAAATTTCACAGTTCAATAACTCTTGAATCCGTCATGGTCTGAGGCGGAATTTGCGCCAGCTGGGTTTTCGTGGATCAAGGGATCAAAATCAATCATGAAGTCTACCGCTGCGACATTCTCAAGGCCGTAGTACTTCCGTGGGCCCAACAGCTTTTCGACGACACGCAATGGACCTTTAAACAGGACTCCGCTCCGGCTCACAAAGCGAAAATGATCCAATAATAGTGTAAGACTCATTTTCCGGGTTTCATCACATCTTCAGAATGGCCGCCCTACTCGCCGGATCTCAACCCAATGGACTACAGCGTGCGGTCCATTTTGGAGCTCTGGGCGTGTGCTGAATACCACAAAGGTTTGGAGTCGCTGAGGCAATTCCTGCGCCGTGAATGGGACCGATTAACGCCCAAAGAACTGCGGCCCATTCCCGAAAATTTCAAGAAGCGTCTGAAGCGATGTATCGCCGCCAAAGAAAGCCACTTTGAAACCATTTAAATATATTATTACCAAATGTTTATGCTGTTATTAGTCGTTGTTGTTCTGTTTATTTTTTTTTGTTCAATGAAGTTAAATGAATAAAGTTTGTCCGAGGTTTTTCTTGTCACCCTGCATATATTGATTTTATTTCCTTCTATTTTCATTGATGAATTAATATAAATTGCATTGCAAGCATCTTGCATTTAATACAGAGGGAGGTATCACGCAACTTACTATTGAGAACTCGTTCTTGGTATGCAAGACTCTAAATGTAATTTAACAACTACTGAGAGAACTCTATTGAAACTCTATTGGATATCATCCAAATACTACGACTAAAAGAGGACAAAAGTTAAATTTATTCCACCTCGGAATTCTCTTTTATTGATTACACATCCCTTTCTTCTGAAGTTCATCGAAATTACATCGAAGACCATGTTTTCTCCGGTATACTTTCAGATATTCCAGCGAACGCCGTATTTTATTACATTCATACTCTAATTGTTTATATGGTTTCTCGAAGAGTGCACTCTCTTATATTGGATTATCGAAAGAATCAAGAGGAGAAATAAATGTAACTTGGGAAAACAGAAACACTCCTCTCATAAATATGAGATCGCCTGAAGCGCAATTTTTCCTTTCAATATTCATATGGTTCATCGTTCCGTCAGTTCATTCCTAATCATCAGTCAAAGTTCGCATAACGTGGCGAAGAGGAAACGATAAAATGCGTTTTATTCTTTAGAAAACTGCGATGAAACCCAAGAGCTTGGAGCATGGAAAATAAAATCGATTCTTTCGGATTACGGTTGCGGTTTTCTCAGAAAGTGAAAACGAAAGATTAATGAGATTAGTTTCCATTCGGAAAGAAAGTGAAGAAACCGTCACGTTCAGTTAGTTGAGATACCGTACTGACAGGTGAATCTGCGGATTACAAGGGTCTGGAAAAGCTGTTAAGCTCAATTACGAGCTATCTGGAAGAATTAATGGCTTCTCAGAAAAATAAACATGAAAAATGGCTAGGTGCACATCGTTTCGAAGAATACTTAAAAGTTGAGGGGTAGAATAATATACAATTCGGAAGAGATAACGATCAAGTTATAGATACTTGTAGTTGCTTCTGAACTTCACTAAACTCGATGACTTACTTCACCGAGACTTAGGATTGAAGATGGCGACAAGTGAAGACGAGGTTGAGTTGCGGATCGATAAAAATAAGGAGAAAATTGAACATAAATGTGCCCATTAATGGAAGAAATGTGGTCGACAAGATCCAGTTTGGAAAATTTCCATTCATCCTGCCTAGGTCCAGCTGCAAAACGTAAATATGCGATATGTTACCGCCTACAAATCAAAACATTGCCGGTGGAACCGCTAACTCCATAAGAAGAATTGATCATACAATATAAAATCATAAATATGGAAAATGAATACCTGAAGAAATCATTGGAGGAATGCCAGGAAAATAATAGACAATTACGAGAAAATAATTGAGTATTAAATGAAAAAGGTAGTTAGCGATAAAAAATCTTTTAGTCAAGCTGTACAAAAAAAAAATGTAAACACAACATGCCGACACAAAGTAGGCATACAGATAACCAGTCATCTGAACTACGAGCATCGAAAGCGATACCGACTAAATCGCCTCAAAGTCAAGGCAATGTCAACGCCACAGACCAAAATATACTGACGAAGAAGCTGCAACACCCAGAAGGAGCTGATTAAATTTTAAATTTTTTTTTGGTGAAACATAGATAGTATAGCCTGGAATAAATGATAAAAATTTGGAGAAAAAAATCGTGAAGGTCTTTTCACGTAAACATTTTTTTTTAATTAAATATGTAGTCGTTTTTTGCAAATTTTTTTAATTTTACAACAAAACAAGTGTTCGAGGAGATCCAAAGTCGATGTTCAGTTGTTGCTGAAATGCCTAGAGCACGTGTACGGGGAATTTATGGATTGATGTAAACAATCAACCGTTCGATCACATATACGAGATCATAAATTTTGGAAACACTAAAAACGCTGTAGAAATAAATGTATACAAACCAACGACAACATAACGATAAAGGAAAAAGTAGGTGGCGCTAGTTCACAATTCAAACAGATGAAATAAAATACAAAACAAAAATTCTCTAGAGGTGAAATTTTCCCTAGGATCGCGATTTCTAATGATTAAAAATAAAATGTTTAGAATAATTGAAGAAAAATTTTGATAATTTCGAAAATAAAACTCAAATAATACTTATATTAATGACAAGAAATGAAATTTATATGAAATTTATAAATTAAATTGAAATTTTTCGAATATCTAATCAAAAACATTTAAAATCCGTACGCATGAAAGTTTGATGAAGAATATCTTTTGAACGGTTAATTTCATCGCCAAAACAAAACCATTTTTATAGAGCAGTTAATTTCCAACAGAAATTTGTATTGCGCATTTTGTAAAAGTAATTTATTGTCGAGTGAAATAGAAAGGCCTTTTACTTGATAGAAGAAATATAACAAAATTTGAATGTCAAAACAATTTAAAATATGTTTATCTTCTACAATTTTAATTTTAAAAAATTTTTTATTCAAAAATCTTCTAGAATTAAATTAATGTCTAAAACAAGCACCGCTTACATTTAATAGACGTATTTAATTAAAACTCAATATATAATGTCAAATGGAATAAATAAACCAACAGATATACGAAAGTCATTAAAATTAATAAATAAATCTTTGAAGGAGACAAAATTTTGTTTCTGGTCTTACCTTTAAGAACACCAATTGCCTTTTAAAAACATGAACACAAAGGACTTCTCAAAGAATATAATTTATTTGAAATATTTTATATATTCAAATATTCGAATAAGTTAATTCAGAAATCTCTCAAAACATGCACTATATCTTCAAAAAACAAATATAATTCTAAGCAATCCCTTCTTCGGTCCTGAATAATATTCCAAATATCAAAATCAAAAAACTAACCTATATCAGTGAACGCACCACGCGTAAATGAATAATGTTTCGAGACACAGATCAACTTTATAATTCAAAATTGATCTATGTTCTAACAGAATCAAAGAACAGTGTGGGTTATTTTTAAAGCTTATTTAAATTCATTAGACATTAATTTAATTCTAAAAGTTTTTTTAATAAAAAATTTTTTGAAATTTAAATTGTAGAAGATAAACATGTTTTACATAATTTGTTTCGATATTAAAATTTTGTTATATTTCTTCTATCAAGTAATAGGCCTTTATATTTCATTTTATATATAACATATTATTATATTTTGGCTTCAATAAATTTCATTATGGAATGTCAATGAATTTAAATAAGCCTTAAAAATAACCCATATAGGTTAGTTTTTTGATTTTGATATTTGGAATATTATTCAGGACCGAAGAAGGGATTGCTTAGAATCATATTTGTTTTTTGAAGATATAGTGTATGTTTTGAGAGATTTCTGAATTAACTTATTCGAATATTTAAATATATTAAATATTTCAAATAAATTATATTCTTTGAGAAGTCCTTTAAGTGTGTTCATGTTTTTAAAAGGCAATTGGTGTTCTTAAAGGTAAGACCAGAAACAAAATTTTGTCTCCTTTAAATATTTTTTTATTAATTTTAATGACTTTCGTTTTATTTATTCCATTTGACATTATATATTGAATTTTAATTAAATACGTCTATTAAATGTAAGCGGTGCTTGTTTTAGACATTAATTTAATTCTAAGAGTTTTTTGAATGAAAAATTTTTTGAAATTGAAATTGTAGAAGATAAACATATTTTAATTTGTTTTGATATTCAAATTTTGTTATTGTCTAGTTATACAATTCATAAACAAAAATGAAATTTGTCTTAAAATAATCAAAATTAAATCCTTAATATCTTTCAAATTGTGAGGTTTACGGAAAAAATATAAGATTCCTTTTTTGTAGAGCATTAAATTTCCTAAAAAATTCTTTTGGACCATTTTTCTGTTCAATCGATAAATGATGAGGTATGAATTTTTTCTATTGGACTGAGAAAAAATACAAAACTGCGATGCGGAGGATCTTCCTATTAAAATTAAGAGCTTATGCTTGGTGAGAATTGTTTTAAGGTGTCTAGCAACCCATTTTTCCGTGTCACTTGTAAAAAAAATAATTGATTTTTTTTTTTGTACAAGAATTGCTCATTTAAAGGTACAAGATTATTAAATTTTAAAAATGATCATTGATAAAAACAGTGTTTTAATGGCACATAGAAATTATTGATGGTGACTGACATTTGTGTGTTCTCTTAGTAGTATAAAAAAACATTAACTGGACCCAAATCTCGATGAACACAAGCATGTATAAGAAATTCACCTTTCCCTGGAGGGCATAGATGTTTACGACGCGATATACGTTGATACGTTTTTGTTGTGGGGATCATTTCAATCCTCTGTCGTTTTGTCGATGTTTCTGCACCATTGACTCTCTTACTGTTATGAGGGAAATACAGGGAGAACATCACGATCTGCACTGAAGTGAGCCATTTTCATTCCAGCGTATAGCTGTTTTTCATCATCATTAACTTTGCTTATCAGAAAACACACGACGTTGAAGTTTATTCGTAGGACGAAGGAATAATTATGAGGAGATGAAAAATTATAAGAACTTTGCCTTGATTTCATTAGGTTCAGCCAGTCGAACTGTGAGTCTCTGAAAAAGTAATTAGATCTTTAAAAAGTATTATTTTTCCCCAGTTGTGAAACAAAAACAAAGCTTACTTTCTGGATAATTATGGATAATTAATAATCAGTATCAAAATTTTAAAATTTACTCATCATGAGTTTGGAGATGTGAATGATAAACCCACGAATCGAATACAGACAAACACCTACTTTTTCACCATCAAAATGAAACCAGTTATTGGAAAACCCTTTATCTGTTGATTACTAAAATTTTCACTAAAAAGCACGCGATTTTTTTTTTCCGATATGTGAATCCGTAATTTCTTTCGAAATTGTCGTGTATCTAGTGAAAAGTTTGCTCCTGTTGAAATTTGTTTGTTACCACTATATCTTGTTCTCAAATTCTTATCTGCAATGATCTTTCTATTTGGTCTATACAGGGTGGTCCAACGAAAATTTATCACCTTGATTTTCCGACTTTAAATTGAAAATGTGGAAAATCGCTCAAACCGGTCAATTTCTGATTCGAGGGGGATCAACTTTTTCGCTTTTTTCATTCCCGTAACTTCAAAAACCCTAACGGGGGTGAGCACAACCCTTTGATTTTGAATAGGGATGAGGGATGTTTCGATAACTTATTTTGAAGATTGTATCGAGTCCTATCTGACTCTAAAATTTCGCTTCAAAATTTCCATCGACAATGGAATAACAGCGAAAATTGTGAAAGAGGCAAAGTGGAATTTATTTCCAGAATATTATTCGTATCCGATACATTTCAAAGGTATTTAGTAGTTATATTGGTAACTTCTGTCCGATTAATTATTAATTTCTTGTCCAAAAAAGTAGACGGACCATGTTTTTGATTTATTTTAGTCTATCGTGAATTTTTAAAAACGTTACAAGTGTGTCAAAGCGATTGTAAGTTCATAGTAGAATTAAAATGGTGTATTCCGTAGAAGAAAGGGTGGAACTAATAAAATTATTTCTTAGAAATAACGACTCTGCGCGAACAATAGCGGCTTTATTTAACGAAGGACATCCTGGAAAAAATGTATACGCTGCTTACGTTGTGCAACTGGTTGCCAAATTTGACGCTACTGGTTCAGTAGGAAACAAAAAAAAGGTGCATCAAAGAAACGAAGCAAGGGCCGTGGCTGTCTTAGGTAATGGAGCAATGGATCCCACCTTGAGTACTAGGAAATTGTCCAATGTATTTGGTGTTTCACGCACAACAATCTGAGAATCCTGAAACAACATAAATTCCATCCATATGAGATACGATTAGTTCAGGAACTGAATGAGGGTGATCCCGATCGCCGACTCCAGTTCTGTGAAGTGGTCAGTAAAATGATCAATGGTTATGAAAACTACATGTTCGATATCTGTTTTTCGGACGAGTATTCATTTTACCTTAACGATATTGTAAACCGGCATAACTATCGGTATTGGTCAGATGAAAATCTAAGATTATTTCGTGAGGTGCATACTCAGCGTCCCAAAAACTAAATGTTTGTGCGGGTATTTATGGAAATCACATAATCGGCCCTTTTTCATACCCGGTTATCTGACTGGCCAAATTTATTTAGATCTATTGGAGAACGCTATTTATCCAGCCCTCGTGCAAGTATTGCACAATGCAGAAGATCATCAAACGATCGTTTTCCAATAATATGGTGCACCACCTCATTTTGCTCAACCGGTGCGACAGTTCTTCGATAAAAATTTTCCTCACGCTTGGATTGGAAGAAGGGGACATATTGAGCGGCCACCTAGATCAACTGATCTGGCTCCACTAGACTTTTTTCTATCTGTTAACTTGAAATCCATGATTTACGCTACCCAGCCTGAATCACTGGATGATTTGCGAACTCGGATCATTAATGAATGCCGTCAAATTACACCAGAAATCTTGAGTAACGTACATGAATGTTTTCAGCAATACTTACGTTACTGCATGGAAGTGAATGGTGCCCATCTCCAGAATTTAATAAAGTAATTACAAAAGTAGGTACTCTTCAACTTTTTACTTTTCATTTCGTTATCGATGGAAATTTTGAGGCGAAATTTCTGGATCAGATAGTACTCAATAAGATCTTCAGAATGAGGTATCGCAACACCCCTCATCCCGATTCAAAATCAAGGTGTTGTACTCACCCCTGTCAGGGGGTTGAAGTTACGGGGATGCGAAGAGCGGAAAAGTTGTTCCTCCTCGAATTAAAAATCGACGGGTCAGAGCGATTTTCTACATTTTCATTGTAAAGGCGGAAAATCGAGATGTTAAGTTTCCGTTGGACTACACTGTATGTAAAAGCAAATGTCCGAATTTACGTTGAAAAAGGAATTTTTGATTTACTATGCAGGTACATAACAATTATGATCCTCTACTCAGAAATATAGGCCTTTCAGATATGTCTCATTTTTTTCTAGAAATCTTTGGGCTTGTCAAGGACCGAAAATATTTGTCTGTCGCAGTTTTCTTAGAAACCCATTAGAACCGACGCCGTTTCAAAACGACAGTCGAATATCGTTTCGGATTTACCTGACCACATTTCAAGCCCTCAGAGAGTCTCTCATTATAAAGTTGGCTGAAAGTTTCAGTTGAAGACATCTCTTGAAATCGCTCGTTGGCCCTTTCTTCGTACTTCGACCAAACGGTCACGCAATATTCTCTACTCTTCGAACATTAAGTTCTGATACCATACACATTCTCTAGAAGTAAGTTCTAATCACATTTCTCATTGTCTCTCAAGATATAATCACACATCTTTCTGTAATCTTGAATTGTTTTATATTCGTATTTCACTAAGAAACTCTCTCTCTCTCAGTGACCAAAACGCACTGAAAGGCTTGGAAGTGAATGTATTATCTACATTATTTATTTATAATTGTATAGTAATTTGTGAAAAGTGAAACCAACAGAAATCAATAAAAGTGAACCCTATAGAGAAACCAATAAAAGTGAATTCAGTGGAAGTGAACGCGGTAGAAAAGCTCAAAGAAGAACTATTCCACGAACAAGATAGTTTTTTCATCGCAATTTGAGTTAAAACTGCACGAAAACAACTCCCTCAATTCGGGTGAACAATTCAAACTTGTAATTTGTATTATGAATATTTAGGCTGAAAACAATCCATTAAAACCAATTATACATTTCTCTCTTAACTCCATTCGAAGTATGTAATCAATTTCTACGAAGAATTCAAAAGCTATGTCTCTCTACATATCAAGCAATTCTTTATAACAAGTACCTCTGGTTAACTTGTAAACTGCTGGTTTCTAAGAACACAAGTAACAGTATAAAATATAATCGTATTAGAGGACATAAAGTATTGCTGTCATCAGAAATTCTGCCTTCAACATTCCGCAATGAATTATTTTTTTGCTCCGTCTTTTTTCGGACTTCTCAATCAGATGAAGTGCATAATTAGCGACCGCATCTTGGACCATCATGTACGATCATCTGGTTACCGAAACAGAACCCATCTACTCAGGAAATTGCACTTTGCGGGATTAGAATTTCATCTCCAATTTTTACGGGTTTCCCTATTTATAAATGCGGGTTTTTCTGCCTTCTCGAGAGAAAATTTCCGATAGAGAAGAAATAAATCTTCATGGAGAGAATAATGGAACTAGATTCGTTCTTGTGTGTTGTTACATGTAGGAATCTGTCCGCAGCAACGAACGGAGGCATTAGCAGAAATTGGATAAAGGATTATCCAATAGGTTATTATGCTGGTAGAATTGAAGTTGCATGGTCCGTTTTCAACGGGGAATTTTTTGGGAAATAAATCTCAATTTGATGAATGAAGCGAAGTTTTTCACCTATTCTATTCGCGTGTATATTTCTCTGTGTTCGATAATTATGAAGGTGTATATAGTCCGTCTAGAAAGTATCCGGAATTTATTATTTTTCATAATTTTAATATACTTCTCTTTTGTAACATTCTAAGACAAAAGTAATGTATAAAACAGGTTGTGCAGAAAGTCGGCATGGCTATTTGTCAAATATTCTTGATTGACAACAGGTATACAATTTATGAAGTAACGTCGCAACTAATAGGAAAAAACTGGTAGAATATTTGTATGAAAAAAATTGTAGAAAAGGTTTTCGAAACTTCAAAAAATTATTGCAATTGACTGAACTGGGAAAAAGTGCTATATATGGGACAATGAGGAAGATAAAAAATGGTTTGGATATGAGGCATAGACCAGTTTCAGAAAGACCGCGTAAGATTAAAGGAAACAATTTTAACGCTTTATTGGCCTTAGGGACACAATCCGCGCCTGAGGTTTCGTAAATTGGCCTACAGATTTGGAAATCAACGAAATATCAAAGTGTGTCCAGAAACCGTCCGTATGTCACTGAAAAGACAAGGCTACATATCAAGGAAACCAAAGAAAATCTCTATAATGACACCTTTACAAAAGAAACGAAGGATAGAATTTTGTCAACGTTTTCGTGAAGATAATTTTGATAATGTCTTTATATCTGAAGAAAGTTGTTTCCATCTTGGTGGAAATAACTTGAAATCCTATAAAAACAACCTGTTGTCGTTCAAATTTTCAAATTTTTCATCAAAATAATGGTTTGGGGAGCAACATTTCAGCGTGGTGCTAGACCTCTTCGTACAGTTGATGGTACCATTAATAGTAAAAAGTATTGTGGTATTCCAAACAATTTCTTCTTGAAATATGTCATACTCATGCTTGGATGTAATAACACCAATGACAACCATTTTATGGCCAGCAGCTTCACCAGATCTTAGTCCCATTGAAAACATATGGGGACCAATGGATGTTTTACGAGTATGAATAAGTTCGTGCGGTTTTTCATTAAATTTACAAGCTGTATTGCAAAGAATTGGTTCATATTCAAAGTTTAAAGTATTGCCCATCATTAGACATTACTTCTTTCCATCTTTCTGTTCATTGACGGATCCTATCGCGGCTTTATGGATGTTGTCCATCAATAGATTTATTTTTCAGATACTGAATTGTTTCAGCCGTTACTATTTGGTAGTTGATCATAACTAAAACAAATTGTAGAAATTACCATGTTTTACTACCAATAAAAATATATATTACACATATTCTTGTGACTCGAGTTTCGGGAAATGAACTATCCCATCATCAGACAACTGAAGATCTAACAGTGGTACAGAGGTATTTAAACAAAAGTGATAAATATTTTGAATATTTCAATAGATTCTAGATAACACCTTATAGTGGTACAGAGGTTTTTAAGCGCAACGTGATGAAAAAACGGGTTTTTAACCCGGTCTGATGAATGATGACCAAAAAAACTTGAGACAAAACTGTTCAAAGACAAAAAAGGCTTACAAAAATATAAAATGTAATACAAGAATCTCTGAATATATCCTGAAATGGAAACAATTATTATGGATTGAATGTGATCACAGAAGAAATTGTTTAAATTTTTTGAAACTTTTTTTTTGATAACTCTATACTATTTTATATCAATATCTAGAGATAATGATTGATATATTGGCCTTATTGAAGTTTGAAACAAATTTTACACTCCATAATGTAACAATGACAGAGAGACAGATAAATGCAAGAAGTGAAGAGAAGATTGCTGCCGTATGTGAAACTGTTCGTGAAGACCAAAATTTATCGATTTCTCGACGTTTACAAGAACTAGGCATCTCCCAGACGTTCTTGTGGCAAATTTGACGAGAATACGTTGGTAAGCATCCATACAAAATTGTTTCCACCCAAGAACTCAAACCAACAGATCATTTGAAGCGTCGTGTATTCAGTAATTGGTGCTTTTAAAAAATCGGAAATGATGCAGATTTTCATGAGAATATCATTCTCATTCTCATTCAACTCCATTGGACTTCTTTCCCTAGGGTACCATTAAGTGACTGGTTCACAGCCATCATCCAGAAAATTTAGACGATTTACGATTAATATATTGAACAAATATCTGCTAATATATGACCTTATTTGTGTGAGAGAGTCATGGAAAATGGGGTTCAGTGACTTCATGCCTGCCAGCGTTTCCATGGTTGACATTTAAATGATGTTTCATTTCATAACTAATGGTATCATCGTACTAAATAATGAAATAAAAATTTCACTGATTTTCAGATAGATAATGTGGTTTATTCACAAAACAAAATGGGGCGCTGTTTATGAAAGACCTTTATATACAGTTACTGAGTTTCCGAACTATTCCGTCTTCATCTCGCTCTACAGCCTTGATCTAAGTGTACGCCGTCTTGTCTAAGTACTCCGTCTCAATTTTCTCCTCGAGCTGCCTTCTCCACTAAGTTCCGCTCCGATCTCAAACCTCGAATGAACCCCCATCTACTCTTGTATAATATATCAATCAGATAGAGAACAATGAGGATGAATCTGAAGACACCCCATCGAAGATATATTCTCCCAGGAACCTGTTGACGTTTTTGGCTCAGCAATGAATCTCGTCTCTTTAAGACAACTGAACTTTCTGGGGTAACACGTCCAATTTCGAAACATCTTGACGCGGCATGTCGAATAATAGCTAAAGTACTCAAAAATATTAATAGGACACTAGATGGCGTTAGTGTATTATTAATATCTTAGACCTTCTGTGTATGTATTTTGCATGCTCTAGATGGTGCTAGTGTATAAGTAGTATCTTTTGAGTCTCCGTGTATAGCTTATATAGATACCGGACAGATTTGGAGTCACTAGCATACATTGTACTGACGAAAACCAATCAGTTTGAAACATGCACATGTCTGCAATTTACCTCTGTGATCAACAAAACCTTGTCGAGTTTGTTCGAGCATAGAATTGTTATACAGATGTATGTTACACTGTCTCGATTTCTATAACTTTCTATTACCATAACTCATACTCCTTATTAATGAGTTGAAAAGAAATGTGAGTACGTTTCATTGAAATATACGAAAGGTTTTTTTCGAGAAAGTTTTCGATTATCAAACCGCTCAGAACAAGTCTATCCCAAAATCACTCGTCAGTCATCGATTCACATACGAGCCAAAAGACCAAACGCCGACAAATAATCCCCAACAAAATAAATCTGGTAGGAGAATAGGAAGAAAACACATTAAAAATGCAATCGCTGGAACGGAAAAGCGCGACCCATGTCCGTTCCAAACAATTGACGATTGACGCCGGAAAACAAAACCCAAAACTCCGGTAAAAAGTGCCGCTAAAAGATTATATCTCTCCGCTTAAGAAGAAGAAAGTTGAGAGATTTAATGTGGCGTTTCTAAAACAGCTCAGCTCCCATAACAGGGTGAAATGTCATATTGTTAAAGTTGAGCCGTTCTCTCAATGGCGCCATTTTGTTTTTATCGAATGAAGTATGACGTGAACCAGACGAGATAAAACATATTTCAACTAGTTATCTGGATATTTCTTTATATTACCGTTAGTGTCGGATTTTTTGCGAATTCTAACGTTGGAAAAGTATTTAGAAATGCCATTGTGAAAGTTTCGGTAGTTTGGAGGTAGTATATTACTCTGTTCAGATTAGAATAGGAATATCTTCCCCTACATTTTCTCTCCATGTGAAACGGAACGAGGAAAAGTGGCTGACTGAAATATGACTTTATTGCCTTTTTTATTAATTTTTCCACCCACGTCAAATGTGTAACCTCGAAGGAAAAAAACCCCAGAAATATTTCGAATTCATCTTTCAGTTATGGAAGAGAAATGATTTTAAAATCACATTTTCATCAACTTGCATATCTCAAGAAGGGTCTCTATACTTATATTATATGTTCTTGTACTAATATGTGAATTTTATTGATTTGATATTTCTTTACTTTGCAGTGGTAGAATTTTGGAGCTCTTTCGTCAAGGTCAGCGTCAATGCGAAATATCCTTTTTTTTAGTTCGATAAAACTTTAAATTAAAATAAAAAAAATTTAAATTAAGATTGAAGAAAATTTGTTCTTATTTGAAAGATAATTTCATTCAATTTATGTCTCAAGAATAATTTCCACCACGACTAGCTCTGAGGAACCGCATTCGACCAGATCAATTTTGGACCACTTTTTCGAATAATTCAGGCCTTATTTCATCAATAACAAGAGTTATGTCGGCTTCCAAAGCTTCTAGTGTTTCCGGTTTATTAGCATAAACCAATGACTTGACATAACCACAAAGAGAATAATCCAGTGGAATCATGTCGCATGATCTTGGAGGCCAATTAAATGAACCATTTCTCGAAATAATGTTATCGCCAAATCTGTTTTTCAATAAATCAATTGTTAAGGTAGCAGTATGAGCTGTAGTACCATCTTGTTGGAACTAAAACACTTCTGGGTCGATACCATTCTAATTTCGGAACAAATAATCATTTATCTTCCATCTGTAATGAGCACTATTCACTGTAACATAAACTCCAGCATTATGCGTGTAAAGCACACCCATACAGTGCATTTTTCAGGATGCAATGGAACCTGCAGAACTTCTTGAGGATTGTTTTCAATCCATATACGGCAAATTTGCTTGTTCACATAGCCGTTCAACTAGAAATGAGCTTCATCACTAAACACAATTTTACGATAAAAAGTGGATCAACTTCAAACTGTTTTAGGGCCCAATCAGCAAATAAACGACGCTTATTATGGTCAAGTGGCTTTAGTTCTTGAACTAGTTGGATCTTGTATGGGTGGAGACCAAGATCTTTACGCAAAATTTTCCATGTGGTTAATGCACAGATTCAAACTTGTTCTGAACATTTATGTGCCTCGACAAATTGTGTCCGATGCAATTTTCCATTTCAAGGAGCTTGGCCATGATGGTCATTGTTCAGGAAGTGGGAGGTAACGCACTGTCAATACGCCTAGCAATCGCAACATCGTCAGAAAGTGAATCAATCGAAATCCAAGGTCTTCATGAAGAAAATGGCCCGTGAGACCGGTATCAACTGTCGAATAAGAGCGCATTCTCTTCACAGACAAGAAACTTTTTACCGTAGAACAATCCCACAACTACCAAAACGGCAGAGTCTAACCCGCAAAGGTTCCCGGTATATCCGCCATCGTCGAACATCGCAAAAATCCGAAACCCGTCATGGTTTGTTGCGGAATTTGCGCCATCCTTAGTTTTCGTGGATCAAACGGTCGAAATCAATCAAGAAGTCTACCTCTGTGATATTTTCGAGGCCGTAGTACTTCAGTAGGCCCAGCAGCGCTTCGGCGACACGCATTGGACCTTTCAACAGGACTCCGCTCCGGTTCACAAAGCAGAAATGACGCAAAGTTAGTGTAAGACTCATTTTCCGGGTTTCATCACATCTGCACAATGGCTGCCCTACTTGCTGGATCTCAACCCAATGGACTACAGCGTGTGGACGATTTTGGAACTTAGGGCGTGTACTCAACACCACAACAGTTCAAAGTCGCTGAAGCAACCCCTGCGCCGGGAATGGGATCGATTAACCCCCGAAGAGCTGCGGCATTTCAAGAAGCATCTGAAGCTATGTATCGCCGTCAAAGGGAACCACTTCGAAATCGTTTAAATATATTATTACCAAATATTTATGATATTATTAATCGTTATTGTTTTGTTTAATTCCTTCTGTTTGATAAAGTTAAATGAAAATAAAGTTTGTCCGAGGTTTTTCTTGTCACCCTGTAATTACTTATAATATTGGAATGTCCGCTTGAACACACTGGTCAAAAATTGAAGTCGAAAATATGCGTACATATAATACATAATATATGAAGTATAAAAAAGGCTATTTCGTGTATGTTGGAATGTAATAATATTAAGTGTCAACAACCAGTCTGAAATGGCAACAATAAGCAAGTCTGCTTATTAAAGCGACAACATTGTAGAGAAATTGATAAAATGATGATTCTGACCTGGTGGAGTCTGGAGGAAAGATATTTCCTGATGGAAATACCTTGAAATCACAGTTTAATATACATAACATACTTTAATATTGGGTGGGACCTTCGCTAGCTCTTCGTAGTGCTCTATTCGGCCATTGCGTCAAAGAGGATATCAATGAAACATTGAGGAATATTTTGTCCAATATCCGTCAATACATTGACGAGGTAATGTTATATCTTGGGTGGGTGAGGAAGTGGTGTAATTGCTGTTGAATTGCAGGCCAGACATGTTGAATACAATTTTTGTCACCAACATTCGCACATCAGACTGATACAGACGAAATGTAGACTCATACGCGAACATCGTGAATTCTACCGGTTAGGTTACTAGCATGTGAGCATGGCTCTTTCACCAGGTGACTACTCAACAGTCTTCACAACCTGCCCAGGAAGCAGATAATATGGGATAAGGATGATAAGGATACGCCTTGTCATCGCGCATTAGCAAGAAACACTACAAAGATTTTAACCCACCAAGCTTCTAGTTTGGGCTGCAGTCCGAAAACCTACACTGTGACTGGCAGCAGCCAAGCACTCTCCAACCTCTACTGGCTCTGCAGTCCAGTAGCCTAGTTGTTTGGGACGCAACTTACACGCCGAAGGGACTTCTTATTCACCCACCCGAACGCAGAACCATGAACCAAGATAGTCTCAAGATTGATGCCTCAATTGATCCTGGTACGAGCACCGTCAATCCGGCCAGTACGTCAAGACCCATGAACCCTTGCGAAGTCTTTCAATTGATCCTGGCTTCAAGCACTAACGGTCTAGCTATATTGTCGAGATCCACAAACCTCAAAAACGAAGGAGACTTTTTAGGAAAAAGAAGGCTTTAACTTGGTTTATGAAACTAGCCGTAATGCCCAAGGTTGTCTCTATCTCACGATAGGTCACATGAAAATCTGTCAATATCAGTTCGCGCGCAGCATCAATGGTTTCCGGAATAACAACTGATTTTGGACGACCTTCACGAAATTTGTCTTGGAGCGAACTACGACCTCGATTGAATTCACCATACCATCGATAAACACTGGTCCTTGATGGAGCTTCATCGCCAAAAATTGAATTAAGTTCATCGATGCACTGTTGGTGCGTTAATCCACGTCGAAAGTTGTAAAAAATAATCGCACGAAAATGTTCACGATTTAATTCCATGTTTTGGCCGAGAATGATATTTTAAGTTACTGTAAACAATACAAATAGCGCTTGTATGTCGAAAAGTTCTGAGTACGCATAACCTCAAAAATGTCAAAATTTACGATACAGCTGTCAGTTGCCAGATTGCAACACTGGGGTTTTCCAATCCCGAAATATAAAAGGCAACCCTCGTATCACCTGCCGTAGTTTGTCATGGAGCTTGTAAGCTTATAAAACACCCCGTGTAACGAATCATTAATTCCATAAGGTTTATTATGTTTTTATTCCGTCAAGAAACTTCATCAAACAAGACTCATTTAAATTATAATCAATCGGCGTGTTGGAGTCCTCACTCGTTCCGGATTACTCCGTTAATGAAACGATCGACAAATAAGTGACGTAGCCATTGTTTATTAAAGGGATCATCAGCTTTGAGGACGGGAGATAAGCTCGAAACGCTCTAGGAGACAATGGTGCTAAAGTGGGAAAGTGCAGAGCACTGAGAGGAAGCCGCAAGAAGTACGAGAGATCCTTATCCGATTGGGAGAGCTAACATTTTTTCTCTTCTCCTGAATTGCCTTTAATATCTCCCTTCCGTGTAATAGAAAGAGACAAACAATGGATTCAATTATAGTATTTACTGAGAGTGTATCCTGCAGGAGATTTAATTAACCGCTTTAGGTTTATTATTTTTGAATGATTGAAATCCAGATTTTTTCTAATTAGCAGTAAAGAAGCTTTAATTATGTAGGAGTGGACCATGAGACCTAAAGTCCCTGCATATTTTATTGGTTACACTTAAGAATTAATATCGTTTTCGGTTTTAAATATGCTATTATTATTATTAACCATGTATTAGGGGCTCTGAAATTGAGTTTCAATTCATTCTACATATTTTTACTATTGAAAAAAGTTTAATATGTAGGCAAATTTATGAAAGTATTATAGAATTATTGATATTGAATCAAACCGTCTCTTGCGTTTGGTGGTGAATCTACCCTTGCTTATAGGAGTATAAATATTATTATTTATAGTGAGCGGGCGTCTTTCCACCCTACTAATGCGTCCGCGCGATTTACCCCTGATTTATATGAAAAATTATATGGAAGCTGGTGGGTTCAGCTCTTCGTAGTGGTTCTCGCCATGCGCGATGATAAGGCATTATACTCATCACACTTTCTGCTTCTTGGGGCAGATTTTGACTACTAATGGTCACTTGGTGAAAAAGCTATGCTTACGTACCAATACACTAACTGGTAGAATTCACGATGTTTACGGATGAGTCGCCCCCCATGACATTGTAGCTTGACGCGCTGGGGGCGCTTGTCTTGACTTGTCTCAGTTCTTTTCGCCGAACTTCCGACTTTTAAACTGCTGCCTACTTCCTTCTTCGCTCACTGTCATTAACTAACTATTTCTAACTTCCTCTTTCTGACTGACCATCCTGAATACCCATGACTTCGTAGCTTGACGCACTGGGGGCGCTTGTCTTGACTAGGATCCAAGTTTGATCCCGGTGAAATGGACGATTGAGTCCTGATGCCTAAAACAATGTCACTCGTGCCAGGGACTGGACTCATATGGTGGAAGTTCGACTGTATGAGGCCCTAGTTTCTCCCTAAAGGTGGAATGGAGGGCTGAGCCACGTTCTTCAACTCAGTGATAAACTAACGTACTCTGCCCTATTGTAGTAAATCTCCGGATTTACCTGTCCAATGGCCGAGTGCGTTATGTAGCATACTGCGTTACCTCGGAAGGGTGGAGACTCTCGGGAAGTATTCGTACTACATGGCTACCCAATTGGTGTTGGACTCGAGGGGGGAATGGTTGAAAGTCTGCATGCTAAACTAGAAAGGTATTCCATCTATCTGTTCGCAGCAACTCATGTTCAGGATACTTCGATAAATTTTTCAGAGTTTAGCGGGATTTGACGATTCGACCGGTCCAGTCTTGAGTCAGGATCGATTGCAGGACGTTTTTGAGGTTTGTGGATCTCGACAATATAGCTAGACCGTTAGTGCTTGAAGCCAGGATCAATTGAAAGACTTCGCAAGGGTTCATGGGTCTTGACGTACTGGCCGGATTGACGGTGCTCGTACCAGGATCAATTGAGGCATCAATCTTGAGACTATCTTGGTTCATGGTTCTGCGTTCGGGTGGGTGAATAAGAAGTCCCTTCGGCGTGTAAGTTGCGTCCCAAACAACTAGGCTACTGGCTCTGCAGTCCAGTAGCCTAGTTGTTTGGGACGCAACTTACACGCCGAAGGGACTTCTTATTCACCCACCCGAACGCAGAACCATGAACCAAGATAGTCTCAAGATTGATGCCTCAATTGATCCTGGTACGAGCACCGTCAATCCGGCCAGTACGTTAAGACCCATGAACCCTTGCGAAGTCTTTCAATTGATCCTGGCTTCAAGCACTAACGGTCTAGCTATATTGTCGAGATCCACAAACCTCAAAAACGTCCTGCAATCGATCCTGACTCAAGACTGGACCGGTCGAATCGTCAAATCCCGCTAAACTCTGAAAAATTTATCGAAGTATCCTGAACATGAGTTGCTGCGAACAGATAGATGGAATACCTTTCTAGTCCAGCATGCAGACTTTCAACCACTGCCCCCTCGAGTCCAACACCAATTGGGTAGCCATGTAGTACGAATACTTCCCGAGAGTCTCCACCCTTCCGAGGTAACGCAGTATGCTACATAACGCACTCGGCCATTGGACAGGTAAATCCGGAGATTTACTACAATAGGGCAGAGTACGTTAGTTTATCACTGAGTTGAAGAACGTGGCTCAGCCCTCCATTCCACCTTTAGGGAGAAACTAGGGCCTCATACAGTCGAACTTCCACCATATGAGTCCAGTGCCTGGCACGAGTGACATTGTTTTAGGCATCAGGACTCAATCGTCCATTTCACCGGGATCAAACTTGGATCCTAGTCAAGACAAGCGCCCCCAGTGCGTCAAGCTAGGAAGTCATGGGTATTCAGGATGGTCAGTCAGAAAGAGGAAGTTAGAAATAGTTAGTTAATGACAGTGAGCGAAGAAGGAAGTAGGCAGCAGTTTAAAAGTCGGAAGTTCGGCGAAAAGAAATGAGACAAGTCAAGACAAACGCCCCCAGCGCGTCAAGCTACAATGTCATGGGGGGCGACTCATCCGTAAACATCGTGAATTCTACCCGTTAGTGTATTGGCATGTTAGCATAGCTTTTTCACCAAGTGACCATTAGTAGTCTTCAAAATCTGCCCCAAGAAGCAGAAAGTGTGATGAGTATAATGCCTTATCATCGCGCATGGCGAGAACCACTACGAAGAGCTGAACCCACCAGCTTCCATATAATTTTTCATATAAATCAGGGGTAAATCGCATTAGTAGGGTGGAAAGACGCCCGCTCACTATAAATAATAATATTTATACTCCTATAAGCAAGGGTAGATTCACCACCAAACGCAAGAGACGGTTTGATTCAATATCAATAATTCTATAATATTTTCATAAATTTGCCTACATATTAAACTTTTTTCAATAGTAAAAATATGTAGAATGAATTGAAACTCAATTTCAGAGCCCCTAATACATGGTTAATAATAATAATAGCATATTTAAAACCGAAAACGATATTAATTCTTAAGTGTAACCAATAAAATATGCAGGGACTTTAGATCTCACGGTCCACTCCTACATAATTAAAGCTTCTTTACTGCTAATTAGAAAAAATCTGGATTTCAATCATTCAAAAATAATAAACCTAAAGCGGTTAATTAAATCTCCTGCAGGATACACTCTCAGTAAATACTATAATTGAATCCATTGTTTGTCTCTTTCTATTACACGGAAGGGAGATATTAAAGGCAATTCAGGAGAAGAGAAAAAATGTTAGCTCTCCCAATCGGATAAGGATCTCTCGTACTTCTTGCGGCTTCCTCTCAGTGCTCTGCACTTTCCCACTTTAGCACCATTGTCTCCTAGAGCGTTTCGAGCTTATCTCCCGTCCTCAAAAGCTGATGATCCCTTTAATAAACAATGGCTACGTCACTTATTTGTCGATCGTTTCATTAACGGAGTAATCCGGAACGAGTGAGGACTCCAACACGCCGATTGATTATAATTTAAATGAGTCTTGTTTGATGAAGTTTCTTGACGGAATAAAAACATAATAAACCTGATGGAATTAATGATTCATGGGGTGTTTTACAAGCTTGCAAGCTCCATGACAAACTATGGCAGGTGATACGAGGGTTGCCTTTTATATTTCGGGATTGGAAAACCCCAGTGTTGCAATCTGGCAACTGACAGCTGTATCGTAAAGTTTGACATTTTTGAGGTTATGCGTACTCAGAACTTTTTGACATACAAGCGCTATTTGTATTGTTTACAGTAACTTAAAAGATCATTCTCGGCCAAAACATGGAATTAAATCGTGAACATTTTCGTGCGATTATTTTTTACAACTTTCGACGTGGATTAACTCAGCAACAGTGCATCGATGAACTTAATTCAATTTTTGGCAATGAAGCTCCATCAAGGACCAGTGTTTATCGATGGTATGGTGAATTCAATCGAAGTCGTAGTTCGCTCCAAGACAAATTTCGTGAAGGTCGTCCAAAATCAGTTGTTATTCCGGAAACCATTGATGCTGCGCTCGAACTGATATTGACAGATTTTCATGTGACCTATCGTGAGATAGAGACAACCTTGGGCATTACGGCTAGTTTCATAAACCAAGTTAAAGCCTTCTTTTTCCTAAAAAGTCTCCTTCAATGTTGGAACGTGTTTCAGAAGCAAATTTTAAGGTTAAAGGGAACTTAAAAGCGTCCTTTATCTTAAAGTGAGAAAATCGGCCCTTTGCGGCTGGAAAAGGATCTTTAACGAGAAGCTCGACACTGCGCAGGTGCTCAATAAACACGAAAACTGTGGACATAACCGTCATATTTGCACATTTTGTTTGATTTTAGCGTACTACAAATATTTTGCACCAAATGTTGAATGCTGATTCAAGCTCTTGTTCTTCATCAAATGTTGAAAATTTTCAGAAGAAGGGAACAACATTTTTCCACGTTAGATGATCTAGATTTCTTTGATCGTTTTCGCCTGACAAAACCAACTGTTTTATATTTGCTGCAAAAAATTACAGACCAATTGTACTTCCCATCTAACAGGTAAACAAATTTCGATTTACTATTTTGTTGATATAATTTTCTGTATATCAAATCATTAAATTAACAATTTTCAGAGGCAGCTGTAGTGAACCGATGAACCAATTACTTTTGACATTGAGATTCAATGGAACTGGAAATATGCTGATAACAAACAGCCGGAGATTTCATGAGAATTTCTAAACCTTCTGCTTTTAGAATTATTCGAAGAGTTTCTTTTGCAATCGCATCCCTGTGTCCACAATATATAAAGATGTGTAAAGATGATCATAAAATGCAAGCAGCATAAAGGTTTTATGCAATTATTAGTTTTCCACGTGTCATTGGTGCTATAGAATGCATATTAATTAAAACCAGTTATCCGAGTGGTGATGATGCAGAGATCTTTCGATGTCGAAAACATTATTTTGCCCTTAACGTTCAAACCGTGTGTGGTTCAGACTTGAGTATCAGAAGTATTGTAGCTAAATGACCTGGCTCAACGCATGATCAAACCATCTCTAATAACAGTGTCTTGAAGAGACAATTTGAGAATGGTAAATTTGGACGATATTTCTTACTTGGTGATAGTGGTTATAGTTTGCAGACTTATCTTAAGACAAAGTTACCGGAAGCTATAAATGCAGCTGAAAATTTATATAAGCAGTCAATTATAGGAACTAGAAATGTGGTGGAGAGAAAGTATGGAGTTTGGACACGTCGTTTTCCTATACTTCCTAAAGGAATGAGTGTTAAGTTAACGACCATAAGGGCAATTATTGTTGCTACCCCTGTATTGCACAAAATAGCTATAAATATGAACGAAAAATTTCCAAATGAATGATAATTGATAATGAATTTGCTTGTCAGTTGTGAAACTACTCTTTATATTTAATTTGTCTTCAACATGACAGTGGATTTGTCATTTTAATAAACGAATAGTGACATTTTTATAACTTTTTAAATTTCAGTAGTTAAATGCTAGTTGTGACTTGAATAATGTTTCATGGTGCTTTAAATCCACGGTCAATCACTTCTGTAGAGATTTAGAAAAGAAGGGAAACTTTTGATTAAGCAGTGGATTTGTCATTTTTATAAACGAATATTGACATTTTGTAACTCTTTAAATTTCAGGGGTTAAATGCTAGTTGTTACTTAGTTATTGTAACATGGTGCTTTAAATCCGCTGTCAATTATTTCTATAGAGATTTGGAAAAACGGGAAACTTTTAATTAAGCGATGGATTTGTCATTTTAATAAACGAGTAGTGACATTTTTATAATTCTTTAAATTTCAAAATTTCAGTGGTTAATTGCTAGTTGTTGCTTAATTATTGTCACATAGTGCTTCAAATCCGTGGTCACTTATTTCTGTAGAGATTCAGTAAAGAAGGGAAACTCTTAATTTAGCAGTGGAATTGTCCTTTTAATGAACGAATAGTGACCATTTTATAACCCTTTAATATTCAGTAGTTAAATGGTACTTGTTGCTTAAATATTGTTACATGGTGCTTCAAATCCGTAGTCAATTATTTCTGTGACATTTTGTAAATCTTTAAATGCTAGTTGTTACTTAGTTATTATAACATGGTGCTTTAAATCCGCTGTCAGTTATTTCTGTAGAGATTTAGAAAAAAGGGAAACTTTTAATTAAGCAATCGATTTGTCATTTTAATAAACGAATAGAGACATTTTTATAACTCTTCAAATTTCAGTGGTTAATTGCTAGTTGTTGCTTAATTATTTTCACATAGTGCTTCAAATCCGTGTTCTATTTATTCTGTAGAGATTCAGAAAAGAAGGAAAACTCTTATTTAAGCATTGGATTCGTCATTTTGATGAACGAATAGTGACATTTTGATGAACGAATAGTGACATTTTTATAATTCTTTAAATTTCAGTGGTTAAATGCTAGTTGTTATTTAATTATTGTTACATGGTGTTTTAAATCCGCGGTCAATTATTTCTGTAGAGATTTAGAAAAGAAGGGAAACTTTTAATTAAGCAGTGGATTTGCCATTATAATAAAAGGCCAATACAACACTTTACTCCACTTTGCTTGTCAAGCACACTGGAATCAGAAAATGAATACGAGCTTCGCCTCTGAACGCTACAAGAAATTGGATGGAAATGCGCCCAAAGCCAGCGAAATCATAACGGCAACAATCCGGAGATGTAAAAATACAATACAGACGTCAATTAGTACCAAACTCAATCGAAGATTGTTTTTCGAAAATAATTGAAATCATTCAGAGCGGAAAGGGTTCATTAATTTCATCAAAATAACCCCCGCCTCCCAGTTTTGGAGTGAGCACTTGGAAAGAAATCAATTACGCCGTTAATTTAAAATAAATTTCCAGTTTTGGAGGAACGCAGCCCGAGTGGAAAGAAACATCGGTGTAAATGTTTTCTCAAGTGCGCTGTAATTCAGTCTTCAAAGCTTTCGATTTAATTGAACCCTTTTTGAAATTGGAAAAGATCAAAGTTGTGTTTGACTCTGTTGAAAATTTAAATTGTTGTATATTCCTCGCTTGAAGTCGTGGACGATCGTGTTCATTATTGGATTTCCACGAACCATGGATGAAGCGTTGCCCTGGCACATTTTCCACATATTTCCTTTGACAATATTGAAATTTTCCTCTAAAGAACTATTCGAATGCGTTATCGAAAAATTAAAGTCTCATGAGAACTAGAACTTGGAAAATATAAGCGAAACTTTTTCAGAGAAAAAGGAAGTGCACTGAAGATAATTTTGAAATACAATATAATAACTTACACACTTGGTCAAATATCTGCCCCCCCCCTTATCACTTAAATGAAAACAATAAACCAGCTGAAAATTTTTCTTGTTCGGGAGAGTACAGGTGTTTTCGAAGTTAATCAGTTTTCAGCGAATAACGAGAGTTGTAATATTGAGAATATTCCGTGGAAAATGACGGGACATCCGATTCCTTAGTTTGAATTAATTTATTTGAAAAACTACATACCTGCATCTTCTCAACTACTCATGCAACTAGTGAACAATTACCATGAGTTTATTGGTGTGGAATTGATCAAATACGAATTAAACCGCAATTAACCGTGAGGCGCATGTTTCAAATTTCTCGATTTTATTTGGTGCACATTCGTTGAAGGGTTTTTGGAAACAGTTCATTATATCAAGTTTTGTTCCATATAAACTCATAAATAAGTTATAAAACTGCAAACGCACGGAATTCGAGGCCCGTTCCTCATTTCAACTAATATTGCTGAAATCCAATTAACTGCCCAAAAATTGAATTATAAGCCTCCTCGAAAATTTGTTGATAATTTGCGTTGTTAAATATGCAATAGAAATGTTACCAATGAAGAATGGTTAAAGGACGAAGGAATTTATAGAAGCACTGATATGTCGTGAGCACCTCATTCATTCTTCTTTTTATGAACTTCTGATGTTGAAGACTGGTTGATGTATAATCAGTCAAGAATTCCAGCCAAGAAATATAAAAAAATCACAGCTGAACTATTTCAACCAGATATATTTTAAATAAAATAGAAAGGCCTTTTACTTGATAGAAGAAATATAACAAAATTTGAATATTAAAACAAATTGAAATATGTTTATCTTCTACAGTTTTGATTTCAGAAAAATTTTATTCAAAAAACTTTTAGAAATAAATTTATGTCTAACAAGCACCGCTTACATTTAATAGACGTATATAATCAAAACTCAATATATAATGTCAAATGGAATAAACAACCCAACAGATATACGAAAGTAATTAAAATTAATAAATAAATATCCAAAGGAGACAAAATTTTGTTTCTGGTTTTACCTTTAAGAAATACCACTTGCCTTTTAAAAAACATGAACACACTTAAAGGACTTCTCAAAGAATATAATTTATTTGAAATATTTAATATATTTAAATATTCGAACAAATTATTTCAAAAATCTCTGAAAAATGTGCACTATATCTTCAAAAAACAAATATAATTCTAGACAATCGCGTCTTCAGTCCTCTTTCAACATTCCAAATATCAAAATCAAAAACATAACCTATATCACTCACGTGTTAAAAGACTTAAGCTTCGAACTACAGATCAACTATATAATTCAAGATTGATCTATGTTCTAACAAAATCAAAGAACAGTGTGAGTTATTTTAAGGTTCATTTAAATTCATTGACATTCTATAATGAGATTTATTGAAGCCAAAATATAATTATATATTATATATAAAATAAAATAGAAAGGCCTTTTACTTGATAGAAGAAATGTTAGTTAATGTGTTAGACATAAATTTATTTCTAAAAGTTTTTTGAATAAAATTTTTTTGAAATCAAAATTGTAGAAGATAAACATATTTCAATTTGTTTTAATATTCAAATATATATTTGAGTTAGAGGATAAACATTTATGTAGATTATGATTGCGTCTCAACTGCAGAACTTTTTATGGCACACATCATTTGCAAGCTGCTCAATTTTCATTTGATACAGATACTTCTATTGGTATTTCAGGATTTGGCACACAACTTCTTGAACCATCTTCGACCTGAATTTTCTGAGCAATATTTTTTGGTGATATTTAATTCTAACCTTACGTTACTTCTAACTATCTGGTTCTTGTAGGTCTAAAGTGTACTCATCAGTGTTATAGAAAAAACTTCATGAAGATCTCTTCTTAATAGACAATTGACAATTGAAGTATAATGGTCGATGATAGCAAATTTAAAAATGATATTTCAGCAATTTGATCAAGTTCTATATAAAATATAGTCCGTCTAGAAAGTATTCGGAGAAGACAAAGCTCAATTATAATTATTTAGTATATATTTTTAATTCTTGAATTAGAAAATTATAAACAAATATTCATTTTCTTTACTTATACAAGCTCCATTTAACTGTAAACATTTGACTAAACGTCACCTCCATAATTTTCGTTGATGGTAGTCTAGGACTGAATTAAACCATCTTTATTCCGTGGCGCTGCTCATTCAACTTCAATCTTCATTAGTTCCCATATATTTTCCATGGGACTAAGTTCCGGTGAAGGTGCTGGCCATGAAATGGATGTCACTTGGTGTTCTTGCATCCAAACTAGAGTATAGACCGAAGTATGGCATCTCGCATTATCCAGCTGAAAACGCCACCCCTCCAGATATTAAGCATGCGCCGTTTCAAGGAGAAAATCGTTTAGAATGCCACAATACTTTTCACTATTAATGGTACCATTAAGTATACATAGTATAGCAACACGTTGAGATATTGGTCCCCAAATCATTATTTTGGTGGGAAATGTGAACGGTAACAAGTTGCTTTGATAGGATTTTTAAGCGACCTACTTGGAAACAACTTTCATCAGACATAAACACACTATTAAAATTATCTTCTTGAAAACGTTTACAAAATTCTATCCTTCATTCCTCTTGTAAAGATGTCATTACAAGGGATTTTTTTTTGGTTTCTTTGATATGAAACCTGTTTTTTTCAGTGACATACGAACGGTTTCTGAACATACTTTTATATTTCGTTTATTTCCAAATCTGTTAGCCAAATTGCGAAACCCAAGTCGCGGATTATGTCGTCCTTAGGCCAATAAAGCCTTCAAATTGTTTCCTTTAATCTTACGTAATCTTGTTGAAACTGGTCTAAGCTGCATATCAATGTCAGGAATGTATTTACTGATATTTAACGACTAAATAACGAGACCACACTGTGGCAGCGTTGCGACTATACGTTAAGGAGGGATACAAACTTATGCCATTCGCTAATTGGAAATTCAACGTTGCCAACGATACAAACAAATCCTGTGCACCGCATTACCATTAAAGAAAACTGTACATTATCTTTTATTGGTCATTTTACGAAACCTACTTCAATAAAATATCAATATAAAACTGAGAGAAACTCATGAATGAATAAAAATATAAATAATTGATAATGATGTGAGGCTTGAATGGTAACTACGGTTTTAAGGAAACATATTCTCAAATAAGAAATTTAACAATGGACTGAGCGATTTAATTTTGGCCTCACTACCATTTGTAAACAATTGGGTCTCTTTTAACACGTTCTATGAAGAAGACCTTTGAACAATTCGGAATTTTTCTGAATTCCACCCAAAAACAGGGGGGTTATAATACACCAAAATTCAATTACTGTCCCTTTTTCCGCAGGTACACGAGGAGATTCCGTGAAGTGCCCCGTACATCACGTCTGCATCGTCAGAAGAGGACGCTTCCATGCAAAGCACGTAGAGGCTCAGCGTAGTTGTCATCGTCCCACCTCGGGCCCTGCAATCCTCCTGAGTGTAAAAGCCGATAGATCGTCTAATCCCTACGGTGTTGATGCGAGTAAACCCGCGAAATTCGGGGTTAGTGCCTTGACAGGACGAATACGGCTATGTTTCACCGCAAACATCGTAGAAACTGAAAAATTTAAATCTCGTTAAGTGGGATAACACCCAGAAATTTTATCGAATTTCTCTAACTTGACGTCTACAGACTCCTGGTGGAAATCAAATCTGAAATGGAATGTCTGGTCGTACGTTTCGGGGAGAAATAGTGACGAACAAAAAAGCTCATACGAATTTTCTCGGATAACATCAGCAATCTAGCTGGTTGACATTCAGATGTGAGGAAAATGCGCCTTTTTTGTATTCCAAAGTCATTATATGTTTTTGAAGGAGTGGTTTTGTTTAACAGGGAGTGTAGCTGTCTAATTAATGAGAAAAGTATGGCCCATGACTGAAATACTGATGAGGGCTGAAGCAGTCATGTGTCGTTGGGTGGTCAGTTTTATATAGGCCTTTCATTTAATTAATGAATATGTGAATATTAAGTGTTTCTATAGCAGAGTATATACAGACATCGTCAAGTGTCTTGACTCACCTAGGTTTCTCAAGAAATAAACAGTGTATGTTCTGGAAATGAGATGAATATTTTCCTCTATTCCAACTGCAATATATTTGATAGAAAATCTTTGTTTGTTACTATTTGCTTTATGCAGAATGAGACAAAATTGGAAAAAGTTATTCCACAACTGAAACCAAATTCAATAGTCCGTATTACCACCTCTTTTTTCAATAAACTGCCCAATACGCCTAGGTGTCCCACGAATCAAGTCATTAATGAAATTTTCAGGCATATTCTTCCTCAAGGGCTAAACTCAATTCCTGAAAAGTTGAAGGTGGGTTTTGGCGATTGGTTATTGCTCTCCTTAACTAATCCCATACGCGCTCAATTGGATTAATGTCTGGTGAGTTTGCTGGCTAGTTCATACTCTGGAAAATTCTTTGAACCCTTCGTGTGGTGGGGCGATATCATTCTGATAAATGAAGTTATCCCCAAATTCCTTGGGCAGAGGAACAATGATTGGTTGAATGATGTTTTCTACGTAGATGGCACAGGTCATTGTTGTTCAACGATAATAGGAGGGGAACGGCGACCGAACATTTTACTCCCCAGCACATTAATAATCCGCCTTGAAAGGGTACAACTTTCCGGGCGAAATTGAGTCGCTCTAGTCTGCCTGGACCTCTCCAAACCCTTTCTCGTCGACTATCACTTTGCAAACCGAATCGTGACTTGTCCGAAAAAAGTACGTTGCGCCATTGTGGTGAAAGCCAGTTTTGGTGGTGTTCTACCCATTGCCGACGGCTAGCTCTATGTTCAAGTGATAGCCGAGGTACTCCTTAAGGTCTTCTTGCCTTCAAATTTTAGGAATGCCACCGTCTCCTAAGTTGAGACTACCCGTCTATAGTTTCTCAAAAAATGACTTCGAAGGGCTGTTGCAGATACTGTTCGATTCCTTCGAGTAAAATTTGCGATATAATGGTCTTCCCTTGCAGATGTTACTGTGGGTCGACCAGGCACCGCTCTCCGCTACCGGGTTCCAGGAAAAGGGTCACTATGCGCCTTACTGAAGTCCGTGGAACATTCAAACGTTGCGCAATCTGGTGATTCGACAGAGCTTCTTGATGTAGGGCTACTATTATTGCCTGGTCAAATTGAGAAATTGGATGTTCTGGCATTTTCCACGGAATATTCTGAATATTACAACTCTCTTTATTCGCTGAAAAGTGTATAGCTTCGGATACATCTGTATTCTCCCGAACAAGAAACATTTTTAGCTGGTTTATTTTTCTCATTTAAATAATAAGATAGTGAAGATTCCACACACAAAAAATTGTCATGCTACATTCAACAAGTTGATAATAACAATAAGAAGGGGCCAATACTTTTGACGATGTGTGTATATCTCCGTTCCTAATACTGCAGTCAGAACCAAATCATAAGAATTGAATGTACATACAGGATGCCCAAGTTATCTCCGGTCAAATTGCTGATTATACAGGTAATTTGCAACAAAAAGTTCCTATAGACTATGGTCCAGTTAGCTTTCGTTTTGAAGTTATTCAAGATTCTACCTTGTAACGTTTCAAAATTTTTGCAATGAAAACAAACCATAACTTGAAAACTATCATCTTGATCCATATTTAGTGTTCACCATTGGAAAGAATGGAATTTAATGTAAGATTGAAGCCAATTTTTTTTATATGAAAGATAATTTTATGACAGTTATATTTTAAGGCCTTGAGGAACCGCATTCATCCAGGCCAATTTTGGAGAACTTTTTCGGGTGTTATTTTATCAATAACACAAGTTATGTTGGCTTCCGGAGCGTCTATTGTTTGTGGTTTATCAGCATAAACCAAGGACTTAACATAACCCCAGAGGAAATAATCCAGTGGAGTTATGTGGCATGATCTTGGTGGCCAATTAATTGGCCCATTCCTCGAAATAATGTTTTCGCCAAATCTTTCTTTCAATAAATCAATTGTTACGTTAGCAGCATGAGGTGTAGCACCATCTTGTTGGAACCAAAACACTTCTGGGTCGATACCATTCAAATTTTGAAGCAAATAATCATTGATCGTCGATCTGTAACGAGCACCATTTACTGTAACATTAGTTCCAGCAACGTTTTTAAAGAAATATGGACCGATTACGCCTCCAGCATGTAAATCACACCATACAGTATATTTTTCAGGATGAAATGCAACCTGCAGAACTTCTTGAGAATTGTTTCCACTCCATATACGGAATTTTGCTTGTTAACATAGCCATTCAACGAGAAATGAGCTTCATCACTAAACACAATTTCACGATAAAAAGTGGATCAACTTCAAGCTGTTTTAGTGCCCAATCAGCAAACAAACTGCGTTTATTATGGTGAAGTGGCTTTAGTTCTTGATCCAGTTGGATCTTTTATGGGTGTAGAGCAAAATCTTCACGCAGAATTTTCCCTGTGGTGGATGCACACATGGTCGACGAATAGACAAATCTGGATCATCAATGACACTACGACTTATTGTTGTTGTTGCATTGAGTAGAGAAAATGTCCGAAATCTATCGATAGTTCGACGAATAAGCTGCTCTGACGGATGATTATGTGTGACGTGCTCTAGACGTTTGGCAAATAAAACACTGATTTTAAAAATAAATTTCAACAATTTCTAAACGTTGTTGTGGTGTGAGTCTTTCCATGATAATTTTTCAATGCTTACTTAACAGAAATGTCAAAACAACTTGGCTTCTATCTTCTGTCAAATCACAGTTATCTCTGTCGAAAGTTCTATCATTCTAAAAAAAAACACCCGATAGTTTTCAGATAGAATCCACAGCTTTCCGCCACTTCAATTCCAGGACATTAAAAGGCATTTCAAACCCGTGACTAAAAGTAATTCTCAAATACCATACCACATTCCAAAACGAAAAATAATTTACTGATGTTAAAAAGAATTGATAGAAAATAAATAACTGATAGAATACTGTTTCAGTTATATATTTTGAGTAACAAATTCTGTTCCAAAAAAACACTTATAAAAATTAAACATATTCTAATATCTAGATATTTTCATTTTTCTTACCCAGATGTTAAAAAATCACCTAAAAATTTAATCTTGTTCTCTGGATTACAACGATTACAACATTTCGTGGTCCGGATTTCACAACCTTGTTTCGATAATATATGTCGATCAAAACTGTGATCCGAAACCTCATATGTTTAGGTGCAAGTTAGCCATTTAACAATAGGAATCGTTTATCTACTTCTGAACGTGTGAAAATTGTGAAAACCTACTACAAAAACAATTATTCTGTAGTAAGTACGTTTCGTGCAATACGGGAAGATTATGGTCGACATTATCCTCCATCTGAGCTTACAATTGGTGGCACAGTGAAAAAATTTGAAGAGACTGGATGTGTTACTGATGTCTTAAGGTCCAAAGATCATCGAAATGCACGCTCGACCGAATATATTACTACTGTGAGTGAAAGTGTTAATGAAGATCCAAATTTATCAATATTTGAACCCCTCTTACGTCACGCTATGGCGTATTTTGCACCTGGATTTGCATCTCCATCCTCATAAGGTTCAGTTAATGCAATAAATAAAGCCAGCTGACCATAGAATGCGTAAACTTAATGCCGATTGAGTGCTTCAAGAACAACGTTTGGGTGACGATGTGCAATTTGATCTGGGGAGCGATTGGTCCGTTCTTCTCATCGCTATAACTAAATGATTAAAGATTTTTTTGGCCTGAAATAAATAATAATAATAAATTTATTAGTTACCCTCAAAATTTTACAGGGATTGTCAAAGAAATATATGATAATGTACATCATAAAATAAAAACTTGTAAATATGTCATACTAAAATATTTCAACTTTAAAACCTATAACAATCAATAAAAAACAAACTATTACACCAAGATACGAACTGAAACATAGCAAGTAGATGACTAGAACTGGTACTTCATAAACTCATCCATTGAATAAAATGCACATTCGGTTAGAATCGCTTTAACTTTTCGCTTGAAAGTTGTAGAATGCAGTGTTGTTAGGGATTGTGGAAGTCGGTTATAGATTTTCATTCCATTAAATATATGGGTGTTCTGTGTCCTTTGCAGTCTATGTCTTGGGGCAACAAAGTTGTTCCTATACCGGGTGTCATGACTGTGAATCGTCGAGTGTGTCTGGTAATTATCCCGATTTTGGTGCACATACATAAGACACTCTAGGATATAACAGCATGTTAAAGTAAGTATTCCATATTTCTTAAAAAGTGGTCTACAGCTAGTGGCCTGGTTTACTCCCGCTACTAATCTAAAAGCTTTTTTCTGTTTCAGGAACACTCTTTCTGCCTCTAAAGATGAACCCCATAAAATGATGCCGTAGCTCATTCTGCTGTGGAAATGTGCGTGATATGTAAGTAACGCTTCTTTTTCTGTAAGCAAGTTCTTTATTCTTCTTATTGAAAATAATGCTGTTGAGAGTCTTTGGCACAATTCATTTATGTGCTTCAGCCAAGTTAAGTTTCCGCTGATTGAAACCCCAAGCAGAGAAATACTTTTTGGTTTTTGATGTTTTGTGCTCACAATCAACTCCTGAGTTTTCTCTTCGTTCGCTCTCATGTCATTTGAACTAAACCATTCTATCGCATCTTTGACTGTTTCATGAGATTCATTTAGGAGTAGATTTCTGCCCTTGGCTCTATTCAGATTTGTTGTATCGTCAGCGAAGAGGGTTTCATCATCAGCACCAACGTTATATATCAGGTCATCGATATATAGAAGGAAAAGAATAGGCCCGAGCACAGATCCCTGGAGGACTCCCGCAGTAATCTTCATCTTGGAGGATCTTTTACCTTCCAAATCTACAATTTGGTACCTATCCTTAAGGAACGACTCCAACAGATTCAAAACTGGCCCTCTTATGCCAATCATAATCATAATAATAATAATCATAATCTTTATTCATCCCTTAGGACTACAAAAGTATGGGATAGGTCAGTGAAAATGTTACAAGAGATGGAAATAAAATTGAATCTCACAAATCTAACATAGTATCATTCATGAATTCTGCAACCGAGTAATAACATTTATGACACAACAGTTGCTTTATGGCTTTTTTGAAATGAAGTTCACCCAACATCTTCAAATTTGTTGGAAGATGATTGAAAAGACGTACACTCTTATATAAGGGAGAGCGCTCATATTTAGATGTTGCATGAACTGGCACTTCCAAAACATTGTAATTTCTTGTAGAATAATGATGATGACTCGACAGTTTCTGCATAGAGCTTTCATTATTCTTAACATAAAGGAGACACTTAAATATATAAATACATGATACAGTCATAATACTATTTGCTATAAAATATGGACGGCAAGAAGATAAAGGTGACAAATTGAAAATTACTCGGATTATCCTTTTTTGACATATCAACACCCTTTCAAGTTCGGTAGAACTTCCCCAGATTAGAATATTATACGCCATGTGAGGGTATGCTATACAGTAATACACATCCAAGAGTGAACTTAGGGAAAACAAATTTTTTATCTTGTTCATTGCAAAGTACGAGCTGTTTAGTTTTTTACAAACCATATCAACATGTTGGTTCCAACGTAAGTATTCGTCAATTCGAACTCCAAGAAATCTAGTGGAGTCACCTGTAGTGATCGATGAGCTCTCACAAGTGAAGACAGGTCGTTTTTCATTGGAATTTTTAAGTTTGAAATGAATGCACACTGTTTTCTCCTTGTTAACTATTAAATTATTTCTACGACACCAAGTGGTAAACATCCGAAAGAGTAAAGCTATCGCATCAGAGAGCTCCTCAAGGCTCCTAGCCGTTACCAAGAATGACGAATCATCCGCGAAAAGTATAATCAAATTAGCAATAACATGTTCCGGCAAATCATTAATGAACAAAACGAACAACAAAGGTCCCAACACAGAGCCCTGAGGGACCCCTAGACCCGGGTCATACACGTCCGAAAATACACCACCGACCTTGACAGTCATTCTGCGATTAGTTGTATAGCTCATCAACCAATCCAAAAATATACCCCTAAAACCTAAGTTATATAGTTTATTAGACATAAATGAGAAATTTAATGAATCAAAGGCCCTGGACAGGTCAAAAAATATTCCCGCAACATGATAACCTTCATCCAACTTTTTATAGACTGTCTGAACGAACGAAAAAGCCGCCGTTTCAGTAGAATACTTGGGCCTGAAACCATGTTGTGATGAAGTAATGACATCGAATTTTCCCAGAAAACTTAGCATTCTGTTTAAGACTATTCGTTCGAATACTTTGGAGAAACAACTAAGGAGGGATATTGGTCGGTAATTGACTATATTGTGAGAATCACCCTTCTTCGGAACAGGAACAACGGTTGCCTCTTTTAAGATTCGCGGAAATCTACCAGAAGATATGGAGACATTGATCAAGTGGGCAAAGTGCTCGGAAATTGATTCACCAATTACTTTCAAAATTCTTGAGGAAATGCAATCCGTTCCCGTACTTTTATTGTTTTTCAACATTTTAATAACTGCAACAACTTCATCTTTGGAAATAGGATAGCAGAAAAAAGTGGAGAATTGCATTCTAGAAGTAGTACATATGTTGGAGAGAGATGCTCCAAAATGGGCAAAAAGCAACCTAGATGTGATGGTTGCAAAATATGAACTGAAAGACCCAGCTATTAAAACTGGATCAGTATACAAGATTCCATCCTGAAGTAGGCAAATTTCATGCTGAGATTTATTGATTCTACCAATTTCTGCATTGACAAGATACCATGTTGTCCTATTTTTTTGATTTGAATTGCTCATGAGTTTGCCATAATAGTTTTTTTTTGTACACTCAAGTAGTACATTATATTCAGATTTTGCAGCTTTATACATTTTTAACGAGTTTTGTGATTTTATATTGGAATGCAACCAAAACAAATTTTTCAAATGAAGACTGGCTTGTTGTATTTCTGGTGTTATCCAATTCTTAGATCTGTTAGTGTTGTGAACTCTTTTGAGTGGACAGCATTCATCGAGGGCCATTTTAATTATATCAATAAATTCCTTGAAACAAACATCTACATCAGTATGGACATATATGTTCGCGAAGTTAGTGTCCTGAATATTCATTCTAAGTTTATCCAGACTGTCTGGAGATATTTGCCTTATATAACGTGTTCCCTTCAGATTTCCTGATCGGGTATTATTGGATACGTGACAATATTCAAGAGAAATTACCTTATGGTCTCCGAGGTGTGCTTCATAAACATTATTTTCATATGATTCTGTGCTTACATTAGTTAAAATATAATCTAATGTTGAGGTATAAGTTTTACCAGACATATCAGTGAAATCTCTTGTTGGTTCAAATGAAGTTATATTCAACTTGAAACATTCAAGAAAATCAGTAAACATGGATATCGATCTTCTATCAGATTTCATTGTATCGAGATTTAAGTCTCCGCACACGAATATCGCACTAGATTGATTTAGGCACTCTTGTACTGCGTAGGTGATATTTTTAAAAAAACGTATTCAAGTTACCTGAAGGTGACCTGTAGACACTTATAATTGCTACTTTCTCGTCATCAGCAAGCAACTTAATACCACACAATTCACAATCCTTTTCCTTTGACAAATGGGATAGGTTGATATTGGAGACTCGCAGATCATCCTTCGCATAAATTACACAACCGCCATTTTTATACGAAGCACGGCAAAAATACGCAACTTGAACATATCCTGGGAACACTACGAGTTTTATAGATTCTTCGATACACCAATGTTCAACAATGCTCACAATATCTGGCTGCTCTTGTGCCAACAGAACAAATAAAGTATTTAATTTATTGGAAATGCACTGTATATTAATTTGTAATATCTTCAACTTATTAACTGAAGGATAAGTTGAAATATGATTACTGACTTCTATGTTAAAATCGGGGTGTCTCTCCTGTGCCGGAAAAAACGATGCACACTGGCATGGATAGGCCAATTAGATGGTAAGAGAGCTTTCTCATATTCACTGGCCGGAATTGAGACCTTAAACGAAGAATAAACATCAGGGAAACGTGATTTTAAATTTTCACATTTAACGTTACTAGTAAAATTTTGAGAAAGAAACTTCATTAAGTCTTCAACCGTCGTCTCTGGTTTAAGGTTCGTTACATGCAGGTACTTCATCTTCTCTATTCCCTGTACTATTGTGGATCCCGTAAAGTCTCCCACAACTAAAGCGCGACCAGTTTTACGATTTAATTTCTTGTGCGTTACTTGGGTCCACTGAGCAGCGATTTTGTTGTTCTCAGCAGTTTGATTACTATCTCTTAATGTATTAGTTTGCTTTGACCTTACAAAGTTGTGATTGAGTGCAGACGACTGTGGACCACCTGTATCTATCATCCTATCTTTGGACACAACATTGGCATAGGAGTCAACAGATGCGGCAATCCCTTCCGAGACATAAATATTTTTATCAGACATATTAACAACGGTGTTATCTATGGAATTCCCGTTTTTTCGATTGACAGAATCTCCAACATAGTCAGCACATATATTATTACTTTCAGTTGAATTATTCAAAAGATTTATGACCATTTCTTGATTGAAAATAGTCCTCTCTAGCTCCTTGACCAGCCTCTGAAAAGCCTTAATCTCGACGTTTGCCACTTTCAGTTCACACTCCAGCTGTATTTTGTTCTCAAATTTGAGGTTATCCACATCAGTATCAAGAACGACCTGTTCTTGATTTTTTAAGTGTAAATTCACCTGATTACGCAGATTTTCACCCACATTTACTCTCTCAGGTATGCACTTATTTACAATAATTTCTATTAAAACGTCTTTGTTTAACTTTAATAACTCCGACTTAAATTTAACAACATCCATCGCGCAAAGATGATCGAAGCGAACATAGGTATACATCAATGTATTCCAACTTATGCAGAAGCTTTTTATGGTTGACACAATCAAACGCTCGACTTAGATCCAAGCAGGTCAGCATCACATCATCTGCATCATCCAATGCCTTCAGGATGTACTCAACAATGTGGACCAAAGCTGTGGTAGTAGATTTACCCTCTCTGAAACCATGCTGGAAACTGCCAAGCAACGAATTTTTTTCCAGAAATGCGACAATTCTAGTTTTGAGGAGATTCTCATAGATTTTTGAGTCAACTGGCAGGATAGATATTGGCCTATAGTTCTCGTATAGCTCTTGATTACTTTTTTTGTGGACCGGTATCACCCTCGCAATTTTCCAGTTCTTCCGGAAAGTAGCCCTGCTGGAAGCAATCGTTAATGAGGTAAGAGATAGGATCAGCAAGACAATAGATGACCTCTTTCAACATTTTCACGGAGAAGCCATATACATCTTGGGAAGTTTTATTTCTCATTTCTGATACAACCCTCAAAATTTCCTCTGGTGTTGTGGGGGTCAAAAAAAATGAGCGTGAAGTTTTACCTTGATTTTTATTTTTCAACATTTTTACACTCGATTCTGGATTGGTGTTAGCTCCAGTTAACTTTTCCGCAACCGTTGAAAAATACCGGTTGAACGTTTCTTCTGATAGTGATGAGGGGTATACTTTTCCTGTCTCTGATTTTAATTTTGAATTTATTACCTGTCATATCGCACGACTCTTATTTTCTGCTTCATTGACAAATTTTGAACTTTTATCTTTGACGGTATCATTTAACAGCTGTTTATATTCATTTTTCAATCATGTATAATTTCCTTGAACCATCATTTCTTTTTACCTCATATATTGTGTATGCTGCATCTTATTTGTTTTTAATGTCAATCATTTCTGGTGTTTTTAAGCATTTTTTCTCACAAGAATCAAAAACTTTCTTTTTTCTTTCAGGAAAGCACTGATTGAAATGGTGCGTTATTGTTTGATGAAAGATCCTGAAAGAATATTGGGCTGAGCTCATACAAATACATCCCCAATCTACGTTCCGCAGTTTTTCACGAAAGCGGCTAATATTATTCTCATTTATAATGCGCACCATCTTATATTTCTGTTTTTAAGGGATGTTTGCCTGCAGTATGTCCAGTCTCTGCGCCAGATGATCCGACAAGTGATAATTAATTGTTGCGGCTTTGGAGAAGGAACGATTCAAATTAGTGAAAATGTTGTCAATGTAATTACTTGACGTCTGTGTAACACGTGATGCCTGATTAAAAATGACATGTATGAGACCCGTATGAGACGAGTGTTTCTTTTACCTTCAGCTCCTCACTGTTTGTTCCATTGAAATTTATATTAAAATCACCTGCTATCAGTATATTATGATTCGGCTTATCGGCCATGATATTCAGGGCTCCATCTAGCCGATCAACAAACAATTCGATATTTCCCTGAGGGGACCTGTAAACACATAAATAATATGTTTTTGTGGCCTTCTCAAATTTCAATTTCTTTTTCAATTGATGAATCATTTATCGATTCCACAGGTTCAAACTGAATGTTCTCTCTTAGAAGAATAACGCAACCGCCGTGTTTGAATTTACTATGATTAAAGGCATTTGCCACTTTATAATTACGAATATTTACGCCTTTCATTTGATCTTGGTTCATCCAATGTTCAGTTATACATGCCACTTTGTAGTTGTCAGCGTTTAATACATTCTCCACTACGTCAAGTTTATTACCTAAGCACTGTATATTGATATTCAATATTGCGTCATATCTTAATTTAGTTATTTTTGTAGCTATTTTCACATCGTTCACTTTCCTAATTGGTTGTTCTTCGAAAGAATCGAAATGGCTTAACTACCACGCCCATAGGCCAATTTTGGGGCTTATAAAGTTCTTCCACGAGTGATAAATTCGCACCAATGCGTCGAGTCACGCTTTGAGAGATTTTCGATAGGAAACTCTTCCCCTGGGTATTTTCCTTTCAGGTGGTTCTCGATTTGGGACTCATGGACATTTTTATTTACACGCCCTACATACATCCAAGCACGTCTGGGTGCACCAACAAAATCCGACGAACCAGCACCAGCCCCGTCACCTTTATGACCTTTTCCTTTATAACATGATTGTCCACATTGAACTTATCTTTTTGCGAATTGCGATATGGATGTGGTTCCAGCGAAATGATGCAACAAGCCACACAAAAGGACCCGTTTTGGCTTTATTGCCAGAAAAATTCGCTTAATTTCTCATTTGGGCGATGTGAATTGGCCATCAAGATCTTGTGGTTTATAGCCTTTGTATTTTTTTGTGAGCTTATGCCGTTAATCCTCTGACTATTGATGATAATATCTGAAAATCAACATTCCCCAAGTTATTGGTGAGTTATTTCTTGAAATGTGCCGGCAAGTCATCGAAAATTAACTCACAAGGATCGTGTAAGAGATCACGCGGAGAACATTTGAATGACATATTTATCTTAACAACCGAGCAAACAGCATAATTTGGCACTTCGTCACATGTGCGATAATCCCTAAGATCCTCGTCTTAGTACATTATCTAAAGCCTCAACAAGTAATGATATATTCAGAAAGTTATAACTCAAAAACATGCAAACATGTGTTGCGATCGAGGGGTGCAAAATTATCAACCCTGCTGATTCGCACACTTTAATGAGCTTATTACTAGGAACTCTCTAACATGTATTTGTTACTTTTGGAAAACTTCAGAGGAGACTTCAAGTTTCCAACTCCTGCAACTTCAGAGATATAAATATTCAACGTGGAAAATTAACTCGTTGCGTTCAACGTTAAAATTTCATTCGGTAAGACTTGAAAGGCACGGAGATTATTCCGTTGCTTCTTCCTAATCGAATTAAAACATCACAAGCAACATCAAAAAGCTCGATGGAGAACTATCACCAGAAAAGTCAACCATTAAATATACAGGTTGATTTGTTTTCGTAATTATGTTTATTTTGGTATTTATTTAGTTTAATACTGAATGAAATTAGTAGGAATAATTACTTTACCTTCATTTTCTGGATACAGAATAACTATGCTTTGATACAAATTTCAACGATTCATCATTGATTACGTTCGGAAACAAAATTTTTCAATTTAGTTTTTTATGAACGTTATAAATATTGCGTCTCCTTCAGCTAGTGTTAAACGTAACTGTTTAGGCGCACACTCCATCTACTCTATGTAATCTTATGCACAAATCACTTGCGCATGTACATTCTATAATATTCAAGTATTATGGTGTAATGCATAATCTGTATACCGTGATTGATTCCAAAAAAAATAAGTTTCTCTATGAAAGGAGAATATCCACAGAAACCATAGGCCAAATTTCATGTAATTTTTGATATGTCAAAGACTCCACGAGCTTATTAGTTGAGTTCCAACCCACGAGTCGGAGTTCCAACACACGAGTCTCCTCGGTACAATCAGATACATAGCACCACACAGAAGAAGTTCAATAAGTTAATTTTGTATACAATTATCACTTTATGACACATATTTTTATACTTGAAATATATCTCCAGGACCCGACGGCATACCGAACGAACTGCTGAAGTATGGAGGTGACATGATAGTAGAAAATATGCATGTTCTTTTCCAAAAGATATTGACTACAACGAACGTACCAGACCAATGGAAATCAAGTATAACGGTACCAATACATAAGAAGGAAAATAAGAAGGATCCTGATAACTACCGTACCATCACATTGCTGAATACATCGCTCAAGCTGCTAACTAAGATTCTGGCCAATAAGATTAGTGAAGGATATTCGATTAGTGAAGAGCAACAGGGGTTTCGAAAGAATAGGTCAACAACAGTGCAATTTTCATAGTAAGGCAAATCGCAGAAAAGGCTACTGAGTTCAACAAACCTGTTTACTATGCTTTTTAGAGCTTGCTAAAGCCTTTGATCGCGTCCGACTGAGAGATGTGTTGAAACTGCTGAAAAAACAAAATCAACCCAGCAGTATAGTAGAGCTTATTAGAGATCTCAATACTTACAACAAAACTAAAATCAAGATAAACAATGAACTCACAGCAGAGGTGAATATAACATCTGGTATTCGCCAGTCTAAGCCCTCTACTTTTTAGCATAATAATGGACAAAATTGTGGAGAAAGTAAGAAATGCAGGACAGGGATACAGGCTTTCTACGAAACTGATAAGAATTGTGTGTTATGCAGACGACGCAATATTGATTTCGGACAACGAAGACGACCTACAGAGAATGGCACATGCATTCGAACTAGCAGCAAGAGAGTACAATATGAGCATACCAACAGCTAAAACCAAATCTTTAGTTGTCGTAAGGAAACCCATAAGATGTAAAATTGTAATAAACAATGAAATAATCGAACAAGTTTCGAAGTTCGAATACCTTGGGGTGGAAGTTTCTAGTTGCGGAGACCTGAAAACAACTGTACGGAAGCAAGCCAACAAAGCAGCTTATATATCGGGATGCTTACGGGATGTCATTTGGAAGAATAAAGATCTGAGATTGGACGGGAAAATCCGCGTATATAAGTCATGTGTTAGGCCTATTATGACATATTCTATCGAGACTATCGAGACGAGAGCCGATACAGCGGAGACGAAGAGGATTCTAAGGACCACGGAAATGAAAACGTTAAGAGCAATAGCTGGGAAAACATTACTGGACAGAATACCAAACAGTCAAATAAGAGAGCGATGTAACGTTCAGGATGTTGTGCGATGGGGAAGACAGAGGAGAAGAGAGTGGAAGCAGCATGTAAGTAGAATGAGCCCTCAAAGATTAACCGGAATAGCGAGGGATTTGAAACCAAATGGAAAAAGACCACCAGGACGTCCCTTCAAAAGATGGCGAGACAGTTGGCAGTCCACATCACAAATACGGCTGCAGAACTGAACGAGAGGATGAAAAAAATCGTGAAGAACAGGCCTAGGGCCTAATATAAGTAGAAGAAGAAGAAGAAGAAATATATCTTGAATACTTGTCAAGTGTAATATACATTTATATTCTTACCCCTAATCATCAATTGTTTGCTCTATTTATGTTAGTTATATCTAATAATAATAATTTCTGATAAAAGGTCTACACTATTCTTATTGGTTATATCGAGTGTTTTTTTTTAGAGTGATCGAAGTTTAAATTGAACTAAAACACATTTAAAATAAAATTGAAGTCAAATTATTTTTTATTTGAAAGATAATTTTTTGACATTTATGTTTTAAAAATAATTTCTGGTATATAGTCCACCACGACTAGCTCTGAGAAACCGCATTCGAGCAAACCAATTTTGGACCACTTTTTCAAGTAATTCAGACCTTATTTAATCAATAACACGAGTTATGTTGGCTTCCAAAGCACCTATTGTTTCTGGTTTATCAGCATAAACCAATGACTTGACATAAACCCAAAGAAAGTAATCCAGTGGAGTTATGTCGCATAATCTTGGAGGCCAATTAATTGAATCATTTCTCGAAATAATGTTATCGCCAAATCTTTCTTTAAATAAATCGATTGTTACGGTAGCAGAATGAGGTGTAGCACCATCCTGTTGGAACCAAAACACTTATGGGTCGATACCATTCAAATTTTCAAACAAATAATCATTGATCATCTATTTACATTAGCTCCAGAATCGTTTTTGAAGAAATATGGACCGATGATGCCTCCAGCGTGTAAAGCACACCATACAGTGCATTTTTCAGGATGCAATGGAACCAGCAGAACTTCTTGAGGACTCCATATACGGCAATTTTGCTTGTTTACATAGCCGTTCAACCAGAAATGAACTTCATCACTAAACAAAATTTTACGATAAAAAAGTTGATCAACTTCAATCTCTTCTAGGACCCAATCAGCAAACAAACGACGCTTATTATGGTCAAGTGGCTTTAGTTCTTGAACCAGTTGGATCTTATAGGGGTGTAGATCAAGATCTTTACGCAGAATTTTCCATGTATTGGATGCACAGAGTACAACTTGTTGTGAACGTCGACGAATAAACAAATCTGGATCATCATTAACACTATCACTTACAGCAGTGATATTTTCTTCTGTAGAGAAAATGTCCGAAATCTATCGAAAGTTCGACTAATGAGCTGCTCTGATGGACCATTATGTAAACCATAAATTTCACAAAGTGCTCTATATGTTTGCGAATAGAACACTGATTTTGAAAATAAATTTCGACAATTTGTAAACGTTGTTGCGGCGTGAGTATTTCCATGATAATTTTTCGATGCTTATTAAACAGAAATAACAAAACAACATGGCTTCTACCTTCTGTCAAATCACTCACAGTTATCCCTATCGAAAGTTCTATCACTCTAGAAAAAAACACTCGATATCTTAAAGAATGCAATGCAACGTTGATTCCGAAATACATAGATTATTTTGATATATTGGCCATATTTCTAACCAGTTCCCTAATCTTTAGGCAATTTCGATTACACTGAAATTCGATTTGCAATAAACTAATTACAAATTTACAGTATCAAAATACCTTAACTTCGAAGGTTTCAATGTATTTTGTTACGTACTATCTCAATGTGGGCGACTTTGATTGGGTAGAATTTTGGTTTATCGTATCGTGAAATTGACTACCGTAATAGTTCTGAAATACAGAAAGGAATGATCCCAAGATCTGCAAGATTGTTTCGGTTAAGATATTTCTGAATTCAACGGAGCAGCTGAAGACAAAGGTGGAGTCATACAGACCGATTTGAAATTTGCCAGTCCTTGGGAAGATTATGGAGACGCTGATGACAAATAGAGTGGAGAGTAAGAAAGAAGGTATGTTCAACAGGCAGTTTGGCTTTGTCAAAGAGAGTTCAACTATCAACCCTTAGCTTATTAGCTTATGTTTGAAACAGCAGTAATAGAGACTTAGGAAATCTATGTTTTGAGCGTCTTGGTGGAGTTCAAGGGTGCCTTTAATAATATCAAGTGGGGCACATCATAGAGTGCTTGAATTACGTAGGATGTGAAGATATGGCAGTGTGTCGAAGTTAAGTTAATGAACGAAAGGCAAGAGTATGATTGAATCAGTGGCCAGAAGAACTTTGAGAGGATGTCGGTAGGGCACCAGTCTGATTCCCAGAGTTAAACGTTAAAATTTTATTCGGTAAGACTTGAAAGGCACGGAGTATATTCCGTCGCTTTTTTCTCATCGAATTAAAACATCACAAGCAACATCAAAAGGCTCATTAGCTAGTGCTAAACATAACAAAATACCTTAACTCTGAAGAAGTCAAGCTATTTTGATACATATTATCCCAATGTTGACGACTTTGATGGGGTAGAATTTTTTCATTTCGAAATTTTGGTTTATCGTATCGCAAAATTCACCACCGTTATTTTACTGCAATGCAGAGAGGGGAATTTTCCCAAAATCTGTAAGATATTTTCGGTTGTGATCTTTCTGAAGTCACCGAGGAGGTGACGATAAGACTGAAGATGAAGTGGCAGAGAAGATGTAATGAGAACACAACTGGGAGAGTCACCCATAGGTTAATTCGGCAATTTCAGTGAAACTAAAATGTCTGTGATGTTCTGTGTTTGAGATACCTAATCACACGCCATGGAAGTCTGAATGAATTGTAGTATAGAAGATGCCTCACCGAGAGTGACAGGTGTGCGTGTGTGTGGAGAGATTGAAGATTGGAAGCATATATTGTATGAAAATAATGAGTATAGGAAGAGCGTTGAATTCTGTGAATGATAACTTAAGGAAGTTCTTTGTTCTGTCAACCGAAAGTCAAGCAAACATACTTATTCTCTCTAAGAAGTAAGGAGAAGAAGAACAAACTTTCAGCAAAGCTGATAAAGAAAACAGTATCGTTTGCCTAGCTGTAATCGTAAATTTAAAGATAATATGAGCGATATATTAGAAAGTTAAGATGATCAATGGTGCATTAGCATTCATATTGAGCATTCTTTAAATAGTCAGGTCTGAACATTAATTTATTCATTCCGTAAAAACCTTCAGGAAAAATATCTTCCATTGTGACCTAATTATAAGAATAACGTATGAGTGAGATTCATAAGCGGAGAATATTTGTTGACAAACTTCGAAGATTCCTTGTTCCAATAACTCAAACATGGAATAACTGGAAAAAACTAAATGTTTGGCTCGAGTTTTATTCGCAAAATAAACGGATTATTTTTCAAAAAGCCAATTTTTTCTCAGTTGAATGTACATTTTATCGAATATAGAAAGCTGCTGATTCAGAAGGGACTTTTGATGATTGATGAGTTGGATGTTCTATCTTCCAATAACCATTAGTTTTATACTCAAAATATTATTGTTTCATTTATTCCTGAAGTATTTCAATATGTTACTCATTTGGAATAACTTGGTGTATACAATGTAAAGGCACCACATATATCCAGATGATAAAAAGGGCAGAACTAGGTATCTTATGTCATGTTATGTTATGGACTTCAATAGAAAAAGTATCTTCTATTACTTTTGTAAGCTTTTTTAGATATGAGTCAATGCATAACTACATTTTGTCGAAAGCCTTTTAATACCTTGTATTTTCCTTTACAATTGAATCATATACGTAATATATAAATTGGTAAAAATCGAAAATAATTCCAAAAGAAGAACAATTCGAATCAGAGTAGCTGGCGCCATCTATCAACGGAATTCCTAAATTCTTTGCTTCATTGAATTCGAGGCAGAGGCAGCTACAAGTGGTATATATGACGCGATATACCCTAGCGTTAAGAGAGGTCACTTAAGGCAAGAAAATACATATTAATTCGTATAATGTATTATAAATAAATATTTTATAAAGACACTCCACATAGCATGAAATAAAATACACACTTCAGAGACAAAAAGGACTTATGAATTGAATTTTACTTCAAATTCTGAAGTTGAAAGGAAAATCAGTTGGCACAATCTCTCGTCCTATTAATTAAATATTCTTATTGTTAAATATACTTTTTCCAACTTCGAGAGAGAAGTTAAGCAAGAATAATATCAAGCTCGTATGGAATATACCATAAAACTCCTTCACATCTCTTATATTATTGAATTTCTAATGGTCAGTCCACTGAAAATTTTCTAAAACAAAATTTCCTTTATGACTAAGCTTCTCGACTAATATCACTAGCGTTCTCAGTAGAGGTAATTCTTGGGAATTTCATTAATTGGCTCCGAACACGATCCTAAGTGTTTCATAGTAACCAAGGCTCTTGATCTGCAGTTCTCCATCTCTAAGAAGCAAGAGTTGCTGTAGGTTTTGTCGTCTGTGCCGCATACAGGATCGAAATATGTTGGGCAAATCTTCTGGCAACCTCGGAACAAGAAACCTGCTAGGCATCTCTTCATAGGAACGACGTAGATGTGCTTCCTAGAGAATACAAATTTGTTGTAACAATGACAATCGAAAGTTTTCAAGAGACAAATTATTGAAAGCGAGGTAAGTACTCAACAATTTTCTGTTAAATATAATAATTCTAAGCTTCCTAAGACAACAAACTGTTATTAACACAGCGTATAGAACTTTTCAGTTTTTCTTGTTTGTGGATCAACTTCAATCATTGGTCTTAAATATTAGGGAACTTTGACTAAATTTTATCACCCTGAAGCATATCTTTATCACTGGAAACAATTAATATGAATTAATAAAAATTTGGAGGGAGCTTCAAATCAATCAGATCAAATCTTCAGTTTCACCAAGGAATAGAAAATTTGGATCCTGTCTTCTAATATGACCATTTTTAACTTACCCACAATTATCTCTCTTCATTTCGCATTCGCTCTTATAGATTTTGTTATCAGATCCACATACGAAGTTTTTCTCATCTTTACATTTTTCATTGCATGCTGCTGTCGTTCTACAATGATGAGGTGCTACAGCAATGACTAGTTGACCACATGTTTCTTTCTTCATCTGGCACATTGACCTATAAGAATGAGAACGATTAAAAAGTTAATGACAGCTTGAACATTCGAGTATTAGATAAGTTCGCAAGTATTAAATAGATTCCAGAGGAATTGTTGTGATGATAAACGTCAAAAATTGTATAATAATGATAATATCCCTTTACTTTAAATAAATTAACCTTATAGCATGCTAACTTGACCTAATAATCAAAATAAAATGACGTCACGAAACTGTCAGATTTTCTAGATTATATGACACACATAATTACTCTTTCGTTTTGTCATGATACCTCTAGCTTGCCGTATTTCATCATTAGTTAGTCTGCATGTCTTCAGTATGTTCAGAGTTATAAAATGCCGCATTTTAAAATTTTGTTGTTGTTAATCAGCTTTGCATATCATTCATGTCTAACAAGCATACTTCCATGAGGTATATTCTTAATTATATTTCTGTATATAATATTACTTATCAGCTCAAGAATCGCTGTATGCTTTCAATTTCTATTTGTAGAGTTAGGCACAAAATTTGTCCCCAACTGTCACTTTTGACAGAAATGAGATACGACGCTGCACTTCATAAATAGATGAACAAAAACTGAAAATATGGATTCAAAATAAAAAACTGGCTCTATTGAACGTGAGCGTTGAATTGGTAAAGCAAAGACTCCATGTAGTCCTTCGAAAAGTGAAGAAACTGTTGAAATGAAATCCATTTCAATGTGGCAATCAATTGGCAAAAGATATTGGAATATTCCAATGATCAGTTTGCCGCATATAGATGAACCAACCTCATGTTAAGGCCTACAAAATGCAAAAAGTTCAGGACTTGAATGAGAAACAGAACAAAGTTAGATTCGATAGGGTAAAACAGTTGTATGCAATGGCCACACATCATGAATTGGCCAATTTGGTGTTCACAGATGAGAAAATTTTTACAGTTCAGCTAGTTCTGAATCAGTAAAACGATCATGTTCACTTAAGTGATCGTTCTTTTCTCAATCGAGACCATTTTCTAACATATCAATAACAAAAGTCGTCTTGGGTGATGGTTTGGGAAACAATCACATGAAATGGACGTTCTCCACTGGTTATCATACCAGAAGGAGTAAAAATTAATGCTCCAATATATAGATAGTTAGTGTTGAAAGGTCCTTGGAAGGCTTGGGTAAGTAAACAATTTAACAGAACTCCACATCAGTTCACAGAAAGCTGCACACCGTCCAATGGCCTCAAAACAATGTTCCAGCCTTCATTTCATCAAGACAATGACCTCCACATCCTCCAAACTTAAACCTCTTGGATGTCTGTGTTTGGAACTACGAGGTGGAAGCAAAAAAATACGATACTGGTGATGGGCTGAAGATTGTTCTCAAGCGGAAATGAGCCAAAATCTCACCAGGGTTTATACGAGCATCATGCAATGATTTCTTCGAGCGATTGAAGATGATGAAATGGTTTGAAGGCGATTGCATCAAAAAAATCTCTATTCGTTTTCTTATTTTCATTTTAGTTGAGGAAAAGTCCGTGCCCAACCCTGTAATGTGGATTTGATATTACCATGACTGATTTTGGAAGAATGTTAAGCAGAACATATTTTTTCAGATATAAGTAAAGCTAGCTGGTTACAAATTGGTGATGCTGATGTATAAACTCTATAACGATCGAGAAATGGAGGAATGAAAAGTATCTCCAAGGATAGGTATGCCACTATCAACATGAAGGGAACTGGTTCAGTTCTATGGTCTCTGAAGTCTCCAGACCTCAATGCAGTTGGTTACTATGTTTGGCAGCACCTTGAGGATAATACTTTACTGTATGTTATAAACAAGGGATCAATTGGTTTCATTAATTATAAGCCTGTGATCTATTCCCTGATACGAAAGTTGATTGTCAGCACTACGAAAATAGCTACATTAGATTAATTTATTGAATCATAACTATGCATTTACTTCTTCCTCGAAATTTATCACCCTGTATTTTATCCGTTATGGAGCAAAATAGCAAGTATGTCATATTTCGTATATTTCCTTCAACTCACATAAATAATCTCTTGGTGAAGTTTTCTACTGAATCACACATGATTTGCAGTCAGACCAATATAAACCGCTTTGCAAACAGGCATAATTTTTATATCGTTTCTGTAGCTGTCAAGTATCTACTATTTAAGAATAGAACAGGAAATGATTAACAACATATAATCCAGATATATTACAGAAGTTATTTCAAAAGATTTCTCAAATGTTAATCTATTGGTAGCAAGTATGTTTGCGCTTTCTACAAGTAGTAAATTCAAGACCATATCTTACATCTCTTGCGTTGAGATTATGTAGGCTCAACTCACAATTCATTAGGTTGTAGAGACAGCTCATAACATTTACTTCTTCATTCAACCGGTTCTCGGAACCCAACCAAGCTGGCCAGAAGATGTTATAAAAACCTTAATATCAAATCTGACATATTTACCTATATAGCATTACTTTCGGAATCTAGACTTTCTGGCTGTTTTATGCGAGGAAGTACTTTTATAGTCCTCATACAAGCCCACTTTATCTCCTGTAATGACTTCTAGAGTGTGGAATTCAGCTTCTTAAGATCTGCGTATATTACGTTCCATTATTCGTTGTGATGACGAAATAATTCAGCTTTAATCTCTCCAAGGATCGCAGTTACAAATCCCACGAAACGTTTGGAATGTCAACTTGATTTTATAGGTTCTTAGAAAGCGTAGGGAACAATTTAAAGTACCAGTCCACGCCTATCCTCAAGTGTAAACCACGCAGTATCCTCAAGTGTAAACTTGAAGAGAAATGAAACAAAAAATATCTTTTCTGCCTAAATGCGGCTATGATGAATTTCTACTTACATACTCTCTATTGAAAAGTGTCATGAAAAGAAAGCAGAAACAAATATTTATTCTTTCTGGGCTTTGAACGAAGGGGCTAAATGCTTTCTCAGAACATTATAAAACAGCTTCATTGTATGCAATGGTGAATTTGAATAACTACTCATTGAGGGATAAATTCGTGGTTTGAGGAACAAAACAAATTTTTTGATCGAATTCAACTTTTTTATCAGCATAGTCTTCTTCAAGAGCTTTATAATCATTCCAGAGCTTCTTCCACCTCCTCATTAGATCCAAAACTCTTTTTGGAGATCATTTTTTAGGCCTGTGAACACGTGCAAGTCACTGATGGCCGAATCTGAAGAACGGGGTAGGTGAGTAATTCATACAATTTTGCCATCCTAGCCAATGAGTTGTGGCACGGTGGAAGACCTTTTTTTGCATATGGGGTCGTCCAAAAAAAAAATAAACCTATTGGTTTATTCAGTGAATAAACCAATAAATAAAGATTAGAATTAATCTTGCTGAGAAGGTGATCTCAACTATTCTCAGCCACTCTCAGATTATTCCAGGTATATGAAAAGTGCTCATTGCTTTTGAAGCTCTGGATAAGAGGATACCGGTGATCACAGTTCCGATGCTTTTACTATCACACTGTTGATATCATCCTTCAACAGAAACCAAAGCGAAACATGATTACCCTTTCCGATCCTTGAATTAAGAGTTTAATTGCTCATCAATACTTACCTAAGTCATAGCAGCAACCAAGTGACAACAAAATGTAAATATCTCTTGAGAAATGTCTTTACCTGTATACATTTCCATCAGATCCACATACTGGCTCCTCGTATTCCTGAGCAGGGCAATCGCTTGGGCATGGAACGCTCTCTTTGAGTGAAGTGCAGTTTCCAACGTGAGCAAACTGGACACCTTTGAGGCAAGTTGCTAGACTGAGATGGCACAAGTTCTGATATGTTTGAGCATTTGTACCGCAAACAGGGTCAGCTTCATCGCCGCAGCGGATTTTTCCACATTTATTCTTCTTGTTGCGGCACTTATCCAAATCAGTGGAAGTGACTTTCTTGGCCCTGCAATAAACGAAAGAATTCTTGATTAGAATCAATCAAACAACAAGCTCAGAAATATAAAAATGAAAAGAGAGAGCTGGCACATATGTCTGTGCATTCAATTGGTCTTTTACTATGAGACCAGAGCATAGTAAACTCAGTTTCTCGAATCGCTCAATAGAGGGCGAACTCTAACACATTCTTTCATCTATCTGTCCTTCAGCTTGTAGAATCTCAGTTGCATAGGGAAGGGATTTCTCTTCGAATTATATTTATAACAGATTTTTTTCACAAGTTCATATTGAAGAATAATGTGAATAGGGACTAAACCCTGAACGAAAAAGATGCATTTCAGTGCATTAAAGAGCTACTTGAGATACTAACCCACAATTGAGCAACTGCAATTCACACTCATTGGCGTAGATATATCCATCAGTACCGCACGTTGGCTTCTCAATTTCATTGGTACAACTTGTTGGACAACTCTTAACTTCACCAGCTGTTCTCTCTTGGGTACTGCAGAAAGCAAGGGGTACTTCGAAAACGTGTTTTCTGCAGGAAAGTAACGACAACGAATACATAAAATCCATTAGAAATTGAGAAATCGCTGACTTACCCACAGTTTTTGGCCTTCATTTTACATACGTTTGCATACATTTTCCCATCGGAGCCACATGTGGGTCTTGCATTCCTCCAACAGGCCTCACGACAATGTCTTGTGGTTTGGCAGTGCTTTTTGTTGGTTCGGACAACACCTTGTCTAGAAAAATAGTATTGACAAGGGAGATAGACGCAAAACTTGAGCACAATGTAACATATTATAAAACAACGGTTTATTATATTCTTAAATTATAAACTAAGGTTCAAATTTGTGTTGAATGAGGTTTTCTAATTATATTTATTCTTGAGATATCAGGTGTTTTTTTGAGAGTGATAGAACATTCGATAGGGTTAACTGTGATTTGACAAAAGGTAGAAGCCATGTTGTTTTGACATTTCTGTTCAGTAAGCTTTGACAAATTATCATGGAAAGACTCACGCCGCAACAACGTTTACAAATTGTTGAAATTCATTTTCAAAATCAGTGTTCTATTCGCCAAACTTATAGAGCACTTCGTGAAATTTATGGTTTACATAATCGTCCATCAGAGCAGCTTATTCGTCGAACTATCGATAGATTTCGGACACCATTTTCTCTACTCGATACAACAACAATAACAAGACAAAGAACTGTACGTACAGAGGAAAATATCCCTGCAGTAGGTCATAGTGTTAATGATGTCCAGATTTGTCTATTCATCGACGTTCACAACAAGTTGGATTCTGTGCATCCACCACATGGAAAATTTTGCGTAAAGATCGTGGTCTACACCCATACAAGATCCAACTGGTTGAAGAACTAAAGCCACTGGACCATAATGAGCGTCGTTTGTTTGCTGATTAGGCTCTAGAACAGCTTGAAGTTGATCCACTTTTTTATCGTAAAATTGTGTTTAGTGATGAAGTTCATTTCTGGTTGAACGACGATGTAAACGAGCAAAATTGTCGTATATGGAGCGAACAATCCGCAAGAAGTTCTGCAGGTTCCATTGCACCCTGAAAAATTCACTATATGGTGTGCTACTGTTACAGTGAATGGTGCTCGTTACAGATCGATTATCCTTGATTATTTGCTTCAAAGTTGAATGGCATCGACCCAGAAGTGTTTTGGTTCCAACAAGATGGTGCTACACCTCATGCTGCTACCGTAACAATTGATTTATTGAAAGAAAGATTCGGCGATAATATTATTTCGAGAAATGGTCCAATTAGTTGGCCTCCAAGATCATGCGACATAACTCCACTAGATTATTTTCTTTGGGGTTATGTCAAATCATGTTTATGCTGATAAACCGGAAACAAAAGACGCTTTGGAAGCCATGATAACTCGTGTAATTGATGAAATAAGGCCTGAATTACTCGAATAAGTGGTCCAAAATTGGTTTGGTCGAATGCGGTTCCTCAGAGCTAGTCTTGGTGGACATATGCCGGAAATTATTTTCAAAACATAAATGTCTTAAAATTATCTTTCGAATAAAAAAACATTGGCTTCAATCTTAATTTAAATGTGTTTTATTTCAATTAACAGTTCTATCACTCTGAAAAAAAACACCCGATATATAGTTATCGCTTTTAGTTTTCCAATAATATATTCTTTAATTCAAATTCCCCAAAATATGCTTCTTGAAAGTAATATTGCATGTTTTTTTTTAATAAGTTTTCTACCAATCCTTTTATTCCATTCAGTTGAATAACCGGAATTAGATAATCAGCGTCAAATCAATTTTCAATCTTATGAGGTGAATATTTTTAATGTTATTCATTCATTAGCTGAATGTAATTTCATATAATCATAATGAAGATGTAGAATTAAAAATAATTATAAAAGAATTATTTTTTAACATTATTCAAATTATCATCACTCACTGGTGGCTATGAATTCGTCTTTGATATTAAGCATATAGCCAAAACTAGTATTTGTTGTAAAAAAGAAAGGACTCAGGGTAATCTTCAAAAATATATCAGGTGTTTTTTTCAGAGTGATAAAACTTTAGATTAGCGTGTGCTTTACACGCTGGAGGCATCATCGGTCCATATTTCTTCCAAAACGATGCTCGAGCTAATGTTACAGTGAATAATGCTCGTTACAGATCGATAATCAATGATTATTTGTTTCAAAATTTGAATTTGTTTCGACCCAGAAGTGTTTTGGTTCCAACAAGATGGTGCTACACCTAATGCTGCTACCGTTACTGTTGATTTATTGAAAGAAAGATTTGTCGATAACATTATTTCGAGAAATAGTCCAATTAATTGACTTCAAAGATCATGCGACGTAACTCCACTGGATTATTTTCTTTCGGGTTATGTCGAATCATTGGTTTATGCTGATAAACCAGAAACAGTAGACCCTTTGGAAGTCAACATAACTCGTGTTATTGATGAAATAAGGCTTGAATCACTCGAAGAAGTGGTCCAAAATTGGTCCGGTCGAATGCGGCTCCTTAGGGCTAGTCGTGGTAGACATATACCGGAAATTATTTTTAAAATATAAATGTTATAAAATTATCTTTCAAATAAAAAAAATTGGCTTCAATCTTAATTTAAATTTCAAGGTCTATCACTCTCTTAACACCCGATATCTATATATGATGTATTACTGTTGGAATTATTAATTTCAACTGACGGGTGAACCATCTATAGTTTGTATTTTGAAGCATTGGTTATTTCGAGTCTGGCAACACTCACTCATTGCATATTTCTAAAGATGAAAAGTAAATATCAGACTTTAAAAAGTGTTTAAAATAATGAAGAAAAGGAATTCCAAGAAAATTAATAAATAAAGAGAGGACTCCATTTTAAAACCCATCAATATATTTCAGTATGGCTTATTAATACAGTCCAAGAATTTATGGTTGAAGACGTTGCGTTGTCCCTGAGTACCCTCAATAAAAAATGGTCATTAAATATAGTTTAATTTCATGGTACACGAGAATAAATTCCTGCCGAATATTGAATGCTTCAGCATTAAATAATTACTTCGTGAAAAATATTTTATTATCTCATTATTTTTCAAAAGTCAACACCTACAACCTGCATAGTGTACATATAAAATATTTTATTGATGACTAAACATGAAGGCGAGTACATCTGAGACTCTTCCAAGATAATATATGGCGTGATAGCGACAATATTGTTGGGAATAATTCAACTCAAATAAATACACGCACACTAACAATCCAGCAGTTCGTCGAACTAACCAAAATTTTCAGTCGAGATTTGGTTTCAGGTCCATCAAGAACCAACTTCAGTAGGTTCGACTTACCCGCAAGTAAGAAGCTTCATCATACAGGTGCTTTTGTATACATTTCCATCACTTCCACACACAGGGCCGTCCATTGGTGCTTGCTTACAATCAACAGGACAATTTTCTCTGTGTGCACTTATGTTGTTGCATGATCCTAGATGCGAGAGTGCAATTCCCACTCTAAAAATTACATTGTGTTCAATCATCTGGTAGTACTTAGGTACTATCTAGGTGAATATCAGTTACCTGCAAATTTCAACTTGGAGCATACATCTGTTCAAATACGTCCTTCCGTCGGTACCACAAACTGGGTCTTTTTCTCCTCCACATCTATGATCACATTTAGAACCTTGCGCCCTTTGGCACAATCCTTGGTCTTCTGCTAAATTAACCCCTAAAAAGTTAAAATCATTAGACGCTTGTGATTATTAGTTTCTATTACATTTCCGTTTGCAAGGGTGTAAATGTCATTTGAAAATTCCTGACAATCGCCATGTTTTTCTTATAATTATCAAATAAATAAATTCTATAAAATAAATAAAGGTTCATACTTGATAAAAGGTATACTACTCTGTCAAGAAAGTACCGGGAATTTTCAATTAAAACAACATTTTTACATTTAATCGTCAAAATTTATTGGGTTGCCTTCAAAATAGGCTCCATTTGCTCCAATACATCTATGCCAACGGCACTTCCAATTATCGAAACATTTTTTATAGGCGCTTTCCGGGATGGACTTTAGCTCTCGCGCCGAATTTTGTTTTATGGCTTCAATCGACTCAAAACAGGTGCCACGAAGGGGCAATTTTAGTTTTGGGAAGAGGAAAAAGTCGCAGGGAGCCAAATCCGGCGAATACGGTGGTTGCTGAAGCACGTTTGTTGAGTTTTTGGCGAGAAAGTCAGTCACAATCGTAGCTCGGTGAGAAGGCGCGTTATCGTCATGCAAAATCCATGAGTTGTTCGCCCACAAATTTGGCCGCTTCTTACGGATACGCTCACGCAAACGTTTCATAACGCCTAGGTAATACTCCTTGTTTACCGTCTGACCCTCTGGAACGAATTCGTAGTGCACCACGCCACGGATATCGAAGAAAACAATGAGCATCACCTTCATTTTCGAGCGGCTTTGGCGTGGTTCTTTCGGTTTCGGCTCATTTTTTGCCACCCATTCCGATGATTGCTGGCTTGTTTGCATATCGTACTCGTAGAACCAGGTCTCATCACCAGTTATAATGCGTTCCATGAATGTAGAATCGGAATTACAGCGATCCAGCATGTCTGAAGCAACCTGTTCGCGATGACGTTTTTGAAGAAAATTCAGGTCTTTCGGTACGAGTCGTGCGGCCACCTTTCTCATGCCCAAAACATCAATCAAAATCGTACGTGCGGACTCGTGGGATATCTTAAGATCATGTGCTATCTCTCTCAAGCTGGTACGACGGTTTTCCAGCACCCTTTCCTTAATTTTATCGACGTTATCTTCGATCGAAGCCGTCGATGGGCGACCACTTCACGACCGTCCTTGAAGGCTCTGTACCACTGATATGCACGAGTTTTCGATAGAGCATTATCACCAAAGGCCTTTTGCAACATTTTCAATGCAGCGGCACACGAAAATTCATTTGCAACACAAAACTTTAAACAATTTCTTTGCTCAACGTAATCACCCATAGTAAAAATCGGCACGCACTCTGACATCGACTGACTTAATCAGCTGTTGCAAACACACTAGTTGACAGATCCCGCTCAAGCTTGGCATAGTAATTAAGGACAGTGGTACCAACCTAGGAAAAAAAAATTTTACCTGCCTCATTGCCCCGCCAGATTTAAATCGATAATTTCCGGTACTTGCTTGACAGAATGTATAAAATTATTTAAATATTTTAATATTAGCTTTCTACATATTTAATTTCAAAAAATTTAATTTACTAATTGTAACTACAGAAATTAAATTAAATTAATGTCATATAAGTACCACTTATATCAAACGACAAATAAAATAATAAAATAAACATTCACTGTTCCGTCTCATTAGAGACGGCCCTGTCGTTCGAAATTAGTTTGTCATTCGATACTTATGTCTTTTACGTTCTGATCTAGCAGTTTTGAGATAGTTTCAAACTGTTTATTTTTACTCGACACTTCAGATTATTGGTTTTTTAATTATTATATATGGCCTTAGAAAACATGGAAAGTCAATTAGAGATTTGGATATATTTATGCCTGTTAATTTCACATGACGCAGCATTCGGAATTACAAACTGACTCTATCCTTTTTTACTTGCAATAGTCTAATGATTTTTCTGTAACCAATAAGAAGGTTTATTTCGATCATTCGGTCCACCTCCAGATGGACCTTCCAATCATTTACGTTAATTTCCATCTTTTGTTAGAAGGGGTGCATCGAGCACCTCTAACGTTCAGTCTTTGAAAAGACTGTAAAATCATTATTATTCGTGATAATCGAAGTGTTCGCATGTAGTCCTTGCTACATTATGCACTATCATTCGGATAGTCAAATTTGTTGTACTTAGCTTGTGACATATGGCAAATTCATATGTTGTTAGTGTAATAATCATTCCTTTAACTTGGTTTATATACAGTAAACCAAGAACTATAGTTCGCTGTTGTCATAGTGTAATACGAGTGTTTTACTTTAATTCCTTAACATTTTCGTTGGTTTATCTTATTAGATAAACAAAGCTAGTCCATCATCGAGATAACTACATACAAGTGCCCTTGAAGTAAAACTCTTCGTCAACTTATCAAAAAAACAGTCCACTAGAAGCCATTGAAATTAATCATCGAGATTAATTAATTTGCAATTGTCTATTATTTTAAAATACTGAAATAATAGGCAAATACTACGGTAAACTAACCGTGGTATGAAACATTCACAGAGGACATCCAAATGATATTACAAAATCCAATAAATAAAAAATGTTAACCAAAATCCTATAAATTAAATATTTTGAGTAAACGAAATTTTGTTTGTACCCATCAGTCTTATGAAAATAGATATCTTTCAAAAATGTTTAACATAATCTTAAGAATTTCATCTATAAAACTATCTTACTTAGAATATTCAATATTATTGGATATCTAACTTACTTTTTATAAAATCTCAAGATAAGTAAAAATATTACTGAAAAACAAGTTTTAAGAAAGACTTTGCTTCGCCAGTACTCAAATATATTCATATTCAATAAAATACAACATCAATCAACAAAAATATTTTCTCACCTTTCAAGAATTCAGAAAGCCTCTGATAAATGAGTACTGAAAATTTAAATGGAGTGTAAGATTAACTCAAATAAATAATTCTGTGGAAAAATAAATTGCCTTTCAATCTTTTAGATCGATGGAAAACCACAGAATGATTTATTTGAGTCAACCTTACACTCCATTTAAATTCTCAGTATTCATTTACCAGAAGCTTTCTGAATTGTTAAAAGGTGAGGAAATTATTTTTGTTGATTGATGTTATATTTTATCGAATATGAATAAAATTGAGTACTGACGAAGCAAAGTCTCTTTTAAAAATTGTTTTTAGTAATGTTTTTACATATCTTGAGATTTTATTAAAAGTAACTTAGTTAGATATCCTTTAATATTGATTATTTTAAGTAAGATAGTTTTATGATGAAATTCTTAAGATTATGTTAAATATTTTTGGAAGATATCTGCTTTCAAAAGATTGATGAGCTCACTATGTATGTATATTTGCGCGCTCAAGATGGTGGGAGTGTGTGGAAAATACATTGGTTTTCCTGTGCAGAGTGAATATAGGAGCGTGGCAGATTTGTAGTCATAACAGGGTAAAAACGAGAAATCAACAACTTTCGAAACGGGTGCATGTCTTCTACATATATCCCAGCGATCAACAAATCCGAATCGGGTTTGTTTGAGCTTAGAATTGTTATACAGATGTATGTTTCACGGTCTCGATTTGTAGAACTTTCTATAACAGTGGCTCATACTTCTTATTAAAATACTTTTACTATTAAAAACATACGAGTTTGATTCAATCTGTCAAAACTAATAATAAAATTATGAATTTATCCAAATATGCCAGAGTCTACTGAATTTTATTGGAAATTATGATTCCTTGATGACTTGGATGTTTAACATTTTGTCTCGATAATTATAGCAGTTACGAAAAAATGGAGAAAAATGAAGAGTTTTAAATAAAACAGAGATTACTTTGCGTATTTCTCAAATCGCTAGAAGCTTCCCACAAAAACGTCCTGATGGAAAAAGTAGACCTGCTCCAGAAAAAATTTCACCCTGTAGATTTTCATGGGCATTGTTCATGTCATAGGGTGTAAACTTTTAAGTGTGAACATATGGCAAATTTTAGTTGAAAGCTTCTATCTCTGAAAAAAAACATTGGCGGACTTTTATTTTTGTGATTTCATTCAAGTAGTCACCTGGTTTGTTTATTACTCCAACATCCTTTATATTAGACTCTTCGTATTCAATATACATGAACAACTTCAAAGAATTTCTTTACAATTTTAATGGCAACTAATGGGTATTTCAATATGAGAGCAAGATTTGAATTGCGCGCCATGTTTGACAGTCATAATGTCATATGATTATGACGTGACAGATCGAAAGTTGACACATAGCAGTTAGTGAACATGGAGCATTACACGGTAGAACAAGGCCTCCTGACTGTCAAAAATTGTTACCAAATGGTAAAAGTTTAATTGCCACTATTTGTAAAGTGCGTATATGCGGTTTGAAAAATGTTCCTAATTCATTACTATTAAAAGAATAATAAAAACAGTACTCGGACACAAGAATTGGACATTTCAACAGGCAGATAATATAATCTATATCTATATAATAAATTAATAATAATCCTATGTCATCTAGTTGGTGACCCGAACGGAAAGTTGTGTTCTGTTTACTCTCGTCTGTTGAAGTAATATATTTGGAGGAAACACATCAGCTGGAATCTTTTTCCACAACTGACCAGTTCTGTGAAAGAACATATAGTGCAGATTGCGTAGCCGTAGTGCCGTGTGCGAATCTGGCCGCAGCTGACATCTTTTACGTCGATTCAGTTGTTCAGAATATGAAACCGCAGGGTATCGAAACTACTGCATGCAAAGTAATTCAGCAATTTTTACGCATTTAGGAATCTTACGAATACGGAAAGATAAAAATATAAATACGCTTCAAATACTCCATCTGAAACAGTAACTTGCATTCCAATAGGGTTGTACAACTTGCCGGATTTCGAATCATTCATCTGCTCGGCCGAGAATATTGGCCATATATTAAGGTTCTTGGCCCCTCTTAATTACGTCCAAAGAAACTGGTTAAATTCTTATCAACAAGCAGATTCGACCACAAGCTCGATCGAGCGTAAACCTCGTTAGAATTCTTTCTTACCTTTTCCGCAGGTCTTCTTTTTCATTTCACAGATATTTGGATAAATTACGCCATCGGAACCGCAGACTGGATCGCCGTAACCATGCTGTGTACATATTCGTGGACATGAAGAACTCCTCGCAGTTAATAGAGCTGTGAAAGAAATCAGGTGTTATAAATTGTTACCCTTGCAATTAAAATAACAAATGTTGATATTAAATAACAAGGGCTATTTCCACAATTCATCAGTGTACGACAATTTATTCGGTTTCTTCAAAAATACATTTTGAACTGATTATGAAAATTACACCTCCATTTCTATGTAGTTAAAAATTCAAAAAAAAGGAAGTATCGGGTGTTTTTGTAGAGTGATAGAACTTAAGATTGAAATAAAATACAATTTTATTTGAAAGCCAAATTTATTTTTATTTTGAAGATAATTTTATGACATTTTAATATAATAATTTCCGGCATATGTCCACCACGACTAGCTCTGAGGAACCGTATTCGACCTGACCAATTTTGGACCACTTTTTCGAGTAATTCAGGGCTTTTTCCAAAGCGTCTATTATTTCTGATTTATTAGCTTAAACAGCATGAAGGTGTAGCACCATCTTGTTGGAACCAAAACACTTGTGGGTCGATACCATTCAAGTTTTGAAACAAATAATCATTGATCATCGATCTGTAACGAGCACCATTTACTGTAATAGATTCAAAGAAATATGGACCGATGAAGCCTCCAGCGTGTAAAGCAAATCATACAGTGCATTTTTCAGGATGCAATGAAACCTGCAGAAGTTCTTGAGGATTGTTTTCACTCCATATATGGCAATTTTGCTTATTTGCATAGCCGTTCAATCGAAATGAGCTTCATCACTAAACACGATTTTACGATAAAAATGTGGATCAACTTCAATCTATTCTAGGGCCCAATCAGCAAACAAACGACACTTATTATGGTCAAGTGGCTTTAGTTCTTGAACCAGTTGGATCTCGTATGGGTGTAGACCAAGATCTTTATGCAAAATTTTCCATATGGTGGATGCACAGAGTCCAACATGTTATGAACGTCGACAAATAGGCAAATCTGGATCATCATTACCACTAAGACTTACAGCAGCGATATTTTCTTCTGTACGTACAGTTCTTTGTCTTGTTGTTGTTGTTTCATTGAGTAGAAAAAATGTTGTCCGAAATCTATCGATAGTTTAACCAATAAGCTGCTCTGATGGACGATTATGTAAACCATAAACTTCGCGAAGTGCTCTATAATTTTGGCGAATAAAACACTGATTTTGAAAATAAATTTCAACAATTTGTAAACGTTATTGCGGCGTGAGTCTTTCCATGAAAATTTGTCAATGCTCACTAGACAGAAATTTCAAAACATCATGGCTTCTAACTTCTCAAATCACAGTTATCCCTATCGAAATTTCTATCACTCTAAAAAAACATTCGATACAAATAATCAACAATTTTCGGAAATAAGTATGGGAAAAATTTATGCAAATGGGATATAATTAACCATTAAATATGTTGGGGCCAATTATCGGAAATACTTCACTAAGGAAAGTTATTCAACAATGGAGATCTTGCGCCATCTGTTTGGTCGTTGAGAATAATCTAAAGGTTCTTGTACCTACTAATTTTACTTCTCTAAAAGCAGGAGTCTGGTATATTTACTTTCAGAGCTATCGTTGAAATCATGTCCAAATTCTTTCATGTAACTGGCAAATGTTGAATGCAAGATGTCTGACTTATAACTCCGCTGGACTTCGTTAAATTCTTTTCTTTAAGGATCTACCTATTTGACCAATATATACCACAGGTCAGTCACTTCAAGTTAATTTGACTTCAGATTTATTACCTTTATTTGTTAGATTTTTGTCTTAACTGTTCTGAAAGCTATATTTGAGTCAAATTTTATTTTGAAATATAGTCCGTCTAGGAAGTATCCGGATAAAACAATTTATTATTAATTCTTGAATTCGAAATTCTACAAAATATTTATCTGATTCACTTATGCAACCCCTATTCAACTGCAAACATTTGACTAAACGTCGGGTTACACCCGAAACAATCAGGTGTTTTTTTTTAGAGTGATAGAACTTTCGATAGAGATAACTGTGATTTGACAGACGGTAGAAGCCTTGTTATTTTGACATTTCTGTTCAGTAAGCATTGACAAATTATCACGAAAAGACTCACGTCGTTACAACGTTTACGAATTGTTGAAATTTTTTTTCAAAATTTTTGGTTTACCTAATCGTCCATCAGAGCAGCTGATAGATTTTGGACAATATTTTCTCTACTCGATGCAACAAAAACAACAAGACAACAAACTGTACGAAAATATCGCTGCTATAAGTTATAGTGTTAATGATGATCCAGATTTTTCTATTCGTCGACGTTCACAACAAGTTGGACTCTGTGCATCCACCACATGGAAAATTTTGCATAAAGATCTTGGTCTATACCCATACAAGATCTAACTGGTTCAAGAACTGAAGCCACTTGACCATAAAAAGCGTCGTTTGTTTGCTGATTGGGCCCTAGAGCAGCTTGAAGTTTAGTGATGAAGCTCACTTCTGGTTGAACGGCTATGTAAACAAGTAAAATTGCCGTATATGGAGAGCAAGCAATCCTCAAGAAGTTCTGCAGGTTCCATTGCATCCTGAAAAATGCACTGTATGGTGTGCTTTACACGCTGAACACATCATAAGTCCATATTTCTTTAAAAACGGTGCTGGAGCTAATGTTTCAGTGAATGATGCTCGTTACAGATCGATGATCAATGATTATTTGTTTCAAAATTTAAATGGTATCGACCCAGAAGTATTTTGGTTTCTACAAGATGGTGTTACACCTCACGCTGCTACCGTAACAATTGATTTATTGAAAGAAAGATTTGGCGAAAATATTATTTCGAGAAAGGGTCCAATTAATTGGCCTCCAAGATGATGCAACATAACTCCACTGGATTATTTCCTTGAGGTTATGTCAAGTTATTGATTTATGCTGATAAACCAGAAACAATAGACGTTTTGGAAGCCAACATAACTCCTTTTATTGATGAAATAAGGCCTGAATTACTCGAAAAAGTGGTCCAAAATTGGTCAGGTCGAATGCGGCTCCTCAGAGCTAGTCGTGGTGGACATATGCCGGAAATGATTTTTGAAACATAAATGTCATAAAATTAACTCTCAAATAAAAAAGAATTGGCTTCAATCTCAATTTAAGTGTGTTTTATTTCAATTTAAAGTTCTATCACTCTAACAAAACACCAGATATGTAGAGACTATTTAGTAAATCGGGTAAAATTCACCCGATAGATCGCCTCTTTAATTTTCGGTGATAGTAGTCCAGAACTTATTTCGTGGCGCTGCTCGTTCAATCTTCATTAGTCACCATATATTTTTGATGGGACTAAGATCTGGTAAAACTGCTGGACATGAAATGATTGTCACTTGGTGTTCTTGCATTCAAGCTAGTATAGGCCGAAGTATGGCATATTGCATTATCCTGCTGAAAACGTCAACCCTCTCGATATAAAGGATGCGCTGTTTCAAGGAGAAAATCGTTTAGAATGCCACAATACTTTTCACTATTAATGGTGCCATCAACTATACAGAAAGGCGTAGCTCCCCACACCATTATTTTCGTGGGAAACTCAGAAATTTGCACGATAACAGGTTGTTTTGATAGGACTTTTAAGCGATTTCAACCATGTTGGAAACAACTTTCATCAGATATAAAGACATAGTAAAAATTATCTTCTTGAAACCGTTGACAAAATGGTATCCTCGTTTCTTTTATAAAGGTGTTATTATAGGGATTTTTTTAAGTTTCCTTGATATGTAGCCTTGTCTTTTCACTGACATACGGACGATTTCTGGAGATACTTTCATATTTCATTAATTTTCACATCTTTCCAAACCCCAGGACCGGATTGTGCCATCCTAAGGGCAATAAAGCGTTTAAATTGTCTTCTTTAATCTTACGCGGTCTTCCTGAAATTGGCCTATGCTTCATATCCATGCCATTTTTATCCTCTTTACTGTCTCATATACAGCACTTTTTCCAAGTTCATTCAATTGCACTAATGTTTTAAAGTTTCGAAAACCTTTTCTTCACAAATATTCTACCTGTTTTCTTTTTTTTTTAGTTGCGACATTATTTCATAAATTGTATACCTGCTAACAATCCACAATATTTGACAAATTGTGCTGTCATCCAACTTTGGCTGTAGCCGACTATCTGCGCAACCTATTTTATACAAAATTTGAATATCAAAACAGATTCAATCTGTTAGCCTTCTACAATTTTAATTTCAAAATTTCTGTTTTGATATTCAAATTTTGTAATAATCCTTCTATCAAGTGAAAAACCGGTCCTTCTTATTTTATTTTATGTATAATATATAATTATATTAGGTATTTTAAATAAAGAAATTCATTATACAGCGTTGAATGGTTTTAACTAAGACCAAGTGCCTTATAAGCTTTGTATGATTTTTTGTGAACATGGAACATAGAGTACCTTGGATATAAATGTACCTATGTACATGTTTTTAAGATCATATTTTTGAAGTCTGCACTCGGTAAGTCTATACATTGTTTAATTGATTTTATTATTTTTTATATGTAAAGGTGAACTGATCTTATCGTAATTTTAATTATTTCTTGAGGATGTGCTACATTTTTTGAAGTAATATATTTAAATATATTGAATATTTCAAATAAATTAGTTTTTGAGAAGTTCTTGAAATTATGTTTTATATTTTTGAGAAAGAGTTATTTTTCATCAATATAGGATCAGAAAACAATACATTTTGTAACAAACAGGGCTTCGTACGTTTGTCTGAAGAGTTCAGTACGCATGTCTGGAACGAAACAAAAAATGTTTGCTTATTTATATTTTAATTTCAATTGACAATTTATATTCGTTGGTTTTTCTTAATTCCATTTGATATTGTATGATGAATTTTGATATACGTCTATTAAATATGAGCAGTCCTTATAAAGACAATAATTTAATTCTTAAAGTTTCTTCAAAAAAATTTTTTGAAATTAAAATTGTAGAAGGCTAACAGATTGAATCTGTTTTGATATTCAAATTTTGTAATAATCCTTCTATCAAGTAAAAACCCGTTCCTTCTTATTCTATTTTATACACCTTTTGTCTTAGAATGTTATAAAAAAGAACTATATTAAAATTATGAAAAATAATAAATTCCGAATACTTTCTGGACAGACTATATTTCTCTTAACGGAAAATTTGAAATATGACGAAATACATACCAATATTTAAAATATTCTCAAATCAAATCAGTCAGGATAGTTAATTATTGACATGAAAATTAGGGACTTCAATCATAAACCATCCGCTCGTTCGCAAACTGATAAATCATTCATAGATTCCCACATCGATTTATTATACAATTTTTTTTTGTATATTCTCCCTATTAATAGTTGTATCTTTATTCATGAGCGAAAACAAAACAAACATTCCAGTAGGAGGCGGTTCTGAATCTGCGGCAATAAATCTTTCTTCTCGATTTACTAACAACTAAGACATAATTGCTACATTATAACACAGTAGAACGAGTCAGAACGACTTGATTGAATTAAATGAGCCTCTATTAAGGCATGGATGCCGATGCAGATAGTGACACTTCGTCATTATGATTGTAATTATCAAGATTCGAATCGTGCCGTACAAGAATGAAGCAGTTAATATCCCTCGCGGGGAATTTGAAAGTCCGCATCGCGAGCCTTCCTGAATCTGTGCCAGTTCAGAAAAAATATGTAGATTTCGATCTTGGTGCGAAATCTTGATTGGGAGACTATCATTAAGCGATTTTTTTCGGTTTAAGTAGCGGATGAAAGGATATGTGGTTTGTTTAGATGGATAGATGTATAATTTTTGAAGAAATTGAACGGATGTATATTTTCAGACAGACCAGCACACAACTGTAAGAAACGTATAATTAATTTTGAATTTGAGTTCAACTGACGTTAACAGAAATTGGATAAAACGAGGAGAGAGAGATATATGAAGAGTTTTATTGTTGTGTCTACAAATAAAACATTGTTTTCACACGCAATAAAAGGTATTTTAAAAATTTAACAAATAAATAAATACTGAATTTTTTGAGCCGTTACTATTTGGAACTTGATCATAATTACAACAAATTGTAGAAGTTACTATGTTTTACTACCAAAAAATATATATTACACATTTTCTTATGACTCGAGTTTCGGGAAATGAACTATCCCATCATCAGACAACTGAAGACCTAACAGTGGTACAGTGGTATTTAAACAAAAGTGATAAATATTTTGAATATTTCAATAGATTCTAGGTAACACCTAATAGTGGTACAGAGGTTTACAATCGGAACGTGATAAAAAACCGGGTTAAAAATGAGGGGCCTTCTAACAGATATTGGAATGTCGGCAATCGACAAAGAAGGTTATTAAACAGATGGTACCCATTTAAATATCTCGAATAATTTTTGGGGTTACATAGCTCCGTACGGTCATTCATTATTTTTACATGATTTTGTTGTATATCTCAAATATTTGGATTTATAAAGCTCCATACAGTCATTCATTATTTTTTACATTATTTTTATTGTAAACGAATTTGAAAATTTCACTAATCAAGTTTCTTTTCTTTTGAATCTACCTGTAAAATTTTCTTAAGATTTTCTTTTGTCGAAAGGAATTACTGTTTCCTAAAGAATGAGTGACAAAAGTTGAATTTTTGTTTACTTTTCATTAAATTCATTTTATGTTCGTTGAAAAAAATTTTTAAACAGATGTTACTTTTTAAAAATCTCAAATATTTTCGATTTACATAGCTCCGTACAGTTTTCATTATTTTTACATTATTGTTATACAATGTTATACAATAACAATAATGTAAAAATAATGAATGACTCTACGGAGCTATGTAAATCGAAAATATTTGAGATATTTAAAAAGTACCATCTGTTTAAAAACCTTTTTCAATGAACATAAAATGAATTTAATGAAAAGTGAACAAAAATTCAACCTTTGCCACTCATTCTTTAGGAAACAGTAATTCCTTTCGACAAAAGAAAATCTTAAGAAAATTTTACATGTAGATTCAAAAGAAAAGAAACTTGATTATTGAAATTGTCAAATTAGTTCACAATAAAAATTATTTAAAAAATAATGAATGACTGTATGGACCTTTGTAAATCCAAATATTTAAGATATACAACAAAATAATGTAAAAATAATGAATGACTGTACGGAGCTATTAACCACAAAATTTATTTGAGATATTTAAATGGGTACCATCTGTTTAACAACCTACTTTGTCGATTGCCGACATTCCGATATCTGTTATAAGGCCCCTCTTTTTTTGACCCGGTTTTTTATCACGTTCCGATTGTAAACCTCTGTACCACTCTGTAGGTGTTACCGAGAATCTGTTGAAATATTCAAAATATTTATCAATTTTGTTTAAATACCACTGTACCACTGTTAGGTCTTCAGTTGTCTGATGATGGGATAGTTCATTTCCCGAAACTAGAGTCACAAGAAAATGTGTAATATATATTTTTTGATAGTAAAACATAGTAATTTCTACAATTTGTTTTAAATAAATAAATGATTGAAAGAACAGCTCCAGAACAAGTTCACATCAAATCAGTTTCATCCCGTGTCAAATTAAAAAATTCGTCAATTGAGATGGCCTTAATATCCTAGTTGAGTTTGGTAATGATCTGAATCGGTTCATTGGTTTGCAAGCTATTCATATTAGAAATTTCCTTTCATTTTCCTCATTAATTTCAGAACTACAAACTTATCTCCACAAAAACAACAATGTATTTTACAGGAAAACTTCAGAACATACTTCCGATATAAGTCAGAAACTTACCCAGATCTAAAACCTTGCTGAAGAGCCATTTATTCCTTGAAACCCGAAATCTTATACTATAGTCCATCTATAAAGTATCCGGAATTGATTATTTTTCATAATTTTAATATACTCCTTTTTTAAGAACAAATTGTAGAAATTACTATGTTTTACTACCAATAAAAATATATATTACACATTTTCTTGTGACTCGAGTTTCGGGAAATGAACTATCCCATCATCAGACAACTGAAGACCTAACAGTGGTACAGTGGTATTTAAACAAAAGTGATAAATATTTTGAATATTTCAATAGATTCTAGATAACACCTAATAGTGGTACAGAGGTTTACAAGCGGAACGTGTTTTAATTATTATCAACTACCAAATAGTAACCAGTGAAATAATTCAGTATACTTCTTTTTTGTAACATTCTAAGACGAAAGTTATGTATAAAATAAGTTGTGCAGATAGTCGGCTATTGCCAAAGTTGCATGGCAACACTATTTGTCAAATATTGATGATTGTCAACAGGTATAAATTTTATGAAATAATGTCACAACTAGAAATGAGAAAACAGGAAGAATATTTGTATATAAAAGATTTTCGAAACGTTCAAAATTACTGCATTTGACTGTACTGGGAAAAAATGCTGTATATAAGACAATAAAGAGAATAAAAATGGCATGGATATGGGACATAGACCAGTTGCAGGAGGACCGTGTAAGATTGAAGGAAACAATTTGAACGCTTTATTGGCCTTAGGACGACACAATCCGAGCACATTGGTTAACAGATTTGGAAATCAACGAAATATAAAAGTATGTCCAGAAACCGTCCGTGTGTTACTGAAAATACAAGGCATATCAAGGAAACCAATAAAAATCCATATAATGATACATTTTGAAAAGGAACTAAGGATAGAATTTTGTCAACGTTTTCAAGAAGATAATTTTGATAATGTCCTCATATCTGATGACAGTTGTTTCAAACATGGTGGAAATCACTTAAAAAATCTTTCAAATCAACCTGTTACAGTTCAAACTTCCAAATTTCCTACCAAAATAATGGTTTGGGGAGCAATATTTCAGCGTGGTGTTACGTCTCTCTGTATAGTTGATGGTACCATTAATAGTTGAGAGTATTGTGGCATTCTAAGCGATTTTCCCCTTGAAACGGCGCATGATTTGTATCTAGAGGGATGGTGTTTTCAGCAGGATAATGCAAGATGACATACTTCGGCCTATATTGAAGCTTGGATGCAAAAACACCAAGTGACAACCATTTCATGGCCGGTACCTTCACCAGATCTTAGTCCCACTATAAACATATGGGGACTAATGAAGATGGAAGTTGAACGAGCAGCGCCACGAAATAAAAATGATTTAATTCATCCAGTCTTACAGTCCTGAACTACCATCACCGAAATTATGGAGGTGATCTACTTTCGGGTGTACCTGGACGTTTAGTCAAGTGTTTACAGTTAAATGGAGGTTGTATAAGTAAATAAGATGAAAAATTTGTAATCATTTTCTAATTCAAGAATTAAAAATATATCTCAAATATTGACAATTGAGCATTGTTTTTCTGGATACTTTCTAGAGAGACTATATATTAGAATTGAAAAATCTCTGTGCTTCTTTGTGATTGAGGACTGTTAACTTTGTAATTAATTGTTGGCTCGTTTTTTCTCTATTGTCTATTTCGATAATTATTTGGAAAATATATCAAATATTTTATTATTTATATTATTTATGAGGTATTATTTCAATGCTGATGGAAAGATTTCATATGGTGAAATGTGATTGTTGACTATCAATTCTGGTTTTGATGGATCTTTTTCATTTCTAAGCATGCCAATAAATTTATTTCAAGCTTTTCGTGACATTGACATATTGAAAACACCGTCATTTCACGCCATTATATATATTAATAATAATAATAACTAACACATAGACGATACTGCATACTAGTGAAAACACATCTTTATTCAACTATTTGACTTCGGAATAATAATAATTTTCTGCTCAGGTACATCACCATTCTATTTTATATATTTATTATTGCAATATGTTCTTGCAGACTTGTCAGCTGACTGGAAAGTTTTAATTTTTATGCTAATGCAATTGAGAATGTCCTCAACCAAGGACGAAACGTCTTTTTGATATAAATACTACTTTTCTGTTTTGTTTGTGGAATCCAATATCCTAAGAAACTCCAACATTATTATCTATAATAAGATTCAAGAAAATTTATTATATATATATATATATATATATATATATATATATATGTTCTTCCAATCTCGTTTCAAAGGAACAAACATGTGGGAACTTTGAATGGTATACCTTTTCGTAATAGCTGGGGGGTCTCTGAAATTTACTGAAACTGAAACACCTTCCAGAACTTCACCGTGAATTAATATCCGTCAAATTTCACTCAAATTCCCACTAATATTTTACATGAATGGAATATTTTCGCTAACTCTCCCGATAAATCTTGCACGCTGAATTCGCATAGAATCGAAGATGCATAAACAATATTCTATTCTTGGCGGTCACCACCCTGAGTTATTCCCGATATGTTTATGAATATCGAACACAATGACTCCTCTACAGGTAACGGAACCCATTGTTCGGATTGTCGTGAATCCGGCGTGTTTTTACTGCCGTTTCGATCTCTGCAGCATTGTGTTTACAAGACGTAAAAAAATCGACAGCAAGATTTAATATTCGAGGCGTACCTCCCATTATATCATAATTTTATGGTAGAATGTGGGGACCGTTAGTCCTGAAGGTCAATATCATTCGAGATTTCACCGATTCATTCACTGATTTTCATAATTATGTCATCAGTAATGCAATATAGAATTATTTTGCATACCAATGATCTCTTCCGTGAACTCTGAAAGTTCAGGTCTTTAATGAATGACCTCGACTTTATCAGAATGGACCGTTTCTTCGGTAACTGGAATTTCTCGAGTTCTTTCCGGAATTTACCTTCGAAATGATAATGGTTTCTCTTCAACTCAAAAATTACAAAGTTAGCAAATTATTATCCTGGCAGTTGGAAAAATATGAAATTCCGAAATGTTTGTTATCTGTTTTATTTATTTATTTTTTCTATCGCTATGACTTCAAACGCCAAGTACTCCTTTTTGCATTCATGCCTCTTCAAGAAATCCTGAGGTAGCTGAAAAAATTGTCTGACCTTCAGTAGTACTAGAAAAGAGTATTGTGAAGAAACTCAAAAGAAAGCCAGGTAACTTATTAGGAGTACAAATAAGTTTCCGCCATTTTTAACACAAATTAAATATTTATTATAGAAGAACGGTGATATAAATTCATATAAAATATTGCCCATCACTTGCAACCACTTTTTCCCATCTCTCAAGCAGCATTCGAATCCCACGTCTGAAGAACTCCTTGTCTTTTGAGGCTATCCATGAATCAACCCAATTTTTGGTAAGATGTGAACCGCTGCTCCGTCAGAGCATGTGCCATGGACCGGAACAGGTGATAATCGGACGGTGCAATGTCTGGTGAATACGGCGGGTGGGGTAACACTTCCCAATCAAGTGTTTCCAAGTACTTTTTCACGGGAGCCGCAACATGTGGACTCTCGGCTTTAATTCGTACGGAACCCAATTTCCTTGTTTATGAATCATTCCTAATGATTTTAAACGATGTGAGACTGCTTGCTGAGTGACTTCTAATGTTAGAGCAAGTTCTTTTTGTGTTTGAGATGAATCTTTCTCCAATAATTCCTCCAATTCTGCATCCTCGTAAATTTTTGGCCTTCCACTGTGATCTTTGTTTTCTACGTCGAAATCACCGTTTCTAAACTTTTGAAACCACTCTCGACACGTTCTCTCACTCAAAGCACCCTGACCATATGCTTCTACGAGCAATTGATGCGCCTCAGCAGCAGATTTCTTTAAAATAAAGAAGTAAACTAATATTTCCCGGAAATGACGCTTACTTGGCTCAAATTTTGACATTTTCAATTTATAAAAATTATATTTTACCAATATAAAATCAATGATATTAATAGGTTATGTTGTTCTTGAATGTCCAAACTATTTTTTAAGCCGGTTATCATCTGCGAAAGCTAACCGAAACTCCGTGCAGCGCCATCTACAATAAAACGGCGGAAACTTATTTGTACTCCTAATACATTAATGAGTTAAAACCAAAAAGTACTGAGTAGGATCCATTTGATTTATGTCCAGTGTTTAACCCTTAGCTAATTAAGCCTACTACATAATTGCGAGTAGCAGCTTGATTAGCAAAAACTCGAAACTAATAGATGAGGAATTTACTGACACAAATAGCAATAACCATAGAGCCCATACTCGATACTCAATACGAAGTGTTTTTTCAGTTATGAATTTATGAATCTTACTTGTTGAAGATTAGATTGATTATTTGAAAATTATCTTCAACCTCATAATATAACAGTAGTAGATAAATTGCATGTCATTAAAAATTTTTTTTCTTAGCCAGAAAAAATTTATAAATAAGCTTATTCTGTGGCGTTTCGCAAAAAAATCATGATGTCACGATTATTTCTGCTTATCACTTCAGAGTCAATATCGATTTTATACCGGTAATATCTAAGTTTGTTTCCTCTGAATGAGCTCTCTATCTATGAAATCTAGATGTAGATATCTGGAACGTGCTTATTGGTTACTATTTTTCCTTTCGAAATCCGACTGGTAAGTATGAGAATTGAATATTCAGGTTTCTTCGTGACACAGTTTTCTGAAAAGTTCCAAAATAACAAAGCACTAGTACAATAGTCCAAGATTTCATTCAGTTCGTCTTATTTTGCAAGTTTTCGAATTTTCTGTCATTATTGTGGTTATGAAATATATTTTTGTCATTTCATGGAAGTGGAAGTTTTTTTGTCTTAATAACAGGTTGGAAAAAATCCATTTTTTGCGTGCACTCCAAAACTTTAATTAATATATTCAGGATTGTCAGATTTTCCCCGTTGTGTTCTCTAATTTGTTGCCATTTTCAAGGTAGTTTTATAATACCTCTCCTATAGAAGTCTTGGTCCTTATTGGTGTAAAATGGGTGGTATATAAGAATGTCAAATGCAAGAGATCACGGAGCAAAAAAGATGAAACGGCTCAAGGCATTTCGAAAGCCACTATCCAAAGAAAAAAGGTGATGCTGTCTGTATTGGTGGGATTTCGTAGGAAACGTTTTTTTTTTGGGGTTTACCGAATAACACAACAATGAATTTTGTCATCACCTGAACAAAATGAATGATGCAGGCCATAATTAATCAACGTAAAAGTAGTAGTATTCCACCAAGATAATGCGAGACCTCATACAAGTTAGGTCACTCGCTACAAGCTTTTACAGCTTGAATGGGATACACTGCCACGCTCACCATATTTTCCAGATCTGGCGCTTTCAGATTATTATCTGTTCACGTCATTGCAAATGAGCAGTTCAAAAATCACATGGATCAGTTTTTGCCAACAAAGACCAAATATTTCTTGAGTGTTGAATCATGCTTCTACCAGAAAGATGGCAAAAGGTGTTGACCAGAATGGGCAATATATAATTTAATGAAAATTGTGTTCTATTTCTCCAAAAAAAAAGATTATTACTTTCCGAACAACCCAATACATGTAGAGTATAATTATGGTTGAGATCACACTATGATTGAGTTAGAAGAGAATTTGTTAGAAGAGATTTAAAAGCAATATACTTGAATGGAAGGGGAACAAAAGGCAAGTTAATCAGTTATGATTTATTGATCTTAAAACAACAAAATTTGAAACGAATTCAGAGACAGGAATGACTGAATCGAGTTCAATTGAGCGTCAATTCATGTTTAAAATGCTTCCATTTCGTCTCAGAACAACATCAACCAAATCAGAATCAGCGAAAGAAGGTCCGATCCATCTAGATTCAAAATTCAACCATTTTATGATGAATCCGAACCAAAATAATATGAAATTATTATAATACTTGTCTAAAAATATTTACTGTTCATTTTGTGATACTGAATACATATCGGGTGTTTTTTTTAGAGTGATGGCAATTTCGATAGGGATAATTGTGATTTGACAGAAGGTAGAAGCATTGTTGTTTTGGCATTTCTGTTCAGTAAGCATTGAAACTTATCATGGAAAGACTCACGCCGCAAAAACGTTCACAAATTGTTGAGATTTATTTTCAAAATCTGTGTTCCATACGCCAAACTTATAGAGCACTTCGTGAAAATTATGGTTTACATAATCGTTCATCAGAGCAGCTTATTCGTCGAACTATCGATAGATTTCGGACAATATTTTCTCTACTCGATGGAACAACAACAATTAGATAAAGAACTGTACGCACGGAAGAAAACATCGCTGCTGTAAGTCAAAGTGTTAATGATAATAGAGATTTATCTCTTCGTCGACGTTCACAGCAAGTTGGACTTTATGTATCCATCGCATGGAAAATTTTGCGTGAAGATCTTGGTCTACACCCAAACAAGATCCAACTGGTCCGAGAACTAAAGCCACTTGACCATAATAAGCGTCGTTTGTTTGCTGATTGGGCCCTAGAACAGCTTGAAGTTGATCCACTTTTTTATCGTAAGATTATTTTTGGTGACGAAGCTCGTTTCTGGTTGAACGGCTATGTAAACAAGCGAAATTTCCGTATATGGAGTGAAAACAATCCTCAAGAAGTTTCATTGCATCCTGAAAAATGCACTCTATGGTGTGCTTCACACGCTGGAGGCATCATCCGTCCATATCTCTTTAAAAACGATGCTGGAGCTGATGTAACAGTGAATGGTGCTCTTTACAGATCGATGATCAATGATTGTTCGTTTCAAAATTTGAATGATATCGACCCAGAAGTGTTTTGGTTCCAACAAGATATTACTAAACCTCATTCTGTTACCGTTACAATTGATTTATTGAAATAAAGATTTGGCGATAAAATTATTTCGAGAAATGGTCCAATTAATTAGCCTCCAAGATCATGCGACATAACTCCACTGGTTAACTTTCTTTGGGTTATGTCAAGTCATTGGTTTATGCTGATAAACCAGAAACAATGGACGCTCTGGAAGCCAAGATAACTCGTGTTATTGATCAAATAAAGACTGAAAAAGTGGTCCAAAATTGGTTTGGTCGAATGCGGTTCCTCAGAGCTAGTCGTGGTGGACATATGGTTGAAATTATTTTCAAAACATAAATGTCTTAAAATAATCTTTCAGATAAAAAAAATGGCTTCAATTTTAATTCAAATGTGTTTGTTTTTCAATTTTAAGTTCTATCACTCTGTAAAAAACACCCGATATATGTACACAACAACTCATCCAAAAACCCAGAATTGATGAAATAATAAATTCAAAATATAAGCTGTTCTTCAAGATTCTCCTCAGTCCTCGGATATCAACAATTGAACACAATAACAAGATTAGAAAAAACTCAGGAAGTACTGAATGAAAACCGAAGCACAGGTAGCTATGAACACGTGTTTCACCTGATAGCAACTTTGAAATGATAACATAGAATTTGATTTCAAGGTAGCAATTAGATGTGTCGCAAGTCATAGAAATATCTGAATTCTTCCTCTAATAGTCTCAACGTAAATTAGAAATCTTTTTATATGATCTTAAAAAGATCTCAATAATATCAAAAAATTGATTAAAATGATCCAGAAAGCGGCTACACGCTCATTTGAATAATAATATAAATTACTCATTACGAAACTATTTGGTAAAAGTTGTGATTTAAAATTAAGGATCTGAATTCTGAAAAAATTTCGATAGATATATAGAAAAATATATATTAGATAAATACTCATCTAGAAATGTATTTATTTTTCATTTTAAGACATTGTGTAGATACATATATATATATATATATATATATATATATACGAACATTTTTTAGTCGTGCAGAGAACTAAAAAAATCTTGGTTAACTGTTATTATATGTAGAAAACTACTGCACTTTCTTATCGTGTGTTTGTCGAAGCTTACGGTGAACTCTTGATGAAACACAGTGTCTGCAGAAGTTCAGAATATTCCTATATGCTATATGCTAAGAAGAAATAAATAATGAAAACCTTTTCAAATTTTATGACAAGTATTTTTGAAATACTCTTCTTCTTCTTTTCTTTTGCTCTTTTATAGGTAAACTGACCCACATATGTGTCTATAAAAAGAATCAATATTTCTCAAATATTTTCATAAAAGTTTTTCAGATTGAATTTGTAGAGATTTCGGATAATTTATCCGCACTGCAATTTTGATAAAATATGAAGCTTTTTCAAGATATACCATTAACGTTCACGTCTTGGAATATTTTATAAAATCTAATGAAATGTACTTAAACTTCAGTCATTCTTCGGAATGAGTGAAAACTTATATTAAAATGAATCAAAATTTTAGAGGTTTCACTACGCAAGAGTAGCTTTTAAATTATTTCAGGATATAATTATCAACTGCCCTGACATGTATTAGGAAATCGACTAAAGTAGTACCTATATTCAGTCACTCTCAACGTCTCTTCGGGACAAGAACAAAATTGGCGTGTTAAGATTTAAATTAAGGTGCCACTAAATCAAATAACCCTTCAAAAATTAATCACGAACCTCTTCAGGGAATAAATTACAGTATAAAACTCTGAGATAATTTCAACACCTCCATTCCGCTCGAACCGGTCCGAGGAACACCTGTACCAGAAGAAACAAGCAGTCGATGAAAAAATTGCGAAACTTAATAAAAACTGGTGCGCAACACTAGGAAATGCAGCACGGCAAGACATTTCTATTGTATCTTTAAACGCAGGAATAAATCTCGTTACTATCTTATCGTGATTTATTGTCTTCGGCGAATGTTGAATAGTGAACCACAACATCCAAGAGACTGCACGCCATTTATCTCATTGTCTTCGACAAGGAGCAGTTATATAAAATGTTGTCGGAACTACAATCATTCCGATGTCTGCAAACAATTTACGGTACTTCTGTAGTTAAATGAAGAATGAATTTTCTTCTCTAGCGGCTGCTATCGATCATTCGCCGGTCTTCAATACAGGCGGTTCTGTTTTGCAGGAGTACGTTGCCATCAAAGAGCGGCTTGGTCGGCGAACGATTTATCTTAAATGGTTAACAAAGCGTCTCCACTTGATTTCCCATTGTGTGAATTTGTATCCTTATAAACTCTTAGGTAATGGTTTAATGCGACTGCCCTCTTGTTCGCGGTTGAAGATGCATCGGTTTTCTTGGAATCTCAAGTGTACTTAATCGATGGGATTTTACTTACAGTCCTTTGGAATTGTGAGTGAAGAAAATTCTGTTCTATTTCTTTGAAGCGTTACAAGGTATTGTACCTAGCAGGTAGTATGATGCCACCACGGATTAGCTATCTGAACTAAACCTCTTAATAATCCCTCATTATACGAAGAAATCTTGATGAGGCAGTAATCTCCCAAAAATAAATCAACCAAATGTCGCTTCCACATTATTCGCAGTAGAATTTTCACCTATTTTACTAAATTATTCCGAGTTAGGCTTATAACCGACAGTCTCCACAAAAACTCGGTTCTTTAATCATCCAAGTCACATCTCTAGCACAGAAACTCGTCTATCTCGCTATATCAAAAAGTTCACACGCATTCAAGGAAATAACTCTATTCGCACTCACTTGTAACTTCACAATTTCAATCTCATGAAATATTTTCGTTTTCTAGTGATAATGCAATACCGCAATAAAAGCCAATAAAAGTGAATGTATTATCTATAATATTTATATTTGTAATTAAAATAAGTATATTTGTGATGTTTGAACAATGAACAACGGTGGAAAAACCCAGTGATCTACTCCTCTACGGGCAAGATAGTGTTTTCACCACCACTGAAGATTAAAAGTGCCTTATTTTGGGTGAAACAACACAAAATTGTACACTGTACCACATAATATTTGTATTGTAAATAAATGAAATATAGTCTTTTATTACATCTCAACAATCCTCTTGAAATATGCTTAACCTAGAATTTGCATACTAATTGATTGCCGCTCAATAAATTACTAACGCAGAATTCAAAAAGGTATATCAAATAATTCAGCAATTGTGTCAAGTTATGTGAAATAATTGAAGAAATCATAACGAAAATGTTTGGTAAACTGTAGAACTATACAGATGATAAAAGGAATTATCTGCAGACTGGAAATTTATAGTAAACAGCCTCTAAGTATGAAATTATTGAATATGATTTTCATTGTCGAATGTGAGTTATTTATATTTTAAATCAAGCGTATATGTCTCAAACAAGGATTAAACAGAGAGGAGTTTTTGAACGGACTCTTTCGGAGTTATTATTTGGTAGTTTAACATAACTAAGTTTCAGTTAGAGACGCCCCTGTCTACCTTATAAAATATTTTCTTTATCCTGTGTGTCTGCAGATAGCGATATTCAAATCTGTCTATAAGAATTCTATACTTTTCAACTTCTTTCTGTCGACTTTTCATTCGAATTTTGGTAATCTATGTTTTGGATACTAAGCTTGACTACAACAATCTTAGAAACATTTCAGAGAACGTGTAAATGACCTGATTGAAATTCAATGTCCTGTTTACAAAATGGAATCAAAGAACATAAGATGTCTATTTTGAAAAACCAGAAATCAACCAGTTTTGCAGAACATTGAATAGAAAATAATCATTTTTTTTATACTTTACTTTTTTATACTTTACTATATAATGTTAATAAGATTAAATTGATGGACTATTTGAAGATTCATTCAATAAAAAAGACCATTGAGAAAAAGGAAAACTTAACAAATTTCTGAATACTATTCGACAACACCCGTATATTGGATGCTGTTATCATTCTTGTACTCCTTTGACGATGGTCAAAAGACCTAAACACGTGTCAAGATTCTGAATGAATTGTGAAACATAAAAACTGTGAGAATTAATTTAAATAAAATTGTCATGTTTCATCTAGAGCCAACCGCATACTCCATTCGAGTATTTATCAACAAAATAATTCCAAAATTCCTATTCTTAGAGATCTCTAGCCAATAAGAATCCTTAAATGTTCAAGCCACAACTGACAAGTATGATTTCCAAATTTCGTTATTTTCTCTGTTTTTGTTAGATGAGATGCATTCAGACACACTTAGCCCATAGTTTTCAAATACCATGAAACACAAGTGAAATTATTATTATTCTGACGGTAATCACCCTTGTCGTTTGTGACCCTTGCCCAAAATTATCGCGATTATTATCAACATTGTAATCCACATATTGTCTATTGCGAAAGTATTTGCAAGTTCATAACCATCATATACAGTAATGCAAGAATTATATTTGTTACTGTTTAAAGTGTTCGAATATTTTTCACCTTCCAAGATAAATCTCATTAGATGAACGAAGCTCATTCATCCTCGAGATAACTCCATTCCATACAAGTACTGTTTAAAGTTTAACACTATACAGGGTGACCCAGGGGTGCGTAAATGGTCCAGTACTTCATTTATTACATTCAAGCTATTGACTTGATTGTTTTTTCCAAACAATAGTTGGCACAATCCGCAAATCATGAAAATATTTTTATCCACATACAGGATGTCCGAAAATGAAATACATACATATGCTCGGTTTTTTTAAATGGCAACACCCTATTTTTCATACATCTTTGGATTTGCCACTTAATTGTCGACAAAACGCACGCAGGTTTCATTGACTTATCTGTAATAGTTTTTTACCTATGTCAATTTATGTTTCGAAATAGCGCCGTGCGTAGACCCACAGAAAAAGTCATTACTGCGTAACCGTTCAACATAATTCAATCATCTTTTTTCAGTTTTTGTGCATATTTTGAAATAGCCATAAATTTGATGTCGGTGTTCTATCGCCCACTACATTGTTTTTAAAATGACAAATAATTGTAAAATCGGAAACATCCATACAAAATAATTGAAAAAAAAATGTTTTCGAAAATGTAATAGCAGTCTTTGAAGAATAGTGGTAATAGAAACAGCAGAATATCAAGAAGCAAACAATTATGGTAACAAGAACATGAAGCGGTGAATAACAGAAAACTAAGTAAAACAAATGTTGAGGAAAGCCTCCTTATAAATGCTTAAACAGGTCACTAATCTTGTGAACATGTGTTGCATCTTGGGCGTCCACTTCAAGGTCTTTTGGTCACGTTTTCCATTTCTCAATTTTGATGGGTGATCCCCAAAATCACACTTTCACTAATCAGAACCTCTTCATGTTCTTGTTATTACAATTGTTCTCTTCTTGATATTCTTCTGTTTCTATTACCACTATATTCGAAACACTGCTATTGCAATTTCGAAAACACTCTTTCAATTATTTTGTATACATGTTTCCGATTTTACGACCAAGTTCTACTATATTCTACTGAAACAATCCACATTTCTTATTTTGGAATTTATTTCACGAATTTCACGAAGTAGACCCCACAAAACTTTTATCGACGAAATTTCATGCAATGGTCTAATAAAATACAGAGTGTTGCATTTGAAAAAATCGAGTAAATTCAATTTGTTATTTTGCATTTAAGAAACGATGTAGTATGCGATAGAAGACCGACATCAAAATTATGCCTATTTCAAAAGATGCACAGAAGTTTTAGGAATCGACCGGAAAAAAGATTATTGAATTATGTTGAACGGTTCCGAAGTTATGACTTTTTCTGTGAGTCTACGCACGACGCTATTTCGAAATATAAATCGACATAGGTCAAACACTAATGCAGATAAGTCAATGAAACCTGGGTGCGTTTTATCGACAATTAAGTAGCAAATCCAAAGATGTATGAAAAATAGGTGGTTGCCATTAAAAAAATTGTACTTATGTATGTATTTCATTTTCGGACATCCTGTATGTGGTTGAAAATATTTTCAGGATGTGCGGATTGTACCAACTATCGTTTGGAAAAACCAATCGAGTCGTTAGATTGACTAGAAACGAAGTTATAGACCATTTGCGCATCCTGTATATACTGGAATAATAACCGAAATACGGCGGTAAACAAACCGTGGTATGATATAATTACTATGCACTTTTCCCAATTAAAATAAAATATTAAAACTTCCCACAAATGCTGTTTAGTTATCAAAAAATCTGACATTTTGAACAGCGTAACAAAAATTTTTGTATAAAACTCAAAATAATTCAAACTGGAAGTTATTAGCAGATGTCCAGTTCATCTAAAACTGTGGCAATCAGCTGTGTCATCCAATTTTATGAGGACACTTGTGAAGTGTATTGAATAATATTTAAATAAGGTTATTCTGATTTTCACAAATTTTTATTGTTGTTTACAAAAATCGTTTCCCTATCACAGTAGCATCATCAGGCAAGTTTACATTTTAAATAACTAAGCTTGTTTCCGAAATCCGTTGCTATTTATATTACAGTAAGTACAATAAATTTTCATTGAGCACTAAAACACAAAAAAAGGGTCTCTGCAAATTCCAGCTCATCTGAATATATCTAACAGAGGTGAGTTATTTAAATCTTTTTGTTCGTTAAGTAATATTCTAATTTTATTATGTTTATTTATCTTTAGGCATTCTAACAGATTTGAGGCATAATTTTTTTTCTATATGTAGAATTTCAAAATTATGCTTGAAAGTATGTCCTGTTTATATCAAATGGTAGAATTACTTTTATTATTGAGGAAATTCTTCAACTGTTCACGAATTCTATGTCGGAAAGTTCTTCCAATCTGTCCTATGTAAACTTTAGGTTTCGTTGGGTGGTATACTTGGAAATAAATTTTGTACGTCAAATGAAATGAATTTAGCATTATGTGGTAAGTGGATATTCTTTATTTTATTTATTAGCTGTAGTGAATTTTTATCGAGTATTTAGCTTGGAATTTAGTTTCTTTGAAAATAATCTGAATAAGTTCTTTAGAAAGTTTCAATGAAGGTGCACTAACGAACGAAACAACCGGTCTAATAGGATAATCTTCCTTGTGTAATTTAATCAATACGGATTTTCACCAAGTAAGAACTACTTCAATTCTATACAGTAAAGTGTATTCATTTTATCGATGAATTTCATTTTTGGAACTTGGTTTATGGTATTTTGAGGAGTTCTATCGCCTGTTTAAATGAACTACGAAATTGAAATTGAAGCCATCTATTGCGGTGGTCAGCTAGTCGAAGTCTTGTCTCATATCTGATCGTTCCATAAATATCTAGATCAAAGATTCAGGATGTTTTATGTGTAAGAGGCTCACGCCGGCATCTAGCAACACATTCCGGAAATAATCCTCAGACAAACCATGCAGTCACGAAAGCCCGTGGGGTGAATGATGATGGCCGATAATTTCCTATAACTAACCGATTCTCTTCATTCGCGTTTCCTGAATTCCTTCTTTTCACGGCAATCGGAGATCAAATTCAAATTTACTGTTACAAAAACGATTGGTTTAATGCCTTGCGAATCAATTAATTTTCGGAAAAAGTTCTGTTCTCGACCGACCTATAAATAAAAAGTAGAGTGAGCACTATTGTTTGGTTTACCGTTCGATGGTGACCGAGGAATACCTCATTAGCGTCTTAATGGTAGCAGTTTGGAGAGAATATGCGGAACTCTGATTCGTTCTTTCGGATCAGTGGTTGGAATGTTAAAGGTTTGTATTCGGCCTCTTTGCTGTGGGAATAGCAATCGATAGTCTCAATGGACAAAGATTTGTGGCGTTTTCGATATTCAGGAATTCGAACAGATCTATAAGAAATGCCTAAACATTTGAAGGTCTTGGTCTAGAAACACAGTTACCCAAGTCATTATTTTTAGTTATAGCCGATCAAAAATGCAAATTTCAAATGGCCCACCCCATACTAGATAGTTTCAATCCGATTCTGAATAACTAAGGTTATAGTTTGTGGCGTTATCAATATTTAGGAATGCTTACTGTAAGGTTTCATTTAAATATGACCTTGTCTACATTATAAATTATTTTCTTTGTCCCGTACGTTAGAGCCAATGTCATTCAAATATATCTGTTTATAAGAATTTTACACATTTCAACTTGTGTATGTCGATTTGTTGTTCAAATTCTGTTAGTTTATTGCTTTGACTGCTTATCTTATCGAAAATCACATGTGAATAGAAACCTCTTAGAGAACGCGGGAATGACTTTTAGTATCGGGTGTTTTTTTTAGAGTGATAGAACTTTCGATATAAAATACTTTGATTTGACAGAAGGCATGTTGTTTTGATATTTCTGTCCAGTAAGCATTGACAAATTATCATTAAAAGACTCACGCCGCAACAACTTTTACAAATTGTTGAAATTTATTTTCAAAATAAGTGTTTTATTCGCCAAAATTATAGAGCACTTCGTGAAATGGTTCACATAATCGTCCATCAATGCGGCTTATTCGTCGAACTACCGATAGATTTCGGACAATACAATACGATGCTGGAGCTAAAGTTACAGTGAATGGTGCTCGTTACAGATCGATGGTCAATGATAATTTGTTTCAAAATTTGAATGGTATCGACCCAGATGTGTTTTGGTTCCAACAAGATGGTGCTACACCTCATGCTGCTACCGTAAAAATTGATTTATTGAAAGAAAGATTTGGCGATAACATTATTTCGAGAAATGGTTCAATTAATTGGCCTCCAAGATCATGCGACATAACTCCACTTGATTATTTTCTTTGGGGTTATGTCAAGTCATTGATTTATGCTGATAAACCATGTACGAAAGACGCTTTGGAATCAAACATAACTCCTGTTATTGATGAAATAAGGCCTGAATTACTCAAAAAAGTGGTCTGGTCAAATGCAGTTCCTTAGAACTAGTCGTGGTTGACATATGCCGGAAATTATTTTTGAAACATAAATGTCATAAAATTATCTTTCAGATAAAAAAAATTGGCTTCAATCTTAATTTAAATGTGTTTTATTTCAATTTAAAGTTCTATCACTCTAAGAAAATCACCCGATACCAAAGCGCTAAGGTCGATATTTCCACCTACATTTTCGTTATTTTCTATCTTTTTGTTAGAAGCATTCACACACAACTTGCCTTTAGTTTTTGAATATACTTTAACACATGTAAAAAAATATGGAAAGTTTTGAGTGCTCTTCACATATTTAGTGATTAGTGTTAAGTTATATTCAACGCAGTGTAAATTATATTATCCCTCAATCCCTCATCATTGGTCAGGAAATATTCGAAATGTTCCATCCCAAAATTCCCATTCCAAGAAAACTGTTACCAATAAGAATCTATTCCATTGAGAGTTCACAGCCCACAAATATTTTTTCCAATAAACTTTGTTATTATTATTAACAAATGAAAAGAGGAGGAGTTTTTACCCATAAACTCAAAATTACAAAATGTTAGCACTTCGGTAGAAAATTAGCAGACTGTATGTGTAAATTTGATAATGATTAGAAATACACCACAAATCTCAGATGGACACTCACCCTCATCCACTGAATTCCTGGTTAGTTGGGGATCCCCTTGTCTGGAACTCTGACACCAACACCTTGTTGAACTATCGTTCTTGTAATAAGAAATTCTGAACACTTTTTGCTTTGGAAGAATTAAAAAACTCATAAGCCGGAAAAATATCGAACGTAATGTCGATCCGTGATCATTAAGATTCTGGTCGAAGAAAAAGTCTCTCGCATGCGCACAGTGTCATCTGAAAGATGAGTGGTGCATATATGCGCAATTTCAGAAATAAATTAGGGAAACTTGAATGCCGCACTAACATAGCCGCCCACAAAAACCCCTATGGGTTTTTCTAAAGAAAACAGAAAAAAAAAGTTTCCTCCTTTTAAAAAGAACACCATGTAAGTCACCAGAAAATTAAATTTAAATAATAGAAAAGAAAAATAATAACAAATATAGAAATACATTATTTTTATAAAGGAAAATAATTTGAAAATCAATTTCTCGGAAGTGGACAAAGCTTCACAACGGGTCTACGGAAAATACCATTCGCTGTTTTCACCGCAGCTACCCTATTGTGTCCATCCTCTCCCGGAAATAATTCCACAATGCGACCAACCGGCCATTTAAAAGGCGAAACGACATCGCTTTTGATCAAAACAAGGTCGTCGAGCTCAATTTCTTTGGCCGGCTCAGCCCACTTGAAACGCTGCTGAAGTGTATTAACATATTCCGCGAAGTACCTCTTCCAAAAATCTCGCTGCATTTTCTGTATAAGCTGCCATCTAGACAGTCTGTTTAATTTCAAATGAGAAACATCAACATCAGGAATTGTTGAATTCAAGGGTTCTAAAGTGAGAAAATGCCCTGGTGTGAGCGGAATTAAATCATTAGGATCTGAGCTCTGAGAACATAATGGCCTCGAATTCAGAACAGCTTCGATTTGACAAATCAAAGTTGTAAATTCTTCATAGGATAGTCGCTGATCTCCTACCACTCGTAGTAAATGAGATTTAACCATTTTTACACCCGCTTCGGCAAGGCCATTAAAATGTGCACCCGTAGGGGGATTGAAATGCCACTGGAAACTTAGAGTTCCAGAAGTTTCTTGAGCTAACTTCAAAAATTCATTTTGAGCTCCAATGAAATTCCGACCGTTATCGGAGTAGCACGCATGAATCATGCCACGTCGAGAAATGAATCGACGGAATGCCGCGATAAAACTACACGTAGAAAGCTCCTGCGTTAATTCTAAGTGAATAGCTTTGGTTGTAGTGCACACAAAAACGCATATATAAGATTTTAAATATTTTGCACCCTTTATGCGATGCATAGTTACGAAGAAAGGTCCGCAGAAATCAATAGCAACGTGAGAAAATGGCTTTAATTTAGAAATTCTGAAACTTGGAAGATCAGCCATTTCAGGTGGTTTGTAAGTATTTGGACGGGCACGAAAACATTGAAAACAATTAGAAATAACTTTTCTTATTGTTCGACGAGCTGATAGTATCCAATATTTTTGAAGAAGTAAATTATGTAACGTTTTTGAACCGGGATGTAAATATTGCTTGTGAACCGACTCTACAATCAAAATCGTTAATTTATGTGAGCTAGGCATCAAAAGAGGGTGTTTTGCGGCATATTCAATATAACTGGATTTCTTTAAGCGGCCGCCCACCCTGAGAAAACCTAGAGAATCTAGAAAGAGTGAAAGTTTCCGAAAGGGTTTAGGTAAAATTTTGTTTTTGTTAATAATTTCTATGATATCAGAAAATACCGAATATTGCGTATGTTTTATTAAACACATCAACGATTCATTCAACTCATGAATTGTTAAAATGCCTGTTTGTTTAAGGGAACCGGGTTTTGAAATTTTCGAAAATCGTAAACAGTAACTTAAAATTCTTTTTATTTTTTCAAGAGAGGAAAATTTATTTAAAAGGTTATCTAAATCGTCCATTGGAATATCTACATATAAAGATATACTTTTTTCTTCGGCAGAGACTACATCATTATTAAGTTCTGAAGTTTGAGCAGAAAAATTTGGCCACTCGGTTTTTGGGCTGGATAGGAATTCCGGTCCATTCCACCACATTTCGAAACGAATCAATTGCAATGGGTTCATTCCTCTAGATGCACAATCGGCAGCATTTAGAGATGAAGGAATATACATCCATGAATCGGGAGATACCAGTTCCTGAATATGGTGTACTCGATTGGCAACAAAAGTTTTCCAACGGCTCGGTGAAGCATTGAGCCAAGAAAGAACTACCTGTGAATCAGTCCAGCAAGTGATTTGATCGAATAAGAGTCGACTAGAAAATGTGTCAGTCACAAATTTGACCAAATCAGCCAAAAGCTTTGCAGCAGTCAGCTCAAGTTTAGGAAGAGTAATTGTTTTTAAGGGGGCAACTCTCCCTTTAGAACAGATTAGAAATACGTGAATAGAATCGCCTCTCTGTAATCTGAGGTAAATTACCGCTGCGTAACCTATGCTTGAAGCGTCACAAAATCCATGTAACTCACATCTCTCATATTGATCAAAGGTGATTCGCCTAGGGAGACGTAATCCAGAGAGTTCTGAAAGTTCACACTTCAATTGTGTCCATGAATTTTTAATGGACTCGGGAAGTTCTTCGTCCCAATCCTTTTTCAAGGACCAAATACATTGCATAATGTATTTTGCCTTTAAAAGAATGGGACACAGAAAACCCAATGGATCGAAAATCCGACCTATATCGGACAAGATGCCTCGTTTTGTGAGGTCTTTTGATATATTTTGGCACTTGTAAGAAAATATATCGAGAGAAGGGTACCACTGAAGACCTAGAACCTTCAGAAATGGTGGTTCATCCTTATCAAAGGACAAAGGAATCTGACAGTCAGAATGGTCTAAGGAAGAAAGCAATGCTGGAGAATTACTAGCCCACTTCCTCAACATAAAACCTCCGCGACTAAGCAGATCGATTAAATCCTTTTGAAGAGACAAAGCTTCAGAATCAGATGATGCACTACCCAGCACATCATCAATATAAGTTTGATCCTCTAGTATCTTACTAGCCATTGGAAAGTTTTCTCTCTCTAGGAGAGCTAGCTCACGAACGGTACGCATTGCCAAATACGGGCTACAATTGAGTCCGAAAGTAACTGTATTTAAGGTATACTCTGAAAGTGAATCGTTTGGATTAAAACGCCATAGAATTCTTTGGAAATTTCTATCAGAAGGAGATATTAAAATTTGTCTGAACATTTGCTTTATATCAGCTATGAATACCACTGCGTCTAAACGGAAAAGTAAAAGTAAAGAAACTATATCCTTTTGTAATTTTGGACCAGGAAGTAAAGTGTCATTTAAGCTCACACCTCTCGAGCCTTTTGCCGATCCATCCCAAACTACACGAAGTTTTGTGCTTACGCTCTCAGGCTTCAGAACACAATGATGGGGTAAGTAACAAAAATTATCATTGGGTATAGCTTCCGATGTGGCTAAAGACATATGTCCACTGTCAAGATATTCTTTCATGAAATCGGAATAAGAAGAATACAAAGATGGATTTTTTAATAAACGTTTTTCAAGTAAGAAAAATCTACGATAAGCTTGAGTATAAGTATCTCCTAGAAATGGTTTCGAATTTCTGAAAGGAAGCGAAACTATGAATCGACCGGTGGAATCACGAGTGGTCGTTTCTTTGAAAAAGGTCTCACACTTTTCATCTTCGACGGAGTAAAAATGCTTATCAGGAATTTGCTCTAATTCCCAGAACTTAGGAATACAGATGTCGACACGAACATCGGATTGAAGAAGAAAAGTTTTTGTTTCTGAACTTGTAGACGGATTGTTAACTTTACCCAAAAGAACCCAACCGAAAATAGTTTCAAGGGCGGTAGGCTGGCCTAATTTTCCAAAGATACGTCCATTGAGTAAAATATGAGTGAAAAGCTCAGCACCAATCAGAATGTCTATTGGACTTGAGAGAAAATAATTTTCATCTGCGAGAGGTAAACCCTGTAAATGGTCCCATTGTCCCTTTTTAATAGAAAAAGCAGGTATATTAGAACATAATTTTGGAACAACAATAGCATCGAAAGAAAGTACAGGGCTGTCGGAATTTGTAGGTTTGATATCGCATGCAGTAATACCTTTTGAAGAAAATGAAGTCATTTCGTTCAAACCAAAAATAGTTGTAGAAAATTGATGTCTCTGTAACCCAAGATTACGAAAACATTTTTCGCTTATGAAATTTGATTGACTTCCTGAATCAATAAGAATGCGAACACGTTGAAATGTGCCATATCTATCACGGATATCTACCGCCGCAGTAGCCAATAATACTGTATTTTGTTCGGAAAAGGTGTTACCTGATACAGTTGAAGAATGTGGAATATTTTCTATGATAGTTGAACTATTAATATGGATCAGAGAGTGATGACGGTTATTACAAGTGCGACATTTGTACGACGAAAGACAATTATTTAGATTATGCGAATGATGTAAGCAATTCAAACACAGTTTATTTTGTTTGACGAAAGAAAAACGATCATTCGGAGATTTTGACAAGAAATCAGAGCATTTCGATAATCCATGTGAACCTTTGCAAAGGTAACACTTAACATTGGAATTATAATGAGTATTTTTTGTTTGTAATGAAAAACTATTGCTGGTCTTGGAATTATATTTATTATTACACTTCTCTTTGCTTACTGCAAATACTTTATTTTTAGAAGTAGTCAAATGTTGAACGGATTCTAGGGCCTTGCATTTAATTTCAACAAAATTATAAAGTTCCTTATATTCTGGAATTTTGCTAGAATCAGTTTGAATTTCAAAATTAGTTCGAGTCTCAATATCTAGTTTCCCTAGAAGTATATAGAAAAGTAAAAAATCCCACTGATCTGTATTGAAATTTAAAGCATTAAGAACTGCCAATGATTCGGAAAAGGTATTGAGTAGAATACGAAAATCTTTTGCAGTATTGCCTTTTAGTGAAATGAAAAAAATTGAATCTAATGCATTCGAAGCTATAAGTCTTTTATTTTGATATCTGTCAATAAGTTTTTTGAAAGCGGTGTTATAATTGTCGTTATTTATGGCGATACCATTTAGTAATTTCAAAGGCTCGTCTTTTAGGAAGGAAAATAAATATCTGAACTTTTCAACATTTGAAAGATTGGAATTATCATGAATTAATTTCTCGAACAGATCATGAAAAGTTGACCAAATTTTTGGATCACCGTCAAAAGTGGGTATATTAAGAGGTGGGAGTTTTGCAGAAGCTTCAACACTAACCGACGACGAATTAGAAGTATCATTTTTACTCATGTTATGATAAATAGACAAACCTTCATAATAAAAGTTTTCAGTCTCCCTTCTTATTTTCTCATGTGTATCAAATTCCGCCTCATCCTCAATCAGCATTATAATCTCATTATGACATTCTGAAAACCGCTCAAATAATTTTTTAATATCATCATACCTAGCCTTTAATTGCCCTCTTTTCGACGTATCAGTTAAGCTTTGCTTTGCAATAATGTAAAATTCCGAAATTCGACTAACGTATATTTTACGTTTGCTTTCAAATCTTTTGATGTTACTCATTTTTTGTGAAATATTTTATTGAATGAATGTAAATATAAAGTGATATATGTAAAGAACCAAATTATGCGAAGAAAAGATAATATAAAGAAAGTTTATTAGAACAGAAAGGGTGTCAACGAAAACCTTGGAAGTTGTAATCGTATTTGAGTTTTAATTATTTTCCAATATGAATTGAAAGAAGAAATATGCGGAATGAAAGAATATGTTTATATCGATTGAAGTGAACCTAAGTTGAACATATGGTTTTTTTGTATGAAGCGATAAGCGTATACTGCTTGTACGGATTTATCGATTTCCTACAATCGATATGAATGAAAATTAATAATAATTTGATGGTGACCCACGTGGAAATCTCGAAATGAAAAGAAAGAAAATAAGAAATCACTAGTCAACCGGTTCGAATGGACCAAAATGTTAGCACTTCGGTAGAAAATTAGCAGACTGTATGTGTAAATTTGATAATGATTAGAAATACACCACAAATCTCAGATGGACACTCACCCTCATCCACTGAATTCCTGGTTAGTTGGGGATCCCCTTGTCTGGAACTCTGACACCAACACCTTGTTGAACTATCGTTCTTGTAATAAGAAATTCTGAACACTTTTTGCTTTGGAAGAATTAAAAAACTCATAAGCCGGAAAAATATCGAACGTAATGTCGATCCGTGATCATTAAGATTCTGGTCGAAGAAAAAGTCTCTCGCATGCGCACAGTGTCATCTGAAAGATGAGTGGTGCATATATGCGCAATTTCAGAAATAAATTAGGGAAACTTGAATGCCGCACTAACACAAAATAAAATGGAATTCATAAACTACTAGAAATAATAAAGAAACCCGCACATATTCATAGTTACTTAATTCAGTAAGATGCGATTCTGGTCTCGAATAAACTGGTCGAGTTGGTTATTGAAGGTATTCACCGAATTTACACCAACAGTAGTATAAGGCAATCCATTCTATCGGCCGAAAACTCTGTTGAAAGGAAACGTTTGACGCTGTGTAGTTTTAAAATTTTCTTTCGTCAGTTTGAAGGCACAGAGTTGGGTGCTTCTTTCATGTAGAGCTGATCCAGATTCACACCAAAGAACCCATGCAGAGTCCGATAAGTCAGAATAAGATCACATCTACCTCGTCTTTCCCCAAAGGTTTGATTCAGTAATCTCAAGCGAGCATGATAGTCTAGTCTTATCCTCTCAAAGGGAATCGTTGTAATGCAACGCTGTACAGACTCGAGGAGAAGTTGATCACGCCTGAGAGAAGGGCACCGGCATATTCCATCAAAGGACGCACATATCTACAATAAAGTGTTCCTCACGTTGCCAGGCTGCAACCCCTAAACGATCTCTGAATCATGTAGGTCATCTCTCTAGCCTTTGCTGCCACAGACGCCACGTGGTGAGACCTGCAGTGACCATCGACTGCATATTGAGATTTAGGGTTATTTCTGGTTAGTTGTAAAACGTGGCATTTCCTGGTATTTAGTGGAAACAACCATTTTCGACACCAATCCTCCCCATCGTCCTGAAGGGTGCTCGCATTCAATGCATGGTTACATATTTTCGTGTCGTCTGGAAAAAGTGCGTATGGTGATTTGAGTAGTCGAGGCAGATCAGACGAATTAAACAAGAAGAGCATGGGACCAATGACTGATCCTTGCGGGACTCCACGAAGTTATCCGCGAATGAATGAACGTCTGTCACTCTCACTCGAAAAGTTCTATTGGACAGGAAAGCCTTGATCCACGAGTGTTATAATCCCTTCTTGTGTCTTGATAAAATAAATTAATTTTCCCCTACTCCTTTGTTAAAATACAAGCAAAGTCTCATTATTATATAATCATAGTTAAATTGGTCGTAAAAGATTATCGCAGTTAATACAAATGTGTAATACGTCTAAAAACTATCCGTAATTCGTTATTGTTCATAATTTTTAGGTGAAATATTAGGAAAAATATTGCGGTAAACTAACCGTGGTACGAAACATCAGCATTATATGGAATATCAAAAAAAAAAACTTCCCAGTGAATTTTCACTCTTTTCTTGAGGGCAAAAAAGATTGTTTCATTTCAGTTGATGGGCAGAACATCAAAAGCACCAACTGGTTTGCTATGATATGACGTGAATCAACGTAAGCGAATGTCTCAATTACTTACGTACTCCACTAGCGAAGTGGAATGGAAGAATAATCATTTCATTCGTTCGTTTGCATTCTTCGGAGTTGTTTTTCTTACGGTTTGCTCGACCATCCACCAAATTATACAGCCCCGATTTCGACGTTATCATTTCGTTAGAAATTCAACCAGACGTGCGATTATTTTTAATGCAACCTGAGTTTCGAGGTCGCCAGGTCATTTACTGGCCCGAGAGTTGCCGGAGATTCAGTCTGTAGTATTTTCCTTTCGGATACCGTAAGGTTTCAATGATTTCGAGGGCCATTATGGATTCTGTAAGCGCTTCGTTACGATTGGAACTTGTGGAATGAATGGTTAATGAAGAGGATCCCATCAGGATTATGGACAATCGGCGATTTATCTTTTCGTCAAGCATCGTAACTGCCCGAGGGCTATCAGGAGATACTTCACGCGACGTCTATGGTATGGTTAATTAGTGTGTATGGGACTGAATCTCACATCAACGGCATGGTTTCCTTGTTTTTACAAGAATATTTCAGATAAACTGGTTGAATCCTTAGAAACCTCTACAAATTTAATCTACGACACCAATTATAGTCCGTCTAGGAAGTATCCGGAAAAAAGCTCAATTGTAATTATTTAGTATATATTTTTCATTATTGAATTAGAAAATTATAACAAAATATGAATCTTATTTACTCCTACGACCTCCATTTAACTGTAAATACTTGTCTAAACGTCAAGGTACACCCGAAACAAGATCACCCCCATAATTTTCGGTAGTAGCAAACCAGGACTGTAAAACTGACTGAATTAAATCATCTTTATTTTGTGGCGGTGCTCGTTCAACTTCAATCTTCATTAGTCCCCATATGTTTTCAATGGGACTAAGATCTGGTGAAGCTGCTGGCCATGAAATGGTTGTCACTTGGTGTTTTTGCATCCAGGCCGAAGTATGACATCTTGCGTTATCCTGCTGGAAACGCCCTCCCTCTGGATATAAAGCGCCATTTCAAGGAGAAAATTGTTTAGAATGCCACAATACTTTTCACTATTAATGTTACCATCAACTATACAGAGAGGCGTAGCACCACGCTGACTCAAACCCTTATTTTGGTGAAAAATTCCTTCGTTTATTTTGTAATAGTGGTAATTATAGGGACTTTTTTAGGTTTCCTCGATATGTAACCTATTCTTTTCAAAGACATACGGACAGTTTCCGGATATAATCTTATATTTTTTTGATTTCCAAATCTTTAGCCTATTTCCAGAACCCAAGGCGCTGATTGTGTAATCCTAAGGCCATTAAAGTGTTTAAATTCTTTCCTTTAATCTTACGGGGTCTTCTTGAAACTGGTCTATGCCTCATATCCATGCCATTTTTTCCTTTTTATTGTCTCATATACAGCAGTTTTGCCCAGTTCAGTCAATTGCAATAATTTTTAATGTTTCGAAAACCTTTTCTATACAAATATTCTACCTGTTTTCTTTTTTCTAGTTGCGACATTATTCCATAAATTGTATACCCGTTGACAATCAATAATACTTGACAAATAGTGTTGCCAAGCAACTCTGACCGTAGCCGACTATTTGCAAAACTTATTTAATGATTTACTCTTGTCTTAAAATGTTGCAAAAAAGAAGTATATTAAAATTATGAAAAATAATACATTTCGGATACTTTTTAGACGGATTATATAAACTGCAGGGTCTTGGAAACACTGTTTCATTTTATAGGGGAACATGGGGAACCCATATATCGAGCATATTCGAGGTTACACAGTTGAATTCGATAAATTTAACCTCTCACTAATCTCACGTGTTGTTATTTGCCCAGTTGCATCATCTAATGCCTTTTTCATGTCTTTATCAGCTTCAGGGGGCCTTTCGGAACGTGGTGTACATCACATCATCTCCATACACATCGGGTAATTTCTTTCTGGCTTGAACAGCATTTTTACCTTTTCTATAGTAGAAAAGTAAAATGTGACGAAAATGCTGCTTATTGCTCTTCATATTTAATAGGGCACCAACAAAAAACTACTTCGTAGAATCAATTGAACTTTCTCACACACAAGCCCTGCTCTATCAGCTCTCAAAACATACTACTCTGTCAAGAAAGTACCGGGAATTTTCAATTAAAACAACATTTTTACATTTAATCGTCAAAATTTATTGGGTCGCCTCCAAAATAGGCTCCATTTGCTCCAATACATCTATGCCAACGGCACCAATTATCGAAACATTTTTTATAGGCGCTTTCCAGGATGGACTTTAGCTCTCGCGCCGAATTTTGTTTTATGGCTTCAATCGACTCAAAACGGGTGCCACGAAGGGGCAATTTTAGTTTTGGTAAGAGGAAAAAGTCGCAGGGAGCCAAATCCGGCGAATACGGTGGTTGCTGAAGCACGTTTGTTGAGTTTTTGGCGAGAAAGTCAGTCACAATCGTAGCTCGGTGAGAAGGTAACGCACCTTCTCATGCAAAATCCATGAGTTGTTCGCCCATAAATTTGGCCTCTTCATACGGATACGCTCACGCAAACGTTTCATAACGCCTAGGTAATACTCCTTGTTTACCGTCTGACCCTCTGGAACGAATTCGTAGTGCACCACGCCACGGATATCGAAGAAAACAATGAGCATCACCTTCATTTTCGAGCGGCTTTGGCGTGGTTTTTTCGGCTTCGGCTCATTTTTTGCCACCCATTCCGATGATTGCTGGCTTGTTTGCATATCGTACTCGTAGACCCAGGTCTCATCACCAGTTATAATGCGTTCCATGAATGTAGAATCGGAATTACAGCGATCCAGCATGTCTGAAGCAACCTGTTCGCGATGACGTTTTTGAAGAAAATTCAGGTTTTTTGGTACGAGTCGTGCGGCCACCTTTCTCATGCACAAAATATCAATCAAAATCGTACGTGCGGACTCGAGGGATATCTTAAGATCATGTGCTATCTCTCTCAAGCTGGTACGACTGTTTTCCAGCACCCTTCCCTTAATTTTATCGACGTTATCTTCGATCGAAGCCGTCGATGGGCGACCACTTCACGACCGTCCTTGAAGGCTCTGTACCACTGATATGCACGAGTTTTCGATAGAGCGTTATCACCAAAGGCCTTTTGCAACATTTTCAATGCATCGGCACACGAAAATTCATTTGCAACACAAAACTTTAAACAAATTCTTTGCTCAACGTAATCACCCATAGTAAAAATCGGCACGCACTCTGACATCGACTGACTTAATCAGCTGTTGCAAACACACTAGTTGACATATCCCGCTCAAGCTTGGCATAGTAATTAAGGACAGTGGTGCCAACCTAGAAAAAAAAAATTTACCTGCCTCATTGACCCGCCAGATTTAAATCGATAATTCCCGGTACTTTCTTGACAGAATGTATAATGATTATACGGGTTTAGTATGAAATTGGGTTCGAAAAAACACGAGTTTAATTGAAAATCGCACGAAATTATTTATACTGCTGGCATCAAAATATCTTAAAATAGTTATTATTTATTTAAATATTTTAATAGTTGCCTTCTACATATTCAATTTCGAAAAATTTATATTTAATAATTATAACTTCAGAATTTAAATTAAAATAATGTCATATAAGTACCACTTATATCAAACGACATATAAAATAGACATTCATTATAAGACATCCAAATGATATAACAAAATCCAATAAATGAAAATTGTCAACCAAAATCCTATAAATTAAATATTTTGAGTAGACAAAATTTTGTTTCTGCTGATCAATCTTATGAAAACAAACTTATATGACATTATTTTAATTTAATTCCTGAAGATATAGTTATTAAATATAATTTCTTGAAATTAAATATGTAGAAGGCTTATGTTAAAATATTTAAATAATTTTATATACCTTCTATCAAGTATTAACCTCTATTTATGTTATTAAAATAGTTCTGTTTCTATTTCAGTAGACGTATAGATTTCTCAAATATCCAACGCTACAAAATATGAAGAAATCTGAAGAAAGTGTAACTGAAATAAATAACTTATTAAGCTGATACAGTAAATTGTTTCATATGAACATAATGAATAACGAAATCTATAACAACAAATTCCCTATATAAAGTTGAGAAAAGAGCACATTTTTAAAACAACATTTAAAACTCCAATCAATAATCGTCATTCGACTTTCTACAATGATAAATAACAATTATTATAGAACATATTGAATACTTTTAATTCATAAAATCCTGAAGTACAGAAGTGAAATGTCTGAATGTGAAAGGTCAACTAAAAACAAATCTTCAATTCCATGTTTAAACTAACGAATTTTACTGAAGAATAAAACGTCCAAACTCCGATATATCAAAAATAGTACGCATGTGGAAAAAGCATGAAAAGTTATATGGATTTCATGTTATAATAAAATAACATTGTATATCGAGGATAATATTTAATTCGGAATATAAAACCGAATCATTCTGTTTTCACATAACTCAATTTTGAAAAGATTGAATTAAAATGTCTTGAGAATCATTTAATTCGACACATAAAATACAAAAACCGAAAAATTCATCTCAAAGAGCTTGTTAGAATGAACTATAAAAACAACATCTTGAATTGAAATTTCGTTCCCTCTTTGCTAATCAAACTGAGAATTTCACATTAGCATAAAAACACCAACAATCTTCTTCGCCGTTTCATTTAAACCTGGGTTATTTCTCGCAAAATTCTGAATGAAGGATTCAATTATTCAGTCTGAAGATTACGACTCAAATTATATGCTGTGCTGCCAAAATTGCATTTTGGAAAGTTGATTTTTCAGGCTTTAATAACAGGGGTACCATCGAAGATGTTTTTCCTTTTATATATCGTTCAAGATAAGATCTGTAATATTGGGCTGTACCAGAAATAATGGAAGCCGAAAATTGCGAAATTTAGCCTCCAAGCAATTATTCATTGGGCGAGTGGAACTCACGAAAAAAAAATTAATTGAGGTTTTTTAAGAGGTTTTTCAGGCTATTATTGATGTTAATGAGTACAATTTTTATGCATCACCATGCTGTGAAAATCATTATATATTGGAAGTTTGTAACATCCGAATAAGGTGGAGTCGATTCATATGTTAAAATATAATAAACTTCACTAAAGAATTCTTTAATGAAAAACTTCCTCCTGAATTGTATATATTGTATATTCGTATATACAAAGGTATGATTTTAAATCACAATTACTTCATTCTTCAGTTTCTATAGAAACTGAATTTCTACGAACATAAATTGAACAATCACAAATTTACTTAAATATATAGAAGTTTGGAAAAAAAGACATCCATTATTTGTTCAGGAGTTGGCTGTAACGATCCATAACTCGTACAGTTTCCATGGAACAATTTCAGATTTATGCTCTTTGTGAAGGTGACATTTCACAAAAAAAAATTCTTTGTTTTGTTTGGTCCATTCAGTTTTGAGTAACAGAGTATTAAAAGTGGAAGTAAATAAGGAAAAAGTTCGGTACGTTTTACAGTTTTTATTTGATAAAGGCGAAAAAGCGAGCCAAGCGGCTGAAATTGTGAATGGGGTGAACTGGAAAAGAATCATTTAACATGAGTTGCTTCCATATAGCCACACTTTAAATTTGTATCTAACTGTCAGAAACTAGACCGTTTGAAGCTAGCGATTGACCAGAAACAGAATTGAAGTCAGAATTGACCACCAGAAGAGGTGTTGTGCTCCATCAGGACAACGCCAGGCCCACATACGTCTGTAGTGATTCGTCATCCATCAAATAATCCGGACCTGGCACCAATATTCATCTCGCATTGCAAAACTTCCTGAGTCATAAGAAATTTTCATCAAGAGAAGATTGGGAGAATCGATTACTAGAGTTATTCGCCAATAAGGATCCAGACTTCTATGAGAGAGCGGCATTAAGAAGCTAAAATGGCAACAAATTACAGAACAAAACGGTGCATATTTGAACCAAATCGAACAATCTGAAACAAAGACTTGAAGTTGATGGAAAAATAATGGATTTTCTTCCTCAACTTATTATGTACTACATGTATACTACATATGACATAAAATTGAAAATAAAGGTTTTCAGGACGAGTATAAATTTCATATTGGCATGAAATTTACATGTTTCTTATTTTGATCGTTTGATCAAGCAAACCACGTGTCAAAGTTAAACTTTTCGATTTGAAAAGTTTTTTTTATCTTTTTGAAGTGTTCAATTCTAAATTCAGTCATCTAAAGATCAAGAATAACCATGAAATATAAATAACGGCTGATAGTTTGAATTATCAATTATTAGTGGAAGAATTTATGTATGTATAAAGTTTTGTTCCATATAATCTTTTAGTCTTTCAAAAATGTTCTTCTTATTCTCATGTGATTTGGAAAAACAGTTTTGCAAAAATGAAGTTTATTTGACTTTTAACTGACAGAATACAGAATCCTGTGTTTCTATTCATGATTTGTAGCTTCTTAAAGAAAGAAGTCACCGATTTGAAATATTCAGAGAAAAGGGACGATTGAACAAGCGCGGAAGCTTTTAACTTAAGTATTTTCCACCATTTAGATGAAATTTTTTCATCGTTAGCCTTATGTAGCAATCTCAACAGTTCTTCATACGAAATTTCACTCGCAATACTTTGTTGGATATTTTTATCTATTGTGAATGAAGCACAGTAAACAAATTGAACGACAGATAACGCTAGAACTCCGCGTGAATATAGAGGACACTTATGCGACCTTAGCGAGAAATGGAATTTCGACAATCCCTTGAAACGGACTTTCTAAATGATCAATTCTCGGTACTTTCTTGCAATTATGTTCGCTAATGTCTTGTCCAGTTAGGTAAAGATTAACTCGGGGTTAAGCGAACTATTAAACCCGCTACCGCATTTATCATAAGTGACTACATTTATCAACTAGGTGCAGTTAGGTCAATAGTTAAACGCATTGAAAGACGGAAATCACATACCTACAGTTAATACGGCAAATTACCTGTCTTAAGCTCTATCCACACATACCATAGGAGATCATATTCATTATGTTATTGACATATATCGGGTCTTTCGGAATGGAAAGATAATTGCAGAATAACACTTTCAGATAATTTCACTATTTCATTTTCCTATTCATCTGCAGTGGCTTAGATGTTTATAATGCCTACCTACATATCTTCCGTAATTGATTTGATGCCTGCGGCTTTTTGGCGATTTACTGCAAGGTTAAATTTTATGCCGCGGGTAACAATCGTGAGTGATGTGAAAGTTTATCATTTTTGAACTTTGAAATGCTGGAGATTTATATTTGTTGTTTATATAAATTTAGATTTTTTTTGCACTTGTAATTATTTAGTGTATATTTTTAATTCTTGAATTAGAACATTGTAACAAAACATTCATCTCATTTACCTATACAACCTCCATTTAACTGTAAACACTTGACTAAACGCCGAGGTACACCCAAAACTAGATCACCTCCACAATTTTTGGTGATGGTAGTTCAGGACTGTGAAACTGACTGAATCAAATCATCTTTATTTCATGGCTCTGCTCGTTCAACTTCAATCTTCATTAGTCCCTATATGTTTTCAATGGGACTAAGATCTGGTGGAGCTGCTGGCAACGAAATTGTTGTCACTTTGTGTTCTTACATCCAAGCTTGAATTTAAGCTGAAGTATGGCATCTTGCATTATCCACCCCTCTGGATTTAAAGCATGCGCGATTTCAAGGAGAAAATCGTTTAGAATGCCACAAAACTTTTCACTATTAATGGAACCATCAACTATACATAGAGGCGTAGAACCACGCTGAGATATTGCTCCCTAATCCATTATTTAATGGCATTTTTAAGCGATTTCCACCAAGTTGCAAACAACTTTCATCAGACATAAAAAATGCAAAATTAACCCCAAGAACTTCTACAAAAACAACTTATTTTAAGCAAGTTGTTCTTGAAGAAGTTCTTGAGGTTAAGTTCTGCTTTTTTGGAAAGGAATTTAGTATTTACTCTTCAAGTATTTATTTAATAATTTTTAGTTTACATTTTATATTTCTTTGAATTTCTTTCATTCCGTTTGGTAATGTGTAATTAGTATTAATTACATGTGTCCACTTAATTAACACAGTGTGTTCTAAAGACATTCATTCAATTTAATTCTAAAAGTTTTCGAATAAATTTTTTTTTTAATTAAAATTTGTGGTAAGTTAACAGAATAATCTGTATGATATTTAAAATTCACTAACTACTACTTCAATATATAATTTTTTTTTGAAAGATTGAGCATTTATCCAGTCTGATCAAATAAAAATATGAGTTGCACTAAGTGGAAATAAAATATTGTTTATATTTCCAGTCAGCATAAACCGTGTAATTATGTTTGGGTCATAAAATCTGCTAACTGTTTGGATGCGCTTGAGATACTCAATCTTGTTAATAGGAACAAATACAACTGCTACAATAAATTATCTTTTATTGCTTTCTCAAGATGAATGTAATTGTTTCTAATGTTCGGTGGAATTATTGCCTTTCCATACCTTTTAACCAGCATCCTCAAGAGGGAGAAAGACTCAAATACAACCTCGTTTTAGTCAGAATCTGATCATATCGATTTGTTTCTACGAGGTGTGGTTGTTACGTAATAATAACTGACGAAATCGTGATTGCAGCAACAATGACCTTGATATTACTTTAAAAACAAGTGTAACCTTACCTATCCGTCTTCTTCGATGTATTTTCCAGCATTGCTTGTGGAGGACTGGGTTCCTTTAAAGTATCGGGTGTTTTTTTTTGAGTGATAGAACTTTCGATAGGGATAACTGTTATTTGACAGAAGGTAGAAGCCATGTTGTTCTGACATTTCTGTTCAGTACGCATTGACAAATTATCATGGAAAGACTCACGCCGCAACGTTTACAAATTGTTGAAATTTATTTTCAAAATCAGTGTTCTATTCGCCAAACTTATAGAGCACAACAAGACAAAGAACTGTACGTACAGAAGAAAATATCGCTGCTGTAAGTCATAGTGTTAATGATGATCCAGATTTGTCTATTCGTCGATGTTCATACAAGTTGAAATTTTGCGTAAAGATCTTGGTCTACACCCAAACAAGATCCAACTGGTTCAAGAACTGAAGCCACTTGACCATAATAAGCGTCGTTTGTTTGCTGATTTAGCCCTAGAACAGCTTGAAGTTGATCCAGTTTTTTATCGTAAAATTTTGTTTAGTGATGAAGCTCATTTCTGGTTAACCGGCTAATAATCCTCAAGAAGTTCTGCAAGTTCCATTGCATCCTGAAAAATGGTGTGCTTTACACGCTGGACGCATTATCGATCCATATGTCTTTAAAAACTATGTTGGAACTAATGTTACAGTGAATGGTGCTCGTTACAGATCGATGATCGTTGATTATTTGTTTCCAAATTTGAATGGTATCGACCCAGCATCGACCAGCAAGAGGGTGCTACACCTCATGCTGCTATGGTAACAATTGATTTATTTGAAAGAAATATTTGGCGATAACATTATTTCGAGAAATGGTCCAATTAATTGGCCTCCCAGATCATGCGAAATAACTCCACTGGATTATTTTATTTGGGGTTATGTCAAGTCATTGGCTTATGCTGATAAACCAGAAACAAAAGACGCTTTAGAAGCCAACATAACTCATGTCATTGATGAAATAACGCCTGAATTACTCGAAAGGGTGGTCAAAAATTGCTCTAGTCGAATGCGGTTCCTCAGAGCTAGTCCTGGGGGACATATGCCGAAAATTAGTTTCAAAACATAAATGTCATAAAATTATCTTTTAAGCAAAAAAAATTGAACTTCTTAATTTAAATGAGTTTTATTTCAATTTAAAGTTCTACCACTGTAAAAAAACACCCGATACCACGACGAGAGCTTACATAAAAGCGTTACTGTCAATTCTACTGAGATTCATTGTACAAAAAAATTACCTACACAATGTTTATAAATATAAGGCGGAACCCTACTAATAATGCCTAATTACAACAAGAAAATTTTTCTGAAGACTACAATGCAGGTTTCAGGCTAATATCTTCTATTTTTTTCAAGTTCTTTTCTGGTAAGTTCCTTTCTATGCAATGTGCGGCCTGAGATATCAGATATAACGGTTAAACTATGAATGTAAGGACTAAGGGAAATGTCGAAGAAACTGTCGAGATTATACGAATATATAAATATATAATGTTACGTATTATGCAGGCTGGAGCAGAGCAGCTTATTCATTTTGAAATTCAATAGAAGAAAAAGTTGACGTACATTCTTTGAGGAATATCAAGTGCAACATAGAAAGTTTAAGTTCACGCCGCTACAAACACGATATCAGGCAGATGACGTCCGTTATTGTCAATACACTGCGTTTATCTACTTCTGAAGCTTCGTTCAACTCTTTCCAGTATGTCGAAGAGTACGTTGGCTTAGTATTACGAATGTTGTTCTTAAGATTATCCAGAGTCCTAGGATAATCGTTGTGAACAATTGACTGCACGTAGCCCAATTGGAAATAATCACAAGGGTCTAAATCAGTAGAGAGTGATGAACAGTGCAGCCTGCTTCTCAGGGAGATGAGGCGGGAAGTATTGCCACGAAACAGTAGATATACGAGATGTGTGATGTGGCATAATCTGGATAGAAACATACATCTCACACATCAACATTCTTGAGTGTTAGTAGACTCCCCAGTCATGTTTGCATGAGTCAGAAGTCACTGAAACATCCGTTTTCTTCGAAACACCATGGAATAATTATTAAAACTTGCGATATTTACACGTTCTGAATGTAATGAAGTTATGGACTTCAGGGCTCTTATAGTGTATGTTTCGCTTGTTTACGGATACCAAAAGATGGAAGGGAGCTACATCAATGAAAAAACTAAGAGCATCATCATTGCAAGAAGCGCTTCACCACATCACCAGTTTCCCTGAAATTGGGTACCCATGAAACAATCGACTGGAGTATACCTTCGTCTACTCCATAATGCTAATTGAACTATGCAGGATAATATTTCACAACTCTTTCCTTCAACCGTGCCTACCCCCACCTTTTTCCAAGAAACCGTCGCTTTGGGGCGCCAAATTCAAATAAGTAAGTTGGTTGGCTACAGACTGTATATACACGGTCAAACAAATGAGAAATAATCACATTCAAATGAAATAATATTGTTTTTATTAATGAAAATGCTTGGTTGGAGCAAAATGATACTACTTTTGCTTTACTGGTAATTTTATGAATCAAAGTGCAATATGGCAGATTTTTTATTTCATATTCGAATAAACGTATGAGGTATATTCCTCTATTAATTATATAATTATATACCTTGCAATTTATATAGCTCCACAGATTATTTTCTTTGGGGTTATGTCAAGTTATTGGTTTATGCTGATGAACCAGAAACAATAGACGCTTTGGAAGCCAACATAACTCGTGTTATTGATGAAATAAGGCCTGAATTACTCGAAAAAGTGGTTCAAAATTGGTTTAGTCCAATGCGGTTCCTCAGAGCTAGTCGTGGTGAACATATGTCGAAATTATTTTTAAAACATAAATTTCATAAAATTATCTTTCAAATAAAAAGAAAATTTGGCTTCAATCTTAATTTAAATATAATTTATTTCAATTTAAAGTTCTATCACTCTAAATGATATATTATTTAATACCCGATATATTATTTAATTTCTGTAGTTTCGGCTACCTTTTCACTATTGGGTCAAAAATTAAGAGTGCTTTGACCTAAAGTGTCGTTAGAACGCTACTGCGTTCTTACGACACTTACGAAAGTTCTACAATCGAGACAGTGTAAGATACGAGTACATTTACATTCTGTCAAGAAAGTAACGGGAATTATCGATTTAAATCTGGCGGGGCAATGAGGCAGGTAAAAATTTTTTTTCCTAGGTTGGTACCACTGTCCTTAATTACTATGCCAAGCTTGAGCGGGATCTGTCAACTAGTGTGTTTGCAACAGCTGATTAAGTCAGTCGATGTCAGAGTGCGTGCCGATTTTTACTATGGGTGATTACGTTGAGCAAAGAATTTGTTTAAAGTTTTGTGTTGCAAATGAATTTTCGTGTGCCGATGCATTGAAAATGTTGCAAAAGGCCTTTGGTGATAATGCTCTATCGAAAACTCGTGCATATCAGTGGTACAGAGCCTTCAAGGACGGTCGTGAAGTGGTCGCCCATCGACGGCTTCGATCGAAGATAACGTCGATAAAATTAAGGAAAGGGTGCTGGAAAACTGTCGTACCAGCTTGAGAGAGATAGCAGATGATCTTAAGATATCCCACGAGTCCGCACGTACGATTTTGATTGATATTTTGGGCATGAGAAAGGTGGCCGCACGACTCGTGCCGAAAGACCTGAATTTTCTTCAAAAACGTCATCGCGAACAGGTTGCTTCAGACATGCTGGATCGCTGTAATTCCGATTCTACATTCATGGAACGCATTATAACTGGTGATGAGACCTGGGTCTACGAGTACGATATGCAAACAAGCCAGCAATCATCGGAATGGGTGGCAAAAAATGAGCCGAAGCCGAAAAAACCACGCCAAAGCCGCTCGAAAATGAAGGTGATGCTCATTGTTTTTTTCGATATCCGTGGCGTGGTGCACTACGAATTCGTTCCAGAGGGTCAGACGGTAAACAAGGAGTATTACCTAGGCGTTATGAAACGTTTGCGTGAGCGTATCCGTAAGAAGCGGCCAAATTTGTGGGCGAACAACTCATGGATTTTGCATGACGATAATGCGCCTTCTCACCGAGCTACGATTGTGACTGACTTTCTCGCCAAAAACTCAACAAACTTGCTTCAGCAACCACCGTATTCGCCGGATTTGGCTCCCTGCGACTTTTTCCTCTTCTCAAAACTAAAATTGCCCCTTCGTGGCACCCGTTTTGAGTCGATTGAAGCCATAAAACAAAATTCGGCGCGAGAGCTAAAGTCCATCCCGGAAAGCGCCTATAAAAAATGTTTCGATAATTGGAAGTGCCGTTGGCATAGATATATTGGAGCAAACGGAGCCTATTTTGAAGGCGACCCAATAAATTTTGACGATTATGTAAAAATGTTGTTTTAATTGAAAATTCCCGGTACTTTCTTGACAGAGCAGTATATAACAATTCTAACCTCATCAACAAAACCCTATCGGGCTGGTTTGAGTTTAGAATTGTTATACAGATATATGTTACACTGTCTCGATTTGTACGAATTTCTATCACCATGTCTCTCACACCTCATTAATGATATCTGTTTTAATATTTGAAAATAATTTAGGAAAAGGCCTTTCATGTGAGTATCAATGTGCAGATGTGCAAATGAGAACAATAATTAATTCAGATTATGTTTGATAAAGAGTTTCTTGAAAAGTTTATGCTAGATTCATGCAATCAAAATATAAAAACAGGGAGAAGAATTCGCTAAACAGCATGAAAGCTTTTTTCAGTCTTGAGATATATTGAAAATTTAAATATTGTACAATATTTCAAACTGAAAGAAAATTATTGAAATGCTCAAATTCACAAATGAGTAGGACATATCAAGCTAGCCTCCAAATTACTCATATAAATTTCAAAACTCATGAACACGAAGTATTTTAACAACAAATGAACGAGGTTTCAGATATCGATAATATAAGTTACAATGAAAAATAAACTGAAAATCACATAGCGTGTCCGATCTGACTACATGATAAGTCAGTTTATTAATTGGAGTACCCATTTTAGGATGGTTCACACGCTTGGCCTTCTGAATAACACTCAATCCCTTCCAATTACAAGCATGGTTGTTGACTCCAACAGGCCAATGAAATTTGCACCTAGTAAGGTTCGATTCAGATACTATAACATAATTTAATGATCTTGAATAATTTACGGGTTCAAAACTTAACTGTTTTCTATGTAAAAATGAGCGGAAACTGTCGCTGTCCATATTTTCTGTGTTAGAAGAATTCTAGCGGAAATTAGGTGATTAACAGGTAATTAATATATCACTTATTCATAATACAGTTTCATTTACTGAATGAGTTATATGACGTCAACGAAAATCTGCCGTTTGAGAAGGTTTCTTATTTGGGATAATAGTAAAAATGTTTTGAATAGTTATTCTGATTTTCACGAATTTTTATTGTTATGTTTACAACAATCGTTTCGCTATCACAGTAGCATCATCAGGCAGGCTTACATTTTAAATAACTAAGCTTGTTTCCGAAATACGTTGCTATTTATATTACAGTAAGTACAATAAAATTTTATTGAGCACTAAAACCCAAAAAAAGGTCTCTGCAAATTCCAGCTTATCTGAATATATTTAACAGAAGTGAGTTATTTAAATCTATTTGTTCGTTAGTATTCCAATTTCATTATGTTTATTTATCTCTAGGGATTCTAAAAGGTTTAAGGCATAACTTTTACTTTCTCTATGTAGAATTTCAAAATTATGGTTGAAAGTATGTCCTGTTTCTAACAAATGGTTAGAATATGTCGAATTACTTCCATTAGTGAGGCAACTCTTCAAATGTTCACAAATTCTATGTCGAAAAGTTCTTCCAGTCTGTTCTATGTACCCTTTAGAGCAATAGCCGCCTTATCATCTTTATATGTACAGTCTTTATTATTTTTAATGAATTTACTCAAGTTTGAATTGGGTTTAAATGAAGTTCTCAATCTATATTTATTTTTGAGGTATGTAGCAATTTTCTCAGCAATACCTTGAGTATATTTTAAAGAAATGTATTCAAAATGTTCTTTTACATTAGAAAATTAAATTTTTTTTTAAATACATCTTCTTGAAATACACTAAACGTTTTTCTGGGAAAATTGCTACATATCTCAAAAATAAATATAAATTAAGAACTTCATTCAAAACCAATTCAAACTAGAGTAATTTCATTAAAAATAATAAAGACTGTACACATAAAGGTGATAAATCGGGAGTTTATGAGTTAACTTGCGGTGATTGCCCTAAAGTTTACATAGGACAGACTGGAAGAACTTTCCGACATAGAATTTTTGAACATTTGAAGAGTTTCCTCAATAATAAAAGTAATTCTACATATTCCAACCATTTGTTGGAAACAGTATTAAGCCTGTTAGAATCCCTAGAGATAAATAAACACCATAAAATTGGAATAATACTTAACGAACCATTAGATTTAAATAACTGATGATACTACTGTAATAGCGAAACGATTGTTGTAAACATAACAGAAAAAATTTGTGAGAATCAGAATAACCTTATTTAAATATTATTTGATATGGATTTTCACCAAGTGAGGACTGATTCAATTCAATACTACTCATTGTGCTTAGAGTGTTTTAGTATAAAGAAAATTGACTTGAATTTATAAATATTCATAGCTTAGGAAAAACAATTGTTTATTCATATTTTGTCTTCAAGATTACATTGGGAACTGATTTTAAATCCAATAATTCAGATTTTAGAAAGGTTGTATTTAACGAAACTGAAAAAATACAACAACAGTTCTGTTTCTGAGATTTCCAAATTCTGAGACATACTTGATAGACTAAGCAATGTCGATTTGTTTATTTAAAAGAAATAGATGGAAGTTGGTCGGTTCGTTTCAAGTCATTAATCATAATTTTTCACTCCACTTGCGAACTATCGTGTGAAGTTGTGATTTAAAACAAGGTCAAATTCCAAATGAGTTTCTTATCACCTCGAGATCCTCGGAAAAATGATATCGGGTATTTTTTTAGAGTGATAGAACTTTGAATTGAAATACAACACATTTAAATTAATATTGAAGCCATTTTTTTTTATTTGAAACATAATTTTATGACATTTATGTTTTGAAAATAATTTCCGGCATATGTCCACCACGACTAGCTCTGAGGAACCGCATTCGACCAGACCAATTTTGGACCAATTCTAGTAATTCAGGCCTTATTTCATGAATAACACGAGTTATGTTGGCATCCGAAGCATCTATTGTTCTGGTTTATCAGCATAAACCTATGACTTGACACAACCCCAAAGAAAATAATCCAGTGGAGTCATGTCGCATGATCTTGGAGGCCAATTAATTGGACCAGTTCTCGAAATATTGTTATCGCCATATCTTTCTTTCAATAAATCAATTGTTACGGTAGCAGCATGAGGTGTAGCACCATCTTGTTGGAACCAAAACACTTCTGGGTCTATACCATTCAAATTTTGAAACAAATAATCATTGATCATCGATCTGTTACGAGCACCATTCACAAATTAGCTCCAGCATCATTTCCAAAGAAATATGGACCGATGATGCCTACAGCGTGTAAAGCACATCATATAGTGCATTTTTCAGGATGCAGTGGAACCTGCAGAACTTCTTGAGGGTTGTTTTCACTCCATAGACGGCAATTTTGCTTGTTCACATAGCCCTTCAATTATAAATGAGCCTCATCACTGAACACAATTTTACGTTAAACAAGTGGATCAAGTTCAAGTTTTTCTCGAGCCACATCAGCAAACAAACGACGCTTATTATGGTCAATAGTTCTTGAACCAGTTGGATCTTGTATGGGTGTAGACCAAGATCTTTACGCAAAATTTTCCATGTAATAATAATATCAACTTTATTTAGCACCTGGCTAGCAAAAATATTACAAAAAAAATAATTCACTTCACATTTACAAATCTTCACCTTACGAAGAAACAATAAAATCCTCTATATTGTAACGGTCTGCCTAATGTAGCTAATACATGCCCTTTTAAAACTCCTAAGACTAACACTACTCTTCACAATATCGGGTAACCCATTATATAATTTCAATCCCTCATAAAAAACACTCTTCCCACCAAAAGTAGTACCCAATCTCCCCAAATAAAAATTTTCTCTTGTTCGAGTATCATACCCATGTACATCTTTGACAAACTTGCAATTACTCAAAAGGTGTTGAGGAGTTAATCGATTTATCATCTTATATACAAATAAAATAGTGTTAAGGATTACTGTTTGCTTCACACTTAATAGATTTGTAACATCCAACATATCAGTCCTTCTAGTATATTTATTACATCTCAATATAATTCGCATTGCTTTATTTTGTAGCTTTTGTAAACTATCTATTTCAGTCTTATTCAACAGGAAAAGCAGAGTAGGACAGTAATAAAGACGTGGTGCAACAATTGTCTTATACAATGTCAGTTTGGCCCATGAACTCAGGTCCCTTGATGAACGCCCCAGCATATTAATTTTCTTCGACATTTTGTTTGTAATGTACCCGTAATGTTCAGAAAAAGTCAAATTCTCATCAATTACACAGCCAAGATACCTAAAACACTCCACAATCTCTATGTTTTCATTATTGACTTGTACATTTAAATTTGGTCTATTAATAGTCTTATTTTTATTTCTAATAAACATAGCTTTGGTTTTATTCACATTTAGATGAAGATAGTTATTGTTCAACCATTGGAATATATTATCAAGTTCATTATTTATTATGCTAACAATATCATCAATATTTTCCCCTGATATATATAGAACAGTATCATCCGCGAAAAGTTGAATGCTACAATTTTGAACTGTCTTTACAATGTCATTGATGTACAATATAAAAAGGGAGGGGCCAAGAACTGTTCCCTGGGGTACACCCCATTTTGAATCTCTCTCACTTGATGTTTCAACATACCTTGTAACTTGTGTTCTAGTACTCAAATATTCCCCGAACCATTTCAAAATTGACCGACCAAACCCATATTTTTTCAACTTGTGGTGGATGCACAGAGTGCAACTTGTTGTGAACGTCGACAAATAGACAAATCTGGATCATCATTAATACTATGAATCACAGCATACATTTTTATGTTCTTTTAACAAAAGATTGATAATTTTAGTAGTTGCAAATGTTATATTTGAAAAGAATGCAATAGTTTTATTATCACTCCATTTTCTATTCTCAAGTTGATTGCAGTAAAATGTATAATATTCTTGAGTATTTCGAGATGTTATTAAACAGAGAAATCAGAGAAAAACTGATGAATAAAATACTCCTTGTATGCCTCAAATCTTGAACTAAGCTTTTCCTTACCTCGCATTCTTTAAATTAACTACATCTTATTTTAACACATCCTTCAAATGCGAATAGTACGATTTTGTCAATGTTTTTGTATTTTGCAGGCGCTGCAAAAGTCTCCTACAAAACTTTAATAAATAGCAGAAAATGTCCAACGTTTACATCGAAAAGTCAAATAAATTATCATTTCATATTGAACTCGTCGTAAGGCAGATAACTTCACAAAAAAATTAGAGATTTTTTATACAAGAACAAATCATTATCATAGTTCTGTCTTATTTACCTATCTGTTCGAAAAACCATCTGTATTCAGCTATCTCCAAAAGCTTTTATCGTATGGTTTTCACCAGTTTTCCGCGTATAAAACAACTATTATAAGACAGTAATTAATTTTCAATCATCATAAATGAAATGTTGGTGTACGGTTGAAATTTATTTCTGAAATTTATCTCCTAGTTTCGAAATCAATTGGGTGATAAATTACTCAAAATAACAACTATCTATACTGAAACATCTAAGTATGAATCAAAACAGCAATAAATATTTCAAGAAGGAAATAATAAACCTTTGCGATTTCGCGTTGTTATGTAGTGGAATCGGAATAAATTTCAAATTGACTTCAGAATTAATATCGAATACGCTGCCATTGAAACGTGAATTTTGGCTCATAAACTCTCTTCAGTTTACAATGGAGCTTCTCTCTTCAATTGTGAAACATCAATAACCGATTGTCAAATGGCCGTGTACAATGGTGGGTATTGGAAAAAGCATAAAATATGAGCATTTCATTCACTTTCGTGGAAATCCCTCCTTTATTGGTGACCCTATACCCGTACTGTATTGATAAAAATAACCCTTCGTTTACAATAAATCTCACAATTACTGCTTATTTGTTGAAATTTCATGATGTACTGGGAATTAAATAAAGATGGCTAATAATGTTTCTACGAAGATTCGTTAACGTCAGCTCTGGATTAAATCCTAGACAAGAAATTTCCACATTTTCTTTGTACGTAAAAAATTATTTTCTTATGGGAAAGTATTCTTAGAATGGCCCAGGGAAGAATTTCCTGAATTCTAGTTATATCCCCACTTAATTCCACTATATAGCCAGTTATTAACATCTTGGAGATATTTATTAATCGTGATCTCAACATCATTCCAATTTTTAACAACCATAAAGAAGAAACAGACGGTCGCAATAAAAGACCCGTTTCAACTGAGAAAAAATCACTTAAAACTTCATCAGCATTGTCATGCTGCATTCTGTTTTGTAAATTAGATGTTAGAAGTTGATGCGCATCACCTCAGTTGCATAATTGTATAATTAACGAACTAAAATTTTCTGATCCACTGTTCATCAAAAATTGAATTAATTAGAAAGTTAGGTAAGTCTTTGATTACCAGTTAAAAAAGCGAAAACTCAGTGTCTTCGGGTAGAAAGAATTGAAATTGAATTTGATCTACAAGAGATCCATGCTACCTGCAGTGAATATATCGGGTGGTTTTTTAGAGTGATAGATCTTACGATAGGGATATCGACGTTTACAAATTGTTGAAATTTATTTTCAAAATCAGTATTCTTTTCGCCAAACTTATAGAGCACTTGAAATTTATGGTTTACGTAATCGTCCATCAGAGTAGTTTATTCGTCGAATTATCGATAGATGCAATTATCTACTTGATGCACAACAAGACAAAGAAGTGAACGTACAGAAGAAAATATCGCTGCTGTAAGTCATAGTGTTACTGATCCAGATTTGTCTATTCGTCGACGTTCACAACAAGTTGGACTCTGTGCATCCACCATATGGAAAATTTTGCGTAAAGATCTTGGTCTACACCCATACAATATCAAACTGGTTCAATACCTAAAGCCATTTGACCATAATAAGCGTCGTTTCTTTGCTGATTGTGCCCTAGAACAGCTTGAAGTTGGTCCATTTTTTATCATAAAATTATGTTTAGTGATTAAGCTCATTTCTGCTATGTAAACAAGCAAAATTGCCGTATATAGAGTGAAAATAATCCTCAAGAAGTTCCGCAGGTTCCATTGCGTTATGAAAAATGCACTGTATGGTGCTTACCATATTTCTCTGTTATGGTTTATGGTTATGGTGCTTGTTACAGATCGATAGTCAATGATTATTTGTTTCAAAATTTGAATGGTATCGATCCAGAAGTGTTTTGGTTCCAACAAGATGGTGCTACGCCTTATGCTGCTACCGTTGATTTATTGAAAGAAAGATTTGGCGATAACATTATGTCGAGAAATGGTCCTTCGCCTCCAAGATCATGTGACATAAATCCACTGGATTTTTTTTGGGGTTATGTCAAGTCATTGGTTCATGCTGATGAACCACAAACATAAGACGCTTTGGAAGCCAACATAACTCCTGTTATTGATAACATAAGGTCTGAATTACTAGAAAAAGTGGTGCAAAATTGGTCTGGTCGAATGCGGTTCTTCAGATCTACTCGTGGTGGACATAGCACGGAACTTTTTTTTATACTTAAATGTCATAAAATTATCTTTCAAATAGAAAAAAAATTTCAATCTCAATTTAAATGTGTTTCTTTTTTCAATTTAAAGTTCTATCACTGTAAAAAAAACACCCGATACATCTTAATTGGGGACGTGAGTATTCAATAGCTGTCAGCAATGAAGCTTTTCTACTTATTTCCTGAAAATTATCATAATTCAAAAATTAAATTAATCAAGAAATAAAAGGAATACATTTCTCCACTTTTTCGTAGAAAGCGACGAAAGAAGATATATCAGTGAGCGAAAAACTGTGGAAATTAAAACCATGCTCAAACATTCGTGATATTGGGTGGAGTTTATTAATGAACTTCGCAAAGATATGTAGTTTGATTTGATCGGTCTCTACTTGTCGGATATACATCTTGATGATTAAAGTAAAAAGACTTAATTTCCGCTAATTTATTTAATTTCACAACAATTGTATCGCCATGACAACATGACTTCGTCAGGTGAGTTTGGTACTAACTACATATTTGAGATTGAGTTCTTTAAAAATTCAAAATGTACAGAAAAGAAGGTAGTGGCAATTTACAGTAATTTGTTTTCTTATTATTACACAAAGTTTCAGAGAAGGTTAAGTAGGGGGGATTTATTGAGGTCCGTCTGGTCGTTTAGGAGAATCTGTTTTTTATTGTGTCTGTTGATTTCCAGGGCTTCTAGGTAGTTCAACCAGAGCTTCTTGTTTTCTAGGTGTAAGATTTTGTAGTTATTGTCAAAATCATGTCCTGCCTCCAAAAGATGGTCACCATGTGTTGAATTTTCTTTTTTTTCAAGATATGCTTTCTGGTGTTCACGTATCCTAGTGCCGAAAGATCTACCTGTCTGACCAACATATACACATGGGCAAGCCTTGCAGTTTAACCTGTAGACTCCAGACTTTTTATTTTCATGGATCAAATCTTTATTATTTTTTATTAAATTTCCTAACGTGTTCCTTGTTTTAAATGAAATGTTACAGTTACTCTTTTTCTTTAAATATCTTACTATTTTTTCGGATTTTTTATTTACGTACGTTAAATAAATATATTTTGTGTCAATAGCTATTGTTGGATACACAAGCGATATTGACTGTTTAAATTGCATTCGTTTCAATAATGTATTTATAATCAACGGATTGAAACCATTATTGAATACAATCTGTTTCATTATATTGAGTTCTCTAACAAAATTTTCTTGTGTTATAGGTATGTTGATCAATCTAAATATAAGGCTATTATAAGCTGCTAGTTTTTGAGAATTTGGATGATTAGAATTTAAGTGGATCGTGTTATCTGTATAAGTGGGTTACCGGAAAATTGAAAAGTCATGTTTATTGCTGATTTTTGATATTTTTGAATCAAGAAAATTGATGCTGTTATTTTGTTCTATTTCATTAGTGTAGTGTGGGAGATAATGTGTTTATAAATTCTAAAAACATCTCAAGCGGTCTACTGGTACCGATGAACAAAGATAAAATATCATCCACGTAAAGATACCAATAAATGAAATATTCACAGAAGGGACCCCTCCTTTAAATTGATTATAAATAAATTCTTGTAACGAATGCAATTTAAACAGTCAATATCGCTTGTATATCCAACAGAAGCTATTGATATAAAATATATTTCTTTAAGGTACAAAAACAAAACGAAAAAATAGCAAGATATTCAAAGAAAAAGAGTAACTGCAACATTTCATTCAAAACAAGAAACGCGTTAGGAAATTACATGAAAAATAAGAAGATTTGATCCCTAAAAACAAAAAGTATGGAGTCTATAGGTTAAACTGCAATACTTGCCCATGTGTATACGTTGGTCAGACAGGTAGACCTTTAGGCACAAGGATACGTGAACACCAGAAAGCATATTTTAAAAAATACGGAAACTCAACATATGCTGACCATCTTTTGGAGACAGGACATGATTTTGACAATAACTATAAAATGTTACACCTAGAATATAGGAACCTCAGGTTGAAGCTCTCGAAATTAACAGACACAATAAAAGACCAGACGGACCTCAATAAATCCCCCTTACTTAAACTTTTCTAAAACTTTGTATAATACTAAGAAAACAAATTACTGTAAATTCCCACTTCCTTCTTTTCTGTACATTTTGAATATTTAAAGGACTCAATATCAAATATACACTCATCCTGACGAAGTTATGTTGTCATGGCGATACAATTGTTGTGAAATCAAATAAATTAGCGGAAATTAAGTTGTTTTATTTTAATCATCAAGATATGTAGTTGTCGATCGATGCCTTTGACACAACAAAGGAGTCATCTTCATATCTATACCAATAAAGGAAAAATTTGCTTATCAGATTTAAGTGCCGTACATTCGACATACGCTAATCTTCTTAAGGAATTCAGGCATAATTTCAACAAAAACTATGAAATTATCCACGTTGAAAGCAAAAGTTCTCGATTAACTCTTTTATAATTTCTGGAAATCAACAGGTACAATGTCCGTTAAATCCTTTTGAACGAACAAACAGATGTTGACAAGTCTGCATTATTGAATATCTTTCCTTAAGTGCATTTTTAGCGGCAAAATCCAATAAACACCTTGAGTTTTTATGACTTGTTCTTCCATTATTTTGTCAGGTACCTAACAATGTATTTACACTCGGTTACACTGAACACCATCAGCCAGTAGAATGTAGATACCTGATGAAGCCGCATCGTGGTGAAACAATTGTTGTAGTACAAACATTTTTGTGAAAATAAATTACTTTGTTTTATATATGTTTTGATTACTTACTATGTCAGTAGTGGAAAAAATTTACTTCATCCTTCTTTGCAGTATTTTCAGCCAGTTTCTCATATTTGTTTGAACAAATCGAAAAGTGTTAATTAGTATCAATCCGATCTTCGTTTTATTCTGATTGAAAGTGCGGTAGAATTTAATTACTCACGAAGAGATGCACGCTTCTCGGAATCCAATTAAAATTCACCTGCTGGCAGACCGCTTCAAATTTCGGCGTAAACATTGATACGTCGTCTCAATGAATGAATTCGTTCCGTATACATTTAGTTTCTCAGCATGACCACTTAACCGTTTCAAAGCAACCTCATTTCCTATTCAAATCATATGTGAAATTCAGCACAGGAGTCCGCCTGAACAGATCAACAGGGTTACAAACATGGCGAGATAAGCTGAGAATGTGCTGGAAATATTTGACAGTCTTGGGCATTTCCCAGGATCTGATGCACTAATTTTATTCCATATGACAGTGTCATGTCTTGAATATAATAAACGTGAGTTAAAACGCGGAAAGCATAAAAGTGGTTTATGTCTACCTGGGGACGAATCACGTTTGCGAGAAAGTTGCTTGAAAAAATATTAAAAGATGATACCTACATGCATGGAAAGTAACTCTAGCCACCCAAATAGAGACCGTTATAAAAAGACTTATAATAACCCTATTTCGTCCGGATAAACTTTACCGTGTTTGTATTAAGAGTATAAATAAGTTTATATAACAGATGTCGCTACTACTTAATTATTCCATTGTTCATCTGGCAACACCTTCATTTTGAAGAGACATCAATGGGATTTGATAATAATGATAATAAATCACCTTTATTAGTTTATAAATCAACATAAGAATAAGTATATTAATTAAACCAAACAACTATATCGTGGCGAAGTCTAACACAGCTATTTTTACCACGACACAGCAGAAACAAATAAAACTGCAATTGTTTTCAATTGTGTTCCTTAGGAAGGAAACGAGAAAAATAAACCGAACACTGAAAACCCTCAATATCAGGTACAGTGGTGCTCACTCACAACAATCATCCACTCACACAATCATTAGGTGCTGTTCGCTTAGCAAATATGATCTATATTTAAATTTGAATTTTTTCATATTCATCTCCCTAAACTCTTCAGGAAGCGAATTGTAAAGCTATACTGTAAAATAAATGAACGACCTGTAGAACGTGGCCGTCCGTTGACGTGGAATAAGAAATTGACCTCCGAACCTTGTATCTCTGCCGTGTCTAGAATCCACAGGGATGAAGTTATCTCTGAGGTAGCGGGATGAATCAGTTGTCACCAGTAATCAGTGGGTGAAGTTAGCCAGATGAAGTTTTTTCCTGTTGCCCATGTTGAGCCATCCTGTATCCACCATAGCACGCGATATATGATCGAACTTTCGCAACCCATAAACCAAACGACAACAGCTGTTCTGAACTTTTTGAACACGATGTTTTTCCGTTTGTCGCAAACATGAACCATACAAAAAATCGTAATAAGTGAAATGCGAATAACATTTTTCTCAATCCCCGGCTCAACATTGCAATAGAGCAGTTTCAGATTGCTGTAAGATCTCATCGTTAAGTTTTTCATATGTCCACTGATCTTCAAATCATTATCCAAATGAAAACCTAAATTTTTTACTACACTGCTGACAGACAGTTTGGTATCTCACCAAAATGAATATTCAGTACTCTATTGAGATCGTCCCTGGCCATTTTAGATAAAAAACATATAAGTTTTGATTTTCAACGTTAAGTTTGAGTGCATGCTGTCTAGATATTCGTGATATGTTCACAAGTTCAGAATAAAGGCGATCATTGACAATGTTGACATTACTAGAATTAAAACTGGTATAAAGCTGATTGTCATCAGCATATACTTGAACGGTAAAATAATCAACCGAATTGAGGACATCTGCAGTATAAACTATAAACAGCGAGGGGCCTAAAATCGAACCCTGGGGTACACTGGTCTGAACACTCATGCCAGTGAGTATTTCCCATCAGTAGAAATTATTTGAGTTTTACCCCTGTGTAAGAATCTATAAGAGTACAAGCAGACTCATCAAAGCCATAATATTTTAATTTAAAAATGAGGAGTGCATGATCTTAGGTATCGAAAGCCTTTGAATAGTCCAATACAACTAACATGCTACCTAAGCCTCCATCATGAGCCCTTTTATATCGTCCATTACGGTTGTCATTGCCGAAGCCGTGCTGAACCCCTTCCTAAAGCCGCATTGACTTTGAGGCAAAAAATTATTATTTTTTAAATATTCAAATATTAGAACATACAACACACGTTCGAATATTATAGAAATGGAAGGCAATATACTTATCAACCACAGATTCTCATAATGCTTACAATCTGCTTTTTTACGAATAAGTCGGCGAATAGAAATCTAATAAAATCTTCAACATAGTTGCACTAATATTGTCAATACCATACGCATCAGGCCCCAAACGGTTCAGAAAGGAATTAACTTCCCCAATAGATATCATTGAAATTGGAAAACTAGTATTAGAATGAAAACTTGCGTTTTCATAAAAGTTTATTGTACTAGCGGTTTCCTTTGATACAATACTGAGTAAAGATGAGGAGTAACTTTTTTAATTTTCTGGGTCAGAGATGTTAGATGGAATAGCGTGGTATTTTCAAGAACGAACACTCAGATCTTTTAGTGTTCTCCAGGACACACGAGAATTATTCTCAGCGCAGACAGAATTGAGATAAGCCGCTTTTTCGTTTCTGGTAGTAGTGACTGCAAAATTTCGTAATCTCTTGTACTATAACCAATCCACCTCTAAGCGAGTATGCTTAAATTTTTGAAGAGCTTTGTCGCGCTATCTCATAATTGATTTAAGATTTTTCGTTAGCCAAATTGCTGGTGGTTTAGAAGCTTTTATTTCTTTTAAAGGCGCATGTTAACTGAAAATTTATAACATAAAGTTGTTAACATTGCTATTTTAGCTTCCAAATTCATTTCCAGCACAACATTCATCCATGATAGACTGAATAATTTATAGAAAACTGGCAATTTAAAATTTTTGAAACATCGAACTTTGACCAAACGAGATGCCGGCTTCTTACTCCTCAGTATCAGCTCGACATACCATCTTAAGATCCGCAATGGAAGAGTCCCCAGTGCCTTAACTATATCATCATTAGAAATGAATATTGGATCGATCAAGGTACTTGAGGAGCAAGCTATACTGGTCGGCTCACTGAGGAGCTGCGAAAAACCGTAAGACTCGAAGCAATTTAGGGCAGAACTATTCAAAATCAGTAAATCTTCATTTAAATCGCCCAAACATCGCTGAAATGTAAACATTCTCGACAGAAAACTGCACGAACTTATTTAGCCCATTAATATAAAAAATCTTTCATCACCATCCGAAAATTACGAAATCCTAATATTCCGTGAGAGAATATATAGATTTTTTAAATAAAATAGAAAGGCCTTTTACTTGATAGAAGAAATATAACAAAATTTGAATATTAAAACAAATTGAAATATGTTTATCTTCTACAACTTTAATTTCAAAAAAATTTTTATTCAAAAAACTTTTAGAAATAAATTTATGTTTCACAAGCACCGCTTTATTTAACTATTCGAATGAGTTATTTCAAAAATCTCTAAAAAAATGTGCACTATATCTTCAAAAAACAAATATAATTCTAGACAATCCCGTCTTCAGTCCTCTTTTAACATTCCAAATATCAAAATCAAAAACATAACCTATATCACTCACGTGTTAAAAGACTTAAGCTTCGAAATACAGATCAACTATATAATTCAAGATTGATCTATGTTCTAACAAAATCAAAGAAGAGTGTGAGTTATATTAAGGTTTATTTAAATTCATTGACATTCTATAATGAGATTTATTGAAGCCAAAATATAATTATATATTATATATAAAATAAAATAGAAAGGCCTTTTACTTGATGGAAGAAATATAACAAAATTTGAATATTGAAACAAATTGAAATATGTTTATCTTCTACAATTTTAATTTCAAAAAAATTTTCATTCAAAAAACTTTTAGAAATAAATTTATGTCTAACAAGCACCGCTTACATTTAATAGACGTATATAATCAAAACTCAATATATAATGTCAAATGGAATAAATAACCCAACAGATATACGAAAGTACCTAAAATTAATAAATAAATATTTAAAGGAGACAAAATTTTGTTTCTGGTCTTACCGTTAAGAACACCAATTGCCTTTTAAAAACATAAACACACTTAAAGGACTTCTCGAAGAATATAATTTATTCGAAATATTTAATATATTTAAATATTCGAATAAATTATTTCAAAAATCTCTAAAAAAATGTGCACTATATCTTCAAAAAACAAATATAATTCTAGACAATCCCGTCTTCAGTCCTCTTTTAACATTCCAAATATCAAAATCAAAAACATAACCTATATCACTCACGTGTTAAAAGACTTAAGCTTCGAAATACAGATCAACTATATAATTCAAGATTGATCTATGTTCTAACAGAGATTTTTGAAATAATTTATTCGAATATTTAAATATATTGAATATTTCAAATAAATTATATTCTTTGAGAAGTCCTTTAAGTGTGTTTATGTTTTTAAAAGGCAATTGGTGTTCTTAACGGTAAGACCAGAAACAAAATTTTGTCTCCTTTAAATATTTATTTATTAATTTTAATTACTTTCGTATATCTGTTGGGTTATTTATTCCATTTGACATTATATATTGAGTTTTGATTATATACGTCTATTAAATGTAAGCGGTGCTTGTTAGACATAAATTTATTTCTAAAAGTTTTTTGAATAAAAATTTTTTTTTGAAATTAAAATTGTAGAAGATAAACATATTTCAATTTGTTTTAATATTCAAATTTTGATATAGATTTTTCTTAGAAAGAACAGTAAAACTGTGCAGATTATTTGGTTCGACTTCCGGTTTTTTATAGCTTCGTCAACCGTAAACAACTTTTCAACATTTCGTGTTTTAATGGAATAAAGTCATTCAGAACAAATCAGTTATCAAATTAAAAAAAATGTAAGTAATGAAATTAATAAGCATGAAATGAAGTTTATTTAACTATTTTAATTATCTCTCACAAACGTGGGGTATCCAGTATATATCAAGCAATTAAAATGTAACTACTTTTCTTTTCTTTAAATTGCGAAATGTTCTTTGGAGTAAATATCCTAATGGATAAGGTAGAAGCTAATACTTGATGGTAGTCTCAATTAAGAGGATATAGTACTTATTCTGATACTTTATTGTCGAATGAATGTAAATAACTGATTTTTTTTGAAAAAAAATTGACACAGTTTTTGTTTCACAATTTATTCAGAATCCTGACACGTGTTTTGATCTTTCGACCATCTTCAAAGGAGTACAAAAAGGAACTAAACTTAAAATTGAAAAAGTTTTTTTATTACACTTAGGACATCTGGGTATATTTGTATGGCACAAGGAAATAACAGTTTCCACTATAAGGAGGTTGCCAAAGAGTAATTGGAAATTTGTTAATTTCTCCTTGTTCTCAAATGTCTTTTTTAAATGAAAGAATCTCCAAATAGTCCATCAATTCACCCTTATTACCGTTATATAGTAAAGTGACAACTTTCTCATTAAAGAAATGATTATTTTCTATACATAGTTCTGCAAAACCGGTTGATTTCTGGTTTTTGAAAATAGACAACCTATGCTCTTTGATTCAATGTATAACTGAATATGAAACTGCAATTAAATTGGAAGATTCGAAATTGAAATCATTTAGCGTCATCATGTTTCCAAGTTGCCAAGCCAACATTGTAATATATTTTTTATAAAGACAGTAAAAATTAGGCGTTGTATTAATTTTCAATACTTAGATGACGAGAAGTGAAATTTTCTTTCAAACAGGGGCAATTGGCTTGAAATATTAGGCAACAATATACAGAAGCATCATTCAGGATTCCATAATGGAAATTAAATTTGAAATAAAATAATGATTTGCAGTAACGGAAGTTAAGGAAATTATGTTTCTATTCATTCTTTTATTTTGATGATAATAACGTGTGTTTCGTCCATGCTGTTATAAATAAGTATACACGAAATTATATACATACTTACATTTTGCAGGGTTATATAAAATATTCTCATAATATATATGTCAAATATTAATGGTAAGTGTGGTTGTTTGTCACTGGATATTGTCCTAAATCTCTTGAAATTCTTACCATAATCAAAAGGACAAAGAATGAAAATGAATATACAACCATAATAAATGTACTACTCTGTCAAGAAAGTGCCGGGAATTTTCAATTCAAACAACATTTTTACATTTAATCGTCAAAATTTATTGGGTCGCCTTCAAAATAGGCTCCATTTGCTCCAATACGGCACTTCCAATTATCGAAACATTTTTTATAGGCGCTTTCCGGGATGGACTTTAGCTCTCGCGACGAATTTTGTTTTATGGCTTCAATCGACTCAAAACGGGTGCCACGAAGGGGCAATTTTAGTTTTGGGAAGAGGAAAAAGTCGCAGGGAGCCAAATCCGGCGAATACGGTGGTTGCTGAAGCACGTTTGTTGAGTTTTTGGCGAGAAAGTCAGTCACAATCATAGCTCGGTGAGAAGGCGCGTTATCGTCATGCAAAATCCATGAGTTGTTCGCCCACAAATTTGGCCGCTTCTTACGGATACGCTCACGCAAACGTTTCATAACGCCTAGGTAATACTCTTTGTTTACCGTCTGACCCTCTGGAATGAATTCGTAGTGCACCACGCCACGGATATCGAAGAAAACAATGAGCATCACCTTCATTTTCGAGCGGCTTTGGCGTGGTTTTTTCGGTTTCGGCTCATTTTTTGCCACCCATTCCGATGATTGCTGGCTTGTTTGCATATCGTACTCGTAGACCCAGGTCTCATCACCAGTTATAATGCGTTCCATGAATGTAAATCGAAATTACAGCGATCCAGCATGTCTGAAGCAACCTGCTCGCGATGACATTTTTGAAGAAAATTCAGGTCTTTCGGTACGAGTCGTGCGGCCACCTTTCTCATGCCCAAAATATCAATCAAAATCGTACGTGCGGACTCGTGGGATATCTTAAGATCATGTGCTATCTCTCTCAAGCTGGTACGACGGTTTTCCAGCACCCTTTCCTTAATTTTATCAACGTTATCTTCGATCGAAGGCAAGTCTTCGACCACTTCACGACCGTCCTTGAAGGCTCTGTACCACTGATATGCAGGAGTTTTTGATAGAGCATTATCACCAAAGGCCTTTTGCAACATTTTCAATGCATCGGCACACGAAAATTCATTTGCAACACAAAACTTTAAACAAATTCTTTGCTCAACGTAATCACTCATAGTAAAAATCGGCACGCACTCTGACATCGACTGACTTAATCAGCTTGCAAACACACTAGTAGACAGATCCCGCTCAAGCTTGGCATAGTAATTGAGGACAGTGGTACCAACCTAGGAAAAAAAAATTTTACCTGCCTCATTGCCCCGCCAGATTTAAATCGATAATTCCCGGTACTTTCTTGACAGAATGTATTTCAGCGCAGTTGGTGCCTGTCCTAGATAAAACAAAACGGTAAATAATAATAGGGATAATAAATTTATAACAAACTATTGGACAAAAAGTTTCAGGCAATTCTAAACAAAAGTTTAAAAGTACCGGTTGCTAGAGCATCCGAGCGATTAATCACAGACATAAATAACTGAAAATTACGAAAAAATGTTAGATCAAGCGGGATGTTTCCCAAGGATTCACCCATGTAGAACCGCGTTCCAAGTTGATTTGCTGCAGTGATGCATGAAAAGCTGTCATAGTCACGTTTTACGGTAGACATTATTTTGAATATTTTTATGCGTATATTATAAGTGACATCATGATATGGAATGTCAATAATTATTCATGTGACAAAAATTCTATAGGATTCTCACGTGGTAACTCTCAAACAAGAATTCATTTTACAACTTGATTCGATTTATACTTCTTGAATTATTGAAAGTAATTTCAAATATATAAATGTTGAGAATTTCAGAAATTATGAAAATTGCCTTACTGAATAAAATTCAACAAAATTTCCTCCGTTAGAAATATAATATAACCTTTTAAGATATCTGATTGATAAGAGTTTAAATTCCAACTTAAATACAGAATATTCGTGACCTTTAATAATATTATACTGAAAGAGCCATAAAAAACGTTTTCTCATTAAAAGCATGGAAAACTCAAATACTACCTAAAGATACTGAACAGATAATTTATAACTAAGTTAAATAAACTCAAAAACTGTGGAATTATCCACTCTCGAGGAGGTGAAAACTGTGTACTGCTGTTAATACAAATTAACATCTCATTCTGAACGAAAAAATGAACTGAATATATATTTTTGTAGGTGTATTGTAGTATAAATCCATTATAAACTCTAATGTCACTGATCATTTGGGAAATTTGGTATCCATCAGTATTATTTGTTGTGGAGTTCTGGAATGTAAACATGCTGAAGTACATTTAGTACTTATTTCGGGATATTGTTTGTCTAAATTGGGAATTTCGGGTTAATAATGTTGTTGTTTTAAATTCATGTCATTATTTTTAAAATAGAAAAAAGTTTTTTACTTGATAGAAGAAACATAACAAAATTTGAATATCAAAACAGATTTAATCTGTTAGTCTTCTACAATTTTAATTTCAAAAATATTTTTAATCGGAAAAAACTTTTAGAATTGAATTAGTATCTACAATAAGCTTATATTTAATAGACGTCTATAATCAAAACTCAATATATAATGTCAAATGAAATAAATAAACCAACAGATATAAAAAATGATTAAAATTAATAAATAAATATTTAAAGGAGACAAAATTTTGTTTCTGATCTTACCATTATGAACACTAATTCCTTTTCAAAAACATTTCTAAATTCCTTTTCAAAAACAATTCTAAAGGTTTTTTGAATAACTTTTTTCTTGAAATTAAAATTATAGAAGACTAAGAGATTAAATCTGTTTTGATGTTCAAATTTTGTTATATTTTTTCTATCAAGTAAAAAGCCTTTTGCCTTTTTCTATTTTATTTTATACATAATATATAATTATATTTAGGCTTGAATAAATATCATTATGGAATGTCAATGGTTTAAATAAAACCTTATAATACCTTACACTTTTCTGTGATTTTATGAAGAACATAGACTATCGTGAATTTTAAAGTTAGTCTGTTTAAAGCAATTCATCCGGTTACCACGTGGAGTTAAGATATAGTGATTTTTATTTGATTTTGATATTTGAAATATTATTTAGGGCCGATAAAGTGATTTTCAGAATTCTAATTGTTTTTTGAAGATATAGTGCATGTTTTGAGAGACTAACAGAAGAGATTTTCAGAATTCTAATTGTTATTTGGAGATATAGTGCATGTTTTGAGAGATTTTTGAATTAACTTATTTGAATATTTAAATATTTCAAATAAATTATATTATTTGAGAAGTCCTTAAGTTGTGTTTCATGTTTTTGAAAAGGAATTGGTGTTCATAATGGTAAGATCAGAAACAAAATTTTGTCTCCTTTAAATATTTATTTATTAATTTCAATGACTTTTTTATATTGGTTTATTTATTCCATCTGACATTATATATTGAGTTCTGATTATATACGTCTATTAAATATAAGCGGTGCTTATTGTAGACATCAATTCAATTCTAAATGTTTTTTGAATAAAAAGTTTTTTGAAATTAAAATTCTAGAAGACTAACAGATTAAATCTGTTTTGATATTCTAATACTTTTTATCTTTTAAGAGAATTTATCATTTTATGCAATCGACCTTTTTTTAGCTTCGTTTTGAATGTATTTCTATGTGATGTTTTCCAATTGTTGTTGGTTCAACTGGGTATAATCTTGATCCGATATATGTACTGTATCTATTTTTATTTTATTTCATATATAATGGATAATTATACTAGGTTTGAATAAAACTCATTATGGAATATCAAGGGTTTAAAAATACCTTATAGTACCTTGCACTTTTCTGTGATTTTTGTGACGAACATAGAATATCTTGGATTATAAAGTTGGTGTTTAAACGGGGATAACAAGAAATCTGTAGGTAAGTTGTATTTGCTGATCGATTTTATTATTTTAAATGTAAAGTTTGACTGATGAAGACCTGTCCGGAATTCTAATTGTTTATAGATATAATACATGTTTTGAGAGATGTTTGAAGTAACTTATTTAAATATATTGAAAATTTTAAATGAATCATGTTCTCTGAGAATTTCTTGAATTATGTTCTGTAATTTTGAAAATGAAATAGTTTTTATAATTATAAGATCAGAAACAAAATTTTGTTCCATTCAAATATCTATTTAATTAATTTTAATTGACAATTTATATTTGTTGGTTTATTTATTCTATTTTATATTGAATATTAGCTGTGCTTATAAGACATTACTCTAATTCTGGTCATTTTGAATTATTCTTCATTTAAATTAAAATTATAGGAGACTAACAGATTACATCTGTTTTGATATTCAAATATTCCTTCTATCAAGTTAAAACCTATTTTTATTTTATTTCATATAAAATATATAATTATACTAGTTTGGAATAAAACTCATTATGGAATAAACTCATTCAGGAATTGTAGTTGTCTGTGATTTTTGTGACGAACATAAAATATCTTGAATTATGAAGTTGGTGTTTAAACGGGGATAACAAGAAATCTCTAGGTTAGTTGTATTTATTGATCGATTTTTTTTTAAATGTAAAGTTCCACTGATAAAGACCTGACTGGAATTCTAATTGTTTTTTGAAGATATACTTCATGTTTTGAGAGATATAATATATGTAATATTTTAAATAAATTATATTCTCTAAGAATTTCTTAAATTAGGTTTCGTAATTTTGAAAAGGAATTTTTTTCATAATTGTAAGATCAGAAACAAAATTTTGTCTCGTTCAAATATTTATTTAATTAATTTTAATTGACGATTTATATTTGTTGGTATATTTATTCCATTTGATATTGTATATTGAGTTTTGACTCTATACGTCTATTAAATATAAGCTGTGCTTATAAGACATTACTTTATTTCTAAGAATTTTGAATAAATTTTTTTAAAACTAAAATTACAGGAGACTAACAGATTAAATCTGTTTTGATATTTGAACAACTGACTTGTGTTTTGTATTTGTTACTATTTTTTCATCATATAATTATTCTATATCTAGTACTGTAGATATCTTTTTTAAAGCCTGAATATCCAATGGAAACAAATTTGTCTAGTACATGTATTTTTTGTTAATCCTTTATTGGTCAACTGACGCTCATATGTGTTGATAATTCTTTATGTTTATAGGATGAAACAGTGATTATGCGGCATTTTATTCCATTTTTGTCAAAAAGAATTTGTAGATTGAATCTGTAGAGGTTTCGAAGAATTAATCATTCAATTGGAGATCGATCCAATTAAATTCTAAACATTCAATACCATTTTCATCTCAAAATTCGCAAAGTCCAGATATTCAGACCAAATGATAGTAAAGACACGCAAAATGTTAATGAATCTTTGAGTGAAATTGAGAGCGTTTTCGAGGAATTTGGAGCCTGTATACCTATTTAACCTGATATTCAGATGTGCGCTTCAAAGAAGATTAACTTTCTCTGATGGTTAATAGTGGTAATCAAACCAAACAATTATCTTCAGGAATTTTCCTCTGCTTCATCACGTTCTATCGTAGCACGAATGGTGCACTTCGTGTATTATAAGTACTTTGTTCGGTAGACCCGGTCGTTTTTCTCCTTTCAACTAACCTACTGGCATGAAATTATGAACTAAATTCATAAGCGCAACAACTGAATTTCTGACGTAGGCTGTATCACTGAGAATAAACATACGAGATCAGTGAATGAATGTGTAAGAAACAATTTTTTGTGAAGAAATTATAAGGTTGTTCGGAAAGTAATTTCGTTTTTTCCGACAGAGGATTTAATTGTATTTCTCGAACCCAACTTCACACTTAAGCCGCATGATCGTTATATGTTTCGAGAGAAGGTATAGCAAGGCTTGTGTTTGAAAAAGTTCAATTAATACTACGCAGTGGTTTTTGGTTATTGCCGTTTTAAATTTGGAGACCAATAAGTAGAATTATCGTCATATTTAACTATAGAAAAGGTAGAAATGCTGTTCAAGCCAGAAAGAAATCAACCGATGTGTATGGAGAAGATGTATTGACGCTACGCCAGTGCTAGAAACGATTTGCAAAATTTCGATCCGGCAAATTTGATCTCGAGGATGCACCATGTACCGGAAGGCCGGTTGAAGCTGCTAAAGACACGGTGAAGGCATTAGTTGATGCAAATCGGCGGATAACAACAAGTGAGATCGGTCAGAGATTAAGTTTATCGAAATCAACTGTTTTCGATCACCTCAAAGCCGATATATGGGTTCCCCATGTTCTCACTGGGCAAAATTTACATGTTCAAAATTAACAAGAATGGATATAGGCTATCGCAAAAAATAATTACTATTTTTCAGTTCATTTCACCCAAAATAAACAATTTTCTCGTTCAGCAATGAATGGAAATTAATGTAGACAGGTAAAAAAAACTGCCGCGAAATGAGCTCTCTTGTTGCCCTATTCCAACCACTATGATGATGTAGCATCATATGGTCAATCATTTGAACTTTGTTGAAAGTGCAGTCAGTCATTAGACTATTAGACGACATGAAGAAATGATACATACTCATATTAATTACTACGGTACTATATGATCGTCTAATCGATGTATCGCGTTATAAGTACGTAGAAATCGGCTGGTGTTGTCTATTCCTGCTACACTACGTACACATAAGGAGTGTGATATGAAATCTCCTCATACCGTCGAAATGTGAGTATTTCTTGTGCCACCTGAAGACGCGTGTCTACGGGCATAGGCTTAGAACTCCCCAAGATTTGAAGAAAGCAATTCATGTGGAAAATAATCGACAGAGCGATGCTGGAATGAGTGACGGTCAACTTCCAAGAACGGCTTCAGCGGTCCATTGATGATCGTGGCCACCACACGTCAGATGTTGATGTTCACCATTGAGTATCGTAAATGCTAAGAAACGTACTCGAAAAGAGTTAAATAATGATGAAAATTGATAATTTTATGAATTTTTGAAAAATGTGCATTGTCACTGCTCGACCTCGTACTGTATGTTTCTTTGAAAGTTTCCAAAAACATATCAATAGTGGATATATCCGTCAAGTCATCAATTGAAGGTAAAAGCTATGCCAGGTATTAATTCAAATATTAACATTATTATGAGAAATTTTAGATTCAACGATGAACCTAACTCATGTTTCATAATTATTTATACGTGGCTATATCTTTCACTCAAGAGATGATATTTACCAATAAAATAGGATACTGAATTTTTTTCAATTCGTTTAATAGAAATGGAAATAGAAATTTTGCCACGGTGTAGTAATCCGCAAATATTTACAGAATATTCACATTTTCAATAACTTTCATGAATCATAGAATATCCAGTTAGTTTCAAAGCGTTAAATATTCCAATAAATGTCTTCCTGAAACTATCGGTTTTTTTTTAGGGTGATAGAACTTCAGATAGGGATAACTGTGATTTGACAGAAGGTAGAAGCCATGTTGTTTTGACATTTCTGTTCGGTGCTCATTGACAAATTATCATGGAAAGACTTAAGCCGCAACAAGGTTTACAAATTGTTGAAATTTATTTTCAAAATCAGTGTTCTATTCGCCAAACTTATAGAGCATTTTGTGAAATTTATGGGTTACATAATCATCGAGCAGAGCAGTTTATTCGTCGAACTATCGATAGATTTCGGACAACATTTTCTATTCGATGCAAATACAACAACAAGACAAAGAACTGTACGTACAGAAGAAAATATCGCTGCTGCAAGTCATAGTGTTAATGATGATCCAGATTTGTCTATTCGTCGAAGTTCACAACAAGTTGGACTCTGTGCATCCAACACATGAAAAATTTTGCGTAAAGATCTTGGTCTGCACCCATGCAAAATCCAACTGGTTCAAGAACTAAAGCCACTTGACCATAATAAGCGTCGTTTGTTTGCTGATTGGGCCCTAGAACAGCTTTATATTGATCGACTTTTTTATTGTGAAATTTTGTTTAGTGATGAAGCTCATTTCTGGTTGAACGGCTATGTAAACAAGCAAAATTGCCGTATATGGAGTGAAAACAATCCTTAAGAAGTTCTGCAGGTTCCATTGCATCCTGAAAAATGCTTCACAGGCTGGAAGGGTCATCGGTTCAAATTTTTTAAAAGTGAATCAGGAGCTAATGTTACCGTAACTTTATTGAAAGAAAGATTTGGCGATAGCATTACTTCCAGAAATAGTCCAATTCATTGGCCTCCAAGACCATCCGACATAACTCCACTGGATTATTTTCTTTGGGGTTAGGTCAAGTCATTGATTTATGCTGATAAATCAGAAACAATAGACGCTTTGGAGGCCAACATAACTTCTGTTATTGATGAAATAAGACCTGAATTACTCGAAAAAGTGGTCCAAAATTGGTCTGGTCGAATGCAGTTCCTCAGAGCTAGTCGTGGTGGACATATGCCGGAAATTATTTTTAAAACATAAATGTCATAGAATTATCTTTCAACTAAAAAAAAAAGATTTGGCTTCAATTTTAATTTAAATGTGTTATATTTCAATTTAAATTTCTATCACTCTAAAAAAACACCCGATACTTAGTTCGTTCCTAGTCAGAATATCTCTCAACTAAATACCGTTTTATCATCTACGATCTAAAATATCATCAGAATGGCATGGCATCCGAAAAAATAATTAATACCTGATTATCAATCTAGTTCATTTTACAAACATAGAACTCCAAATTCTCGAAATATAATTCATTCTACTAACACCGTTTTCCAAATCTGTTTTACTGCTGTTGCAACAGATACGATATATTTTTAAGTGGGCAACACGTGGTCCAGCCTGAACAGAAGGAAACGAAACAGTTGACAGCTTGTAATGTTATCGTTAATTACAAGGAATTACACAACTTTTGCCGACGTTGATGAATTTGAAACATTTTGAGTTCGTCTTTCTTTCAGATGCTCCCATATTTCACTTTGATGCTGAAAATAAATGAAAAATTTCTTCGTGATGAATGACTTAAAATGTGAACAGTTAACAGAATTCCAGATATTAGAGTTGTTATGGATTCTAAAATGATTCATGAAGATTCATGTGAAAAGAAGGTGAATGACTGATATTGGGATGCATATTGAAAGACCATTAAATATCGGGTGTTTTTTTCAGAGTGATAGAACTTTCGATAGGGATAACTGTGATTTGACAGAAGGTAGAAGCAATGTTGATCTGACATTTCTGTTCAGTAAGCATTGATAAATTATCGTGGAAAGACTGACGTCGCAACAACGTTTATTTATTGTTGAAATTTATTTTCAAAATCAGTGTTCTATTCGCCAAACTTATAGAGCACTTCGTGAAATTTATGGTTTACATAATCGTCCATCAGAGCATCTTATTCGTAGAACTATCGATAGATTTCGGACAACATTTTCTCGACTCGATGCAACAACAACAATTTCGACACAAAAAATTAATGAACCCATCAGTCAAATTATTACTCCACTGAATTTAGTATCCAATCGAGATTAATCTATTATATAAGAAGGATATCAATACATCTTAAATTCTAGATAAAGATTGAAATGGTTAATTCCAGTCGTGAATTCTAGAGTTGAACGTACCAAATGAAAACAATGATTACATTTTATTACCTACTAAACTTTCAAAGGTCAAGTTCCAATGCATGGAAGGTTAATTTTTATAAGCGAGTTGTTAACCTTACTTAGGTAGGTTGTTAGATTAACAAACTGCAAAATACATTCATGTTGCAAGTTGTTAAATAGGCTCGTAAAATGTATCTTTTGAACGGAAGGACTATAAATATTCTGATTATTCTTCAACGATTAGGTTGGGTTTCTGAGCAATCTCCAATGGGATATGGGTGGCATAATTATTCAATTTTATTCCATAATGATACTTTACAGGGACGATTAAAACACTTCTCTCAAATGAAATTTTTTTCGAAGGTAGACATCAACTTCACATTACATGCTTAAGGAGCAAGTAGAGTATTTGTTTGGTTTGCTCTTATCCACGTTTTCTTGGCGTAACTCACTATTTTTATTATTTCATTTATGTTGACTTAGAAGAATGAGAGAATAAGTTGTATGAAAAAGAGTGGATGATTGTTCTTTAGAAGAACTGGATGTTGAATAAAAATAAATGTACCGGAAAATTGCAGAGGAAATTCGTATTCAAGTAATCTAATATGTAACAGTGATTCTGGATCACTGCCAGCAAAATCTGTTCAGCTTGCTTTAAAATAAATATTTATTTCATATTAGTCAACGAGAAGGAAATTACTAGATGATATTCTTATAACTTCTTGATGTCCTGAAACTATTTGGTAGAAATTTCAAATGTTCTTGGCTCCAAAATTGTTCTTAACAAGTTCTATTGTCGATTTGTCATCTGGATGGATTTTTGGCGGTCATACAGATTTTCTGGGTGATTCCGAAATGGCAATTCCCATTGTGTCTGACATAGTATGAGTATTTGTTTGCATTTCGCGGTGTTTAGAACTACTAAATTCACTTCATTGTATTTTGGTGAAATAACTGTTCACAGAAGTGGAGTAGTTAGTATAATTATTTATTAATTCAACAATTAAATATTTGTATGAAATTTCAAGAATTACAGTTAATTCCAGGACAAGAAGGTTGGTTCTAGGGGTATTTTTTGACTCTTTGGTACTCTTTTTTATTTCTGGTTATACCTATCTATGAAAACACGTAATAATCTAATTTGCAAATGTATTTATCAAACTTGATTGTTTTTGATATTATCGGATAATTTTAAATCACAGTCCAAGTGTACACCATTCAAACAAAACATAAATGAGAAAAAATTGTAAAATGAAATATAAATAGAGAAATGGAATGAAATAAATTCAAGACAGAAAAGATTACGTATGCTGATTTTTTTAACAAGATGTCATTTGTGATTCCTATGAAAAGGATTAATTAATTTCATATCAATTTTATCCGACTTTTATAAATATTATAAATATCAAACAGTATAATTCTGTTATACCTCGCTACAAATTTAAATTTTATAACATTTATAAACTTAAGAAATTATTCGAAAAAACCACTCTTCAAAAAGCTCTTGAAAGTAAAAGCTCTTCAAAGATATGTAGCATATCTTTGAAAAACTCAACAATAATCATGGATGCACATTCATGTGAGCAAAATATAACCAATCAACAAAAAATTTCATTCTTACAAGATCACGTTTTATTTCGAACCAAAAAATTGTTTCAAATGCCTTTTTTGAACAAATATATTTTTGAAGAGTTTTTTTGAAAGACTTTTTCAAGGAAATGTTGTTTCGAACAATTTCTTACATTTATGTTGAGCATTTTCAGAGTGGAATTTGTTTTTCATAATGCAATGCTGACTCCACTAAATATCGGGTGTTTTTTTAGATTTCGGACAACATTTTCTCTACTCGATGCAACAACAACAATAAGACAAAAAACTGTACGTACAGAAGGAAACATCGCTACTGTAAGTCATAAGGTTAATGATGATCCAGATTTGTCTATTCGTCGACGTTCACAACAAGTTGGACTCTGTGCATCAACTACATGGAAAATTTTGCGTAAAGATCTTGGTCTACACCCATACAAGATCCCACTGTGTCAACTATTATAGTAAAGCCACTTGACCATAATAAGTCGTTTGTTTGCTGATTGGGCGCTAGAACAGCTTGATGTTGATCCACTTTTTTATCGTAAAATTGTGTTTAGTGATTAAGCTCATTTTTGGTTGAATGGCTATGTAAACAAGCAAAATTGCCATATGTGGAGCGAAAACAATCCTTAAGAAGTTCTGCAGGTTCCATTGCATCCCCAAAAATGCACTGTATGGTGTGCTTTGCACGCTGGAGGTATCATTGGTCCATATTTCTTCAAAAACGATGCTGGAGCTAATGTTACAGTGAATGGTGCTCGTTACAAATCGATGATCAATGATTATTTGTTTCAAAATTTGAATGGTATCGACCCAGAAGTGTTTTGGTTCCAAAAAGATGAAGCTACATCTCATGCTGCTACCGTAACAATTGATTTATTGAAAAAAAAAATTTGGCGATAACATTATTTCAAGGAATGATCCAATTGGCCTCCTATATCATGCGACATAACTCCACTCGATTATTTTCTTCGGGTTTATGTCAAGTCATTGGTTCATGCTGATAAATCAGAAACAATAGACGCTTTGGAAGCCAAAATAACTCATGTTCTTAATGAAATGAGGTCTGAATTACTCAAAAAAATAGTCCAAAATTTGTCTGGTTGAATGGGTTTTCTCAGAGCTAGTTGTAGTTGACATATGCCGAAAATTATTTTTAAAATATAAATATCATAAAAATGATAATTCAATAAAAAAAACAATATGGCTTCAATCTTAAAATAAATGTATTTTATTTCAATTTAAAGTTCAATCACTCTAAAAAAAAACCCGATATTTGTTGAATAAGGTTGATCAAAATTCAATGTTTTCTTTGAATTCTTTCATCTCATTTTGATGTGATTATTGTTATTTCTATAGGTCTATTAAAAGACAACAGTTTTCTATTGAATTTTGAGAAGTTCCCAAGACATTTCTTCCAATTAAAATTTGTAGTGAGGTATAAGAGAATTACTATGTTTGATATTTTATTCATTAGAGATTCTCAAGAATTGATGAGTTTTCTCTAATATCTCCACTCTTTTTTCCATTTTTGGCCTCTTCTTTACCATGTGTTGCAGTATTGTTTGCAAATTGTTTGAATGAAACGAATATTCATCAAGTGTAACAAATCTAATTGTTTTCTGATTGCATCTGAGAAAGTGCAACTTTTTGGTGAATATTTATAAATTTTAATCGCAAAATTTCACTCCTTGAATAGGGGCTCATGCAGGGACATTCGACTTTAGAGCTAGTTTCATGGATTTTTTGACATTACAGTAGGAGGATGATAGATCAGGCTTCATCTCTTGATTCGAATTTTTTGCTGTAAAACTGTAAAACTTTTCAATTTTAATGTTCGTTGCTATCTTTTTAGAGTTAAATATCGAAAGAAATGAACCAGAAAATAATAACAAATTTCTATATTCTATATTTCTTGATAAATTCCAAATCAAGCGAAAGTTTTTGCAAATATTTTTTTTTGAGAAATGGTGCAAAGTACAGACGTGAAGTCAGAAGCTTTTACGCACTTGTTTATTCGTCCATTTCCCCTGAAAATTTCAAATCTGTGAATTACTTCTTAAAAAAGCTATATATGACGATTCAAAACACCGGAAAATCACCAGAAAATGAAAAGTAGATGGTTAAAAGGTTGCATCCTTCTTTCTTGGATATGCATCATTATATTTCAACAAGAAAAATGGAAACAACAATCTATTGAACAAAACTTCAAACACTATATAAATTTTTCATCGATGATTATAAATTTTGATTCACTCAAACTTTCTTAAGCCTTCAACACAGATTCAGAGCACTTATGATTTTTCTTGTATTTATACTTGGTTATTCTGTTATTGAAAACAGAAGTATCAACATTTCAAAGAAAGTGACGAAGTGACGAATTTTCCGCTGCATTCTTGCATGAGATCATTTTGTGAATTGTGGAACCCAACAAAAGTGAACTTATGAATATTAAAATTTATTTGAAAAAAGGGGCCAGTAAGTATAAATGTAATTTTTTGATATTTGTAACTCTAGTACTGATGAGATAAATATTTATGATGGCTAGGAAAATTTCAGAACAAATTTGACGATATCAAGGACGTTTATCACTTTTTCATATCAATATCTTCAAAATAAATCTTTCACACTTCACGATTTTAATTCAAATTCATCCGTAGACTGAAATAATGCAGAACAAAATGAGCATCTAACCACAAAATATCTTTGTGTTGGAACTGCTATTCATGTATTATGAAAAATACATTTTTTCATCAAATAACCTTGATGAAACCTCAAACACTCGTCCAGCTCCTTTGAGCAATTTCCTGAAAACGCAACAATCAAATCAATTTCGCATACCTGGGAGGATCGCAGCAAAAACGGCACAGAAACAAAGAAGTTCTCTTCCAACCATTTCGCGATCTACTTGCAACTAACTACAGGAGACACCGACCAGAGAAGAACGTTTCGCGACCAAAGAGTACCAGAACACTGAATTCGATCTGACCAGCCGTGCGGGACTGCAGGAGATCACAGACTGGCCTATATCCGCGGTTTCTTGCACATATACCGGCTACCATCACTTTGCCCGTTCGGTTCTTGCGGGCCTGATAACGAAGTTAATCAGAGGAGGCAGTGCAAAGCGGATTTTTTCCGAAATCCGTTTCCCCTTTCCTTGGATTTTGGTCCAATGCTGTCGGGATCATAACGAGGATTCCGCACTTCCTTATTGTGTCTTTATTGCTCCTCTTCGATGGTTCTTTTTTGCTTTACGACCTCTCAATTGGATGAGATCGAATCGGATGAAATGCGTGCTGAATTATCCGGGGGATTATGTAATCTGTCTGTTTTATTGCTAAAATCGTCGATTACTTTCAATCGGCTGTTACCTTCGGGGAAGGTTCGAAAACAATGCACGTGTATCTGGGATCTCATTGGAAAAATAAAAAAATATTCATTTTATAGAAGCACTCAATCTGTTGTGTGTTCGATTTTACTGCTTTCAATAAAGGAGCGGACGCAAAGTAGAAAGCTTTTGCGTGCTTGTTTAAGAGTCCATCAAATTCAAATCTGTGAATTATTTCTTAAAAGAACTGTATAGGCTGACAAAAATATAAAATTGTTCTGTCACTTGAAAGTCATATAAATGTCATTTTTTGGAATTCAAGAACCGAAAGGTAAAAGTATCGAGGTTTTCTTTAGAATGATAGAACTTCAAATTGAAATAAAACACATTTAAATTAAGATTGAAGCCAATTTTTTTTTTCGAAAGATAATTTTATGACATTTATGTTTTGAAAATAATTTCCGATATATATCCACGACGACTAGCTCTGAGGAACCGCATGCGACCAGACCAATTTTGGACCACTTTTTCGAGTACTTCAGGCCTTATTTCATCAATAACACGAGTTATATTGGCTTCCAAAGCGTCTATTGTTTCTGGTTTATCGGCATAAACCAATGACTTGACATGAACCCAAAGAAAATAATCCAGTGGAGTTATGTCGCATGATCTTGGAGGCCAATTGGACCATTTCTCGAAATAATGTTATCGCCAAATCTTTCTTTCAATAAATCAATTGTTACGGTAGCAGCATGAGGTATAGCACCATCTTGTTGGAACCAAAACACGTCGATATCATTCAAATTTTGAAACAAATAATCATTAATCATCGATCTGTAACGAGCACCATTCACTGTAACATTAGCTCCAGCATCGTTTTTACAGAAATATAGACCGATGATGCCTACAGCGTGTAAAGCACACCATCCAGTGTATTTTTCAGGATGCAATGGAACCTGCAGAACTTCTTGAGGATTGTTTTTCACTCCATATACGTCAATTTTGCTTGTTTACATAGCCGTTCAACCAGAAATGAGCTTCAACACTGAATACAATTTTACGATAAACAAGTGGATCCACTTCAAGCTGTTCTAAGGCCCAAACAGAAAACAAACGACGCTTATTATGGTCAAGTGGCTTCAGTTCTTGAAACAGTGGGATCTTGTATGGGTGTAGACCAAGATCTTTACGCAAAATTTTCCATGTGGTGGATGCACACAGTCCAGCTTGTTGTGAACGTCGACGAATAGACAAATCTGACTCATCATTAACACAGCGATATTTTCTTCTGTACGTACAGTTTTTTGTCTTGTTGTTGCATCGAGTAGAGAAAATGTTGTCCGAAATCTATCGATAATTCGACGAATAAGTTGCTCTGATGGACGATTATGTAAACCATAAATTTCACGAAGTGCTCTATAAGTTTAGCTAATAGAACACTGATTTTGAAAATAAATTTCAACAAATTGTAAACGTTGTTGCGGCGTGAGTCTTTCCATGATAATTTGTCAATGCTTACTGAACAGAAATGTCGGAACAACATGGATTCTTCCTTCTGTCAAATCATAGTTATCCCTATCGAAAGTTCAATCACCCTAAAAAATCGCGATACATGTTTATAAGGCTCTATTCTCCTTCCTGCATCGTTACATATTGGCAAGAAAAAGTGGAGAAGGAATATATTGAATGAAACTTCATATACTTTTCGCCAAAATCGAATAAAAAAAATAAAACAAGAATAACACTGCGTCAGAATTGGAAATATCAAAGTACGACGCTTTATCAATTTGGTTATCTGAGCTATTAGAATTTGTTTGCATCTTTATACAGTGGCCTGCAAAAGTGCGTTTTTCTTCCGTAGCTGCCGAAGCAGACATCCTAGGCATTTCGTTCGAAAACAGGTTTCTTGTATTTCTATTTCTGCATCTGAAGCAATTATTCTCCAACATACAAGGTGTTTCCAAAAAAAGATATTCAACAAATAGGCGATTTTTTAAACGGATTGCCTTGTATATTTTCATGTATTTTAAATGAACTCCACTATCTCTATTAAAATGCAAATTCTCAGAAATATTTTTCTAACAGATCTTATTCAGTGAAAACTGGAAAAAGTTGAGCGCACAGCACTCCGCTAAAGGACTCAAAACGGTTGCAAAAGCAAGACGTTAAACGAATGTGATAGTAATTCTGAAAGATTCGTAGAGTCATCATAAAAAAAATAATCTGCCATACACAGGATGTCCGTTATTGATTGCCAAATGTGATGAACTTGAAATTGATATTTCTCGATTTTTTCAAATTTAACACCCTATTTATTTGCTTACTTATATATATTGGGGTTATTTATACTCCTGTGTCTGGCAAATGGAATAACGCATCGCAACAGACAATTTGATTTGAATATGAAATGATAACTGAAGGAAATAAAAAAAAATTATCGAAACTATGTAACTTGGTGTAAAAATTATTCAGGTCATATTCGCTACGAATTACTCGATCATAGACATTGAATGATCTACCTGTTTGGCTAATGTCTACTAAAGGGCAATCTTTGCAAATCAACTTGTAGACTCCAGATTTATTTTCTTCATTTGTTCGATCCTTATTATTTTCATGTAGTTACTAAGGTTATTAATTACAACGCTGCTTTCAAAACCCTTAATAACCCTAGTACATACATAAAAAACAATAAGGATCGAACAAATAAAGAAAATGAATCTGGAGTCTACAAGTTGACTTGCGACGATTGCCCTTTAGTATACATTGGCAAGACAGGTAGATCATTCAAGAAAAGAATCGGGGAACACAAAAGGAGTTATATATCGGATTCCGTACATTCGACATATGCTTATCATCTTAAGGAATTCAGGCATAATTTCAACAATAACTATGAAATAATCAACGTTGAAAGCAAAAGTTCTAGATTAACACTTTTAGATTTTCTTCAATCAACAGGTACAATGCCGGTAAAATCCTTCTGAACGAACAAACAGATATTGACAATTCTCCATTACTGAATATTTTTTCCTGATGGCATTTTTTGGCGTCAAACTCCAATAAACACCCTTAGTTTTATGACTTGTTTTCCTATTATTTTGTCACGTACCTAACAATGTATTCAAACTCGATTAGACTGAACACCATCAGCCAGTAGAATGTAGATACCTGAAGAAGCAACATCGTGGTGAAACAATTGTATTACATTTTTGTGGAAATAAAATAGGTCTCCCTTATATTTCTTAATTAAAATGAGTTTTCACCAAGTAAAGACCGAATCAATCAAACATTTACCAACCCATAATTTCTGCAACAAATTCATGTTCCAGTAATCAAGCCAAATGAGTAAATCATTTTTTTTTCTATACTTTCCCATGAAAGTCAACACTACGATTAATGATGTGGTACGAAATCAGGATTCATTCACATATATTCTCTACTCTTAATTGCACTTAAAGTCAACAGCGACCTCTTTCGTGACATCGTTGAAAAGAGTTCCTTACAGAAATTACTGAGAGGTCCTTTGGTACCTGACCGTCTCCAATTAACCACGTTGCTTTCAGAACGTACGAGCATGATATCAATGTCGAGAACCATGTGGAAAAGTATTGTTTCTGCACGATTAAGTGCAGACAAGTATCAGATGATTGATTCCTATAATCATAAACGCCAATCTACTGGTGGTGTACTTCAGGCATCTTTTTGGCACTTGTTCGTTCCAGGCCAGCGTTCATGTAGAATAAAGTTACTATCACTGACCTACTAATCTCCCAGGTCTGCGAAAGAATAGAAGTGACTAAGTTACAGCCAGTTCGTGGCAACAAGCTTTGAACATTCAATAACCGTCAGATGTAGTTAACACACTTTAATACGTATGTAATGATGCCATTATAGCCAGAACAAATGATTCAAGATGAATTGCATATCTATTGGCGTGTAATGGCGTCGTTTTGCGACTGGTTTTTTCAAGTTTCAGAAACGAATAGGAACAGGATATTATCTGCCGTCTCTTGGTCCGGCGAACGTCTATTTGACGTATTGAAATAACTGCGCGTTTCATTTTCGTGATGTTTATTTTCCGTTTACCACTGGATGATTTTTATACTTTTTTCGCCTGGATACTGAAGTGCTATGGGAAAGCGCAAGGCTGAAATTGGGTTGCGATTTTTTCGCATTTCAAGTGAAGAACGGATTTTATGGCATTGTTTATATCTTCTTTTGTCTTTGAGGTTTACTGATTATTATTGTTCATTTTTAAGTTTATACAGGATGTTCCGGCATTACGTGACTCTTCCTCAGGTGCAAATAAGGTATGTAAAGACGAATCATGAATGCTTTAATTTTTTTCCTACATGTCCCCCTCGAAAGTAGAGTTGGTCCAACGAAAAATTAACATCTCGATTCTCCAGCTTTTAAATGAAAATGTTGAAAATCGCTTGTACCTGTCAATTTCTGATTCCAAAAGGAACAACTTTCCCGCTCTTCGCATCTCCGCAACTGCAACCCCCTTACGGGGGTGTGTACAACCCCTTGATTTTGAATAGGGATGTGTTCCGATACCTCGTTTTGAAGATCTTATCGAGTACTATCTGATCCTGAAACTTCGCTTCAAAATTTCCATCGATAACGAAATGACAGGCAAAATAGTGGAAGAGTATTTAATTTTGTGATTAGTTTATTAAATGAGGGAAACTGGCACCGTTCACTTCCATGCAGTAATGTAAGTTTTGCGGAGAACGTTCACGCACGTTACTCAAGATTTCTGATGTAATTTGACGGCATTCATTAATGATCCGAGTTCGCAAATCATCCAGTGACTCAGGTTGGGTAGCGTAAATCTTGGATTTCAGGTGACCCCATAGAAAAAAGTCCAGTGGAGCCAGAACAGGTGATTCGGGTGGCTACTCAATATGTCGTTGGATGGTCTTCTGCATTCTCCAATACTTGCACGAGGGCTGGATAAGTAGCGTCCTCCAATTGATCTAAATAAATTTGGCCAGTGAGATTACCGGGTATAACAAAGGGCCGATTATGTGAGTTCCATAAATACGGGACGCTGAGTATGCACCTCACGAAATAATCTTGGATTTTCATCTGACCAATACCGACAGTTATGCCGGATTACAATGCAGTTAAAGTAAAATGAACACTCGTCCGAAAAACAGATATCGAATATGTAGTTTTGATTACCGTCAATCATTTCACTGACCACTTCACAGAACTGGAGTCGGCGATCGGGATCATTCTCATTCAGTTCCTGAACCAATCGTATCTTGAGGATGGAATTTTGGGTGTTTCAGGATTCTTATGATTGTTGTGGATGAAACACCAGATACATCAGACAATTTCCCGGTACTCAAGGTCCGATCCATTGCTACAAGGCCACCTTTTTCACTTCGTCTCTTTCATACACCTTCTTTTTGTTTCCGACTGAACCAGTAGTGTCAAATTTGGCAACCAGTTGCAAAACGTAAGCAGCGGATGCATTTTTTCCAAGATGTCGTTCGTTAAATAAAGCCGCTGTTGTTCGCGCATAGTCGTTATTTCTGACCATCCTTTCTTCTACGGAATACACCATTTCAATTCTACTATAAATTTACAATCGCTTTAACACACTTGTAAGGTTCTTAAAAATTCACGATAGTCTAAGGTAAATCAAAAACATGGTCCGTCTACATTTTTGGACAAAAAATTAACAACATAACTACTATATACCTTTGAAATGTGTCAGATACGAATAATATTCTCCAGATAAATTCCACATTGCTTCTTTCACTATGTCGTCCCTCATCTCTATTAAAAATCAAAAGGTTGTGTTCACCCTCGTTAGGGGGTTGAAGTTACGGGTATAAAAAGAGCAGAAAATGTGTTCCCCCTCTAATCAGAAATTAACGGGTCCTAGCGATTTTCGACATTTTCATTTCAAAATCGGAAAATCCAGGTGTCAAGTTTTCGTTGGACCCCTTTATATGCATCCACATGATACTCCCATAATTCAGTTTTTTTGCGAAAACTTCCAAACGACTCAACCGATTCTGGAAATTTTCTTAATACAAATATCAGTAATAATTTGTTTCCAACACATTTGTCATAAGTCTTCAAGAGCGCTAGAGAGGGACTGACGCTAGCACTTAAAGGTCAGAAACTTTTTAAGGTTGGGGATATCGGCGAAATTTCTCTTCTATCATTAAGTACCAAAAAAATGTATACCTGCGTAGTATCGAAAAAATGCTCTGTTTTTCTAGTTACAAGCATTTTTATGATTTAATGTCAGAATATGTTTTCATGAATATTGCAAGCAGTTTATTATTGTTATGGTTACTGAAACTACTCGTTTTGAGATTGTTTATTTTTTGAAACTTCAATTGACAAAATATTTACAGTTTTCATTCGAATTTTTTCCAATTTCGCATATCAAAAAAATTATTTTGAATAATTTCATACAGAAGAATATGCGGATATGCATTTAATATACAGGAGTGCATTTGGTAATGCTGTTAGGGCAAGAGAATTGTACGCAGAGCACTTTTTTTTTTGGAAGAATAAAAGACAATTTTCGTATAATGAATAAATATTTTATTGAAGTATATATTAGCCACTCTGGTTCAACACCTTTTGCCATCTTTCTGGTAATAGCATTCCACGCTCATAAAATTTGGTCTTTACTGGCAATAAACTAATCCAGGTGATTTTTGACCTCTTCATTTGAAGTAAAGGTTTTGCCGTCCAAAAAATTTTGTAATGACCGGAACAAATAATAATCCGAAGGCGCCAGATCTGGAGGATATAGTGGGTGTGGCAGTATAACCCATTCAGACAGCATCATCATTTTTGATGGATATTGGCTTTCGAAATGCTTTGAGCCGGTTCATCTTTTTTGCTTCATGATCTCTTGCGTTTGACGTTGTTATATTCAACCCATTTTTCTCCTCCAGAAAATATACCTCTCACCGATATCACGTGTTATTATTCGCCGATTTGCATTAAGTAATGCCTTTATCATGTCTTTATCAGCTTCGAACGTGGTGCATCTTCGATATCAAAATTACCGGATCGAAATTTTGCAAACCAGTTCTGTTCTGTCAACACATCTTCTCCATAGACATCGGTTAAGTTTTTCTGGCTTGAACAGAATTTTCACCTTTTCCAAACTAAAATAACTAAGATGCTACTTATTCCTCTCCACGTTTAAAAGGGCACCAACCAAATACTACTGCGTAGAATTAATTGATATTTCTCATATACAAGCCTTGCTATATCAGCTCTCAAAACATATAATGATTTTGCGGATTGAGTGAGAAGTTGGGTTCGAAAAAATGCAATTAAATGCTATATCGGGAAAAAACGAAATTACTTTCCGAACAACCTTATACATTAAGGGCTGTGGATCGAAGACTTCCATAAACTGGTGGATGATTCCATAATTTTTTTCGATGAGTATTTTTTATATCTAATTTCTATTTAAGGGAGTACTTCAGCAAAAGGAGTATATGAAGGCATGTTAGGACAGCAGCATTGGAAAAAGACGTTTTGAATAGAATAGAGTAAGATCCAACAAAGAGCGTTAGACAATTGTCGACTAAGCTCAATATTTCAGTCTAGCGCTCGTCGAATTTTGAAAGAGCAGTATTACAAAATGCAAACCTATACACCAAATGCTCATTAAAATATTCTTTGTTGTCTTTTTGTCAGTGGCAATAACCATCTTGAAATATTCATGAAAAAACTTTTGATATTAAATCACAAAATGCTTGTAACTCGAAAATGGTGCATTTTTCGATGTGGTACCATATACCTTTTTTTTGCAGAATCAATGACAAAATACATGAATGGGAGAAGTTTACCGAAATCTTCAACCAAAAAAGTTATTGATCATTAAGTACTAGGGTCAGTCCGTCCCTGGGGGTCTGGGAGACTTATGAAGAAGGTGTTGGAAACAAATCATTACTGATATTTGAATTGATTTAAATTAAAAAAAATACCAGAATCGGTTCAGTCGTTCAGGAAAAAACTGAATTACGGGAATACCATTTGGAGCCACATATCTTGGCAGCGGAGCGTAAAAAAAAAGATCAAAGCATTCCTGACTCGTCTTTATATACTTTATTCACACCTGGAAAAGAGTCATGTAGTACTGGGATACCAAGTATATTATTTCATTATTTAGTGTCATTATTTAAATATTTTAATATTAGCCTTCTACATATTTAATTTCAAAAAATTATATTTAATAATTATAACTTCAGGAAATAAATTAAAATAATGTCATATAAGTACCACTTACATCAAATGACATATAAAATAAACATTCATTATAAGACATCCATATTATATAACAAAATCCAATAAATAAAAATTGTTAACCAAAATCCTATAAATTAAATATTTTGAATAGACAAAATTTTGTTTCTGCTGATCAATCTTATGAAAACAAATATCTTTCAAAAAAAATGTCTAATATTATCTTAAGAATTTCCTCATAAAACTATCTAACTTAGAATATTCAATATTATTGGATATCTCACTCAGTTAATTTCTATAAAAACTCAAGATATGTAAAAACATTACTGAAAAACAAGTTTTAAGTGAGAATTTGCTTCGTCAGTATTCAAATAATTCATATTCAATAAATATAACATCAATCAACAACAAATATTTACTCAACGATTTAGAAAACTTCTGGTAAATGAATACTGAAAAATTTAAATGTAGTGTACGGTTTACTAAAAATAAATACAAAATTTGGTCTATTCAAAATATTTAATTTATAGGATTTTGGTTAACAATTTTCATTTATTGGATTTTGTTATATAATTTGGATGTCTTATAATGACTGTTTATTTTATATGTCATTTGATATAAGTGGTACTTATATGACATTATTTTAATTTATTTCCTGAAGTTATAATTATTAAATATAATTTTTTGAAATTAAATATGTAGAAGGCTATTATTAAAATATTTAAATAATTTTATATACCTCTTATCAAGAATTAACCTCTATTTATGTTATTTTATTTAGTGTCTATAGACCAATCGATAATTATATAATAAAATTGACATTATTACATACTGATTAAGGTATTAGAAATATAAATAAGCATTTGCCTTACTTGTTTCTTATGTAATTTCAAATTAATTCAGTTGTTTTATCCACCCTGTATCAGTCGTGAGCTCAAGAAATTGTATATTGGAGGTGAAGTGGTAATTTCCGAAAGCAAGACCTAGAGACTTGAAATTTTCAGGGTAAAATTGAAGTTTGACTATATCATTTATATTTCGAGATGGAAAAAATCAGCTGAGTAGTTCTCGAGTTCTTCTCATTTGAATTGTTATTGTTCTATTGGGAGTACAAATAAGTTAGTGCGATTTTTGAGAAATAATGGTTGATTTTGACTTCATCGTAACAGGAAATGTGCTGGTCATGTTGCAGCGATCGAAAGAGATGGTTGTACGGCAAGTACAACCCAGGATTTACCATGTGAGCGTTTCCAAGTTCGTTTCAACATGTGTAATGTAACTTTTTCGTGCCTGTTGTCATATAGCGGCTCAAACGCATCAGTTGTCGTCTGTGTATTTCCCCTGTGACCTCTTTGTTCAATTGCAGTAGCTAATCATACACCATATAAGCTGGTTCCAATAAATCTATACCATGATATTCGGCTTGACCTTGCTCGACGTTTTGAACTATTGTAATGGGCCCACTTTTCAACGCCATTCCAATTCGGTGCGAAAACCACTTCATTTTGTGCCGTTGTCCACACGTGAAAAAATAGCATTCGACGTCCCTTGACTTCAGTTCTTACGGCACTCAATTTTTTCCTTTTCGTATTATTCCCATTGCTTTCAAACCATTTCAAATGGCTAGTGCTTTTGCGAGTTCTTCTTGTATTTGTAATAGTTCTTCATTGAGCCTTGCCTCTAATTAATCACCCTTGAACTTTGGGGGAGCCCCAGATTATTCTTCGTCTTTCAAATCAAAATTGCCACTTTTAAATTGCGCAAACCACTTCTTACACGTTCGTTCAGCTAGAATATGCTAGAACATCCTCTAAAATACGATGACTTTCGGCGGCCTCTTTCTCCATGTTGAAATAATAAAGTACGACTACCCGCAAAAACTTTGTTGTTTACACTTCAGCGAAATCAAAATACTGAAAAAAAAGCCTAATGATGCCACTCCAGGTATTGCCAGATGAAACAGTGGAATAATAAATTAGTATCGACATCTGTTATCAAAACCGCATAAACTTATTTCCTCTTCTTCTAATATCTAGGCAAATTTTAAATTTCCATTTCAACTTAATAATTCCGAGTACTTTCACAGCACCCACCGATACATAATACATGAATAAGAATAATTGTCTTCTATAGAAAGCCTCTTTCTTCAATTTCGAGTAAATCCTAACGATAAGCTAATACCACTATCAATATCTGCGGATGAATGGAGATATATACACAAATAACATGTTGCTCAGAAATAATTAAGTCAGTATCAGTTATTAATTATCCACGCGGTATTAATTCCCATCATGACTTGTTTTCTATGTGGAATGAATTGCTTTAAGTATGTGCTATGAGGTCTTAAAATTAATAATTTTTTAAGTGAGATCAATCCAATTAGCACAATAGTGATTTCTTGTTGTTTCTTAGTATTATCGTGTTATATGTAATTTATTCAATACCCACGAATTAATTGCCTCAACAATGTTACTGATTACTACTATGAAACAGTTAGCCCATTTCTTTCGTGATTCTAAACATACTGTGTGCAATCTTTGAATCGTATTATTATTTAGACGTCAAAGAGGAGTTGTTCTTTTTCCAACATACTAAATCTTATAACCTAGATTAATTTCCATGTCATATTTCTGTTCGATTAATTCAAATGTTTTCAATTTAATGTTACTACTTTACCGAAATAAATGATAACTTGTTAGAAATAAAGATTTATATAGCACACATGCATATACAGGGTCTATATGAATAGTTGCGAAAAAATTTAGTCAAAAAATATGGTGGGTCTTTCAGATAAACTTTATTTTTTGAACCCTCCTCCTTAGTTACAGCCCCCAAAAGATGGCGTCCGAAAAACAGTTTTTAATTTTTTTCTTAAAAATCAAAAAAAACTGAGAAGATAAAACTAAGCAGACATTTTATGCGACGAGAAGTCATTCAAAAAACATTTTGATAGTGTAACTCTATTATTGCAAGCGGTAGAAAAAGCCACCCTGAAGCTTCATTCGCAAGAAACTTTTTTCCATATTCCTATTTCACATGGAAAAAAAATAATTTTGGATAGCTTGATCTATTCTTGACAAATAAAGTCTCTTTCAATTTCTTGCTGAAATTTAAGGTTTTTGGGGAAAAAAACATATTTATCGACATGATAGAGACGTAGAAGCTGGAATTATTTCCGAACTAGAATCTATCGGGTGTTTTTTTTTCAGAATGATAGAACTTTCGATAAGGATAACTTTGATTTGACAGAAGGTAGAAGCCATGCTGTTTTGACATTTCTGTGCAGTAAGCATTGACATATTATCATGGAAAGACTCACGCAACAAGAACGTGCACAAATTGTTGAAATTTATTTTCAAAATCAGTGTTCTATTCGCCAAACTTATAGAGCATTTTGTGATATTTATGGTTTACAGAATCATCCATCAGAGCAGCTCGTCGAACTATCGATAGATTTCGGACAACATTTTCTCTACTCGATGGAGCAACAACAACAAGACAAAGAACTGTACGTACAGAAGAAAATATCGCTGCTGTTAGTCATAGTGTTAATGATTACCCAGATTTGTCTATTCGTCGACGTTCACAACAAGTTGGACTCTATGCATCCACCACATGGAAAATTTTGCGTAAAGATCTTGGTCTACATCCATACAAGATCCAACTGCTTCAAGAACTAAAGCCACTTGACCATAATAAGCGTCGTTTGTTTGCTGATTGGGCCCTAGAACAGCTTGAAGTTGATCCACTTTTATATCGTAAAATTGTGTTTAGTGATGAAGCTCATTTCTGGATGAAAGGCTATGTAAACATGCAAAATGGCCGTATATGGAGTGAAAACTATCCTCAAGAAGTTCTGCAGGTTTCATTGCATCCTGAAAAATGCACTGTATGGTGTGCTTTACACGCTGGAGGCATCATCGGTCCATATTTCTTTAAGAACAATGCTGAAGATAATGTTACAGATCGATGATCAATGATTATTTGTTTCAAAATTTGAATGGTTTCGACCCAGAAGTGTTTTAGTTCCAACAAGATGGTGCTACACCTCATGCTGCTACCGTAACATTTGATTTATTGAAAGAAAAATTTAGCGATAAAATTATTTCGAGAAATGGTCCAATTAATTGGCCTCCCAGATCATGCGACATAACTCAACTGGATTATTTTCTTTGGGGTTATGTCAAGTCATTGGTTTATGCTGATAAACCAGAAACAATGGAAGCTTTGGAAGCCAACATAACTCGTGTTATTGATTAAATAAGGCCTGAATTACTCGTAAAAGTGGTCCAAAATTAGTCTGGTCGGTTCTTCAGAGCTAGTCGTGGTGGACATATGCCGGAAATTATTTTTAAAATATTAATAAATGTCATAAAATTCTTTTTAAAAAAAAAATTGGCTTCAATTTTAATTTTAATGTGTTTTATTTAAATTTAAGTTTCTATTACTCTATAAAAACCACCCGATATTGCATTTGGCATTTCGGCGTGTAGCTTCTACCTATTTGATATGATATTTAATTCCTGAAAAGTTTTGAATTATTTGTTTTGTTACATTCATTTAGTATTTGAACTAGTTCTCAATAAAGATGTCAACTTGATATCCGCTGAATTGATAAATTTTAGGTGGAAAATAATTCCAGCCACGCCGACTCGGGCGTATTATCTGTTGATAATTTTTTATTTCTAAAAAACTGTGAATTTTAGCGTGAAATGACAAGAGACCTCATTTGTTAAGAATAGATCGATCTATCCAAAACGAATCTTCTTATTGTAAAATATGAATAGGAAAAAAGTTTCTTGCTTAACGAGGTTTAGGGGTGGCTTTTTATACCCCTTGCAACTATAGAGTAACACCATCAAAAAATTTTTTGAGTGCCTTCTCGCCCGCATAAAATTTTTGTTCAATTTTATTCTTGTCAGTTTTTGTTTTTTAAGAAAAAATCAGGCGACATCTTTAGGGAGCTGTAACTAAGCAGGGTGGCTCAAAAAAATTAAGTTTATATGAAAAAGCCACCCTCCTTTTTGACAGGGAATCACCCCCTAATTATTTCGCAATTATGCATATACTGTATAATTAGAAACGTAAAAATAATCAACAATCACAAACTACATAAACATAAGTTGGGAAACACTAAATAACTATCTGCAAACTTTCGTAAAAAGTTGATCGACCGAAATGGAACTCAAAAACATGTCAATCAAGTTAATCTACTCGAATCAAAAATATATAAACAGAATGTTTTCTACTTCTGTTTGAGTGAGATGAAGCCATTTGTTCTCCCATCGAACAAAAAGCTACTGCATTATAGAATCTACATCCATCGTGACTCTCGAAGGTGAAAAGTCTTGTGACGAATTACCTCTTCTGCGCTTTCCTGTTCAAGTTTTTGCATTCGAGCATTACAAGAAGGCAAAATATTCACCAATCTGAAGCCATTCAGACCGACAGTCACGTTGACGAACGAGATTATAACAGTTTATACACAGCCAAAAAAAGGACAAAACAAAGCAGATAACGGTTGTTCCCTTCGAGTCTTGTGAATTGGTACGGCTGTAAAGCGACTGGGTGATCAAAACTGAATTTTTAATCGGCTGAATTTAAAATTGTTCTGTTTTACTGTATACGCGGAACGCTGAAGGAATTTTTACGAGTAGGAATTTGGATGACACTGGGTTCGGACAAGAGTATGGATTTTGAGAGATGGTACAGGTGATTTCAAGATTCAAAATTATTTCCTGAACGTTTTAGACGTTCTGAAAATAAGGTTGAGGAAGGGCATTCACGCGTTAGTTGTACAGCGCATGTCTATTGTCTGCCTTTTCGAATTTTGGGCTGAAAATAATCTCAATGATCACATCAGATAAACTGACGTTCTCAAATAAATAAATTCGGCTGATCTGTACCAAATATCATTTATAAGGAGCGTGAGTTATGGTTATAGAAAATTCTTCATACTACTCTGTCGAGAAAGTACCGGGAATTTTCAATTAAAACAACATTTTTACATTTAATCGTCAAAATTTATTGGGTCGCCTTCAAAATAGGCTCCATTTGCTCCAATACATCTATGCCAACGGCACTTCCAATTATCGAAACATTTTTTATAGGCGCTTTCCGGGATGGACTTCAGCTCTCGCGCCGAATTTTGTTTTATGGCTTCAATCGACTCAAAACGGGTGCCACGAAGGGGCAATTTTAGTTTTGGGAAGAGGAAAAAGTCGCAGGGAGCCAAATCCGGCGAATACGGTGGTTGCTGAAGCACGTTTGTTGAGTTTTTGGCGAGAAAGTCAGTCACAATCGTAGCTCGGTGAGAAGGCGCGTTATCGTCATGCAAAATCCATGAGTTGTTCGCCCACAAATTTGGCCGCTTCTTACGGATACGCTCACGCAAACGTTTCATAACGCCTAGGTAATACTTCTTGTTTACCGTCTGACCCTCTGGAACGAATTCGTAGTGCACCACGCCACGGATATCGAAGAAAACAATGAGCATCACCTTCATTTTCGAGCGGCTTTGGCGTGGTTTTTTCGGTTTCGGCTCATTTTTTGCCACCCATTCCGATGATTGCTGGCTTGTTTGCATATCGTACTCGTAGACCCAGGTCTCATCACCAGTTATAATGCGTTCCATGAATGTAGAATTACAGCGATCCAGCATGTCTGAAGCAACCTGTTCGCGATGACGTTTTTGAAGAAAATTCAGGTCTTTCGGTACGAGTCGTGCGGCCACCTTTCTCATGCCCAAAATATCAATCAAAATCGTACGTGCGGACTCGTGGGATATCTTAAGATCATGTGCTATCTCTCAAGCTGGTACGACGCTTTTCCAGCACCCTTTCCTTAATTTTATCGACGTTATCTTCGATCGAAGCCGTCGATGGGCGACCACTTCACGACCGTCCTTGAAGGCTCTGTACCACTGATATGCACGAGTTTTCGATAGAGCATTATCACCAAAGACCTTTTGCAACATTTTCAATGCATCGGCACACGAAAATTCATTTGCAACACAAAACTTCAAACATATTCTTTGCTCAACGTAATCACCCATAGTAAAAATCAGCACGCACTCTGACATCGACTGACTTAATCAGCTGTTGCAAACACACTAGTTGACACATCCCGCCCAAGCTTGGCATAGTAATTAAGGACAGTGGTACCAACCTAGGAATAAAAAAATTTTACCTGCCTCATTGCCCCGCCAGATTTAAATCGATAATTCCCGGTACTTTCTTGACAGAATGTGTATCTGTATAACAGAATGTACATCTGTATAACAATTCTATACTTAAACGGACATGCGCACGTTTCAAAAAAGCCTTCTATCTGGATCTGTAGAACTTTCTATTACCATAACTCACACTACTTATTAATGATGTTTGGTACAGATTAACCGAATGAATTTATTTGAAGTAGAATATGCTAATTATGATTATTACTTGAGCACGAAAAACGTTTTTTCTGAGTTTGTACCGTGAAAATATCGAGAATACATTCCATTATTTGAATTAGTTCGCAAAGGTATGTCCTGTATGTGTTTTACATACTCTAGATGGCGCTAGTGTATTATAAATACCTTAGTGTCTCTATGTATGTATAGTTCGTCTTGAAATTATCCGGAAGAAATAGAGCTCAATTGTAATTATTAAGTATATATTTTTAATTCTTGAATTAGAAAATTATAACAAAATATTCATCTCATTTACTTATACAACCTCCATTCAACTACGAACACTTGACTAAACGTCGAGGTATACCCAAAACTAGGTCACCTCCTTAATTTTCAGTGATGGGCAACTGATTTCGTGAAAAAACTAAATGAATTTCAGCATGTAAAAAACATCTGGCAACTCAAAAGGTCCTATGACGCTTCCGTTCAAAACTCCAGCCCACATGTCCACTTTAGAACGATATTGAGATCTATCTTGTCTCATTGAATTTGGATTTTTTACGTGCCACTAGTGTGAATTGTGTAGGTTCATGCAACCATCATTTTTAAATGTTGATTCATCCGACCACAAAATTGTTTCTAAGAATTGTGGGTCTTCCCGGTTCTTTTGTAGCATGGTTTGGCAAAACGCAACCCGAGGTAACAGAACTTGTTTGTACTCGATGTGTATGATTGGGTGGAGCTTATGTTTTTTCCATAGTCGGTGCGCTATACTTTTGGGCACCCTGTGCTTCGCTAAATTTCACGTAGCGAAGTACTTGGATCTTGTTCAACTGCTTGAAGCACAATATCGTCGTAAGGTAAGGAAATTCTTCCTTCACCATGCACTCTGTTTGGAAGTCGGCCCGCTGTGAAAAGTAGACGGTGCACATTCGTAAAAATTCGATGATCTTGATAACGATCAGCATTAGGGTCTCTCCCTAAGCTGCTCTAGCGTTACATCTGCATTCCCCATAAATGAGCATATTCCTGTGTGGTATACACAGACATGATGGCAATACACAATCACAGGTAAGTACAGGTGAAATCAAATTTTGTCAAAACTATCAAAGTCACAAGCAAACAAATCGAATAAACGAAGCCAAAAGTCGTAATTACACAAATAACACGATCAAATACGGAAAGATGCGCAGTAGACCAACAGGCGTAGCGTACTGATCTGTATTACGTTTACGCGTGCTAATAACAAATAGTGGCGTCACTATCTGTCTCAACCACACTTTATGGAAGGACTCACCCCATCTCTTTCAGAAAAGATTCTATCTAGTATCGGATGCACTAGAATCATTTTCAGAAAGTTCGAAGAAATTGTTCGAAACTGTGTTCCTTTAAGAAAGACCGTTTTTTTTTTTACCGATCTAAGAAATAATGTAGTGTTATATCATTTTAGAATCCCTAATAAATGCGATAACTTTTAAAGTTATTGTCCAAACTGATATAGTAAAGTTTTTTTTCAGTACAGTCAGTAAAAGTTGAATACTTGGTTCGGCAAAAAGTGACATTATTTTCCAAGCTGAAGTGATTAGCTTAGAATGGAAGATCACAGATTACAGAAGCACTATTTGGGATAGCATAGGAAAGATAAAATTTGAAGAAAGTAAAAATTGTAGCAACAGGAGTTAAAAAATCATCACAGAGTGTGCATTTTTTCTAAAAATGAAAAATGCAATAGAATTTAAAAAGTACACGACTTAGATTTTTTCAAATATTTTTCTGATGACTAGTTTGACTCAGCCTGTGACCCGATTCCGGCTTGACGTCAACTTCTGGGACACTCTGTATATAGGCCAAAGTGGCCGTACTTTTCATCAGAGGTTCGAAGAGCATTTAGGAAGTTATAGGTAGAATTACTACCATATTATCGTACTTAATTATAAAGTTGCAAAAAAAACAACATTTTGAATATCAAACCTAAAGCGAAGATGAAAACCTCGTTCTGAACGATCAGGCAATTCGCCTATCATGAATAATTTCATATAAAATAACCGCATATGCCCCAAGAATATGTGTGTCGACAAATTCCTCAGCAAATAAGTTAAGCTATTTGACTCCCGAATACACATGTAACCACTATTTAAGGAGACGACGTTTTTGATGAATCGGGTGTTTTTCTAGAGTGATAGAACTTTCGATAGGGATAATTGTGATTTGACAGAAGATAGAAGCCATGTTGTTTTGACATTTCTGTTTAGTAAGCATAAACAAATTATCATGGATAGACCCACGCCGCAACAACATATACAACTTGTTGAAATTTATTTCCAAAACCAGTGTTCTATTCGCCAAACTTATAGAGCACTTCGTGAAATTCATGGTTTACATAATCGTTCATTAGAGCAAGCTTATTCGTCGAACTATCGATAGATTTCGGACAACATTTTCTCTACTCGATGCAACAACAATAACAAGACAAAGAACTGTACGTACAGAAGAAAATATCGCTGCTGCAAGTAATAGTATTAATGATGATCCAGATATGTCTATTCGTCGACGTTCCAAACAATTTGGACTTTGTGCATCCACCACATGGAAATTTTTGCGTAAAGATCTTGATCTACACCCCTACAACTTGTTCACGAACAAAAGCCACTTGACCATAATAAGCGTCGTTTGTTTGCTGATTCGGCCCTTGAACAGCTTGAAGTTGATCCACTTTTTTATCGTTAAATTGTGTTTAGTGATGAACCTCATTTCTGGTTGAAGGGCTATGTAAACAGGTAAAATTGCCGTATATGGAGTGAAAACAATCCTCAAGAAGTTCTGCAGGTTGTATTCCATCCTGAAAAATGCACTGTATGGTGTTTCTATTATCTGGAGGTATCATCGGTTCATGTTTCTCTAAAAACGATGCTGGAGCTAATGAAACAGTGAATAGAGCTCGTTACAGATCGATGATCAATGATAATTTGTTTCAAAATTTGAATGGTATCGACCCAGAGGTGTTTTGGTTCCAACAAGATGCTGCTACCGTAATAATTGATTTATTGAAAGAAAGATTTGGCGATAACATTATTTCGAGCATGGTCCAATTAATTGGCCTCCAAGATCATGCGACATAACTCCACTGGATTATTTTCTTTGGGGTTATGTCAAGTCATTGGTTTATGCTGATAAACCAGAGGCAATAGACGCTTTGGAAGCCAACATAACTCTTGTTATTGATGAAATAAGGCCTGAATTATTCGAAAATGTGGTCCAAAATTGGTCTGGTCCATATGCCGGAAATTATTTTTAAAACATAAATATCATAAAATTATCTTTCAAATAAAAAAAGTTGCTTCAATCTTAATTTAAATGTTCTTAAAAAACATAGTTCAGTTTATAACTCGCTCAGATGATGGGATTGTGTATTGAAACAATTATCACGTTCATGAAGACTGATTATATTAAATCTATAGTGCAAATTGGAAATTATATTTTATTTTACCGATCTTCTTCATTATCGTTATAATAATATAAGTAAACACCAAAAATGCCATGTCGAAACTCCCTAATTCTCTATGCAATTCAATTGATTCTTTCTTAATATGTGTATCACAGATTACTTGGATGTTATATGATGTTATCTTATAAATAAATCGTTCTCATTTTTATTATAAAAGTTCACTGAAGATTTCGGGCGATATTTTCAATTGTTCTGATGAATATATCATATTTTAAATTCACATAATGTGTTTTTCGGTAGGGAATTCTTAAAGGATCTATCTGTTTGATAAATATAAACCATAGGACAATCACTGTAAGTCCACTCATATATTGCAGATGTATTATCTCCATTTGTTTGATATTTGATATTTTTTATATGAACTCCTAAATTATTAAATATTCTAAAGGCTACATTCTAGTCAAATTTCATTTCAAAATACTTTGCAATATTACTCGATATTCTATTCACGTAAGTAATGGAAATGTATGTTTCAGTCAAATCTTTTGTACCAAGGTGAACTGAAATGAATTTTTATCAAGTGAGGACCGATTCAATTAAACTGATCACATATTTGAATTCATCCAGTTTGTAGAACCTTTGGCAGGTGAACAATTTCTAAATAAGCAATTCTTCCATTACTTCTGAAAAACTGATTGGGGTTTGGTAAATTTCTGAAATTTCGTAAAGCTATTGCTCGAGAAATCGTGAAAACTAGAAGATGAAAATTATCCTTATAGGTCATTGAAAGAACGCACTAATAATATAATAATAACATTAACAGAATTTTTTTTTCAGCATTAACAATGTAGTATTGCTAATGAAACTAATGAAGTTACTGCAAACATCTATATGGGTGGCCCCTAATTACCATTAAGGCTTACGATATAAAGATAAGTTCCAACATATGATTTACTTCTCTGAAACTCAGAATGAACAGGTTTGAATCAGTGGCGACTGGTGAATATAGGATGGAAACAGGAAGAGGTGGGTCATTTCATCCAGCAAAGAATGAGTTGGTTTATTCAGATTAATAGGTAGAAGAAAGAACTATTCAAATCTCAGATATGATTTACTTGACTTCCGGGTCACGAGTCTAATAGTGAAATGGTCAGCATTTCATGTCTAAATCTTTATGGCGTTATAATATCTCTCTATTAACTCCAGATTACTATGCTTTCGTTAAAATACTATACTATTTTGGCTACTCAACCTCACCTTACTAACAAACATCGTAGAGGAAACTCTTTCTTGAAAATTACACTTCCCAATGCTTGAATATTATAGCCTCTCATAGGTTTCCGAAGTCGACCGAATGAAATGAGTTTCATACGACCACTGATGAAGAATTCGAGGTCAAAAGAGAGACTGTCCGGCCGGCCGGCCGTAAAAACTTTTTAAACTATTGAAACACAATTTTAGATCTGAAAATGCTGGGGATTTGAGGCTTTCATGGTTTTATCTTGTTTAAGTTCATTAATGATCAAAGTCAATCTAATAGTTTCACAGTTATTCACTTGAAGCTTACTTTATTTTTCCGAATCGTTCCGGAATTACTGATCGGGTCGAAATAAAATTAAATATATTCAAATGCAAAAACCACTGAAAGATTCATGCAACTAGTTATATGTTACAGTATAAGATAAAAGTTACAGCCTATAAGATATGTTACAAATTGAAGTATATGATGAAGATTTTCATCTTTAAATTCGGAATAATTCATTTATTATTAATATATTTTGTGATTATTTTTGTTCACGAAATAAAAAGTGTATCGTTGAATAATGGTAAAACTGACTCAATTGAATCATCTTTATTTCGTGGCGCTGGCAACTTCAATCTTCATTAGTCCCCATATGTTTTCAATGGGACTAAGATCCGGTGAAGCTGCTGGCCATGAAATGGTTGTCACTTGGTGCTCTTGCATCCATGCTTGAGTATAGGTGGAAGTATGACATCTTGCATTATTCTGCTGAAAACGCCATCCCTCTTGATATAAAGCATGCACCGTTCCAAGGAGAAAATTGTTTAAAATGCCACAATACTTTTTTCTATTAATGATACCATCAACTATACAGAGAGGCGTAGGACCAAGGTGAGATATTGCTCCCCAAACCATTATTTTGGTAGGACATTTTGAAATTTGAACGGTAACAGGTTGTTCTGATAGGATTTTAAAGTGATTTCCACCAGGTTGACATTATTAAAATTATCTTCTTGAAAACGTTGACAAAATTCTATCCTTCGTTCTATTTGTGAAGGTGTCATTATAGGAGTTTTTTGTTTCTTTGAGATCTAGCCTTGTCATTTCAGTAGCACATGGTCCGTTTCTGGACATACTTTTATATTTAGTTGATTTCCATATCTGTTAAACTATTTGCGAAACCCCAAGCAAGGATCGGGTCGTCCTAAGATCAATAAAGCATTTAAATTGTTTCCTTTGATTTAACGGGGTCTTCCTGAAACTGGTCTGTGCCTCATATCCATGCCATTTTTTTAGCTTCTTTATTGTCTCATATATAGCACTTCTTCCAAGTTCAGTCAATTGCACTAATTCTTTAACGTTTCGAGAACCTTTTCTATCCAAATATTCTACCTGTGTTTTTTGTTTCTAGTTGCGACATTATTTTATAAATTGTAAACCTGTTGACAATCAACAATATTTGACAAATAGTGTTACCATGCAACTTTGGCCATAGCCGATTATCTGCAAAATCTATACTAACTGACAAGGACACTACAACACCCAGAAGGAGCTGTTTAGATTTTAAATTTTTTTTTGTAAAACATAGATAGTATAGCAAGAAGTGAATGATTAAAATTTGAAAAAAAAGATCATGAAGGTCTTTTCATGTAAACATTTTTGGTTATTAGGAGTACAAATAAGTTTCCGCCGTTTTTTAACACAAATTAAATATTTATTATAGAAGAACGGTAATATAAATTTATTTGAAATATTGCCCATCACTTGCAACCACTTTTTCCCATCTCTCAGGCAGCATTCGAATCCCACGTCTGAAGAACTCCTTGTCTTTTGAGGCTATCCACGAATCAACCCAATTTTTGGTATCCTCATAAGATGTGAATGGCTGCGCCGTCAGAGCATGTGCCATGGACCGGAACAGGTGATAATCGGACGGTGCAATGTCTGGTGAATACGGCGGGTGGGGTAACACTTCCCAATCAAGTGTTTCCAAGTACTTTTTCACGGGAGCCGCAACATGTGGACGAGCATTGTCATGCAGAAGAATAATTTTTTCGTGTCTAGAATAGTATTGAGGGCGTTTTCCCTTCAGAGCTCGGCTCAATCTCATCAATTGTGTTCGATAGAGGGCTCCAGTAATTGTTTCGCTCGGATTAAGCAACTCATAATACACTACACCTAGCTGATCCCACCAAATACACAGCATAAGTTTTTTCCGTGAATATTCGGTTTTGCTGTTGATGTTGACGCGTGGCCAGGTAATCCCCATGATTTTCTTCTTTTTGGATTGTCATAATGTATCCACTTCTCATCACCAGTTACGATACGATGTAAAGCTTTTTTATGTCCAGCTAGCAGCATTTCATTTAAACATAATCGGCGTTCAATATCTCTCGGCTTTAATTCGTACGGAACCCAATTTCCTTGTTTATGAATCATTCCTAATGATTCTAAACGATGTGAGACTGCTTGCTGAGTGACTTCTAATGTTAGAGCAAGTTCTTTTTGTGTTTGAGATGAATATTCCTCCAATAATTCCTCCAACTCTGCATCTTCGTAAATTTTTGGCCTTCCACTGCGATATTTGTCTTCTACGTCGAAATCACCGTTTTTAAACTTTTGAAACCACTCCCGATACGTTCTCTCACTCAAAGCACCCTCACTATATGCTTCTACGAGCAATTGATGCGCCTCAGCAGCAGATTTCTTTAAATTAAAGAAGTAAACTAATATTTCCCGCAAATGACGCTTACTTGGCTCAAATTTTGACATTTTCAACTTATGAAAATTATATTTTACCAATATAAAATCAATGATATTAATAGGTTATGTTGTTCTTGAATGTCCAAACTATTTTTTAAGCCGGTTATCATCTGCGAAAGCTAACCGAAACTCCGCGCCGCGCCATCTACAATAAAACGGCGGAAACTTATTTGTACTCCTAATACTTAAATATGTAGACGTTTTCTGCAAATTTTTTAAATTTCACAATAAACTAGCTGTTCGAGGAGATCCATAGTCGATGTTTTTTTGTTGTTAAACAGAAATCCAACTACTGTTATGAGATGTTGTCAAGTGTGGTTTGATAATGCCCAAAATCGAAGAAGGGTAGGCACCGGACGTCGAAGGGGCACAAATTAAGTTCAATATCGACGTCTAAGACTTATGGCTATTAGAGACCAATTTGCGACAACTCGATCTTTGGCTGATGAGTGGTTATAAGAACAAGGCTATCCTGTAACTGATCGACGGATAAGGTCTTTTGGACTGCAGCATTATCGACCCCATCTTAAGTTACCTCTGACGGTTGAGCATCACCGGCAACTATTACAGTGGTGCAGAGAACGTCAACACTGGAATGTGGAATGGCATCAGGTCGTCTTTTCTGATGAAGCTCGAGTCTCCTAGGGTGCACATGATGGCCGAAGAAGGGTTAGACGACGTGGGGGAGAAGACGTGAACCTCAGTTTGATATTGAGCGTCATGTACAGGACAGTAGGCGTTATGGTATAGGGTGCTATTACACATTCAAGTAGGTAACCTTTAGTCTTTATTCGAGGTTACATGACACCGCTGCCTTACCTTCAAGAAATAGTGGAGCCATATGTTCTCCCTTACCTTAACCGGCTCAAGAATCCAATATTTCAGCAAGATAATGCTCGACCTCATGTTGCCAGAGTTAGTTTAAACTTTTTTGAAGAGACCAATGTGAATCTTTTGCCATGGCCACCCAGATCCCCGATCTTTCGTCCATAGAGCAACATGGGTAGAAGGCTTGGAAATTTACCCCAGCCCCCACGGACTTTGTCGGCTCTGAGACATGATTTACAAGTAGCTTGGGATAGTATCCCTCCAGAAGAAATAGACCATCTTATTGCATCAATGCCAAGACGTGTTGGGGAGTGTATAGATAACCGCTGTGGACAAACACATTATAAACAAATTTATTAAAAAAATTGTAAACCCTTCGTTTTTTTCTTCAAATTTCAACCATGTACTCCTTGCTATACTATCTATGTTTTACCAAAAAAATTTAAAATTTAATCAGCTCCTTCTGGGTGTTGCAGTTTCTTTGTCAGTTAGTAAATTTTATACATTACTTTTTTCTTAGGATGTTACAAAAAAGAAGTATATTAAAATTATGAAAAATAATAAATTCCGGATACTTCCTAGACGGACTGTAGTTATTCACTAGCCTTATATCAATTTCCAGGTTTCTTTAGCAGAGTAATAAAATTAATTTGGTGACAGTAGCGTCTTCAACGGACAATATCTCCTCCAGATTCCTCGAATTCTTTAGTTCCCACCGGGAACTTCCTACTTCAGCATCAGAAAAAGATAGCTCCGCTTAGGCCACCTAACAAGAAATTCCTGTTACCCGAGGTGATATACATGGAACTAGAACGCCGGTTGTCCTCCTTCTGGGCACCTTTGAACTATACAACAAGAGATGGATAAAGAGCAATAATCGAATCTAGATCTAAAATCTTCACGGCACGGATCCTTGCTAATGCAATTGACCAATATAAGATGTACACAATGCAACCGAGAACAGAGCCAAACGCTATAAGGAAGTCTGGGTGACCTTGAACGAGGTTACTGCATTGACCTGGTGACGGTCACTCTTTGCCTAGTTACCTGACTCAAACCAATGTGTGTTATCCATTCACACCCGTTCGTAATAGAATGTGTATTCACTGGGGGCTCTGCTTTTCGTCTTGGGAGAGAGAACTTGTGGAAACAGTAATAGCCGGATCGTGATAAGGTTTTCAATTCAATCGCCGTTTTGTGCTCGCTACCGAAATAATGAAAATACTGGGAATATCCACTCCTAGGTACAATCTGCAATTCTGATTGGATAATACACATACACAGGGTGTCCCAACGAAAATTTGACCCCCCACCCAGAACTCAGAAACGAAGAATTTTTGAAGATTTAAAAAAAACAGGTCAACTTCTGTTTTGAGGGGGACGAATTTCCATCATGAGTTTGTTCCGAAAAATGCACCCCCATGAAGGTGGGTGGCATCAACCCCAACATTATTTGAATAGGAAAGAGATGTCAAGTGTTGGTTAGTTCGAAAATTATTTATGTTCTCTACACAACCCAGTTGAAAATTCCAAAATTTTAGTTCTTTATTCACGAAATAATGTCAAAAAGTCACGTCGAACAGACAGTTGAACCAATGATTAATATAAAACAGCTTAATTTCCGCTAATTTATTTAATTTCACAACAGTTGTTTCGTCATGACAACATGACTTCGTCAGGTGAGTATAACACTAACTACATATTTGATATTGAGTTCTTTAAATATTCAAAATGTACAGAAAAGAAGGTAGTGTGAATTTACAGTAATTACATACATAAAAATCGGGAGTTTATGAGTTATCTTGTTCGACGTACAGTAATTAATATATAGGACAGACGGGACGTTCCTTCTAGACCAGGTTCAACGAACATAAAATGAATTTCATTAAAAATAAACAAAGTTCTACTTTTGCCACTCATTGTTTAGAAAACGGCAACCCTTTTCCGACAGTAGATAAACTTAAAATTTTACATGTAGAATCAAAAGGAAAGAAACTTGATTTTTAGAATCTGTTGAAATTTTTAAATTTGTTCACAATGAAAATAATGCAAAATTAATGAACGACTGTACGGATCTATGTAAATCCAAAATTTTTGAGATATTTAAATAGGTAACATCTGTTTACCAATCTTCTTTGACGTGCCGACGTTCTAATAGATGTTAAGCGTCTCTCATTTTGAACATTTTTTAAACTGTTTTTATTACCCCTTCTACCTTTGTATATTCATAAATATCCTGTTTTGCTTGTTGAGTCTTCAGTTGTCTGAAGATCGGATAGTTAATTCTGATTAATTCCGTTAAACTCAAGTCACAATTCAATGTATAAAATATCAATTTATTGGTAGCAAAACATAGTAATTTCTACAACTTGTTTTAATTTTAATCAACTACCAATTAGTAACGGCTGAAACAGTTCAGTATCCAAAAACATTCGATTTTCTTATCGTTCATGATAGGAAAATGTGTGAAATGCATGAAATTCATTATTAAAATATTTTTTTGCAGATTCTTTCTCAAATGTGTTTCAGTCTTTCCTTTCTGCATCATAATTGGGTTTGAGACTTACTTACGCGGGCGAAAATGGTTTATTCTATTGAAGAAGGAATAGAAATTCTCAAAAATATCGGAACGACGAAAATTCTAAATTAACTGGAAGATATTTTAATAACAATCATCCAGAAAGAAATGTACGTCACCAATATGTTAAGCATTTGATGAATAAATTGGAAACTACTGGTTCCATTCAGAATAAGAAATACGAAGTTTAGCGTCCAGTCCGAAATAAAGCTATTCAAATAGCTGTATTCAGATATTTACAGATGAATAATCGGCAATCTATAAGAACTTTAACACAAGCATCTAATCTTCCGAAATTTAGCGTTCATCGAATTGTGAAAGCCCATAAATTTCATCCTTACAAGATAAGGCTGGTGCAACAGTCGAATGAAGATGATCCTGACCGTCGGACTCAGTTTTGTGAACAATTTAGTGAATTACTAAATAATAACGCACACCTACTCTTCAATACAATATTTTCTGACGAGTGTACATTTATGTCAATGGAGAAGTCAATAAACATAATTGTCGGTACTGGATTGATAGTAATCTTCATTTATTCATGGAGACACATACACAAAGTCCCCAAAAATTAAATGTTTGGGTAGGAATATTAGGAAACCATATTGTTGGACCAATTTTTATCGATGGGAATCTTGATAGAACAACTTATTTCAATTTATTTGACGACATTATTGATCCAATGATTACTGACATTCTGGACAGCGAAGACAACCTTTTAGAAAATGAGTTTATATTTCAGCAAGATGGTGCACCGCCAAATTTCGATATCCGTGTTCGATAATTTTTGAACGAAAGTTATCCAGGACGTTGGATTGGCAGGAGGGATCCTATAGGGTGGCCAGCGAGATAACCATATCTATCACCATTAGATTTTTGAAGTGTGGACAAATTTGCTTTGAGACGCTAATTTCTATTCATTATTTTGGTGATCAAATGATGCGACCTGATACATCGAAGCTTCTTTAAATGCTTTTAACCAACTAGTAAAAATAAAATAAATGGAGGTTTATATTATTAGAAGGTATATAAAATTATTTGAATATTTTAATATTTACAAATATATTCAGTTAGCTTTCTATATATTTAATTTCAGAAAATTATATTTAATATTATAACTTCAGAAATTAAATTAATGTCATATAAGCACTGCTTATATCAGACGACATATAAAATAAACATTCATAATAAGACATCCAAATAAGATAACATAATCCAATAAATATAAATTGTTAACAAAAATCCTATAAATTAATTATTTTGAGTATGAAAACAGATAACTTTCAAAAATTTTTAACGTAATCCGAGGAATTTCATTATAAAACTATCTTACTTAGAATATTGAATATTATTGAATATTTAACTAAGTTACTTATCAGAAAATCTCAAGATGTGTAAAAATATTATATAACTAAAAAACAAGTTTTTGCCAAGATGCTTTCTGGATTGTTAAAGGTGAGTAAATATTTTTTGTTGATTGATATTATATTTTTATTAAATGTGATTGGGTACTGACGAGCAAAGTTTTTCTTAAAACTTGTTTTTTAGTAATGTTTTTACATTTCCTGAGAATTTCTCAAAAGTAACTTAGTTGAATATTCAATAATATTAAATATTCCAAGTAAGATAGTTTTATGATGAAATTCTTAGGATTATATTAAACAGTTTTGAAAGACATCTGTTTTCATAAGAGGGATGAGCAGAAACAAAATTTTGTCTACTCAAAGTATTTAATTTGTAGGATTTTGGTTAACAATTTTTATTTATTGGATCTTGTTATATCCTTTGGATGTCTTATAATGAATGTTTATTTTATATGTCATTTGATGTAAGCAGTGCTTATATGACATTAATTTAAATCCTGAAGTTATAATATTAAATATGATTTTTTGAAATTAAATATGTAGAAGGCTAACAGAATATATCTGTAAATATTAAAATATTCAAATAACTAGTAAAAATTTGGTAACATATTATTTGAAGTTTTGAAATCACTTTTTATTAATGAGGAGTATGAGCTATAGTAATAGAAAGTTCTTCACATCCATTTTCCAATTCTAAAAATTTTTTATGAAGTTGTGCGGTCAATTTCCAATTCAATAATATTCAAGTTTTTATCAACAATTAATTATAGTAACATTTCCTTTTTATTAATGAGGAGTATGAGCTATAGTAATAGAAAGTTCTTCACATCCATTTTCCAATTCTAAAAAATTTTTTATGAAGTTGTGCGGTCAATTTCCAATTCAATAATATTCAAGTTTCAGTATTTATCAACATTTCCTTCAAAATAAAGAAATATATAAGCTGAAAATATTTCCAAATTTCCCGTTTCTATGTAATGCATGTTTCAGAAATAATTTTATTGAAAATCAACGTGTATCATATTGTTAGCAATGTTGTTTGTTGATTTTTCAGTCTTTCACTTGTCAACTGATTAATGAGCCTGTCAGGTGGTTCTTCGAATTTGTGACTCTGTAGTCCTCAAAATAAGAGAGATAGAGTGACACATGCATATATATTCGTAATCAGGAGATAAATAGTTAGCCAACAGTAAAAAAATATGATCCATCTGAAAACATGAAGATGTACACAATATCTTGTCCATTCTGTATACATTCCATTTTGTAGAATCATTTAGAAAATATTCAGTTGATTTCGTACAATTTTTGTGGATAATTTATTTCTTTATTTCTATTTGTTACAAAGCTAAAGCAAAGTGAAATTACAGGGTGACAAAAAAAACATCGGACATTTTTTTTTTCATTTAACTTTATTAAACAAAAGAAATTGAACAAAACAACAAGGAATAATATTAATGATGCTCTCGAGTGAAATGCAGTGTTGCGAGGAAAGTTCCACCTCTTAATTCGGGACGCGGCGTTTCGTTTCCGAGTCTGCGCATGTAAAACTCATCAGACAGGCGTGATGGGCAGCTCTTCCAGTGACGGCAGTGACCATGTGTTCCGCTTGGAACGGTGGTCACCAAACGCTGTGCCTTGCTCTATTTGAACTCGGTGGGGACGGTTAGTCATGAATCTTTTGACTGATCGGGTCCTCTATTGGTACGCCGGTCAAGCTGCAACAGAGCAAGGCCGGTTTCTGGACGAGGAGCTAAAAAGTTGTTCGCTACACTCTGCCCCTCCAGTAAGCGTCGATATCTTCCGACTGGTCGGGTACTTTATTGGTACGCCGCTAAAAGTGCGACAGATCAAGGCAGGTTTCTGGACGAGAAGCGAAGAAGTTGTTCGCTACAATAACATAAACATTTGGTAATAATATATTTCAAATGCTTCGAAGTGGCTTCCTTTGGCGGCGATACATAGCTTTAGACGCTTCATGAAATTTTCGGCAATGCACCGCAGCTCTTCGAGCGTTAATCGGTTCCATTCCTGGCGCAGGGACTGCTTCAGCGACTCCAAACTTTTGTGGTGTTTAACACATCCTGAGCTCCGAAATCTACTACCCGCTGTAGTCCATTGGGTTAAGATTCGGCGAGTAGGGCGGCCATCTGCAGATGTTATGATACCCGGAAAATGAGTCTCACACCATTCTTGCGTCATTTTCGCTTTCGGTTCAATGCGTGTCGCCGAAGTTGCTGGGCGCACGAAGGTACTATGGCCCCGAGAATGTCGCAGCGGTAGACTTCTTGATTGATTTTTTCCCCTTGATCCACGAAAACCAAGAGTGTTTTGTCACTGGCGCGAATTCAGCTCCGGACCATAACGAATTGTGGATTTTGACGATGGTCGAGGTATCGGGAGCCTCTGCGGGCCAGACTCTATCGTTTTGGTGGTTATGGGATTGTTCTACGGTGAAAAGCTTCTTGTCTCTGAAGAGAATGCGCTCCCAGTGCTGACCGGTGGCGAGACGAAGGAGTTGGAGGCACCTTTGGAGTCGTACGCACTTGTTTACATCCGTGAGAAGTTGAACTTGTTGTAGCTTGTAAGGCTTGAGGTTGAGCTCCTTTTTGGACATTTGACGAACGTATTCACAGTTGATACCGGCCTCACGGGCTATCTTCCTCATGGAGACCATCGGATTTCGATTGACTCGCTTCTTGAGGGTGTTGCGATTGCTAGACAGATTGACGACCATTATGGCCAAACTCCTTGAAACGGTAAATTGCATGGGACACGGTTCTGGCGTTTTGGAAAACTGCTTAGCTATCTGATTCTGTCTTTGTGTTGTAATATTTGTTTTTTATTAGTACTTATATCTGTTTTCTCTGACCTGTGAAAGCAATTCTTGCAATTGTAAAAAGCACCAGTAAACTCTCTCAAGGCCGCTTCTAGGGCCAGACTCTATCGTTTGGGGGTTATGGGATTGTTCTACGCTGAAAAGCTTCTTGTCTCTGAAGAGAATGCGCTCCCATTGCTGACAGGTGGCGAGACGAAGGAGTTGGAGGCACCTTTGGAGTCGTACGAACTTGTTTACATCCGTGAGGAGTTGAACTTTTTGGAGCTTGTAAGGCTTGAGGTTGAGCTCCTTTTTGGATATTTGCCGAACGGATTCACAGTTGATTCTTGATGGTGTTGCGATTGCTAGACAGATTGACGACCATCATGGCCAAGCTCCTTGAAACGGTAAATTGCATGGGACACGGTTCTGGCGTTCTGGAAAACTGCTTAGCTATCTGATTCTGTCTTTGTGTTGTAATATTTGTATTTTATTAGTACTTATATCTGTTTTCTCTGACCTGTGAAAGCAATTCTTGCAATTGTAAAAAGCACCAGTAAACTCTCTCAAGGCCGCTTCTAGGGCCAGACTCTATCGTTTTGGGGTTGTGGGATTGTTCTACGGTGAAAAGCTTCTTGTCTCTGAAGAGAATGCGCTCCCATTGTTGACCGGTGGCGAGACGAAGGAGTTGGAGGCACCTTTGGAGTCGTACGCACTTGTTTACATCCGTGAGGAGTTGAACTTTTTGGAGATTGTAAGGTTTGAGATTGAGCTCCTCTTTGGACATTTGACGAACGGATTCACAGTTGATACCGGTCTCACGGGCTATTTTCCTCATGGAGACCCTCGGATTTCGATTGACTCGCTTCTTGACGATGTTGCGATTGCTAGACAGATTGACGACCATCATGGCCATGCTCCTTGAAACGGTAAATTGCATGGGACACGGTTTGTCGCGGCACATTCAATTTCGTATTGACGTTTACCTTGACGAAACAGCTCCAAAATTGCACTACGTTTGTTTGACATTTTTACACTCGGCAAAATAAAACAATATAAAACTGAAAGAGAAAGTGTAGAGAGTCTAATACATTCAAAATTATTTAGCTGTGCTAAAATACTTTTGTTCCTGAACACAGTATAATTCGTCCGAAGTTTTTCTTGTCACCCTGCATACTGAAAAACCCGGTACAAACTTGCAAAAATTACCCACACTCATTAGTACTGATGACACTTGAATACCTGGGACCAAATCTATCAACAATGAAACATTCTTGGAGTAATCGAGGACAACCAACAATATCTCCTCGACTGAAGTAGCCCGTCTCTCGTTTATCCTGAGGAACAGTTCTGATTCAACCATATCATTTCTAGGCTCAAAAACGCAACAAATCAGGCGAACAGGAAGCAATTTCTAGGCACGTCCACTTCGATATTCTAAAAGCAAACTCTCAGACAGACAGAGGCACAGATTTATCTTCGCGGTCTAGGCATGCATTGAAAATATCACTCATTGGTATTAACAAAGGTACGTACATGTGCAGAATAGAAATGTGGACCACGTAACGTCTGAAAGGTACAGTTTTGTTTTTATCTAATTTATGCTCGCCTCTCACCTACTTCCAGCAAGATCTAGGTCATACATCATCTGCTGCACGGTAATTCCTCTCATTGAACATATTCTGTCCTTAGTCTGATGAGCCGTTTGAAATTACCCAACGGCTGAATTTATGTAGAAAGTCGTAAATGATAAAGTGTACGAACAGTACACATCTAATATACATAGCAAGCCGTGGGCGTCCATAAGCAGTTCAACCGATTATTGTGTTTTGTTACTTTTATTTAATTAGAATCACGATGATATACATCTTCTAATGAGTTCTATTTTCTGAAACACAAAATGGAACTCATAATAACGATTCTGATTCGAATATTTATTGCTTCGAGAATGATTTGTGGTTGAAAAATTTTTCTAACATCTTTCAGTTGAGCCTGTAGGTATGCATCATTACATGCAGCAAAATATTTCAATGTATTTTCATAAACTTCTAGGCGTTTGAATTAAATGACAATTTACAGACATATTTAGACCGATGGCACTACAGTCCTTCCATTAATTTTAAATATCATACAGATTTATCTCCCCTTGATATAATCCACAAAAGTTCCACTGAACAGTATGAGTAATTTCAGATTAACATTTCACAGTATTGAATAATCATTGATATCAGGTGTTTTTTTCAGAGTGATAGAACTTTAAATTGTGATAAAACACATTTAAATTACGATTGAAGCCAATTTTTTTTATTTGAAAGATAATTTTATGACATTTATGTTTTGAAAATAATTTCCGGCATATATCCACCCTGACTAGCTCTGAGGAACCGCATTCGACCAGACCAATTTTGGACCACTTTTTCGGGTAATTCAGGCCTTATTTCATAAATAGCACCAGTTATGTTGGCTTCCAAAGAGCCTATTGTTTCTGGTTTATCAGCATAAACTAATGAGTTGACAAAACCCCAAAGAAAATAATCCAGTGGAGTTATATCTTGGAGGCCATTAATTGGACCATTTCTCGAAATAATATTATCGCCAAACCTTTCTTTCAATAAATCTATGGTACGGTAGCAGCATGAGGTGTAGCACCATCTTGTTGGAACCAAAACAATTCTGGGTCGATACCATTCAAATTTTGAAACAAATAATCATTGATCATCGATCTGTAACGAGCACCCTTCACTGTAACATTGGCTCCAGCATCGTTTTTAAAGAAATATGGACCGATGATGCCTTCAGCTTGTAAAGCCGAGCATAGAGTGCATTTTTCAGGATGCAGTGGAACCTGCAGAACTTCTTGAGGATTGTTTTCACTCCATATACGGCAATTTTGCTTGTTCACATTGCCGTTCAACCAGAAATGAGCTTCATCACTAAACACAATTTTACGGTAAAAAAATGGATCAACTTCAAGCTGTTCTAGGGCCCAAACAGCAAACAAACGATGCTTTTTATGATCAGGTGGCTTCAGTTATTGAACCAGTTGGATCTTGAAGGACCACGAATAGTAGATTGGTAAGGAAGAAACAAACCTGGAAAAAGGATATTTTAAGGATGGCCTGCTGGAATATAAGGTTATGGCGTACCAAGGACCAAGATGTACTCCTAGAAATGAAGCACCATAAGATTGACATATGCGCAATTTCAGAAAGTAAGAGAAAAGGAAAGGGAACCCTAAAAGTTCCTGGTTTCATTTTAATCTACAGTGGAGTGGAGAAACAGAGAAGAGCAACAGCTGGAGTGGCTGTATTAAAAGCAGATAGATACGAAGACAATATTGAAGATATCCACTACGTTAACGAACGCATTCTCAGGATAACATTACAAACAGGCTCAAAAAAGATTCCCATCGTCAGTGTATATGCGCCGGACAGTAGCAGGAGTAAAGAGCTGATAATGATAATGATAATGAGCTGATGCAAACTGAAGTGAACAAGATACCATCGGATGAAAAGATTCTAATAATGGGTGACCTTAACGCAAGAATTGGCAGCGAGGTGATAGATGGAATCAAAAATAGGTACAATGGAGCATATTAACGAAAATGGTGAAAACTTGATTGACTTCTGCACCAGTAACAACATGAGGATAAATAACACATTCTTTCCTCATAAGCCTCAACACAAAATGACCTGGCAGAATACTAGAGGACAAAGTTCAACAATAGATTACGTGATATCGAATAGAGTTATACATCCAACGCAGATATTGGATGTTCGTAGTTTAACATCTGCAGAAATTGGATCTGACCATTGATTAGTACTGTGTAAATTGAGGCTTAAAATACAACATAAAAAGAAACATCCTCCGAACATCAAAAGGAAATTCAACATTGAATCAATAAATGATGAAACAACTAAGAACTTATAGAAGAGTAGACTTGCAGAAAAGATCAAAGATAACCCAATCAAACTTACAGATAATGTCGAAGAAATCTGGGATAGAATCAGAGGAAATATAAGTAAATCGTCTGAGGAGGCTCTGGGCTATAGAGAAGTGAACACAAACTTGAAACCGTCTCTTAAGCATTGGTATACACCTGAACTGAAATCACTGGCAGCTGAAAAACGACAGGCTTACCTCCGATATAGAAATAACCGGTCGGACACAGAATGTATTCTATATAAAGAAATAAGAAATAGGGTAAACGCTAACATAAGAGAAATGAAAAACGAATATGGAAGAAGATTTACGGTGGATATGGAACACGACATGTATGGGGCACAGAAAAAGGTGTGTAATATGATAAGAAGAAGAAAAAAGGATATAAACGAATCCCGAATAATTTCTGAGCGTGAATGGGAAGAACATTTCAAAAGACTTTACACTAACGAAAACCAACCACAACAGCATGATTGTCTACCTGAAGGTATATCTGATCAACAAGACAACATCGGTCAAATAATAAGTCTCCAGATGGTGAAAGAAGCGATAGTCAATTTAAAACCGAGAAAAGCCCCAGGTCCGGACAACATTTCCAACGAACTGATTAAATATGGAGGAGATGCACTACACGAAGAACTCACAAAATAGTTCAACAGAATACTTATGGAGATTGGAAAAGAAGTATAACAAGACTACCGTAATAAGCAAAGAGCCCGTAAGATGCAAGCTAGTAGTGGAAAATAAACCAATAGAGCAGGTCATGGTCGTTAACTACCTGGGATTCGAGATATCTGCAAATCAAGATAGAACAAGAGAAGTGAGAAGCCAAGTAAACAAGGCGAATAGAATTTCAGGAAGCTTGTCGGATGTGATATGGAATAACAAATACATGAGCAAGGAAGCAAAAGTAAGAATATACAAGACCTGTATTCGACCGATCATGACGTACGCCATTGAGACGAGAGCGGATAATAGCAAAACAAAGTCAATTCTTAGACCTGCCGAAATGAGAGTACTCCGAAGAATATCGGGATGTACACTGAGAGATCGTATTCGTAATTCCACAATACGCGGTGAACATGGAGTGAGCGACATAGTGAGATGGGGACGGACACGTAGAAGAGCTTGGAACGAACATGTGGGAAGAATGGCTCATGATAGAATAGCGAGAATCGCACGGGATGGTATTCCGGAAACCAGGAGGCCTAAAGGTCGACCACCTAAAAGGTGGCGCAAATCCTGGATCTCAACATCTAGCGAGATGAATGATTGAGTTGGAAAAAACAGGCTATGAGCCTAACAAACGAGGAAGAAGAAGAATCTTGTATGGGTGTAGACCAAGATCTTCACGCAAAATTCTCCATGTGGTGGATGTACAGAGTCCAACTTGTTGTGAACGTCGACGTATAGACAAATCTGGATTATCACTAACACTATGACTCACAGCAGCTATATTTTCTTCTGTACATACAGTTTTTTGTCTTGTTGTTGCATCGATTATAGAAAATGTTGTCCGAAATCTATTGATAGTTCGAAGAATAAGCTGCTCTGATGGACGATTATGTAAACCATAAATTTCACGAAGTGCTCTATAAGTTTGGCGAATAGGACACTGATTTTGAAAATAAGTTTCAACAATTTGCAAACGTGGTTGCGGCGTGAATCTTTCCATAATAATTTGTCAATGCTTACTGAACAGAAACGTGAAAACAACATACCTTCTACCTTCTGTCAAATCACAGTTATCCCTATCGAAAGTTCTAAAAGAACACCCGATACTTAAGGTATACCAAGTAGTTTTCAGAAGGAAAGCTTGTCAAGCTTCAATTTTTTAAATGTTTCGTTATTCTAATAATAATACAAAAGTTTATGTTATACATCCCATGCTATTAAACAAATAAAGACATTATTGAACTTACAAATATATCAATGAGGCACTCTAAAATCGCACAAAAATTCTTGGAGTGAAAGATAGAAGAAATATTTTAATCCTTATCAGAGCTTTTCAGAATTAATAATTAAAATTTGTATAAATATTCTTTATTCCACAAATTCACTTCCCATTTTTCTGAAATTTGTTCAATTCTGAAGAACTCCATTGTCTATTAAAATGAAAATTTTTCGATGATACTTGTTTTTCATTCTTCAAAAATCAAATATGTTGAAATGAATATTCGATAGTGTTTGATAAAACTTTCGTGTTCTTGTGCGGGGCGGATTTAGGTGCGTAGCTGAGTTGCCTTTTTTGGACATTTAAGGGGTCATTGAATCAATAAGTTTCGAAACCTGTGCATATCTACTGCTTAAGTCCGAGCGATCAGCAAAACCTAATCGGGCTTGTTTGAGATATGACTTGTTACACAGATTCAAGTTGCACTGTCCCGATTCGAAAAAGTTTCTGTTAACACAGCTCATACTTCTTATTGATTATGAATATTAATATGTATCAAGTATAAACACATTGAACTCATTTCAACTTTTCAATGCAGGATATAAAAGGAAAAAACAATCAGCTGAAATTATCTACTGGACGTCAGAAATTTATTTCATAATTCACTTATAAATAAGGGGTATTAAATTTACAAATTTCAAAATTCCAAATTGTGCTTCATAATATCGATGGTGCTTTGAAAACACCTAGAATGGCAAATAATGGATAACCTTAATCAGTTATTTCTATATTATCAAATGTAATTCGTAAATAACAATTAATAATAACATCGAATATTCCTTTATAAATTCACAGTATTCTAAATAATAAATCAGAATAACAATTGAAGGAAAATCTCCACTAACACAAGGGTATACCTATGTTAGGGGGTATGGATATTTTCTCGATACAAAACTTCCATGAGCTCATCGAAAAAGAGAATCAAATTCCACGAATACAAGTATGCTAAATATAAAATATATCTTTTTCGTATGCACTCTTTATTGACTTTCAACACATTTCCTCACAAACTTACTATGTGTATACGTTATATTATAATAAAAAAGTTCATTAAAAAAATAGGAAAACAAATGAGATTACATGAATATAAATCTAAAAGTACTACATACCTAAAGAATAATATGTATTAAGAATTTGAACAAGCCGAAAAAGCAGTAGTAACTACTGTTAAAAAAGAAAATGTTTGAAATAAATTGAAAAAGTGGCAATTATATAGTCACCGACACAATTTAAACACCCATCCATTGGTTGTACTACAACGTCTGTTTTCTTTGAGTATTTATTCCTCTTTTATTTACTAGCTCTCCCTTTTTTAACAGAGTTCAGTACTTGAAAACATTTCTTCCATATATATATACTCAGTTCAAATACTCACCTAATGAAGTCATGGTACGATGAAATTGGTTTATATTTATAAATTTCAAGATGAATTTCCATCAAGTGAAACCCGAAAGAATTACAGATTTGAAGAGTTGTTCTAATCAATTAGTACTTACGATATACCTCAAGTTCAATTCAATATTTTTGAATTAAATCTACAAAAGACGTGAAAAACCTAGCGGGCAGTTAATTATGTCGGTTAGTTGCATTCAACGAAGATCGTTTAATTGAAATTTAGTGTGAGACAAGGTGTTGATATAATTTGATCGCAGAAATTTCCCAGAATAATATTAACTCTCAACTAAAAATCTTATGGATGAAATAAGGTTTGAAATTTATCGTATGAGATTCATGTTCAAATTTGTACTGAGAAATTCCATAGCTAATATTTAAATAACTTACCCGAATACCCGAACAATTAATTAACTTCAAAGAAAAAAATTATGAAAAATTCTTTCACACTATAGATTATAGTATATTTCTCTGGTATCACAACTTCTATTTTAAAACGTCAATATTGCTAAAACAAATTATTCGTCAAGAAGGATATTATTCAATTCAAATTGAGCTGTTGCTTGAACATGCAATAAAGAAGAAGAAAGTCTCCCTCTGAATTTGTTTAGAAAAAATAATAAGAGGAGTTTTTTTTTACTTGATATAAGGATTACTACAAAATTTAAATATTAAAACAGATTTATTCTGTTAGCCTCCTACAAATTTTAATTTCACAAAATTTTATTCGAAAACTTTCAGTAATAAATTAATATCTTATGAGCACTGCTTAAATTTATGAGACATATTGAATCAAAACTCATTATATAATATCAAATGAAATGTAAAAACCCAACGAAATATAAATTATCAAATAAAATCACTAAATAAATAGTACTTATTTAGTAATTTCAATATAAATTTTCAATTAGAATTACTAAATAAAAAGTATTTATTTAGTAATTTATTCTCCGTTGGTTTTTTTTAAGCCATTTGATATTATATAATGAGTTTTGATTTCACATGTCTACTAAATTTAAAATTTAAGCAATGCTTATAAGGCATTAATTTAATTCCAAAAGTTTTTGAATAAAATTTCTTGAAATTAAAATTTATAGGAGGCTAACAGAATAAATCTGTTTTGATATTTGGAATTTGTTCACATAAAGAAAATGCAACTTGCATTCAAGAAATTTTACTGACCCTCAAAAAACTTATTTCAGTTGAACGAAAAATACTATCTACTTAATTATTTGAACCTCTAATTAATTAAAAAAACAACTCTGGATAGTCTGCAAACATCATCAGATAAATGTACTATAATGTAATAATTATTAATGGAAATAATGAAAGGATTCAGACTGAAACAATCCTATTGTTTGACCATGAATGTCAATTGCAAATATGGAAGTTTCTCCTGAGATCATAGGTTTTCTCAATTCTTTGTAGAATTAAATGGAATGAAATTAAACGGTCAAACTGTGACTTTGCAATAAGTTTTCTATTTATTTTTTTATTGTTACGTATTGGATATGGTATTAATGAATTAATCCATTCAGAAAAGATTAAACATGATAAGAAATTTAGAAAAGCTAAGAAAAAGTTGGGTACAAAATGCAAATAAAAAAAAATATAAAATTTGTTAAAAGAATTATTTTATCTCGAATTTTACTTCGATTGGAAAGTTCTTTTATCATAAAGAATTATAAGAGATTCATCAAAAATTAGCAATTCATTTTTCTCGACTAAAAAATAGAAGTTTGATATCTGACATGCAATCAACTTTAAGTTTTATACAACAAAAATATACTGCTATTCTACAGCAAACGAAATGGTAACAAAATTATTGGCACTTCAAAAATGAAGACATTTTATCTCATGACTCATCAACAATGACAGGAAGTTAAGTAAATACGTTTATTGAGTAGGAATTACACATATATATTAAATGGGAATATCATCAAACATATCTTATTATTTATAACATCTAATAATAGAGATATGAATCATCTGCCTCTTGATCTAGCTACCTTCTTACTTTCATTCATATCAGTAAGCCTCTGCAAGGCACAAAAAAATTTGGTCAATTACCTACAATACTGCTTAAGCTCCATTACAAAAATTTTGGGGCTACCAGAGTTCTTGAAATAATAGATTTGCTCAAAAATTCACTGAAGGGTTGCCTGTTATTTCAATGGAAATAAATCTTATTTTAATACCTCCAACTGATTTTTCGAAGCAACATATAAAATAATAAACAAAAATATCACATGCTTTCCTTCTTTTTCATTCAACGATTTAGTTATTCATTTCGAACACACTAAATGAAATAATTAAGTACTATTTGAAAATTTCAAAATCCCCAGTTTTCGAAGAATTTTAAATTATTTTATATGTTCTATCGTCCTTAGCCAATATGGAGTGATTAACAAAATTCAGACACTTCAGAATTATTAAATAATTAAAATTAAAAATATTGTGAAGAGATGGAAATGTAAAAAAAATTCCTGATTCTTTCTATTGTTTCAAGATACTCTGTAAATTTCTGCTCAATCATATAAAATATATTAATTTTACACTATCGTATCAGCTAGAATTTATCAATTGAAAACCAATTCCGTTTGGATTCACTCACGCTTACACTAATTTACAATTTTTTGAATTGATTCATTATTGATTCTCAATAATTGTAAATTTATGGACCCTTTTGTGTTCGAAAAATTGGAATAAAGTAAGTATATCTTCTACCAGTTGTTCTTGTATTTAAAACCAGCTACATTCATCTAGTTTTGATTACAGTTTGGTGTTTTTTTACGGTGGACCCTTTTTTCATTCAAAGGACTCAAGTATTGTGATATGTCCGAGAAAAAATAAGCTTTTGATCGACTAGTTCAATCATCAAGTTGAAGCTCTTCATTCCAATAGTCATTCATCTAACAAACGAAGAAAGAACGAATGGCTTTATTGAGTTTTTGTAAGGCGGCGTTGGTCAGTATAGGGTAATCTAATTTTTTTCGAATTTAATTATGAATCGCTATTGAAAGTTTGGACATTGTGATCGATTGAAGAGACCTTGGGAATATAACACTATGAAAGAAATCAAGTATGTACTCTTTTGTTCTTAATCCCAAATGGATTTCAATCACAGTATTTGAGTTCTGTAGATAGAGGTCGCATCGAAATACGTTTATCAATTCTATGAGTTAATAGGCTCTGCCTCAACTCTCAATCTTTGAACAATTTGAACTTCGAATCGTGTTATATACTTTACTTGATATAAATCCCTTGTAATCCTTAATTAAATATTACACTTATACAGGAGGTCTCAGAAATCAACGTCAAACCGGAACTGGGTAACGAGGCAAGTCGTACTGGTTATCAGAAAAATATAAACAAAAACCTATGTGGCATGCTTTCTGAATGACAGGCATTTAAAAAAAATTCTAAAACTTCTAAACCCTGTGACGCTCTTTTTACTCCTGTTTTCACAAATCATCACTTTTTCAAAATATTTTTTTGTTATGTGACCCTGAATAATGGTTCTCTGAACTGTTATCAAAAATTTTAAAACCAGCTGCTCCACCTTCGATGAAAAAGAGACATTCTTCCCAAATGAAATTTCAAAATAAAAATTTTGCCTAGTTTAACTGACTCTACTGAAAAAAAAATGTAATAGGATAGTTGGGTAAGTGACGTTAAAATTTGGCGCATTTAATAAGGATTCCAAAATGGCACACTGCATGGTAAATTCTTGCGGAATTTGTAGACCATTTTTTTTTAAATAATCTTTCTAACAAATTTATCTACCTTAGTTAAAAATCATTCTAATGTGCCATTTCAAGGGGCGTTTGAAATAAAATTCAGTGGGTTCCTTGAGTTTTTAATTAAATTAATATTTACAAGGAAGTTCCACTGAACTTTCAGGCCGGCATAAAGTATCAACAAGATGGCTGCTCAGCATATTATGCAACCACAGTAAGAAAATTTCTTTAAATATCATTATATTTAAAATTGTATACAGTACGAAGTTTTATAATTTCATTCATTCATCCCGAGCTTTATCCGAAATCTGAGAGACGATAAAACTTTCATCTCGGATGATATCTTCTGGACGAGTGATAAAGATGTTATGCAAAATTGCCGAATTCTACAGTTCAGATACTGTGACCATAAAAGAGTTGCAGTAAATGGTAAACGAAGATCCAAATTAAAACTTTTTTGAGATTTCCATACTTTTGTAGTCTCTGCAATCGATCTATATTTTTCAAACTCTCGTTCCAAGGATCAATTTGGCGACAATGGATTCAATACAGAAAACGAAATCCTATTTAATCCGCACTTTGCAACACATTTAAGAATTTTATGATTATAATTTCACCTAAATATCCATTTGCTTCGGATAAATTTCTAGTTCAAATGTATAAATATATTTTCTCACAAATTGTCCCATATTAGGTGAATAAATATTTCCGATATTTTGAAAAATTAAATTCACACTGCCATAAAGTTTTTTTCTGTGTTGCGAAGTACTTTTCTACGAATCTAATCCTGGATTGGAAATGAAAAATATTCTCCTACCTGCCACGTGGATAAGTATATGACCTATGGGTTTCACAACTGGATCAAGCTTGTTGGTGACAGAATCCTTCTACAATTTATCTAGTTCTATGTTCACAAACTGCTGATCACAGATTCAGTCACTGTGTCAAACTACGACGGATTAACACCTCCGTTTATCATCGATCAAGTACACAAAACATTTTGTGTTCTGATCTAACCTAGAATCGCTGCTAAATCACAGATCAAGTTAAATAGTTAAAATGTAGTGTATTGTTAATTGTTAAATTTTTTCAAGTGATATAATTGTAAAATGCTTTTCGATATCAGTAGTTCATCGTTATCATCAGAAGAAAATTTATGTCAAATTTTGAAATCCGGAATTATCAAAGACCGAAGTGATCCTTTTGTGAAATATGATCTTGATTTTAAAATACGTTTTTATTTCAAATCGTCGTGATGGAATTATTGCATAAAATTCGATCAGAAATTGAACCACGCAGTAAAAGAAATAAATGGATCGATGCACCGATGCAAGATAACAATTAATAGTTAGTCTATAATTTTTTGCTAGTGATGGTATTTTAAATGACTATAGGAGATCATATTAACCAATAATAAAGTTTGTGACCTCAGTGTACATAGTTATAGAAATTTAGTTGAGTATAGGTCAAGTTAATTCTTCGTTAGAGGTAAATACGTTATATTTTCCCACGTTTCGACCTAAATTAAGCCATCCTCGGTGCACTTGAAAATAGGATTCAAAAGTGTTACACAACAAACAATAGATTTATAAAGACATAACATATTACGAAAATTAAAAACAAATATCACCCACATCCGAATTATTACTCCAGTGTTCTGACTGATAAAATGTAAATGCTCTCAAAAAGCATTATGTCCAAAAATATTTCAGAAATTGAGGTAGTATGAAATTAATCGAATTATTAGGAGTACAGATAAGTTTCCGCCGTTTTTTAACACAAATTAAATATTTATTATAGAAGAATGATTTTAGACGATGTGAGACTGCTTGCTGAGTGACTTCTAATGTTAGAGCAAGTTCTTTTTGTGTTTGAGATGAATCTTGCTCCAATAATTCCTCCAATTCTGCATCCTCGTAAATTTTTGGCCTTTCACTGCGATCTTTGTCTTCTATGTCGAAATCACCTTTTTTAAACTTTTGAAACCACTCTCGACACGTTCTCTCACTCAAAGCACCCTCACCATATGCTTCTACGAGCAATTGATGCGCCTCAGTAGCAGATTTCTTTAAATTAAAGAAGTAAACTAATATTTCCCGCAAATGACGCTTTCTTGGCTCAAATTTTGACAATTTCAACTTATAAAAATTATATTTTACCGATATAAAATCAATGATATTAATAGGTTATGTTGTTCTTGAATGTCCAAACTATTTTTTAAGCCGGTTATCATCTGCGAAAGCTAACCGAAACTCCGTGCCGCGCCATCTACAATAAAACGGCGGAAACTTATTTGTACTCCTAATACTTTCAACTGTTAGGAAATCTATTAGTTCTGAATTCCTTCTTTCGTTTTTTTTTGTCTCCATCTGGTAGAAGGTCAATAATATATTCATAATCAATAATTAGTTGTTCTAGGGGTATTTGATTTTTTCTGTATGAAAACGAGAAGACGAGGCATAAGATCGGCTGATATTATCAATGCAAAAAATACGACTGCATAAGCTGAGCATTTTGAGAACAAACAACATGATTTCGATTTTAATAATGTCACTATTTTAGGAAAACAGAACTATTATGAGAGAGACAAGACTTTTAAATGAAATGATTGAAATAAAAAAACATCCTAACAGTATCAACAAGAAACAAGACGTCGAAAAATAAAGTATAATCTATCAAGGCATTTTAAAAAGCGTTCAACGCCCGGTGTAGGTTACCTATATATGATTGTGTGTTATTTTTCGAGTGCATGCATTTGTTTTCATTTCCTCCCTGCAACAGAGATTATGCTAGTCATAATTTGCATGTCACCTGTGTTTGGTAGTCGCAATAACTAATAGATTTCCTAACATCTGAAAATAATTCAAGAAATTTCATACTACCTCAATTTCTTAAGTATTTTTGGACATAATGACTTTTGAGAGCATTTACATTTTATCCATCAGAACACTGGAGTAATAACTTGAACGTTGGTGATATTTGTGTTTAATTTTCGTATCATGTTATGTTTTTATCGTGTAACACTTTTCTTTTGTTTTTCGTGTAACACTTTAAAATCCTAGTGCCCCGAATATGACCTAATTTAGGTCGAAACGTCGGAAAATACAACATATTTACCTCCAACGAAGAATTAACTTGACCTATATCCAACCAAATTTCTATGATCATATTAACATTGCAATATCATCGGAACGCAGAAATTTTAAAAGGGTATCAGTTGAAATTGCTTGTTTGAAACCGTCTTTCATTTTGCACACACACGCAATTAATACTCATAACCTAGTTCGTCGTAGTTGTATGGTATGACAAGATATAAACAATAACAATTCGTTTCTTTTCTTAAATCAATCAACTGACCCACGTGATCAACTATCTGAACTTGTTTTGTGAAACCCAAAGTCGTTAATCCATTTGTCAAATTTTACAAGAGTATATGTTGATTCAGTGATCATTATGATGAAACCCTGCAATAGAGTTATAATTGGAAAAAACTGATCAAATCCTAACTTAGAACGCCACGTTACACATATCTCAATCCCTTTTGAAGACATCAGCTATAAAATTTAACTGAAAAATTCTACAAAAAACAATGTTAATATGAAAGAACAGTTAAAATAAAAAGAAAATAATCTAGAAAAAATGTATTAAAAAATAAAAAACCATAAATATACAAAAACTATGGGAATATAAAAAGAAATATAAAATACAAGAAAGACACATATTACAATAGAAAAAGAGAAATCATACAACAGAATCACATAAGTGTTTTGTACCTCAGCACTTCCTAAAACACTCCTTCAATCCAGAGTATCCATTTAAATAAAGAAATGGATTGAATATCCAAATATATTCACAACATATCAAATCGTCTGAAATTATTGCTTATGATAAGTTTACAGGGGAAATTTAATACAACAGAGATTCAGAGCAAGTAGTCAAATATATAGAAGCACAGCAAAATCTACATTGCCCTGAATTTTATGAATGCTGATTTAAAATGTTGGAAATAGGCCAACGGGTACACATGTACTCCCTTCCAACTCCAATTGGTACTATGGCATAGCTCGTTCAAAAAAACTTAAAGAACATGTAAATTTTCACAAGATTTTGATTTACTATCTCTAGCCCATACTTTTCCTAATAAACTCCTGACTTTAAGACTAGCGGATGTCCTGGAACCTCTGTATTTTTTCGGCGAATTTTGGACGCTTCCTACAGGAGTACCCGTGCCTGAAGCAGGGGATTTATTTCTGTTCAAATTCTTCTTGGAATTGCTTCTTTTCCTAAATATGTCGCGCGATCTCTCGGGATTCTCCAGTTTCAGTCTGATCTGAGTCAAGATTCCTACAAGGAGCTCGTCCACGTTGTGGTTGATTCCGACAGAGGTCTCTATGTACTTGCAGTCATGTGCGGTGGCGATCGATTTGCCTTCTGAAAACAAGAAACGGTTTTAACATCAGATACAATGAGGAGAGTTCATTGCTCTTCCCAAGAGCATGGTCGATTGATTTTATTATTCAGGCAGCGAAGGATGTTTTACCATATATATGATTTTTCATACAGCATGCCCCACATTGATTATTAATGAATTGGTACAAATCACTTGATAAAACCGATTGAAATTTTTTTTGGGGATGTAAAATTTCACAGATATAAGCGATTGATATATTCACATACGAGCCTATTCCATTGCCTTATACTGTAATTGAATCGACAAATTTTAGCGAAAACTATAGAGAAAAACATAACATAAACTTTATTCTCATAATCAATGCAATCATACAAATGAAAAGAGGGAACCGTCAAAAAATATCACAAATTCAACAAGATCTGAAAGAATATTCCATAAATTTCCTAATCGAATATGATTCTAGATCTAAAATAATCTTAGTTATTTCAATTTTGAATTTTCTTATATCAGATACATTGTTGTACTCCTTAGGTAGTACATGAACAATCTTATACACATATATTTTGTGTTTCTTTCAGAAATTGTCAAGGAATGCCTCGGAAAAGTGGTATGGAACAATACGTCTTTTGTTGTTTTTATTCAACATATCATTAAAATATTGGGGATGTTTTCTCACAAATAGCAGACATTCCAAAACATATAGTACCAGAAGTGTGAGCATGTAATTACTTATAAAATGACCTCTGCATGATTCTTTATATTTCAATCCTATTATTGCTCTCAAGGCATATTTCTGCAGAATGAATAATCTATATCACTGTTTCCACCCCATATAACAAGCCCGTACCTCAGAAGTGAAACAAATTTGCATAATAAACTGTTTTTAAAAGTTCCATGTACACTCTCCGTGACAATACCCTGATCATGTAAAAAACTTATTGAGTTTTTTGCTGACCTGACCCGCATGATCATTCTATTCCAGTGACAATCAAACAAAACTCCAAGAAATTTTGTTGACGACAAAAATCTGACCTGACCAGAGTGATTGACTTAGGATACATATTTTTAGACTGAATCGTTTAAAAAATTCCCCCCTTCAGTCTTACTGACATTGAGAAGTATCTCATTTTGAGTGCACCAATGCTATACTGAAGCGAAGACTAATTTAAGTTGGTTAAATACTCGAATAAAGATTCCTGCTACGCAGCAAAGCACTCGCATCGTCAACAAACAACAAGAGGTAGATTTCATTGATGTATATTAGAAATGAAAAGGGTCCCAGATTACTTCCTTGGGGAACTCCTCCGTGAACATATTCATCCTCTGACATAAAAATTAGTCCCTAACTATCAATGAAAACCCTGTGAACTCGATCAGATAAGTAGCTCATGAGCAACTCCAGTTGACAATCGCGAATACCACACAAAGAAAGTTTCTTCAGAGGGAATTCACGATTCACGCTGTCGAATGCCTTAGATAAATCTAGAAAAAGCTCAACCGGCACTTCATCACTCTCCAAAACATCAATAATATCACATACTAATTCATACATCACTGTAGTAGTACTTCTGTTTTTTAGATAGCCAGGTTGTTTCTCAGAAAAAATTTTGAACTGACTCATGAATGAGCAAAGCCTATCGATCAAAAGTTTCTCGAATATTTTTGCGAAAGAACTGAGTAAACTAATTGGATGGAAATTATTGACATCATGTATATTTCCTTTCTTATGCAGGGGTTTCATTAAAGCTATTTTGCAGGCAGATGGAAATATCCTTCCATTCTTCCTGAAGGGCTAAACTCAATTCCTGAAAAGTTGAAGGTGTGTTTTGGCGATTGGATATTGCTCTCCCTAAGTAATCCCATATGTGCTCAATTGGATTAATGTCTGGTGAGTTTGCTGGCCAGTTCATTCTCAGGATTTTGTTCTCTTGAAGAATGTTTTGAAGCCTTAGTGTGCGGTGTGTTGGGGCGTTATCATCCTGATAAATGAAATTATTGCCAAATTCGTTGCGCAGAGGAACAATGATTGGTTCAATGATGTTTTCTACGCAGATGCACCAGTTATTGTTCGTTCAACGATAATAATAGGGGTACGGTGAACGAACATTATACCCTCCCAAGCACATTATTGATCTGCCTTGAAAGGGCACAATTTCCAGAGCGAAATTGAGTCGCTCTAGTCTGCCTGGACCTCTCCAAACCCTTTAACGTCAACTATCACTTTGTGAACCGAATCGTAACTCGTCCGAAAAAAGTACATTGCACCATTGTGGTAAAAGCCAGTCTTGGTGATGTTCTGCCCATTGCCGACGGGTAGCTTTATGTTCAGGTGATAGCCAAGGTACTCTTAAAGGTCTTCTTGTCCTTGAATTTGAGGAATGCAACCGTCTCCTTATACTACTAGTTGCGACTACCCGTCTATAGGTCCTCAAAAAATAACTTCGAAGGACTGTTACAGATACCGTTCGATTCCTTGGAGTAAAATTTGCGATGTAATGGTCTTCCCTTGCAGATGTTACTCTGGGTCGACCAGGCACCGGTCTCTGGGCAACGCTACCGGTTTCCAGGAAAAGGGCCACTATGCGCCATACTAGAAGCCGTAGATTATTCAAACGTTGCGCAATCTAGTGGTTTGACAAAGCTTCTTGATGTAGGGTTACTATTCTTGCCCGGTCAAACTGAGAAATTGGATATCCCGGCATTTTTCACGGAATATTCTCAATATTACAACTCTCGTTATTTGATGAAAACTGATTAACTTCGAATACACCTATTCTCCCGAACAAGAAACATTTTTTGCTGGTTTATTGTTTTCATTTAAGTGATAAGATAGTGAATATTCCACACACAAATAATTCTCATGTTACATTCAACAAATTGAGAGTTGATAGGGGAGCAAAACTTTTGACGATGTATGTATATCTGCAAAGAAAGAAGCCACTTAATAACAGAGACGTTAACATATCGTGCAGAACCAAAATTCTTTTAGAGATTCTCTATTCGATATTTGTATACGTTGTTAAAATCAAAGAGAACACTTGGGGTGAACTGGTAACAATCCCGTTCATTCAGTTTATTCGCTCACTTGCAAGGTGTTTTCCTTCGGCACTAACCTAATCTGATAGCTTTCATCAGCGGTGAACTCAATATATTTGTAGCTTTTATGATTTCAACAAATGATAGTAATTAGTGATTTAGAAGTGAATATTCGTTACGCTCCAGCCTGGTACACTAATAATACAGGAAAGTAACCTCTTAAGTGAATTATCCGCATTTTCGAATTTATCCAAAAACTCAGTATGTTCCGGTTGATATTAACTCAGTAATAGATGTTCGCAGGACTTGAATACCCCATTTAACTGCATTAATATCTAAATTAATCGAGTTTTCTCCCTCTTACAAATCTCGTCTGAAAATGGAAAATTCGCCTTTATATAATACTCGATTATGAAGTTGAATTAAGCAGGAAATAGGGCAGGATAATTCGATGTTCGCTTTCGAAATGGAGGGGAGGCGCATGATAGCGGAAGTCATCCGCGAAAAAGAATACAAGCTTCTCTCGAGTGCCAAACGATCTTCTGACTGTAGCGATGTTTAAGGGAGTTTTGAATAATTCAGATCATTATTTCACTCGGATACGAAATTACCATCGCAACGACTGGTTCTTTATATACAAAACTTCTATCTTACCTTCATCCTACTTCTACTTTATACAGGTTTGGAAAATCACGGTTTAATGTTAGGATATTCAGTACATATGAATGATAATTCCGATCGTCCAGTCGAACATTGGAATAATCGAAAGATATGCGCGTTATGATAATAAATAATCCCGTGTGTAACTCGAAAAGAATGCCCTTCTCTCTCACACAGATGATACAAATCCAGTTAGCGCATAGACCTCAGAAGTGCTGATGTGAATTCTACCAGTTAGTGTATTGGCATAAAGTGATTAGTTAGAAGTCCCACAGTATTCCCCAAGAGGCAGAAAGTGTAGTAAGGATTACGCTTTATCATCGCGCGTGGCGAGAACCCCTCCGAAGAGATGGAGCCACCAGCTTCCAGTTTGGGCTTCAGTTCGAAAACCTACAACCATCTGACTGGTAGCAGCGAAGCACTATACAACCTCACCTGGCTCTGCATGGTCAGTACCCGAGTTGGCTTCTAACGCAACTCACTTGCCGGAAGGGCTTCTTATCCATCCACCCGAACCCAGTCTCATGAACAAAGATAATCTCAAGATTGATCCTGGCACGAGTACCGTCAATCCGGCCTGTACGTCAAGATCCACGAACCCTTGTGCAATCTTTCAACTGATCCTGGCGTCAAGCACTAACGGATTAGCCGTATCGTCGAGATCCACAAACCCCAGAAACGTCTAACAATCGATCCAGGTTTAGCTGGATCGAAGGTCTCCACCCGAGGTAACGCAGTATGCTACATAACGCACTCGGCCATTGGACAGAAAAATCCGGAGATTTACTGCAATAGGGTAGAGTACGTTACTTTTAAGGGAGAGGCCCTGTGCCACGTTAGGCACCAAGACATAACCCTCCATTTCACCGGGATGAAACTAGGATCCTAGTCAAGACATGCGCCCCCAGCGCATCAAACCTAATACCATGGGGGGCCAGTGCTGATGTGTAGTCCATAACGCTTGAAAATCAAATACAACACGATACGACATTCCTATTTCATGGCATATTGCATGAAAGGAATTCAATTTCGCCGTTGACATTCGGGTATTTTGAAATGATAACGTACCAATCCATATATGGTACAGTTTGTCAAGTATCAATTGTAGATACCCGTAGTGCCGTACTTTATTACTTCAACGTCAGGAGCGCTGGGCTTGTCTAATTACATTTTCCCACTACTATCATAGTGACATAGTGAGTTGATTGACATTGATTTGATTGAAGTAGGTACAACTTACTGAAAAATCTTGGGATACTATTGACAACCGGAAGTAAGTGAGAACTTACTTCTCTAAAGAAGTAAATGAATATTTTTGTTTCTGATGTAATACCAAGGTTTTCATCTTTCAAAAGAAAGTGTTTGTCAAAACTACATCACCTTATTTAAAAGTAATTCCAAATAAGATTAAATTCAAGCAGCAGCAAATGCTGCATGTGAATTCCTTTTACCGAAAAAGTCTAACAAATGTTACCAAACTGCATAAAAGTGTTTCAAAGAGTGTTACCTAAAAATGAGTTCAACCTGAATATCGGAAAAAAAATTGCTGGCATATTTACTTCCTTCAGGGAACTTTTGTAAAATACACAACTTATGAGGTAAGTTTCTTGACCAGCTTCGGATTTCATTGCTCGTCTGGTGTCACTTGGCTTCCTTATAATGTAACTAACCATTTTCTTATCGACGAGGTCGACGTCCTTCCTGAACATCTTAGTCGAGTTTGATTGATTAACGACTTGGTGGAATTGAACGACTCAAAAGTTGAATTGCTGGGCATTCTTTCGAAGTTTGAAGATCAAAACAGATTCAATCTGTTAGTCTTCTACAATTTAATGTCAAAAAATTTATTCAAGAAACTTTAATAATTAAATTAATGTCTAATAGGCACTGCTTATATTTAAAAGACGTGTAAAACCGAACCTCATTATACAATATCAAATGGAATTAAGAAAAAAACCCAACGAATATAAATTTTTAATTAAAATTAATAGATAAATATTTTTTTTCGTTTCGTTCCAAGCATGCGTACTCTTCAGACAAGTGGAAACGCAGCTTGACTTGTTACAAAATATTTAGTTTTCTTTTAAATGTGAAGTTGAAATGGTCATATCTGAATTCTAATTATTTTTTGAGGATTTGCATTACAAACAGTTTAGTTTTCTGATTTTATATTTATGAAAACTAAATCTTCCTCAAAAATATCCAACATGATTTTAAGAACTCCTCAAAAACTAGTTTATTTGAAATATTTAATATATTTAAATAAATTACTTCAAGAACTCTCAAATATGTAGCAAATCCTCAAAAAATAATTAGAATTCAGGTTTGACCATTTCAACTTCACATTTAAAAGAGAACTAAACATTTTGTAACAAGCCAAGCTGCGTTTCCGCTTGTCTGAAAAGTTCAGTACGCATGCTTGGAACGAAACAAAAAACATTTATTTATTTATTAATTTTGATTGACAATTTATTTTCGTTGGGTTTTTTCTTGATTCCATTCGATACTGAGTAATGAGTTTCGATTTCATACGTCTATTAAATATAAGCAGTGACTATTAGACATTAATTTAATTCTTAAAGCCTCTTGAATAAATTTTTTGAAATTAAAATTGTAGAAGACTAACAGATTAAATCTGTTTTGATATTCAAATTTGGTAATATTTCTTCTATCAAGTAAAAAAACCGCTTTCTTATTATTTTATTCTATATATAATATATAATTATATTAGGTTTTTAAATAAATAAATTTATTGTGCAGTGTTGAATATTTTAACTAAGACCATTAAAGTGCCTTATAAACTTTGTGTGATTTTGTTGTAAGGATAGAACATAGAGTACCTTGGATATTAGATATACCTAGTTTCAATCTTCAACAAACACATATTCCTAGCGAACGTATTGAGTAAGTTTATTTATTGATTTTATCTTTTAAATGTGAAGTTGAAATGGTCTTATCAAAATTCTTATTATTTTTTGAGAATTTGATGCATATTTTGAGAGTTTTTGAAGTAAAATTTGAATATCAAAACAGATTTAATCTGTTGTCTTCTACAATTTTAATTTCAAAAAATTCTTTGAAGAAACTTTAAGAATTAAATTAATGTCTTTATAAGCACTGCTCATATTTAATAGACGCATAAAGTCAAAATTTATCATACAATATCAATTGGAATTAAGAAAAACCAACGAATATAAATTGTCAATTGAAATTAAAATATAAATAAGCAAACATTTTTTGTTTGAAGGATTATTACAAAATTTGAATATTAAAACAGATTTAATCTGTTGTCTTCTACAATTTTAATTTCAAAAAATTCTTTGAAGAAACTTTAAGAATTAAATTAATGTCTTTATAAGCACTGCTCATATTTAATAGACGTCAAAATTCATCATACAATATCAAACGGAATTAAGAAAAACCAACAAATATAAAGTGTCAATTGAAATTAAAATATAAATCAGCAAACATTTTTTGTTTCGTTCCAGGCATGCGTAATGAACTCTTCAGACAAACTTACGAAGCCCTGTTTGTTACAAAATGTATTGTTTTCTGATTCTATATTAATGAAAAATAACTCTTTCTCAAAAATATAAAACATTATTTCATTTATATTTTTGAGAAAGAGTTATTTTTCATTAATATAGGATCAGAAAACAATACATTTTGTAACAAACAGGGCTTCGTAAGTTTGTCTGAAGAGTTCATTACGCATGCCTGGAACGAAACAAAAAATGTTTGCTTATTTATATTTTAATTTCAATTGACAATTTATATTCGTTGGTTTTTCTTAATTCCAATTGATATAATATGAGCAGTGCTCATAAAGACATTAATTTAATTCTTAAAGTTTCTTCAAAGAATTTTTTGAAATTAAAATTGTAGAAGACAACAGATTAAATCTGTTTTGATATTCAAATTTTGTAATAATCCTTCTATCAAGTAAAAAACCGTTCCTTCTTATTTTGTTTTTGAAACAAAATTAGTTTTTGAGGAGTTCTTAAAATTATGTTGTATATTTTTGGGAAAGATTTAGTTTTCATAAATATAAGATCAGATAACTAAACATTTTGTAATGAAACGAAAAGCTTTTATTTATTTATTAATTTAATTGGCAATTTATATTCGTTGGGTTTTTTCTTGATTCCATTTGATATTGTATAATGAGTGTCGATTTTATACGTCTGTTAAACATAAGCAGTTCTTATTAGACATTAATTTAATTATTTAAGTTTCTTGAAAAAATTTTTTGAAATTAAAATTGTCGAAGACTAACAGATTAAATCTGTTCTGATATTCAAATTTTGTAATATTTCTTTTATCAAGTACAAAAACCGCTTTCTTATTATTTTATTCTTTCGAAGAATATAGGATCAATTAATCTTGGATATTTCAGATGACTGCTTAAACCTCGAGAAATTATTAGTGCCTTAGATTTCAGTTTTTGGAGTTGTATTACGTCAATAAAGTCGATCTTTTCAGATGGACCAGAAGGCCATATTCTTTAATTTTCGTAATATTTCCATTGAAGATCTGTATATTATTTACTTTAAAAACAGTACATATATTCAAGATACAGCTTTGGACCCTCATCAATGAGAAGCAACGATCAGAACGCATCGTTTCAGGTCGTATTTGAAGTTTGATCGTCTGAAAATTTAATACAATTTCGACTTTAGAGTACACTGAAGTCTGGGTGCTAGTAGATAATTCATTTAGTTCTTAATTATTTTGCAAGTTTGTGCGAACAGAAACCTGGGATCTTTTAGATTGGATTATTTGCTTAATCTACATTTTTAATAGAACATCTGATTTGAAGTGAATAAATATGAACTAATGTTGTAGTTTAGCATGCGATAGTTAACCTTTTTCAAAAGCACAAATTATTTTAGTATCACAAACAGTTGTTTAGGACTGTGAACAGTCTAAATTTGCTGGATGATTGCTGTAAACCAATGACTCAATGTTACCCCAAAGAAAGAAGTCGAATGGAGTTAAATCGCAGGAACGAGGTGGATAATTTATCGGGCCATCATTTCCGATTTTTTCTGAGCACTGATTACTGAATAAACGACGGTTTAAATGATCTGTTGGTTTGAGTTCTTGGGTTGAAACAATTTTGTATGGATATAAACCAAAGTCTTTTCGTAAAATTCACGACAAAGACGTGGGGGAGATGCTAAGTTCTTGTACACGTCGAGAAATCGATAAATTTTGGTCTTCACGAACACTTCCACGTACGGCAGCAATATTCTTTTCCCCTCATGCATTTCTTTGTCTCACTGGCACTGTAACATCATGAAGTGTAAAATTTGTTTCAAACTTTTTCACTAAACGTTCAACTGTTCTTTTATCCAGACAAATATAACGACAAAAAATTGAATTTCCCGCACATAAAGTTAGAGTAACAGACGCGATGTTTCATAATAAATTCGGATTATTTGTAAACGTTGTTGGATTGTGTACCTTTCAAAGATTAAATGGTAGATATTGATAGATACAACTATCAATGTCACAAATAAATAATAGTTGCCCTGCGTTAGTAATGTCAATTTAAAAATGGGGCGTTTCCATTGAAATACCTTTAGTTGCGGAAACAAACGCCAGTTTCGAAGCTGAAGATGATTCATTCTATCGATCTTGAAGGGGACGATATTTATGCATTGCGTTTTCTTACTTATGTAAGTCAAGAAAATAATTCAGAGAAGGCTAAACTTGTTACCTTTGGTATCAAGATTGCTGATTTTTCGGATTATCCGACAGTCTTCTTCCAAGACACTGATTTGTATACATGGCAACATGAGAGCAATCAACCTAATATACTTTCTATATCTACCCTCATTGAATTCTGAGGAGGCAGAAATATATGCCTGCTGACGTTCGCCTTTAATCAGTTCTCCTCCAAAAGAACTTTCTCGCAAGATGCTTTTAAATTAACTTTATCCCTTCTACTGCCTACGATTCTTCCTGCCTTCCTGATTTCGAGAGGGTAAAATCATCAGATATGAGGCAGCGCCGTGCCAGCTTGAGACGCTATGAATTTATCGGATTGCCGTAATCTAATTATGGATTTCGAAAACTTCGAATCATTGCGTTGTGAGTTTGACGAGATGCGGACTTCTTTATCTGAATTGCTACATTTTCATCTTGGATGCAAAAATTTTACGAAGGAGTTCGTACCCAAGTTACACAGTATATATTCATATAAAATATAGTTCGTCTAGAATTATCTGGAAAAAACAAAGCTCAATTGTAATTATTCAGTAAATATTAAAAAAAATATAATATAAAATTATAACAAAATATTTATTTTATTTACTTATATCGGGTGTTTTGTTTTAAGTGATAGAACTTTCGATAGGAATAACTGCGATTTGACAGAAGGTAGAAGCCTTGATGTTTTGACATTTCTGTTCAGTAAGCATTGACAAATTATCATGAAAACACTACCGCGGCAAAAACGTTTACAAACTATTGAAAGTTATTTTCGAAGTAAGTGTTCTATACGCCAAACTCATGGAGCACTTCGTGAAATTTATGGTTTACATAATCGTCCATCAGAGCAGCTTATTCGTCGAACTATTGATAGATTTCGGACAACATTTTCTCTACTCGATGTACGTCATAGTGTTGATTATGATCCAGATTTGTCTATTCGTCGACGTTCACAACAAGCTGGACTTTGTGCATCCACCGCATGGAAAAATTTTCGTGAAGATCTTGCTCTACACCCATACAAGATCCAACTGTTTCAAGAACTAAAGTCACTTGACTATAATAAGCGTCGTTTGTTTGCCGATTAGGCCCTAGAACAGCTTGAAGTTGATCCACTTTTTTATCGTAAAATTTTGTTTAGTGATGAAACTCATTTCTGGTTGGAAGGCTATGTAAACAAGCGAAATTGCCTTATATGGAGTGAAAAAAATCCTCAAGAAGTTCTGCAGGATCCATTGCATCCTGAAAAATGCACTGTATGATGTGCTTTACACGCTGGAGGCATCACCGATGTATATTTATTCAAAAACGATGCTGGAGCTAATGTTAAATTGAATGGTGCTCGTTACAGATCAACGATTATTTGTTTCAAAATTTGAATGGTATAGACCCAGAAGTGTTTTGGTTCCAACAAGATGGTGCTACACCTCATGCTTCTACCATAACAATTGATTTCTGGAAAGAAAGTTTTGGCGATAACATTATTCCAAAAAATGGTCTAATTAATTGGTCTCCAAGATCATGCGACATAACTCCAGTGGATTATTTTCTTTGGGGTTATGTTAAGTCATTGGTTTATGCTGATAAACCAGAAACAATAGACGCTTTAGAAACCAACATGACTCGTGTTATTGATTAACCCTTATGTTAGTAACCAACTTTACCGACGTCTTTTAGCAACCGGGTACCCAGGTACCCACAGATCTAAATATTGAAAATTTTGTTTATTTTGTTTTTTGTGGATTTGTGATGCGGAAAACGCATATCCTTTGCAAGGGATTATTTACACTGGTAAAACAGATGGCACTCGGGAAAAAAATCAGGGTGAAAGAGTAGTGAAAGAATTGGCGGCTCCGTACCGAGGTAGTGGTAGAAACATCTGCATGGATAACTTCTTTACTACTCTACCCGTTGCTAAACATTTGTTATCATGGAATATTACCATTGTTGGCACGTTAAAAAAAATAAACCTTACATCCCTAGTGTTATGGGAGCAAATAAGACACGAGAGCAGTATTCGACAGTTTTTGGATTTCACGAAAAGGTTACCATGTGTTCTTATGTTCCTAAAAAAAAATAAAGCTGTCATTCTGTTATCTACAATGCATTCAGATGCATCAGTTGGTGATGACGTTAAGCAAAAACCAGAAATTATAAATTTTTATAATAGATATAAAGCTGGCGTTGACACAATGGACCAAATGGTCCAGAGGTACACAAGTCAATGACGATCTTCGAGATAGCCAATGGCATTGTTCTTCAACATGCTAGATATTTCTTCACTTGCATCATACATTATTAAAATTATTATTAAAATTATCTTCTTGAAAACGTTGACAGAATTCTATTCTTCGTTCCTTTTGTAAAGGTGTCATATGAGGATTTTTTTGGTTTCCTTGATAAGTAGCATTGTCTTTTCAGTGACGGTTTTCGCACTTTTATATTTCGTTGATTTCGAAACCTGTTAGCCAATTTGCGAAACCCTAGGCGCGGATTGTGTTGTCCTAGGGCCAATAAAGCGTTTAAATTGTTTCCTTTAATCCTAGGGGGTCTTCCTGAAACCGGTCTAAGCCTCATATCCATGGCATTTTTATCCTCTTTATTGTCTCATATAAAGGACTATTTCCAGTTCAGTCAATTGCACTAATCCTTCAACGTTTCGAGAACCTTTTCTATACAAATATTCTACCTGTTTTTTTTCTAGTTGCGACATTATTTCATAATGTCGATAATCAACAATATTTGGCAAATGGTATTTCCATGCAACTTCAGCCATAGTCGACTATCTGCACAACCTATTTTATGCATTACTTTTGTCTTAGGATGTTACAAAAAAAGTACATTAAGAAAAAGAAAAATAATAAATTCCGGACAGCCTGCTAGTAACTCTTCATCTAACCCCTCAGCATCGATGAAACAGACTCCAATCTCACGTGATTGAGGACACAATTAGTGTTCTGGTGCGAGTAAAGCCACAATTTAGAACCAGCGATAACGTTGAGCTTTTTCGAAGGCGATGGCGGCGATAAATCGATTCTGGCAGAAATATAGCTTTCGGAGGAAAACAACTGGCAGAAAATTGAACATAGTCATTCAATTAGGAAAAAAACTTGAGGTCGTTACAGTCACACTAAGATCGGTGGCTTGTAGATAAGCTTCAGCACTGTTTGAATGCAGGCATGTACCTCCGTAAAGATTGTGGCAAACGATATACCGAACAAGAAAGGCAGGTGTTGAATATTTCACCATCAATGTGGGAATTTGTCAAATGAACTCATGCTTCACTTCTGTCCGGTCTAACTCTTTTCTTAATATTAAAATAAATTAATTCGGCTGATCTGTACATTTTTGGTACAGATATTAATAATGAGTATTAGCTAGTTTGTTCGAGAATAGAATTGTAATACAGATGTATGTTACACTGTCTCGATTTCTAAAACTTTCTATTACCATAGCTCATACTCCTTTTTAATAACTTTTTTCTGTTTACCAACCTAGTTCTGAACTTTATGTATATTGTAGGCCTTAGCTTGACGCTTGTTCTTCAATATGCGGCAAAAGGATAGTTGTAATATTCCACTATAAAGGTTCTTTCAATGGAAACGCCCCATATTCAATTTGACGTTACTCACGCATGGCAGCCACTGTTTATTTGTAACATTGATAGTTGTATTTGTCAATGTCTACCATTTAATCTTGGAAAGGTACGCAATCCAACAACGTTTAGAAATAATCCAAACTTATTGTGAAAAATCACGATCTGTTACTCTAACTTTACGTGCAGTTGAACGTGTTGTGAAGAATTTTGAAACAAATTTTACACTTCTTGATATAACAGTGCCAGTGAGACAGAGAAATGGAAGAAGTGAAGAGAATATTGCTGCCGTACGTGAAAGTGTTCATGAAGACCAAATTTGATCGATTTTTCGAAGTTCATAAGAACTAGGCATCTCCCAGACGTATTTGTGGTGAATTTCACGATTTGGTTAAATCCATGCAAAACTTGGATGTCCGTTAGTCTGTGATAGTTCATTTTAATGAAATGAAATAAGAAATGACTTTGTTTTCTATCACTTTTTATTATTACTGATATATAGTGTCGTTTGATGTAAATAATATGTTCCTGAATATACCAAATATAGAATGCATGAAAATAACATAAATCCTGTGATAAAAAACGAAATTTTAACCCTTTCAGAACTTTGCGTGGAAGAAAATTACTTTCAATACAATAGTAAATTTCACAAACAGAAAGATGGACTTGCCATGGGTGCACCTCTCAGCCCATTACTCGCTGAAATCTTTATGTCCTGTTTTGAAAGAAAAATTCTAAAATCCACACACGCAAAGCATATCACTTTTTGGTACAGGTATGTAGACGATATATTGGCTTGCTTCTGCTTCATTCAGAATTAAATGAAACATTAGAATATCTTAATAGTTTGCACAATAAGGTCAAATTCACCATGTAAACACAATTTGATAATAAGATAAATTTTCTGGACATAACTTTTATTAACAGTTATATTGAAATTTCCTTTGATATATATAGAAAACCCACATCAACTGATACAACAATACCAAATTTTTCAAACCATCCGATCAATCATAAACTAGCTGCTTATAGATCAATGGTACATAGAGCATTTTCAATTCCTTTAGATAATATTACGTTAAAGAGGGAATTGAATACAATCAGACAAATAGCCACAAAAAATCAGTTCGAAACCAAAACTATAAATTCCATCATAAACAAAAAACAAAAGCAACTAATTCGTAAACAAATTTACCCCATTTACAAATCAAATCATAATAACAATAAATTCATAAAACTAACATATTTTGGACCAATCTCATAAAAAATAGCTCAAATTTTGTCAAAAATTAACAAAGTAACAGTTTTCACACCCTCCCATAAAATTTCTTATCTCTTTTTTAATCAGAAAGACAAAGAGAACCGAGTGAATAATTCTGAAGTCTATAAATTAAGTTGTCAAGAGTGTAATAGTGTGTATATAGGACAAACGGGCCGACCTTTCCATAACAGGGACAAAGAGCATCAATCTGATTTTAGGAACCATAAGAATAATTCCAATTTTGCGAACCATTTCTTCAATACAGATCACACGTTTCCAGAATTGAACAACCTTTTTATCTTACACGTGGAAGCGAAAGGGAAAAACCTTGACATCCTGGAATCCATAGAAATTGAAGAATATAAGAGGCACGTACCAATAATAAAACTACTAAACGAACAGACGGAACTTTGGAAAACCCCTCTCTTCGAAGCTCTGCCGAAGCCTACAATCAGCATATATAATAGTTGAGATCTAATTTGTTCATTCAGTTTGAAAATGTAGTAAACAGTGATAGAAAACAGTAAAAAGTAATAGAAAACAAAGTAATTTCTTATTTCATTCCATGCAAAACTGTTTGAACCCAAGATCTTAAACTGCCAATGACACAATGACTTTATTGAAAACAAAATTCGGTGATTCGATTATTTCGAGAAATGGACCGATAAATTATCCGCCTCGTTTTTGCGGTTCAACTCCATTGAACTTCTTTCTTTGGGGTTACATTAAGTCATTGCTTTAAGCAATCATCCGGCAATTAAGACGATTTACAGATCAATATTGAATGAGTGATTGTCAACATATGACGTGATTTGTGTGAGAGAGTCATAGAAAATTGGGTTCAATGACTTCATTTCTGCCAGCGTTTCCTTGGTTGACATTTGAATGATGTTTTGTTTCATAACTAATGAAATCCATTGCACTTTATAATGAAATAAAAATGTCAATAATTTTCGAATAAGTAATGTGTTTTATTTACAAAACGAAATAGGCCGCTGTTAATGAAAGCCTTTTATTTGCCCAAATGATTGCCTTTTTGACGTGTATTTCGTTCCAATCGTTTCTTTAAGAACGTTCTCAGGAGTAAAATCAGTCGTTGGTCCACCACTTTCACACTTATATTCGATAGAGCTATTTTCATCATAACTTAAGTACGATAAACAAGTTTTCTATCAATAATTGAGTGTTTTAGCTCCTTCACTATCTCACCAGTCTATTTTCCATCCAAAAGTAGAGCCATTATTGCAGGCTTTTTTACTTTTCAATCCATAGCTTTGGTTTTTGTTGATCGATTCTCACAAATAGACGCGCTTATATTGTCACACATAGACGCAATTACAATTACAATTACAAGTATATTGAATGACAAACAAATGTTCAGAAGTCTAGTCAAATGTGATAATGGAGAGAAGATTAGGAACAAATCGTGTGCCTACCCCTGTATATACGTGTAGAGCATAATTTTCGAAATTCGTCTTTTATTTGCAGGACGTTGAACTTATCTGCAGCATCAGCATCATTTGTTTGATGCCATGCATTTCGATGCGGTCGTTGATAATTATTGCCCGTATTTTCGCCGATTAACGTAAAATTGTCACCAATGGCTGCCGCAAATGGAATAATAATTGTTTATAAAATCGAACGAAGATACCTCACCGCTCTCATGGTTGCGTTAATGAAGATAATAAGATCTGTGCGCGCATTAAAACAAATGCCTCCCCAAACGCACAGTGAGCCACCACCGAAAAGAGTTGTTGGCGTTATGAAATGTTGAATTTACCGTTAACCTCGTTCTCCCCTAACTAACATTCGCCCATAAGACTAATACAGACGAAATCTGGACTCATTCGTGAACAGGAAGGATCACCATCAGCTGTGCGTTCCAGTTCTCATATTCAAGAGCCAAACGATATCTTACAGACTGGTACTCTCTACTCAATAGCGGGTGACTGGAGGATGTTTTTGCCTCAAAATTCAAACTGCAACATATTTCGGATGCTTTGAAGAAGGAATTTTGTCACAAGATGTTTGTAGCTCTAGCTCTTCCATCCCCATGAGTATATGCAGATATTTCACTAATACGATAGCGATTCCACGCAGTACTAACTATATTTTGCGAAACTCGGAGGCGGTTAGCAACTTTTTGTTGAGTTAAGCCTTCATTTGAGCAATACTCTAATTACTCAAGTTGGACGGCGTCTAAACGCATGTTCAACTCGTGATAATTAATCCACAACTGATACTACACAACACCAGACCGATTTCAATAGCAGATTATCGTACATACGGACAACAAAAAAAAAGAACATTCACCTACAATAAATGAGTTTTTGGTAATTCAGCCATTCAGCTCATTAGAGCTGTATACAAAATAGATTTCGGAAAATCTCCTTGTTTCTATGGATACCATTAACATTCTGTTGCCAACGATAACTTCTCATTATTTCATAATGTATTACGTGAATATCCGCGGAAACAATAAACAAATTCGCCTGCCAGTTTCAGGACACAGTACACCAAAACCACTATGTTTACATAAAATGTAGTTTAAACTGTTCGCGGATTATGAAGAGCCCGATGTAGCGTTAATCAACAATGAATCTACAAAGAAAATACATTGACTAATGTAATGAATATTTCAACAGAATAAATTCACATGCCCATTTAGTATACATTTTACAGTACGGCCCAGCAGGCGTTAATGCAGTTTAACGAGGAGAAATTTTTTCATGCATAATGAATTGAAATCTATTTAGCCATGTCTAAAATAAATTGTACACAAACGTATTCATTCCACCTCGTTTCCTCAGTGAATTGGTTCGGTGGCTAGAGGCGTGCATGCGAATCGACATCCATTTCCACCGATGACAGGTTATTTCTGGGAATAACATCAACATACCGCAGCAGATCGATATTTTATTCATGAAGTGGCCATTGCGTTGATTGGCTGATTAGGGAATAATCATTATTTCGGATTGAGGTTCAAATGTGAGATATGAAGGGCATAGTGATGAATTAGGGCTTCTAGCCAGAAACCGTTCTGGCTAGTTTGATTTTGCGGCTCCTAACTAGATTTTGTAGACAATATAACTGATTTCTACTAGAATCATGCTAGGATCCAACCTTTAACCTCTGAGCTGCAACGTCACAAACTGGCAAAATAAAACGAAAAAAGAATATACTGGACAAAACTTCATGTCGTCCGCCTGGACGGCTAATTGTCATTTTATTGGTCATAAATCTCCATGTCGTTATTGCAAAATTTCATATCGGTCGAAGCTCTAGTTACGAAAATATGTGAAAAAGAAGAAAATGTTTCAAATATGCGGAACTATTGGACCGATTTTGCTAAGAACTCAGCCGAAATATTAAGGCCTCAAACCTACCGTGAAAGTTTCAATCTCTAACTTTGTTAAAAAATTCTAAAATTACAGATATTTGGGTAAAAAGAAAGCACAATGTCCCCTAGAAAAGGCACTCAAAAACGTAGAGCTTCTCAGTTTAGCGTGGGATCACAATGATAATATCGAGTGATTTTTTTGGAGCGATGGAACTTTAAATCGAAATAAAACACATTCAAATTAAGATAGAAGCCAAATTGTTTTTTTATGTGAATCACAACTTTATGACATTTATGTTTTAAAAATAATTTACGGCATATGTCCATCACGACTAACTCTGAGGAACCGCATTCGACCAGGCCAATTTTGGAGCACATTTTCGAGTAATTCAGGCCTTATTTCATCAACGAGTAATGTTGGCATCTAAAGAGCCTATTGTTTCTGGTTTATCAGCATAAACCAATGACTTGACACAACCCCAAAGAAAATAATCCAGTGGAGTCATGTCGCATGATCTTGGAGGCCAATTAATTGAACCATTTCTTGCAATGATGTTATCGCCAAATCTTCCTTTCAATAAATCAATTGGTACGGTAACAGCGTGAGGTGTACCACCATCTTCTTGGAACCAAAACACTTCTGGGTCGATACTATTCAAATTTTGAAACAAATAATCATTGATAATCGATCTCTAACGAGCACCATTCATTGTAACATTAGCTCCAGCATCGTTTTCAAAGAAATATTGACCGATGATGCCTCCAGCGTGTAAAGCACACCATACAGTTCATTTTTCAGGATGCAATGGAACCTGCAGAACTTCTTGAGGATTGTGTTCACTCCATAAACGGCAATTTTGCTTGTTTACATAGCCGTTCAACCAGAAATGAGCTTCATCACTAAACACAATCTAACGATGAAAAAGTGGATCAAGTTCAAACAGTTGTAGGTCCCAATCAGCAATTAGACGACGCTTATTATGGTCAAGTGGTTTTAGTTCTTGAACCAGTTGGATCTTGTATGGATGTAGGCCAAGATCTTTACTCAAAATTTGCCATGATCCACCACATGAGTCAACTTGTTGTGAATGTCGACGAATAGACAAATCTGTATCATCATTAACACTATGACTTACAGCAGCGGTATTTTCTTCTGTACATACAGTTTTTTGTCTTGTTGTTGTTGTTACATCGAGTAGAGAAAATGTTGTTCGAAATCTATCGATAGTTCGACGAATAAGCTGCTCTGATGGACGATTATGTAAACCATAAATTTCACGAGATGCTCTATAAGTTTGGCGAATAGAACACTGATTTTGAAAATAAATTTCAACAATTTATAAAAGTTATAAATTATATAAGTTATACATTATTTTAGTAATAAAGTTGAACAATTTGTAAACGCTGTGCCAGGCTAAGTCTTTCCATCATGAATTGTCAAATACTACTGAACATAAATGGCACTTCAGGCATGCGCACTCTGAAATTACCACAAAAAGTACCTCTAAATGAATAACCCTTTATAAGCTGAGACTTCTAGAAAGTGTGAAATCATCTCTAGAATTTCCGATTTCTCAAGCAGTCAAAGCTTTTCTCGAAATGCGCTCCAGAAGTTTTCTGAAATAAGAATGGAAGCGGCAAAAGCAACTGAAACTTCTAGAAGCAACAAAGCAGCAAAACTACTTGTGAAACGGGTTCTAGATAACTCATTATGTAATCCTCATTCTAGAATCTAAGGCTTCTAGAAGCAGCGAAAGCAGTTAAGATTTCTAGAAGCGGGAGAACTGCCGAGTCTCATCTTGAAACACGTTCCAGATGTTTCTGGGAGTGCTAGTGGTAAGTTAGAATGTTGTAGTAATTATTGGATCTAAAAAAGTAAGTGTATTCAAAGAGAAGAAAGTAGCCAAAGACAACAAGCTCAATTTTTGGTTAATGCATCAGAAGGTTAGCTTGAATTGTAAAAGAATTGCAAATTTTTGTTATTATACATATTGATTAAAAGTTGCGGATCAGGTGAAAACGCAATAGAACATCTAGATACCCGAAAAACACTTGTTCGCAATTCAAAATAAGTAAAGGATAAATATGCTGAATTGTTTCATTACTGAGAGGAATTGTCGAGACAGACAAACTATCCATTCCCAAGCATTTTAACGTCTGGCAAGCGAAACTATCGTTGCATCAGTCGATAAGCAGAGTTCAATGCCCTAGCAGAACATTCGCTATATCCCACTAGAGATCTCTTCATCATATTGAATATTAGTGGATGTCGTGCAAAAAATAGGCCACCCCAAGGATCTCTTCAACGATCGATTTCATTTTTACAGCTTGTAGGGTATGTGAACTTTTCATCATGGTTTGCGATGGATTAAGAAGTTCTTCTGTTTCTAACGCTCAGCTTGAATTAATTGAATATTTCAGACTTTTTCACTTAATTAAGAGGTTATAAATACTCTGAGTAGAGTTCACATACTTTCAGATGTTAGTACGTCAAAATTTAAATGAATCCAACCAATTGCTGTTGACCATAAATAAAAAAAGGAATGTGTAGTTGTGAATATATTGCTTCAAGAACCACAACTGAAAACTTTTCGAAAGACTACTTGAATAATCAAGTTTAGCACTACTAAAAAATTGAAGTGTACATAAAATAATATATAGAGGGAAATAAAAAAAAAAGAATTTGTATATGTACTGATGTTTTTTGTTAGGTTAACTTGGCTAAAATGGCAACAGTAAGTAAGACTGTTCACAGCGACAAGCAGGCTTAAAATATATTATTATAAGGAGTATGAGCTATGGTAATAGAAATTTCTAGAAATCGAGACAGTGTAACATACATCTGTGTAACAATTCTTTACTCAAACAAGCTCGACAAGGTTTTGTAGATCATAGAGGCAAATTGCAGACATGCGCACGTTTCAAACTGATTAGTTTTCATTATTAAAACAAATTGTAGAAATTACTATGTTTTACTACCAATAAAAATATATTTTACACATTTTCTTGTGACTCGAGTTTCGGGAAATGAACTATCCCATGGCTGAAACAATTCAGTATCTGATTGGTTTTCGTCAATGCTAGTGACTCCAAATATCGGGTGTTTTTTAGAGTGATATAACTTTCGACAGGGATAACTGTGATTTGAAAGAAGGTAGAAGACATGTTTTTTTGACATTTCTGTTCAGTAAGTATTGACAAATTATCATGTGAAGACTCACGCCGCATCAACGTTTACAAATTGATGAAATTTTTTTTCAAAATCAGTGTTCTATTCGCTAAACTTACAGAGCACTTCGTGAAATTTATGGTTTACATAATCATCCATCAGAGCAGCTGATTCGTTGAACTATCGATTGATTTCGGAAAATATTTTCTCCACTCGTTGCAACAACAACAAGACAAAGAACTGTACCTATAGAAGAAAATATCGCTGCTGTAAGTCATAGTGATAATGATGATCCAGATTTGTCTATTCATCGACGTTCACAACAAGTTGGACTCTGTGCATCCACCACATGGAAAATTTTGCGTAAAGATCCTGGTTTACACCCATACAAGTTTCAACTGGTTCAAGAATTAAAGCCACTTGATCCTAATAAGTTTGTTGGTGATTGGACCCTTGAACAGCTTGAAGTTGATCCACTTTTTTATCGTAAAATTGTGTTTAGTGATGAAGCTCATTTCTGGTTGAACGGCTATGTGAACAAGCAAAATTGCCGTATATGGAGTGAAAAAAATTCTCAAGAAGTTCTGCAGGTTCAATTGCATCCTGAGAAATGCACTATATGGTGTACTTTACACGCTGGAGGCATCATCGGTCCATATTTCTTTAAAAACGATGCTGGAGCTAATGTTGCATTGAATGGTGCTCGTTACAGATCGATAATCAATGATTATTTGTCTCGAAATTTGAATGGTATCGACCCTGAAGTGTTTTGGTTCCAACAAGATGGTGCTGCACAACATGCTGCTACCGTAACAATTGATTTATTGAAAGAAAAATTCGGCGATAACATTATTTCGAGAAATGGTCCAATTAATTTGCCTCCAAGATCATGCGACATAACTGCACTGGATTATTTTCTTTGGGGTTATGTCAAGTCATTGGTTTATGCTGATAAACCAGAAACATTAGACGCTTTGGAAGCCAACATAACTCGTGTTATTGATGAAATAAGGCCTGAATTACTCGAAAAATTGGTCGAAAATTGGTCTGGTCGAATGCGGTTTCTCAGAGCTAATCGTGGTGGACATATGCCTGAAATTATTTTTAAAACATGGATGTCATAAACTTATCTTTCAAATAAAAAAATTTGGCTTCAATCTTAATTCAGATGTGTTTTATTTCAATTTAAAGTTCTACGACTCTTAAAAAAATATACCGATACCTTACAGCTTTCTGTGATTTTTGTGACGAACATAGAATATCTTGATTTTAATGTTAGTTGTTCAAACGATGATCCAGGACGACTTTTAGGTAAGTTTTATTTAATGTTGGTTGATTTTGATTTTTTAAATATAATTTAGGACCGAGAAAGAGATTATCGAAATTCTAGTTGTTTTTTGAACATGTAATGCATGTTTTGAGAGATTTTTGAATTAAGTTATGTAAATATTTAAATATATTGAATATTTTAAATGAATTCTATTCTCTGGAAAGTCCTTAAATTATGTTTTGTATTCTTGAAAAGGAATTAATTTTCATAATGGTAAGATCAGAAACAAAATTTTATCTCCTTCAAATATTTATTTATTGATTTTAATTGACAATTTATATTGGTTGGTTTATTTATTCCATTTGATATTGCATATTGAGTTTTGATTTTATGCATCTATTAAATATGAGCCGTGCTTATAAGACATTAATTTAACTCTAAAATTTTTTGAATAAAAACTTCTTGAAATCAAAATTGTAGAAGACTGACAGATTAAATCTGTTTTGATATTCAAATTTTGACTCCAAATCTGTCCTGTATCTATATTTGCTATACACAGAGACTCTAAGATATTAATTATACACTAACGTCATCTAGAGTATACAAAATACATACAAGACATACCTTTGCGAGTTAATTCAAATAAAGAAATGTATTCTCGAAATTTTCACGTTACTAACGCAGAATAAACTGTCCTCAGGCTCAAATCAGATCATAATTTGCCGTAATGCTTATAATAAGCATATTTATATTGAAATAAATTAATTCTGCTGATGTGCACCACCAGATTTTTGGTACAGATCAGCCGAATCAATTTATTTTAATTGAAAAAGATTTCTTCTTGCGAAACCCGGAGACGATTAGCAACTTCTTGTTGAGTTAAGTCTTCGTTCAACCAACCACTAATTGTTCGAGTTGAACGTCTTCTTAACATATCTTCAACCAGAGGCAAACAATCCACATTTGATACTTTGATACTTCGAATGAAAAAATTATGAATGTCATAAGTTAAATTTTAACAGCGCCAAAATTGCTTAGGATTGTCCTGCAGTTCATAATTCCACAATCATAACAAAGGCATATTCTGAATGAAAACTCGTCGAAAACGCAATTAAAAAGGTAACGCAAAAACTGTTACCATTAAAAATCTGAATTGCAGATTGTATTATGTTACAGGACGGAGCAGCCATTGAAAGTTACTTCAGTAATTGCATTCAGCATAATAGCGGTAGAATTACCCACAGAGATGTATCTTGTGTTCCTGTTAAATAGAGCTTGAAAAAACAATATTTTCGTTTAGGTTTAACCACTTAGCCAATCCTGCATGCAGGAAGCAACTTTTACGAATATATATTCAATTTTCAGGGTGGAAAGGAATGCAGAAAAAACAGTTGGAGAATTATTTAATGGCTTAGGAATATGTGGATACCTCATTTTTCGCGCGTTCCTGCAAGATTACAGATCATTACGTCGAAATGTCCATATTTCGCTGCATTTGAGAGACGCAATACAAGTGGTCAATTGAAATGTGTTCGTCAATGTATGAGCACGACAACTTTCGACAATAATAAGTTAAATTAAGCAGAATAGGTGTAACTTTGGAACAGGATTAATAAACGTTTGCTACCGAACAAACTCCCTCTGTGTTTTTGTCTATGTATATCCCAGGAATTAAATAAAAAAATCTGTCCATACTCCATCCATCGGCTACAGCTTTTGTTTCGAAATCATACGAAACCTTTCAGACGAACCATCTGATTGTCTCTTATTCCACAATCCTCAAGAACCTTCGGCAGTCTTCTGTGTTCCATAGATCGAAGACCTTAGTGACATCCAAAAATAATCCTTTTGATGCTTGTTCGATGGCAACTAAAACTTCATTGATAACTTTATGGATAGCAGTTTCAATAGTCCAATTCTTTAAAAAGCTGTGCTAACCTTTTGAAATGATGTCAAATTCATGAAAACAATCAGTGATCTGGTGGACTAAATTTTTCAAAAACTTCAGGAATAAATTTAAAATTACACTCGAACATTTCAAAAATACAGTGATAATAACACTTAATACAAATCATTTAATGACTTTCTGAACAATTCCGTCATTACCTCGTTCCCAAACCTTGATCTAAATGTACTGCGTCTCGACTAAGTACTCCGTTTCAAATTTTCTTCGCCGAACTCCCGTCTTTCTGCTTCTTTTTAACTGTTGTCAATTTCCTTCTTCGCCCACCGTCGTGAACTAACTATTTCTAACTTCCTCTTTCTGATTGACTATCCTGAACTTCCTTCTCCCCTGACCATACGTAAAAGCGACTAAACGGACGGAAATAACTAAATATTGTCTACATGAGTATAGTTGACTCTTATAGAAAAGCACAAATCCAGCAGAATACAGACATTTCGAAATGTTAAGGTCAGGTACGATCGATCAAAAATAAAACACGACATAAATCAACGGTAACCGACAAAACTGAATCAGCAATTCGTTATTGAAAGGGTAGCAGGCGGGACAAACGTTTGTCTTCTCTGCAGATGAAATAACTAAATGTTATATTCCACGTCTGAACCCGATGCAGGTAATAAATACTCATTGGTTCATATCCGCAATGCTGAAAGCAAACAAATCTAGAAGTTTTCCGGATTAACATAGAAATTGAGTTGGCTTTGGCCAGCGCGTAACAAGAGGTGAAAATTTGTTTTCCCATTAGGTCTCCAATTGTGAAGTGGATTGAGATGGTAGTACATAGTTTATGAGGTTCTCGTTCAGGGCGAATTAATCTGAATATTGGATTTCAACGGTGAATTGCCGAGGGAGCTTATGGTATTATGATGGTGAAAATTATCAGAAAGAGCTCTGATTGTATTTAAATTACCGGATACACAGGAGAACGTGTTCCTTCATCATTAAACTATTGGCAAGAAGTGGATATGAATTATATCTATCTTCTCATTAGAAACAATATACTGAATGATTCAGTTTCAAGATTTTCGCTGTAGTATTTTCAGATATTACATTTTCAAAAAGGGTATGGAAATTTGAAATTATCTTACATGATTAATAATGGGATTCTTCTCATATGAATGGAATACATTTTTTCTAGAATGAAAATGTCAAGAATCCGTGCTATAGTTCCCGTTTTTTAATTTTCAATGAATCTCAAATGAACTCAATATACATAAATTCCAATTCCACTGTTTTTTTTATCAGTATAAACATACAGGTGAGTTATTGCTCACCAAAAATAGCACCTGTACACATTTTTAAAAAACGGTGAATTCAAAACAAAAACTGTATATCTTGTACTCTGACGATGTCTTTTAAGATGAACAAAATGCATGTTAGAACCATAAAAAATAAGTTAAAATGGAAGCATTTGTCCCATAAACAAATCGATCTTAAATACACTGCTCAAAAGTTGAAGTCGTTAATTTGCGTACATATAATAATATATAGAGCGAAACAAAAAGCAATTTTATATATATGCTGATGTATTATGTTGGATTTACTTGCCTGAAAGGGCAACAGTAAGCAAGACTATTTTAGAGCGATAAAATAGTACAGAAATTCTTGATTGTTTCGGTCTCTATTTGACGGAAATTCATCGTATATGCACTGAAGTAAAACACTTTATTCAGTTACCATACTCACCCAATGAAGTCAATATGTAATTGACGTAACAATTGTTGTGAACAATGAATGAATGCAGAAATAAAGTGTTTTACTTCAAATCATATAGCACAGAAATGAACAAAATTATGATTTTGACCTGACGGGGTCTGCACGCTTAAAAAAAGCTTCATTTTGTTAGAAACACTTTGAAATCACGGTTTAATATCAAGTGCGGCCACCTCTAGCTCTTCGTAGTTCTTTCACTCTATTCAGCATTGCTAAGTAATTGATTAAACGTTAACCAATTATTATGCAAATTCTTGCTTGAGCATACTTCAAATGGGGTTGAAAGAGGGATGTGTATAAGACTTTGATGGTTTGTTTATAGATTAAATACATATATTACAAGTTTGAATTGTTCGCCCATACTGAATTGTTTCGGTATAATTAGTATTGAACTCTAATTGCGGTGAAAACACTATTTTGTTCGTGGAATAGTTCTTTTTTGAGCTTTTTCACCGTTGATCACTTCACCGAATTCACTTTTATTGGTTTCACTGTTGAGTTCACTTATCACAAATTATTATCTAATCACAAATAAATAATGTATATAATACATTCACTTTCAGGCCTTTAGTGTGTTACCGTGTTAATGAGAGAGACGTGAAACGAGCGAGAGGTTTATTTTGTGCTTTTTGGGCAAGCAACAAAATGCGACCTTTCTGGGGATGTTTCTTCAAGGGTGCTTTGTGGCTAACTTAGATGAGAGGACTGTTTGGTTGTAACTTGAGAGACAAAGAAAAATGTGATTGGAACCTACTTCTAGAGAATGTGTGTGGGATCAGTACCTAATGTTCGAAGAGAGAATATTAACCGTTTGGCCGAAGCACGAAGGGAGGGCTAACCAACGGCTTTCAAGGATGTGTTCAACTGTGTCTTTTTTCTAACTGGTTTATACAGGGTGAGAATCGCGTGACCGTCTGGTCGAGGAAATGTCTCCAACTGAACTTTCTTGACTAACTGTTTTATATAGGGTGAGTATTACGTGATCGTCTTGTCAAGAGAATGTTTTCAACAATGCCTTTTTGCTAACTGTTGTGAGAGAATTGTTTGTCAGGTAAATTCCGAGACGACATTCGACTGTTGTCGTCTTGAAATGGCTAAAACGGTTCTAATACGTATCTACGAAAAATCTGAAGGACAAATATCAAAGACCTAAATTGTTGAACTCTAGGGACGTTAGCGTTAAATTTACCTGCATAGTAAATTAAATTCCTTGGTCGATGTAAAATCTGAACAAGGAATGTTTTTCCAAATGTCTGTCAAAGCATCGGCGAGCTTGTGTAATGTCTTAGGTCGGTAAGGTAAGCGGTTTAATTGCTGTGACATTGCAGACCAGATATCCTCCATACAATTTTGGTCTTGAAAGACAGCAGGCTAGTTCATTCGGTTAATGGCATACATTTCTATACAGTCGTTGATAATTATTGCCCGGTGTGGACGAGCGTTATCGACGATTAACATAAAATTGGCGGCAATGGCTGCCGCAAAGGGGACATCAATTGTTTATTTAATCAAATCACAACACTTTACCGCTTTCATAGTTGCCTTAATGAAGATATTTAGAACAGTTCTCCCATTAAAAAGAATGCCTTCCTAAATGAACAATGAGCCGCCATCGAAAAGAGTTGTTGGCGTCATGAAATGTTCATTATATCGTAGACCCCATTCTCGGCATACCAGCATTCGCCCATCAGACTGATACGGACAAAATTTAGACTCATCCGTGAGCAGGTAGGATCTCCTTCTTTGGGAGTTCCAGTTCTTATGTTCAAGAGCCCAACTATATCTTACAGCCCGATGCCCTCTACTCAATAGCAGGTGCCTGGCAGATCTTATTGTCCCCAAATTGAAACTGTGCAACCTTTTCTGCTACCGGTAGTTTAGCGGAATGAGCTATCAATTCGAGATGCTGTGAGGTAGGGATTTCGTCATCCCTTCTGCAGTTAACTGTATTAATCGATCTTTTGCAACGATTGTTGTTCTTGCTTGTCCTCCCCCATGAGTATATGTAACACTTCCACTAAAACGATAGCGATTCTACGCTCTACCAACTAAACTTTGGGAAACCCGAAGACAGTTAGCAACTTTTGTTGAGTCAAGCCTCCGTTTAACCAATGCACCAATTGTTCAAGTTGGACGGCTTCTAAATGCATGTTAAACTCATAAACTGATACTACACTACTCCAGATCGATTGCAATAGCACATTATCTCACAAACAACCAACAAAAAAGATCATACACCTGCAAGAAATGAGTTAATTATAATTTTTGTCATAAAGCCATGCAATGCCATGAAGACCATATTTTCTGGGCGTGTAATACGCACACTTACACCTCTCCACATGATATGAACAGCAATCCTAAAAATTTAATTCGAGTGCAAATATTAGCCACTTCAAATTTTTGTGCAGTGTAATTTCTCCAAGTATCGTATAAATTCAATGCAATACTACGTGAGATAGGCTTTTTTATATCAATGTCTAGGGGTTTTGGATAAATGAATCGGCCTATCTCTTCTTCATTGTAAAAGAAACAAAGATTGTATTATATGCAGTTCATTTCAAGATTTAAATTACATTTGCACGTCTCAACAACACAACATTAATAACACTTAACGCTAAACAGTTATTAAGCTTCTGAACTTCTACGACTTCATACTCTATCTCGACTAAATACGTTTTCTAACTCTCATCTAAATGTCTTTCTCGCAATTATTTTCGCCGGACTACCGCGAACTTCCTTTTTCGCCAACTGTCCTCTACTAACTGCCTGCCCCTAGAGTTCTGTTTGCTGCCGATCTCTAACCCCGAGTGCACCCCACCTATACTCAAATCGTTAGCGTACGTAACCATGCTCGACTTTTGCTTATTAGATAGTTATTAGATACTATATCAACCAGAGCAAGAAATATAACAAGGGGGACCAATCCCAAGAAACCCCATATCCCGATATCTTCTTTCAGCAAACTGTTGAGATTTTTGGTTCTGCAATAAATCTCCACTCTTCATAACCACTTCCCATTTCAAACATGTTGATGCGGCATTGTTGAAAGAAAGGAAGTGCTTTCGATGTAGACCTTACGAGAGGGGCCAGGTATTTCCTCAACCCTTGGCTGAAGTATCCCATACTCCTTAAGTTCCATTTGGAATCATATATATTATTTATAAAGTAGAACCTCAATTTGTAGGCTCAAGAAATTGAATTCCTACAGTAATACTATATATGTTCAGCTTAGTGGATTTTGCTCATAATGGATCTTTTAACCAGAATCTGTACCAAAATAAACGTCTTTAACTAATAATCTAATGACTGATATATAATACAAGAAATATGTATTGAATGATATTGCCATTTCTACTTAGAATCCTTTAGGAGATTAAACCTGAATATCTTAATTTTTAAACTTCGCCTTCTGGAGTTCGAAAAATCTCCGTAATATCGGCAATCAAATTTATATTCGGAATAAGAGAAGGCCAGTCAATTGTATTAAGAAGAGATCTGACCCGGACAAAGAGGGAACGTCCTTTTCCCCATCTTTTCTTTTCCAATCTCGTTTCCTAATTTATTTGAGATCTGCGATTTTCCATTGTAATATGACTCATTCCACCGAATCTGGGATCCCAGAGATTCTTATTGAATTGGAGGGGTGAAAGTGGGGAATTTCATTTCATTATGTTTTTTCATTGTCATATCGTCTACATGGGTTGGGCCTTTATTGTCGAGAAGGGCTAAGAGTATAAATTGTGCGAGTAATTAGCATTTTTAATATTATTTTAAATTCTCACGGGACTTATTTGTGCATATGAATTCCAGTTCATTACTATCAATTGTGTAAGTGTACATTGCTGAGTATGTTGTTATGAGGAGTGGAAAATTTAAATTTGCATTTTTGATCGGCTATAAAGAAAAAACTGATGAATATTTTTATGAAGTAATGAGTTTATTAGAAAGACTGAACCTTGACATTTATGAACGAAGAACAATATCTTTCAACTGACGACCTTGACTGGATAAAGTACCTCTGATCAACCCAATTTTTCAGTACATTGTCGATGGTTTGAGGCTGAATCTCATGATTGGCAACTTCGATTTTGTGTTTCATGGTATTTATCGTTTCTGAATGCTCAGCGTAACACTCATCCTGAAGGAATCCCCACAAAACATCTTATATATAATTATAGTTGAAATTATTATATGTCTGAATTCCTTAAGATTGCTTAGCATATGGCGAGTGTACGGAATCAGATATATAACTCCTTTGGTGTTCTTGGATTCTTTCCTTAAATGATCTAATTGTCTTATTCTTACTTTAGTATACATTAGCCAGACAGGTAGATCAATCAAGAAAAGAATCCAAGAAGGCCAAAGCAGTTATATATCTGATTCCGTACATTCAACATATGCTAATCATCTTGAAGAATTCAGGAATAATTTCAATAATAACTATGAAATTATCCACGTCGAAAGCAAAAGTTCTAGATTAACACTTTTATAATTTCTTTAAATCAACAGGTTCAATGCCCGCAAAATCTTTTTGAACGAACAAATAGATGTTAATAAGTCTCCATTACTGAATATCTTTCTTTAATGGCATTTTTTTGCGGCAAACTCCAATAAACACCTTGAGTTTTTATGATTCGTTCTTCCATTATTTTGTCACGCAAACTCCGTATTTAAACTCATTCAAACTGGACACCATCAGCCAATAGAATGTTAGACACCTGAAGACGGCAAATCGTGGTGAAAAAATTGTTGTATTCTTAATATTTTTGTGTAAATTGAAATAATTTCTCTTATATATTTTTTTAATAGCTGTATTATTCCTCTTATTATTAGAGTTGTCTCAAATAATCATAATAACAGACGTTTTTAATGACGAAACGAAAGCTAAACAGAAATTTTTCGTATATTCATAAAAAGAACAGCGAGAACTTCAAAATGATGTATCACTCGGTTTCTGTGTTCACAACTCAAATCCAATGATAATTTTATTGTAAATCTGTAACAGATATGTAAGTTGTATCTCCCGATTCGAAGAAATTTCAGTTATCATAGCTCATAATTCTTGAATATATAAATTATATCAATATCACATTTAATAGTATATTATTCGAATATAGATAGAAAAAGCCTTTGTTACTTTACCAAACTGTTAGGAATTTACGTGGAAAATGCAATAGGAATTAAATGCCCTCACGGCCATTTGTGGATCAATTCGTTCGCGAACACTGGATCGTTATTTGATAAAACAACCTATTCACGTTTTCGTGCAGTGAGCACACCTGAAAAGATTGCTGCTGTAGCCAAGAATGTGACTGAAGACCCATCAACATCAACTCGTACTCGTGCTCTGTGAGCAGAAATTTTTAGGAAGATGTCGGTTTACAAAGTTCAACTAGTACAAGAAGTGACCATCCAATGCATTTCCACTGCGCTCAATGTGCTAATCATCGCATGGTCGAAGATGAGCATTTTTACGGAAAAATAATCTTTAGCGATAAAGCTCATTTTAACCTCGGAGGACTATTTTTGTTGGAATTCGTAAAGAATAATTGTTACGCTAACCATCCAAAAACGACTGATCCCTTAAAACACGAAATGGAAGTTGCTATTCATGAAATTGAGCCCCAAACAATTGATAATGTATTGAAAAATTGGGTTGATCGTGTGGGGTTCTGTAGACAGTCGTGGCGGTCGTTTGAATGATATAGTTCCTCATTTGTGAATGCCAAGGATGATACTCTTCAATAAACTCACAACTTCGCAAAAATATTCGTTTCTTTTTTATTTATAGCCGATCAAAAATGCAAATTTTAAATATCCCACCCCTTATTTGTAGAAATCAACTGTGTTATCAATTAATATTAGTGTTTTTGTTTGGATATTCCATTCAATCGAATATAAACCTTATATCTGAACTAGCTTCCTCAGTCGGTTGCAAAAATTCAATTGGTTTTTGAAAACTTGCCAATTCGAACGAACGATATACGAAATATAAAAACTTTTCATTAAATTATAGGATACCAACGAAGAAACTGGTAAACTTTTCTCATTAGTTGACGTTAGCCCACTTACTGAAATCGTTGAATCATTTTTAATTTCGGGAAATAGGTTTATAACTCAATTCAAACTACGTAAATTTATGTTGATGCTGGGTTTCATTTAATGCGACAAAATATAATCTTAAGCACGAGAAGTGGCAGTTTTTTTTATAAGCGAGAATGATGTTGATCGATTTCAGTAGAATATGATGGATCGGTGAAAACCTGGATGATGAATGAAAAATTCTACAAGACTCAGAAGCTTCATGGGGTTCGTAGATTGACAGTTAAATGAGTTTCCATAATTGGGCATGTAATTTCAATGAGAGCGCAAGATTTTAGTGTTCAACAAAATATGGTTTTCTGTAGCAAAGTATTGGAATATTTACTGATTTAGAAAATATACATTTGGGAATTATGTATGAAACAAATCATCTTGTAAATGGCTTTGCTGGTATATGCGTACCCGTTTGGCGAAATTTTCAATAACGTTATTGAATACATGTGGTGGTATTTCATTGATACAGCGTGTAATTTCTGCTTTCAATGCTTCTATGGTTGCAGGCTTATTGGCATAAACCTGTAACTTCGGACAACCCCACAGCCAAAAGTCTAAAGGCGTTAGATCGCAGGAGCGTGGAGGCCAATTCTGGTCACCAAATCGGGAAATGACACAAACAGGAGCAAACTCGTGCAAGATCGTCAATGTTTCATGGGCGGTATAAAGTTGGATTTTGTAGGCATGCAGCTGTAAATCTTAAATGAGAATTTGCTCAAGAGTACCTGTTGTCAAATTCTTGTGCCCGATGACGAATTGACGTCTCTGGTCTTTCTGTCCCACTCTCGCGAACTGCCGTGATGTTTTCTTCTTAACGATCTTTACGAGCTCGTAGCGTTTCACATAACTAACCGAACCAGTACTTTTAAATTTTTTGACTATTCTTTTCACAGTAGATGAATTAGGCGCATTATTTCGACCGAACATTGGACGCACTTTACGAATAGTGGCAATTAAACTTTCACCATTTCGATAATAATTTTTGACAATAAGGACGCGTTGTTGTACCGTGTAATGCTCCATGTTTACTAACTCACATCTGTCAAATTTCGATCTGTCACGACATAATCATGTGACATTATGACTGTCAAACATGACGCGCAATTCAAATGTTTATTGAAACACTCTTTAGCACTAATTTGAATTGAATTTATTCAAATAAAGTGCTCGTCAAAAGTTAGAGATATGGAAGTAATTTGTGTTTTCTATTCAGAAAAACCCAATTACTAAATTTTGGTAAGTTCAACTGTATTTTATCGAATATTTTTTCAAATCATTTAAAATTTTCGCCAGGCTAATTTTATTCAATCCTTCCTTTTCAGCGAGAACTTTCAAACTTAACTTTCAAAGTTAACATTTCAGAAACGTCAAAAGGATAAGTAAAGGGTTTTCGAATAAGAGGTTTCATTCTGATAACATAAATACGGCTGTATTTTAAGACTAATCAATGGATGTATACTTCATTGTAAAGAGAAAGACATGCTGTTAAAAATGAAAAGCGATATAAGTAAAATGGCCGCCACGGCTATGGTTGCAGCACTATATACTTTTCATGAAATTTTCCATGACCAATTTGCACATTTGCGACTGTATGAACTCGACAACTTCACGAATTCCATCTCTAAGGTCTTGAACCAATTGTGGAGCATTTGAATAAACTTTATCTTCCACGTGGTCTCAAATAGAATAGTTTGAGGGTGTTGAATCACAATGACTAATTGTAATCACCTCTTTGAGAAATAACACGCAAGGAAACTTTTCTTGCAAAATTGCTTTGTTGAAGATCAACATCAATATCTTCCAATTCCGGCCATAAAAAATCATGAATTTTATCTCAGTAGCGCCTTCTATTCACCGTCACAGTTGTACTAGCCTTATTTTCGAATAAGTAGGGTCCAATCACACCGTGAGCCCAAAAACCACACCAAACAGTGACACGTTGAAGACGGAGATGATTTTCAACAATCATTCTTGGATTTTCTGAGGCCCCAATTGCGAAAATTTTACTTATTAACATAGTATCCGTAATGAAAATATGCCTCATCACATCATGTTTTTTCGATGAAATCCTTGATCATTCTGATGCATTTCAAGGATGCAATAATCGAAGATATCTACGTTGCTGGTGATCGACCGGCTTGAGTTCTTGTGTTAACTGAACTTTAAAAGCCTCAAGACGTTAGTCTTCATGTAAAACACGATGTAATATTGTTTGTGGAATGCCTAATTCCAAAGATCGACGAGGAATCGACAAACCTTGGCGTTCGTCAACGCTACGGGATACAGCAAAAATATTCTCAGTTGTTCTTGAGCAACGTATGTTTCGATTCTACACATCACTAACTTGTCCCAACAGTCCCACTCTTGTCACCAGTTTCACTATGCTGGCCAAGAAGGGTCCAAAAGTGCTTCATGACGGCTCAGAAGTGATCAAGAAGTCTAGTCAACAAGTGCCTTTTTGGTCAACTTTTTTCAGCAATCTCCGAAAATTATGATCAAGGTGTCATTCGATTCGGAATGGCATCTAGATGATTTTTGAAAAAAATTAAGTTCCGCTCACAAAAATTGCTAAAGTTATTAACAATTAACTGAAAGAAAAGAGGGTTTAGTTTTTTGTAAATATCTCAAAAACTAATAAAGATTTTTGAAATAAAAAAAAATCAAAAAGAGGAGGAAATTTCCTAAAAAAAGTGTCGACTCCCGGAATTGTTGTCCCAATATTAATAACTTTTCCAGAGGGATGAAAATACGGCCGAAAACGGGTACTCTGGCTTTCGTAAGCCACGCTTACTTTGGACACTTTATTAATAAAAATTATTTTAACAGATTAAATATGAAATTTACTAAATGAAAAAATTCAGGGGCATACTGGATAGATGAATGAACAATAATCCGCCAAAAAAAAATTTTTATATCCATTTTTTAATTAGCTACGCAATAGTTAATTAATTATTTTTTTCTGATTGGACATAAACATTGCAAGTGTGATAATTATTGAACTATTAACATGAGATTTTTTTCCTCTCTTGAAGCAATTTTTGGAAGACTTCAGAATAGATCCCCGTTGGAAAAATCTAAAAATGTTTATTTTTCAGTTTTTTATTAACAATTTTCTTTGTTGCAAAATTAAAAACTTAGATTAATTATCGAAAAATTTTTTTTTTCAAAATTATTGATGGTCCATTTTCATGTTGTAGGACTACATAGAAATATTTTTTTGAAATTTTTATCTCTTATTGTTTAAAAAATTGTAATGAACAAATGCGTTGTTTATAAAATAATTGAAATTTTTTTAAGGAATATCAATCTTTGATGCAAATAATGATTAAAAAAAAACAATTTTTCCTTAAAAAAATTTTTTTATTGCTTAAAAACGCATTTGTTAAGTAACAATCGTTTTCTGCCACTTCTATCTAATATTAAGGAACCATTTTTTCTTTAAAAATCATGATTTACTTTTCTTTTCCATATAAAAAAAAATTTCGTTTTTTTTAATTGTTTATATAATAAACAATTTGTCATAAACAAATAAAGTTTTACTTTATATTTTTTTCACTATTCTTCTTACTGCCAAAAATACAGACATGATTTTTTTAAAAATTTAAAAAATTTAAATTTAAAAATAAAAAAAATAATAAAAAAAAATCATGTCAGTATTTATGGCAGTAAGAAGAATAGGGAAAAAAATATAAAGTAAAAATTTTTTTTATATGGAAAAGAAAAGTAAATCATGATTTTTAAAGAAAAGATGGTTCCTTAATATTAGTTAGAAGTGGGAGAAAACGATTGTTAATAAACAAATGCGATTTTAAGCAATAAAAAAAATTTTTTAAGGAAAAATTTTTTTTTTAAATCATTATTTGCATCAAAGATTGATATAACTTAAAAAAATTCTCAATTATTTTATGAACAACGAATTTGTTTATAACAATTTTTTAAACAATAAGAGGTAAAAATAAAAAAAAAAATATTTCAATGTAGCTTTCTACATCATAAAAATGAACCATTAATAATATTTCGAAAAAAAAAATTTTTTTCGATAATAAATCTAAGGTTTTAATTTTGCAACAACGAAAATTGTTAATGAAAAACTGAAAAATAAACATTTTTAGATTTTTCCAACAGGGATCTATTCTGAAGTCTTCCAAAAATTGCTCCAAGAGAGGAAAAAAATCTCAAGTTAATAGTTTAACAATTATCACACTTGCAATGTTCATGTCCAAGCAGAAAAAAATTATTAATTAACTATTGCATAACTAATTGAAAGATTGAGATAAAAATATTTTTTTGCGGATTATTGTTCATTCATCTATCCAGTATGCTCCTGAATTTTTTCATTTATCAAATTTCATATTAAATCTGTTGAAATAATTTTTATTAATAAAGTGTCCAAAGTAGGCGTGGCTTAGGAAAGCCAGAGTAACTGTTTTCGGCCGTATTTTCATCCCTCTGGGAAAATTATTAATATTGGGGCTACAATCCCGGGTGTCGACACTTTTTTCAGGAAATTCGCTCCTCCTTTTGAATCTTTTTTTTTATTTCAAAAATTTTTATTATTTTTTGAGATATTTACAAAATAGTAAACCCCCTTTTTTTAGTTAATTGTTAATAACGTTTGCAATTTTTACAAGCGGAACTTCATTTTTTTCAAAAATCATCTAGGTGCCCTTCTGAATCGAATGACATCTTGATTATAATTTTCGGAGACTGCTGAAAAAAGTTGACCCAAAAGGCACTTGTTGACTAGACTATAGTTGGACGAATTTTGACTGCAAGGTTTTCATCATTTTTGTAGCGATTTAAAACATTTTTAATGCGTTTTTGAAGCATGTATCATTCCATTTTTATTGATGGCGTTATTTTCACTTGTCAAAGGTCAAAATATGGCAGCTACGCGGATAACGGGGCTATTCAAAATGAAACCTCTTATTTTTTGGTTCCAAACATTTAGTTAAACGCTCCATATTAGTTCAAATCTTTACATTTGTTCTGCCGAAAAATTAATTACCGGTCTGGCCTATGATTCAAGAACTCACCTTCAGTCGAGACAACCTTCGACCTCACTAAATCAGCCTTATTAGCTACAAGGATTACGGCTTTCGTACTAATGGTGTCCAAAGTCCACAGGGTCTGCAGGATGCTTTCCGCACAGTTCAGGGAAGATCTGTCGGCGCTAGAATAAACGACGCAAAAGGCATGGGGATCCGGATATTTAGAGATGCATTGGCCAGGCTGCAGAAAAAGAATGGATTGAATTCATAACATAATCTAGAAAATGAATATGGTATGGCAAATAATTAAACATTGATCTTCAATAAACTAATCTTTTTTCGGTATAAGTTACGGTATATTTCGTGAATAGCATTTTCAAATTGAAAAATTATCATAATTTTAAAGAAGTTCGTCGATATAATAGACGTTCACATATACTTCACAGCCAATAATTCCTTGAGGAAAATTTTGAATAACTCTAAATCTAAAATAAATGAATCAACTTATAGGGGCTTATCAAACCTGTAGAAAATTTTGATTAGGCAAACTGGAAGGTCCTTTATTACTAGAATAAATGGACATAGCCGATCTTTTCCTAATAATAAGTTAGATTCCACGTATGCCGAACATCGCACATAATAGTAACAGAGAAACATTACTTTGATGAGCGCTTTAAACATTTTCACTAGGAGAATGAAGTCCTGAAGACGAAAATTTTGAAATAGACTGATTGAGACATCCTGGGACCTTAGTGAATGACCAAACCGAGTTGTCTAGTTGACCTGTTTTATGTTTATACTCGTAGAAACCAAGTGGTTTTTTTGTACACAATATATCCTTAATTAATCTGAAGTTTTAAGAATTTTACAATAAATCATATTGCTGCAAGAAAATTAAGTACTTGACAAAGTGTCTAAAATTATTTTCCCATTATGTCACTTTATAATGACAACACCTTATGAGTAAGCTACTCTGCTATTTGTCATTTCAATTCCTGCTAGGTTGTGATTGACCTTTGAATCTACAGATATTGGGTGTTTTTTTTAGAGTGATAGAACGTTTGATAGGAATAACTGTGATTTGACAAAAGGTAGAAGCCATGTTATTTTGACATTTCTGTTCACTAAGCGTTGACAAATTATCATGGAAAGACTCACACCGCAAAAACGTTTACAACTTGTCGAAATTTATTTTCAGAATCAGTTTTCTATTCACCAAACTCATAGAGGACTTCTTGAAATTTATGGTTTACATAATCGTCCATCACACCAGTTTATTCGTTGAACTATCGATAGATTTCGGACAACATTTTCTCTACTCGATGCAACAACAACAACAAGACAAAGAACTGTACGTACCGAAGAAATTATCGCTGCTGTAAGTCATAGTGTTAATGAGGATCCAGATTAGTCTATTCGTCGACGTTCACAACAAGTTGGACTCTGTGTATCCACCACATGAAAAATTTTGCGTATAGATCTTGGTCTACACCCATACAAGATCCAACGGGTTCAAGAACTAAAGCCACTTGACCATAATAAGCGTCGTTTGTTTGCTGATTGGGCCCTAGAATAGCTTGAAGTTGATCCAGTTTTTTATAGTTAAATTGTGTTTAGTGATGAAGCTCATTTCTGGTTGAACGGCTATGTAAACAAGCAAAATTGCCGTATAGGGAGTGAAAACAATCCTCAACAAATTCTGCAGGTTCCATTGCATCCTGAAAAATGCACTGTAGGGTGTGCTTTACACGTTGGAGGCATCATCGGTCCATATTTCTTTGAGAACGATGCTGGAGCTAATGCTACAGTGAATGGTGCTCGTTACAGATCGATGGTCAATGATTATTTGAAATTTGAATGGTATCGACCCATAAGTGTTTTGGTTCCAACAAGATGGTGCTACACCTCACGCTGCTACCGTAACAATTGATTTATCGAAGGAAAGATTTGGCGATAACATTTTTTCGAGAAATGGTCCAATTAATTGGCTTTCAAGATCATGCGACATCACTTCACTGGATTATTTTCTTTGGGGTAATGTCAAGTCATTGGTTTATGCTGATAAACCAGAAACAATAGACGCTTTGGAAGCCAACATAACTCGTGTTATTGATGAAATAAGGCCTGAATTACTCGAAAAAGTGGTCCAAAATTGGTCTGAACGAATGCGGTTCCTCAGAGCTAGTCGTGGTGGACATATGCCGGAAATTATTTTCAAAACATAAATGTCATAGAATTATCTTTCATATAAAAAAATTGGCTTCAACCTCAATTTAAATGTGTTTCATTTCAATTTAAAGTTCTATAACTCTAAAAAAAATACCCGATATTAAGATTTCAGAGAAATGTACTCCGAGATGTGCAACAATGAGTTTATAAATTATTGAAGAGGAACACAGTCGGGCGTTTCACAGTGTCATCAGCTGTCAAGGCCTCTGTTATATTACATCCCTTCGATCTCGCTATCATGTGCTGTTTGCCAATTGGAATTCAGTTAAATATGGAGTATGTTAATCTGAGGGATCATCCCTTTCTAGGTCGATATCGATACTTAACGGATATCAAGCTACGGGATAATTATCAAAATTGGAAAATTTGCATATCAGTTTTACGCCTAAAATGAAATTTTCACCCCCCTCTATAACGATATAGTGGATCTCAGTGGATTAGTGTCATGGTATGAATTCAACAAGAATTATAGGACTATAAACCCTACCTTTAATTTTTGGAATATCTTATGACGAGGAAATTTCCCTAACGAAAGAAAGTGACGGACCTGTACTAGCAATGAATTAAATCAGGAAAAGTGTCACTTGCTGAATTTGTGGATAACTTCGTCTTTTACAGTAATTTAATAATTGTTTGTAGAAGTATTTGGTGATAGATTTTCTGAGAATCTGATAGTTGTGGATATAGATTGCAGGAAATCATTGAATTATTTACATTTAATGACATAAAAAATAAAGTTTCATTGAGGGAATTGTAAAAGCAGAGAAAATAGAATAAAAACAAAAAACAATCAGAATGAAAGCTCATATAATGATTTCACTCTTATATTGCAGTTTTTCTGTTAAGTATATTATTTAGAATCGATATTTTCAAAATATGGATTAACAAATGAAATTTGATTGAACATAGTATTAAATAAATGGATGTTTATACTTAATGAAAGGTATATAAAATTTATTGAATATTTCAATATTAACAGATATATTCTGTTAGCCTTCTACACATTTAATTTCAAAAAATTATATTTAATGTCGTATAAACACCGCGGAGCTTATGTGACATTAATTTAATTCCTGATGTTATAATATTAAATATAATTTTTTGAAATTAAATATGGAGAAGGCTAACAGAATATATCTGTTAATATTAAAATATTTAATAAATAGAACATAGAATAAGCGAACAAACACGGGTCAAATTTTCAGTTGTAGTCATAGTTCGTTCTAAAAGTAAAAACATGACAGAGAATAAATTTTGAACTACAGATAAAAACAGAGCAATTCTTTCAACCTATCTGACAATCACAATTCTACGTCAGTTTTCGATAGGAGCTAACACTCTGTGATATAACCTTAATATTCGAAACACAATTATTTGAGATTTTATTAACGTTATAACTATTTATTTTTTAGTTTTTTTATTTATGAATAAATATATAATAGATAAGGTATAAATTTCGAATGAAATTCATTGTGTAAAATTGTTAAGAATATTCTGTTTTCGCAATTTTATTTATTTTTAATTGTAGCATTTCACATTTTATGATCAATTCAATGTTGAAGGTTTAGAAAAGCGTTTTTACAATATCAATGAGCTGATGATTGTCAAGAAGGTATCATATGTATCAATCATCAAGAAAGTGATTAAGATTTATTATCATGTACTTACTGAGAGATCACTAGTAGAGAAGTCTATAAAAGTAAGTTCTGATTCCTCCCCAGCTAATAAGACAGACACAGATTTTTCACCATTCTCATCATCTGAAAAAAAAAATTATGATAACCATATTAGGAAAGAAAATCTTCCTTTCTATTAAACGCATTATACATAGGAATTTTTATCTAGCCTTAATCGACAGTTTTAGTACAAGCACCGGAAAGAAGTAATCAAATCTTCCTGTTAGATAAAAAAGAAAAAGGGATTTGAATTATCCGTACTAAATCATCGAATATCTAATATTAAAAATTTCCAAAATGACAAAGATGCTTTAGAAACATTCTTTAAAATTATGTTCAATGATTGACGGATATAGCACTAATATCAAAATTACACTGAACTCAAAAGAACTTAAGAATTCAGGGGCTATCTCTCTCAGAATAAAACGATGATTTTTATGTAATGAAAATAACTATGAAGAAGCATTTGCATATTTTAGGTAATAGAGGGAATTAATCCTTCAGAACCTCTACAGATTTGAATCTAAATAAATCCCATGGAAACATTTAGAATTAAATTGAAAAAAAACATGTCCTAGATACGCTGTATCACTTTTGAGACATATATATTATCATCACATGTGAAAATTAACTGATAAAAAATCGAAGGAACTATAAAATAATGACCAAATTATTCATGCATCAGTTTATACATATATATGTTTCGATTGGATGTTAAACAATCACAAGTTCCATCATCAAAAAATGTTCAACATATAAGTCAAAGAGGCCTTTTTATTTTCATTTTTAAAGAATATATAGCGCATTCTCCAGATGAAGAATCGTAAGGAGTTATTTGAATAAACAAAATAATCATTAAAAAATATATCAAAATCCTTTTTTTCGATATATACGTATATATATATATATATATATATATATATATTGAGAATTTTTTTTGTATGATATCACATGCACGTAGCGATCATCAAATGCCAAGTCCAAGTCGTAGATTCTTTCATTGTATATTTCTGCGATATAAATAGGTTAGTTGTTGTAGAATTGTCTGATGAGAAGGGTACTTTTATATATATTTTTTAATGATTATTTTGTTTTTCAAATAACTCCTTACTGAAGAGATTTGGGTCCAAATTTATTAGGTTTTTTCTCTTTAAAATGTGCTATATATTATTTAAAAAAGGAAAATAGAAAAGGGCCCTTTTGAATTATATGTTGAACATTTGTTGGTCATGGCACTTGTGATTCTTTAACATCCAATTGAAACATACATTCTGTCAAGAAAGTACCGGGAATTATCGATTTAAATCTGGCGGGGCAATGAGGCAGGTAAAATTTTTTTTTCCTAGGTTGGTACCACTGTCCTTAATTACTATGCCAAGCTTGAGCGGGATCTGTCAACTAGTGTGTTTGCAACAGCTGATTAAGTCAGTCGATGTCAGAGTGCGTGCCGATTTTTACTATGGGTGATTACGTTGAGCAGAGAATTTGCTTAAAGTTTTGTGTTGCAAATGAATTTTCGTGTGCCGATGCATTGAAAATGTTGCAAAAGGCCTTTGGTGATAATGCTCTATCGAAAACTCGTGCATGTCAGTGGTACAGAGCCTTCAAGGACGGTCGTGAAGTGGTCGCCCATCGACGGCTTCGATCGACGATAACGTCGATAAAATTAAGGAAAGGGTGCTGGAAAACCGTCGTACCAGCTTGAGAGAGATAGCACATAATCTTAAGATATCCCACGAGTCCGCACGTACGATTTTGATTGATATTTTGGGCATGAGAAAGGTGGCCGCACGACTCGTACCGAAAGACCTGAATTTTCTTCAAAAACGTCATCGCGAACAGGTTGCTTCAGACATGCTGGATCGCTGTAATTCCGATTCTACATTCATGGAACGCATTATAACTGGTGATGAGACCTGGGTCTACGAGTACGATATGCAAACAAGCCAGCAATCATCGGAATGGGTGGCAAAAAATGAGCCTAAACCGAAAAAACCACGCCAAAGCCGCTCGAAAATGAAGGTGATGCTCATTGTTTTCTTCGATATCCGTGGCGTGGTGCACTACGAATTCGTTCCAGAGGGTCAGACGGTAAACAAGGAGTATTACCTAGGCGTTATGAAACGTTTGCGTGAGCGTATCCGTAAGAAGCGGCCAAATTTGTGGGCGAACAACTCATGGATTTTGCATGACGATAACGCGCCTTCTCACCGAGCTACGATTGTGACTGATTTTCTCGCCAAAAACTCAACAAACGTGCTTCAGCAACCACCGTATTCGCCGGATTTGGCTCCCTGGGACTTTTTCCTCTTCCCAAAACTAAAATTGCCCCTTCGTGGCACCCGTTTTGAGTCGATTGAAGCCATAAAACAAAATTGGGCGCGAGAGCTAAAGTCCATCCCGGAAAGCGCCTATAAAAAATGTTTCGATAATTGGAAGTGCCGTTGGCATAGATGTATTGGAGCAAATAAAAAATAAAAAATAAAAAATAGTTTGAAGGAGACCCAATAAATTTTGACGATTAAATGTGAAAATGTTGTTTTAATTGAAAATTCCCGGTACTTTCTTGACAGAGTAGTATATGGATAAGGTGATGTCTAAATAATTTGGTCATTATTTTTTATTTCTTTTTAATCTTCATTGGTTAATTTCCACCACATGCGATAATAATATATATGTCTATAAAGTGAGACAGTGTATCAAGGAATGTTTTTTTTGAAATTCAATTCTAAATGTTTTCATGAGATTTATTTAGATTTAAATCTGTAGAGGTTCTGGATAATTAATTCCAGCTATTATCCAATGATTTTTAGTTACCATTCTCTGTACTTTCGTGATATTAACTTTACACTAGGGTCTCTTTAAAAGGATCACCACACAAATTTGTCATTGGAGAGTTTTTCTTCCACGTCCACCTGTTGTTTGTTTATTTTTCATTCCATCAACAGTTTTCGAGGAAATAAGTGTAAGTTTTAAGATAATGTATCGAGTATGGCGGCTAATAATAACAGGAGGTAAGCAATACCAGATTATTTTATGATGATTTGCTCCTATTTCTGCATGGTCTTATTGGGAATAGTACAGGGTTCATTATCAATATCACGTTTTCCTAATAGTATTCATTCAACGTTGTCTTCCGTGGTATTTCATGTTATGACGATCTCTCTATAATAATACAATTTGTTTACTTATTTCAGTTTCTACAAACGTTTTTTGTGCCGTCGTTAAATACTAGAGGAAAAGTGAGATACAGAATATGATTTCGACACACCGCATGAAATAATATTGATTCCAACTAAAAACGCAAATGCCGCAATTGCGGATGAAGATTCAGGAAGCAACAACGAAGTTACTGTTCACAATCTACCTGTAAGTACTGAAGCAATAATCAGAAGAAGTAATAGGTATTCAGATTCTGATGAAGATGAGCTACCTTCGTCCAACTTTGTTGGGGTTGCTGAGAATTCCTTTATCAGCAAAAAGGAAAAAATTGAATTAATGGAAAAGCGGCAAGACGATTTCACAAAATATACCTAATATTGAACAACCCAAGGAGTCTCAAGAATAACCTCAATATACAAATTTGAATGATTCCCTAAAAGGTTTCCAGGAAATGCATTATCTGATGAAGTAAGGTGCTTCATTGGGGAATTGTTGGTCACTAGATACAATAGTATATCCAGAAGAGCTATGTAACATTAAAACTCTCCCAATTTCGAAAACAAACTGACTACAATGATGAAAGACCAAATCTCGATCGCTCTTCAATGCATCACTCATACACATGTGTTGTTATAGTTGATTCAGGTAAGCTTTATGTAATGTTTTCAGTGATTTCTTGCAAGAAATTTATTCATAAAGCAATGTTTAAGACAGATTATTGTCTATTGAAGAAACTGCAATACATATTGAGATGATCTCATTAAATACAGCACAGTAGGCAAAGTGAATGACGCTCAAACTCAGCGTAAGTGTAGGGTTTGAATAGTCAGTTCTGCCAACTCAATGATAAACCCTATCAGCGAGCTTTTAAAACAGCCCGATACTTTCTTGACAGCATGCATATCCACTTCAGTACTTTTCTTCTTCGCAGAAGTTAACCCACGAAGTTCACGTTGTTTGGAACGAGATATTAAAAGCATACATCTATTATGCCGTTTTCTCGATGGCTAGATGTTTACTCAGCCACAAGGAAGCCACATTATAATTTTTTTCAGATTTCACATCAATTATATTTCTTGAAAATATTTCGTTTTATTCTACATTCTGTCAAGAAAGTACCGGGAATTATCGATTTAAATCTGGCGGGGCAATGAGGCAGGTAAAATTGAGTGCGTGCCGATTTTTACTATGGGTGATTACGTTGAGCAAAGAATTTGTTTAAAGTTTTGTATTGCAAATGAATTTTCGTGTGCCGATGCATTGAAAATGTTGCAAAAGGCCTTTGGTGATAATGCTCTATCGAAAACTCGTGCATATCAGTGGTACAGAGCCTTCAAGGACGGTCGTGAAGTGGTCGCCCATCGACGGCTTCGATCGAAGATAACGTCGATAAAATTAAGGAAAGGGTGCTGGAAAACCGTCGTACCAGCTTGAGAGAGATAGCACATGATCTTAAGATATCCCACGAGTCCGCACGTATGATTTTGATTGATATTTTGGGCATGAGAAAGGTGGCCGCACGACTCGTACCGAAAAACCTGAATTTTCTTCAAAAACCTCATCGCGAACAGGTTGCTTCAGACATGCTGGATCGCTGTAATTCCGATTCTACATTCATGGAACGCATTATAACTAGTGATGAGACCTGGGTCTACGAGTACGATATGCATACAAGCCAGCAATCATCGGAATGGGTGGCAAAAAATGAGCCGAAACAGAAAAAACCACGCCAAAGCCGCTCGAAAATGAAGGTGATGCTCATTGTTTTCTTCGATATCCGTGGCGTGGTGCACAACGAATTCGTTCCAGAGGGTCAGACGGTAAACAAGGAGTATTACCTAGGCGTTATGAAACGTTTGCGTGAGCGTATCCGTAAGAAGCGGCCAAATTTGTGGGCGAACAACTCATGGATTTTGCATGACGATAACGCGCCTTCTCACCGAGCTACGATTGTGACTGACTTTCTCGCCAAAAACTCAACAAACGTGCTTCAGCAACCACCGTATTCGCCGGATTTGGCTCCCTGCGACTTTTTCCTCTTCCCAAAACTAAAATTGCCCCTTCGTGGCACCCGTTTTGAGTCGATTGAAGCCATAAAACAAAATTCGGCGCGAGAGCTAAAGTCCATCCCGGAAAGCGCCTATAAAAAATGTTTCGATAATTGGAAGTGCCGTTGGCATAGATGTATTGGAGCAAATGGAGCCTATTTTGAAGGCGACCCAATAAATTTTGACGATTAAATGTAAAAATGTTGTTTTAATTGAAAATTCCCGGTACTTTCTTGACAGAGTAGTAAATTGCGGAAGAATCAAGTTAAAAAATATTCTATATGAGTATAACACTTCGTTAATGAGTGTAATTGAATTGTGTATTTGGACAAAATGTTCGAATTATATTGTTAATTTTTTTAATTTCAATTGGACTGATTCCAAGAGACTGAAAGAAAACAGGACACAAAAAGCGCGTGTTCTTAGAATAAGAGTTATTGTCTTTTGAGTGAATTTGGTTCTCATTTCTTAACTACCAACACCCTTTGTTCTGCCAACGAATCTGGATATGCTGCTGGTCATGTAGAACTCGAAGACTCCAAGAAAGAATTATCGAAATAATTTAGCAGAACCCTCCTAGGCGCACTACTGAAATAAACGAATTCAATTTCATCAGGGTATATTTCAAGAAAACTGCACATTCACTAATGACAGTAATGATTCATTATTCCTTCAAGCAAGCAATAAAGAGAGAAGAAGAAAAATATGGACATGATCTACAGAAGCTAGGAGAAGTAATACTGCGTGGGAAATTTATACAATGACGATGGTAAGTAATGTTAATAAGATTTTGATGAAATGTCTGTTGATTCCAGAGTGAAGAAAGAGATTTCAACACTGCATGACATAGAGCCTACTACTCACGGTATATGAATGCACAATTAACTGACTCACCCTGATGGTAAAATCCTGAAGATTTGTGTCTACGTCCTCCCCTAGGAACATCTATAAATGTAAATGAAAGTGTTTGAGAAAGTATTTCTGGGGATTAATGTGGGATTTGATCCAGTCAAACAAGCGATATAAGGTAAGAATAAATATGTGTAAGCAATTATGTTCAGTGTTCATATGTTACATCTTGGATCCTAAATTGCATCAATAATTATGTGACAAACTTGAATGTAAAACGGTTACAGACTTCATTTTGTAAAACCTAATTACAGCGTAAATCGGTTCAAGAAAAATCCTCCATATAACAGTTGTATGTGGCATCCTACCTCTCCCCTTAAATGCGCTTAAATGGTTACATTGTTCATCACCTTCCAAATACCGTCTGCAAGGGTTCCCGGTTAACGCGTCTATGAGTACGGTTCTTATTTTTACCTGTCATATTGATGCGTCCATATTCAAACAGAAACCAAGCGAAACGCATTTGATTTTCACGAACCTTAATAAAAAGGTGAGTAGCTCTTCATTACAGATCTTGACAGCCACATGAAAACTATCGAACATACAAAAAATCATCTTGAAAACATATTTCAATACTGCCACGTCATGAGGATAATTTAATTAGTGTTTCAGAATTTTATCTTGAAATCTATTGAAGATATAATAAAATAATAAAAAGAAGTTTTTCTTCATGGAAGAATTATTATAAAATTTTAAATATCAGATTTATTCTGTTTACCTCCTACAAATTTAAATTGAAAAAAAATTTTTAGTCAAATCTTTTAGAATAAGATTAAATAACTATCTTTAAAACACACTGTGTCAATTTAGTAGACATAGAGAATTAATATTTATTACACAGTACCAAAGGGAATAAAAAAAATTCAAAGAAATATAAATCGTCAACTGAAAATTATTGAATAAATACCCACTTGAAAGTACAAAATTTTGTTTCATTCCTTGTTTTATGAAAATTAAATTCCATTCAAAAAATGTAAAACATAACCTCAAGAACTTCTTCGAAAACAACTTCTGCTCAAAATAAGTTCCTTTAAAAAAATTCCTAAAAATGTAGAACATCTTTAAAAAACAATTTGGGATTATTACAATGGTAACTCATCAACCCAACTTCATATTTATAAAAAATTAAAATAATTAACAAAATATATCTTACCAACTGAATGCCCTTTTTACTATTTTATTGTATATATGATAATTATATATTTTGGTTCACAACAATTTTAAAGGAGTCCATAAAATACATTTTAAAGTTTTAAAGGAGTCTATAAAATACCTTCCAAAATTTATGTAATTTCTGTGACGAACATAGAATACGTAGGATGTTTATAAGTTCACTTATGTGTTTGTGCAGTAAACAGCATTCAGTTGGTTTTGTAAGATATCTGTTGTTAATCATTTTTATTTTTTATAAATACGAAATAAAGCTGATGAGTTACCGTTGTAATAATTCTAAATTGGTTTTTGAAGATGCTCTGCATTTTTTAGGAATTTTTTTAAAAGAACTTATTTTGTTATTTTTAATTGACAATTTATATTTCTCTGAATTTCTTTTCCTTTGGAACTGCGTAATAAGTATTAATTCTATATGTCTACTAAATTGATACAGTGTGTTCTGAAGATATTTATTTAATTTAATTCTAAAAGTTTCTGAATGAAAATTTTTTTGAAATTAAAATTTGTAGAAGGTTGACAGAATAGACCTGTATGATATTCAAAATTTTTTAATATTCAAGATAGTTGCATAAAGGTTAGTGGTCACCTAGATTTTGCCTTTTGAAGTAGTGGTTATTTCGAGTCTGCAACTCGTATATTGACAGAAAGTTAGTTAAATATTTGGTATTAACAAATTGGGTCTGTTTGGAATTTGCGTGAAAATTCAACATAAATTAAATGCCCTCATGGCAATTTGTGGACCGATTTGCAAAATGTGTTCATGAAACTGCGTTGTTGTTTGATGAAACAACCCATTCACGTTTTTGTCCACTAAAATTATTTCTGTTGAAGCCTAGAATGTAGCTGAATATCTATCAACACAACTTTGAGCAAATGTTCATCAGTTTTTCATTCATAACCGATCAAAGATACAATTTTCAAAGGGCCCACCCCTTATAAGGTGTTCATGAATTGGAGATACAAACGAAGAGGGCTGATCCTTTGAATGATATCAGGAATAGTCCCATCAACACGGGCAAGCAAACACTCACTTTTCGAGATACAGGGTAATAATGTTTGAGTTTTTAGAAGTTTTTTTTAAAGGCATCTGGATTTCTCAAGATAAATAGCCGAAATTTGAAAAAGATATCATTGACACATGTCCTTCAGTGTAAACATCGTAGACATGTCAATTACCGGCGAAAATCTACAGAGTGAAATCTTTTTCTACAAAAGAATCCTTGTTTCATTTGCAGACATTTTTTCATACTAGCTTCCATTTTTGAGGAAAAAATGCGTCAAACAGAGCGTCAGGTAAATCAAATTGTCCAAAACATTTTAAAAGGTTCTTGGCTCTGGAATATTTGAATGAATTTATGATGAACCAGTGAGTCAATTCTATCAATTCCTGAAAATAACTGATTAAGTCAGACTCGAAACCTCCCTTGAAAATTTCATGTCTTCAGGTCTTCTCATTTGGAAAATAGCATTTTTTCCATTACTATTCACGGAAACGGCCGATTCTCGCGAAATTAGTCCTAAATTTTTCATTGTTGTGAAACTAAACATCAAATTTCATTTCGATCAGACCTGCTTCAATCGCAATAACTGCGAAACCATTGAACCGATTTTGCCCTTGAAAGAACTTCACCGAGATATTTACGCCCTGAAAATTTCTAATCCGACCGGACACAATAACTTCTGCCTCGGATCCTCCATCAATCAGCCAACCTTACATTTTCTTCTGAAAATCAGAAAATTACAGACATTTGAGCAAATCGAAAACACGCTCTTTCCAGAAATAAGCACGCAAAAAACAAGTAACCTTCATGTCACGTGCACATTCAACATCTGTTCATTCTATAGCAACATCCTCAAGATATTCAGGATTTGAGCTTCAACATCCAGGTATATCGAATAATCCAGTATGATAAAAAATTTCCGAAGGATGAAAAAACATTTTCGTGTTATTTCCTCTTCTTTTACTTACGTTGAGGCTCTTGTAGCTTGCACCCGTCCTCAACCGTAAAATTGATTTTGCCGGGGCTTTCATCTTCAGAGTTTTGCTATTAGCCAACAGAATGCATATTCTCCAGCTAGGAGAAGACGTATTAGTATCGATTTTACCTAAAAGCATTGTCAAAGGCTTCCCTAAATATTCCCGGTGTTAAGTAATTTATTCCACAGAGTGGATCTATCAGCACTGGCCATGGCTGCTAAAACAATAAGATGGAAATGGGAATCCTTTATGGAGTTGAGGGATTTTATACTGACTTTGTAGCATCTACATTTACATCTATTTGAATCTATATGAGGTGTCAACTTGAAATATTTCCATGGCAACTTGAATTTTAAAAGAATCATTTTCGGAGGAATGGGAAATTGTTTGTATGTCTGAAACCATAATAACTGTGAAAGTTTTATTCAAAACCTGTGGCATATACCTGATGAATAGGTTTTAACTTTTGATGCCTTTTATGGCACCTCATCTGAATGAAAGTTCTCTTCGAATTCTCTCATCTGCAACTTTTGAGGTTCAGCAAAAATTGTTACAATTTTTTATAGCGGGTGTTTCTTCAGAGCGACAGAACTTTTGATAGGGATAACTGTGATTTGACAGAAGGTAGAAGCCATGTTGTTTTGACATTTCTGTTCAGTAAGCATTGACAAATTATCATGGAAAGACTCACGCGCAACAACGTTTACAAATTGTTGAAATTTATTTTCAAAATGAGTGTTCTATTCGTCAAACTTATAGAGCACTTCGTGAAATTTATGGTTTACATAATCGTCCATCAGAGCAGCGTATTCGTCGAACTATCGATAGATTTCGGACGACATTTTCTCTACTCGATGCAACTACAACAAGACAAATAACTGTAACTACAGAAGAAAATATCGCTGCTGTAAGTCATAGTGTTAATGATCCATCCAGGTTGATAATGATGATACAGCTTGAAGTTGATCCACTTTTTTATCGTGAAATTGTGTTTAGTGATGAAGCTCATTTCTGGTTGAACGGCTATGTAAACAAGCAAAATTGCTGTATATGAAGTGAAAACAATTCTCAAAAATTTCTGCAGGTTCCATTGAATCCTGAAAAATCTACTGTATGGTGTGCTTTATTGTTTCTCATTTATATCAACGATCTGTCTCTACAACATGACTCTATGCATCTGCTCTTTGCTGATTATTTGAAGATATATCTGAGATTGGTGATCGTTGCAATTGTCTCAGGTTACAATCTTCCTTATACAGGGTCAATTTATGGTGTTCTAACAACGGACTTAAACTCAATATTGGTAAATGTAAAGTGTTATCATTCTCTCGTAAACTGTATCCTTTTCTTTATGAATATACGTTGAATGGTCAGATCCTGGACAGATGTGTTGGGTTCAGGGATCTAGGAGTTCTTTTGACCATAAGTTTTCCTTTTCAGAATATATAGGTCAGATCACGGCGTCAGCCTCTAAAATACTGGGTTATTTTGCCAGAAACTGGGGCGGCTTTGTGAACCCTTGCACGATGAAAACGCTGTACTATTCTTTCATACGTAGTAAGTTGGAATATGCCTCTGTGATTTGGACTCCACTATATAATAATTCAGTAATCGACTTGGAGACTGTTCAAAGACGGTGTTTGAAATATATCTATTTCAGATATTATGGAAGGTATCCCGTGAGATGATTCGACCACTCTGTCCTCACCATTACTTTCGGAGTTGAGATGATAAAGTTAAGACGTGAACGTTGCGTTTTGACTTTCCTTTACAGTATTTTGCATGGTACTATTGACTCGCCATTTCTTCTGAGCAAAGTAAATTTTCACGTACCTAGGCCTGGTTTGAGGCGGAGTTATACCTCTTATGTTGATTACAGCAGATTTAATGTTATGTTACGTTCTCCTATAACTTTTATATGTACTACATATGATCGATATTGTAGTCAAGTGATATTCATTTCGATAAGTTATCTTTAATTTTAACATACCATTTAGAACGGCACACTGGGATATTGTAAGTTTTTTTTTCTTTATTTATTTCTATTGTGTAGACGTGTTTGAGCCGTGGATGCTATTTTGATTTATATGCGCATATGTTTATATGGGTATGTTCATAAATATTTATGCGTTTTTCACTTACAGCACGAATTTAATGGGTTGCTTATGATTTTCTTCATTATGTTAGCATAGGAGTCTTCTATATATATATATATATATATATATATATATGTATATATATTTGTTTTTCTATTTTGTATTTCCTAATTTTTATTTTAATATTTTCTTTGTAATTGGGTGTAAACCTGTTGGAAATACATGTATTATTATTATTATTATTATTTACACGCTGGAAGCATCATCGGTCCATATTCATTTAAAAACGATGCTGGAGCTAATGCTACAGTGAATGGTGCTGGTTACAGATCGATTATCAATGATTATTTGTTACAACATTTGAATGGTATCGACTCAGAAGTGTTTTGGTTTCAACAAGAAGGTGCCACAACTCATGCTGCTACCATAACAATAGATTTATTGAAAGAAATTTTCGGCGATAACACTATTTCGAGAAATGGTCTAATTAATTGGCCTCCAAGATCATGCGACATAACTGCACTGGATCATTTTCTTTGAGGTTATGTCAAGTCATTGCTTTATGCTGACAAACTAGAAACATTAGACGCTTTGGAATCCAACATAACTCGTGTTATTGAAGAAATAAGGCCTAAATTACTCGAAAAAATGGTCCAAAATTGGTCTGGTCGAATGCGGTTCCTCAGAACTAGTCGTGGTGGACATACGCCGGAAATTATTTTCAAAACATAAATGTCATAAAATTACCTTTCGAATAAAAAAAAATTGGCTTCAATCTTAATTTAAATGTGTTTAATTTCAAGTTCTATCACTCTAGAAAAAACACCTGATACATATTTCTAGATCAAGCAAATCTGAAAAATATTTTGTAAAACCAATTGAAAAATAACAGACATGCTTTCTACATTTGAGGATCCACATTCTGAAAAATTTCAGTGACAGATTATCAAGTTTCCCATTGAAAAATTTACCTTGTAGCAAAAAACTTTGGAATTCTGCTAATTAGATTAAAAGGTTAACAATTTTTTACCACTTGTAGGTCCTAGGTGATTTTACCCGCATTATGTTAGTTGGTTATTTTGAAGCACTCACGCCGCAAACATTCGCAATTCGCAAATTGCATTAAAATAAAAATCCTTAACAAAAACTTGGAATTTAATAGGTGAACATCCTTTTCTCCTAAATTCAACTTGTAACAGTGTTTATCTCATTCCAACCCATTCCATGTACATTTGAAAATGATGTGTCTATCGAAGCCAGTCACATTATTAGTTTATTCGAATGAACTTGTGAAAACATGATTAAACACATTTTCATTCCAATATTTTCAATTGAGTGTCACAATATGGAAAAATAATTAATATCTTCTTGTTAACAAGGACGAACACATGTCACAAAACTCATCAAGTTCAATTTTAGCATTGAACAATTTTCCACTCGGGAATTTTCAACATGCTACCATCCATATGAATAAATATTGATTGCAACCGACCACTATTTCTAGGAACATTCAATTATACCATGCGGGTTCAATTTGATGAAATCCAATTCTGAACATTGCTTTCCGAAAGATTTAACCCTTTGTTTGGAAATAGCAAATTTCAATTCTATTAACTGGAGTGACAAGAACGAAAGTATACAAACTGTTTGGAAATATTTGACGCAAACTAAGCAGCTCTCCATTTTCAATTCGTGGTCGGATATTTTCACGCTCAGTTTGCATTTACAATACTTTTAAGGAATTGGAAACTTCCTTATACATGGTGTCAGTGACTTCGTGGAGAAATATTTGGGGTTATTGACAAGTATTTACATTCATATTGTTCAATATTTAGTTAATTATAAGATAGAAGGGGTGTTCGATGTATGGTACTAATGAAAAACAAATCACAACTATGATACTATAGACAAAAACAATTTCATCATACCATACCATCGTATAAAAGTATCACAGTTGAATGTAAGTCATCTAGCTATAAAAATTTTGAACAAATTTCCGTCCAGAATGAAGGAAGAATGAACTAAAATGTCTCTTAATGAATAAAGCAATGGGTGTTTTTTTTAGAGTGTTATAACTTTGAATTGGAATAGAACACATTTAAATTAGGATTAAAACCAATTTTTCTTATTTGAAAGATGATTTTATGACATTTATGTTTTAAAAATAATTTCTGGCATATGTCCACCTCGACTAGCTCTGAGGAACTTTGAGAAATTCAGGGCTTATTTCATCAATAACACGAGTTATGTTGGCTTCCAAATCGTCTATTGTTTCTGGTTTATCAGCATAAAACAATGACATAACACCAAAGAAAATAATCCAGTAGAATCATGGCGCGTGATCTTGGAGGCTGATTAATTGGATCATTCCTCGAAATAATGTTATCGCCAAATCTTTTTTTCAATGAATCAATTGTTACGGTAGCAGTATGAGGTGTATCATCATCTTGTTGGAACCAAAACACTTCTGGGTCGGTACCATTCAAATTTTGAAACAAATAATTATTGATCATCGATCTGTAACGAGCACCATTTATTGTAACATTAGCTCCAGCATCGTTTTTAAAGAAATATGGGCCGATGATGCCTCCAGCGTGTAAAGCACACCATACAGTGCATTTTTCAGGATGCAATGGAACCTGCAGAACTTCTTGAGGATTGTTTTCACTCCATATACGGCAATTTTGCTTGTTTACATATCCGTTCAACCAGAAATGAGCTTCTTCGTTAAACACAATTTTACGATGTTCTAGTGCCCAATCAGCAAACAAATGACGCTTACTATGATCAAGTGGCTTTAGTTCTTGAACCAGTTGGATCTTATATGGGTGTTGACCAAGATTTTCACGCAAAATTTTCCATGTGGTGGATGCACATAGACCAACTTGTTAAGAACCTCAACGAACAGACAAATCTGGATCATCATTAACACTACGACTTACAGCAGCGATATTTTCTTCTGTACGTACAATTCTTTGTCCTGTTGTTGTTGCATCGAGTAGATAAAATGTTGTCCGAAACCTGTCGATAGTTTGACGAATAAGGTGCTCTGATGGACGATTATGTGAACCATAAATTTCACGAAGTGCTCTATAAGTTTGGCGAATAGAACACTGATTTCGATAATGAATTTCAGCAATTTGTGGAGTGAGTCTTTCCATGATAATTTGTCAATGCTTATTGAACAGAAATGTCAAAACAACAAGGCTTCTACCTTCTGTCAAATCACAGTTATCCCCATCGATAGTTCTATCACTATAAAAAAACACCTGATACTCAATACATGAATACCTTATGTGTCTCTTTAGACAAAATTTTACCTGACTCCCCATGAAATTTGATGGGTTAAAAATATCATTCATATTCTGTGATATGTACTTTATTGGGAATGAATAAATGAATTATTCTTATTATAGGTATGGAGGAAAACTCAGAAAATACTGTAATTTTATTTTCCAATGTAGTCTTCTAGAACCTCATTACATTTGTTAGATCAAGAAATAAGCTTCTCTAAGCCTCTGTTTCCTGAAGATGGGATAGTTAATTCCCGAAATTCGAGTCACAATTAAATGTGTAACATATCAATTTATTGGTAGTAGAACATATTATTTTCTACAACTTATTTTAATAACATGAGATGTTATTTTTGAAGTTCAGGATGTGTACTTGTATTGGCGAAAAACAATTTCGATTCATTTAATAAACTGTGGGTCGTTAGAAACGAGGTAAAATCTGGGATCTTTTTCAATCCACTGTTACAGGAACACTGGATATTGTTGTCAAAGCCCTCGTTCACTGTTATATCATGTTCGTTGTCATGACATCACGTAGGCATCTCAATTAGTGTCAGTTTCAACCGTACGTGTCCCTTGAAGGTATTCAAGGCGGATACCCTGATTCCAGAATCGTCCCTTCGATCCCTATGTAAATATAGCGAGGTCGGTCAGAATCAAACTTGGGAAAACAGATTGCTAATTCAGTGGTTTAATAATAGACCATGTTTCAAGTCATCAAAGTGTGCTATTCAAGGGGTAGGGCAAGAACCGTCCAGGTTTGCAGTGATTTTGTGCATATATATATATATATATATATATATATATTGGACACTCAAATGCAAGAGAATATTTCACTCTCTTTCTTTAGATATGCAACTCGTTCTAACTCTATATGATTTGAATCTAATAAAATATATAATATTGACAAGAAATATTAATAATAATGCAATAAAATTCATACATATGACTTCAAAATGAACTATATGAAAACGCAAACAATATGAGAAAGAACAACAGTACTTCAGTATATCTAATAGGGAAATTAATATATAGCTGTCGATATAACGAGTATATTGCGTAATTTTATAGCTCAACACCTTGTAATAACTACTTGGCTTCTTCTCTGCTTGTTTTCTACCAAGTTATCGAGGAATATCCTGCTCAATTTGTTGTGACAAAAGATGTCGGAGTATTTTTGGCTGTGGTCTATGGGAATCAAGGATTCTTTGTAACTAATCCCAAGGGTGCTCGATTGGATTCAGGTCTGGGGATCTAGGAGGTGGCTAGATGTGAAATACCCACATTTTCTCTGGCAGTAATTACCTGGGGGGATCTATCTGGCAGTGCATTATGATCCAGAAAAACAAAATTTTCGCCAATAACTTGCTGAAATTGTAAGACTACTCCGTTGATAACTCAATTAACATATGTCTGAGACTTCATCTTGGAAGTTCTAATAAGTCAGTTCTGCTAACGAAACAAACTCCACCCTAAATAGTAATTGTGTCTCCTCGAAAAAGATTGGCAATGGTTCCTTCATATAAGTAGCCCACTGTACTCTTTGACGCTCGTGTTCGCGAGTGATTGGTACTCTTGATGATCAAAGTAAAACAACTTAATTTCCGCTAATTTATTTAATTTCACAACAATTGTTTCGTCGTGACAATATGACTTCGTCGGATGAGTATGGTACCATACTCACCTGATGAAGTCATGTTGTCATGACGAAACAATTGTTGTGATGTATTCCGACAGGTAGAGACCGATACAATCAAACGATTGGTACTCTTCTTACCAAGAATCTCGATGTTAGAATGACTTCATGGAGATATCTCCTGACTATGCTGAAATATATGTGGCATTTCGAAGACGTTGATATGCAATTTTGAAAGTGCTAAGAGGGCTGTCTTTTCACAGTACGGTTTAAAATAGGTCTTCTAATGGAGTTTTAGCTTGTGGTTTACCACTTCTGGGTCTTTAACGAACAGTTTTAGTGGAAAAATATCATCCCAGTAAACGTGACGTCACAGTTTGGCTAACATTGAAGATATTGGCCTTTTGCAATTGTATTCAATCAGCCTGAAGCATCCTAAGAGCATTGTTGGTACCATCCTCGCACAAAACTTGTCTTGGCATAACGAAAATTCTATCTTAATGAAAACGAAAAACAGACCGAAGAGAAAATCATTAAAATGTTAATTTCTGACACACAAGAACGAAAAAGATTGAACTTGATAAAAACTTGCTTCACGATGAACCAGAAGATGTTTCTATAGTCATTTTGAATTTATGTAATTGGAAAACAAATTGAGATGATACGGAAGATATGTATCTTCGGAAAACATATGTAGCCTCATCTTTCGACGAGAAGTTTCTTAGTTAACGTTGGTTAATTTGGATAATTGGCATTTAAGTATAGTTGCTAGAGATTTATCGAAAGTAATTTAATGGCTATTGACCAAAGTCATCCTGCCAGTTACATTCATAGATAATGTTAAATAAGGTTTACTGTATAGCAAACAAAAGTTTACTCTAAAGATAACAGGTATTCAAAAATCAGTAGCATTAGTATTTTGACCTTTGGTGTGCTTTCTATGTCATAATAATGTATCAATGGTTCCCTGTTGGTGTGGTTTTTGACAATATTGGCTTTATTTTTATTCATTCGTGAAAGAATTGTTTTGGAGAGTTATGCAACGAGTTGTTAGGGTGACTAATTTTGGTAATTTTTCTGAAATTTGTTAATCTAGAAGAGTTGAGAAAAATTGTATATCTGTAATGTACAAAAAGCCTGCATATCATCTTTTAAATTGAACCACCAATTTTCACATTAATGCCCACGTTTTTATAAGTAACCCGCTCGTATATTGGCAGATGTTTTTTGGAATATTGTGTGTGCTTTGAAGCTGAGCTTATTGTCTATGTGTATTTCCAAGTACTTGAAGATGCTCGAAGTGCTTATTGTATTGTTGTTTGAGAAATCATAACCAAAATTATCTAATTTCCTGAAATACGCACTTGAAGAAGATGAGTGATTACAATTTGGATACTTCGGAAACACCGGATGATGCAGTTACACGCAACGTTCTGGGTCTAAATGCCGCAGCTTCAATAGTTTCGCATTTTTTTTTTTTTAAGGCAATTGGAGTTCTTAAAGGTAAGACCAGAAACAAAATTTTGTCTCCTTTAAATATTTATTTATTAATTTTAATGACTTTCGTATCTCTGTTGGTTTATTTATTCCATTTGACATTATATATTGAGTTTTGATTATATACGTCTATTAAATGTAAGCGGTGCATATTTTAGACATTAATTTAATTCTAAAAGTTTTTTGAATAAAAAATTTATTTTTTGAAATTAAAATTGTAGAAGATGAACATATTTCAATTTGTTTTAATATTCAAATTTTGTTATATTTCTTCTATCAAGTAAAAGGCCTTTCTATTTTATTTTATATATAATATATAATTATATTTTGGCTTCGATAAATCTCATTATGGAATGTCTATGAATTTAAATAAGCCTTAAAAATAACTCACACTGGTCTTTGATTTTGTTAGAACATAGATCAATCTTGAATTATAAACTTGATCCGTGTTTCGAAGCATTAGTCCTTTACACGTGGTGAATTTTTTGATATATGTTAGTTTTTTGATTTTGATATTTGGAATATTATTCAGGACTGAAGAAGGAATTGCTTAGAATTATATTTGTTTTTTGAAGATATAGTGCATGTTTTTAGAGATTTCTGAATTAACTTATTCGAATATTTAAATATATTAAATATTTCAAATAAATTATATTCTTTGAGAAGTCCTTTAAGTGTGTTCATGTTTTTGAAAAGCAATTGGTGTTCTTAAAGGTAAGATCAGACACAACATTTTGTCTCCTTTAAATATTTATTTATTGATTTTAATGACTTTCGTATGTCTGTTGGTTTATTTATTCCATTTGACATTATATATTGAGTTTTGATTATATACGTCTATTAAATGTAAGCGGTGCTTGTTTTAGACATTAATTTAATTCTAAAAGTTTTTTGAATGAAAAAATTTTTTGAAATTAAAATTTGTAGAAGATAAACATATTTCAATTTGTTTTAATATTCAAATTTTGTTATATTCCTTCTATCAAGTAAAAGGCCTTTCTATTTTATTTAGTTTCGCATTTACTTACGCTTGAAAATTATAGCCTTCAGGAGTAGAATAATAACGCGCATTTCTGTTTCAGATTTTGTGAGGATCGTACAATTGAAATAGCAAAAAAAATATTTTTTTAGGATCGTGGGTGATATGAAGTAAATCGCAAAAGCTCCTGAGCTCACGTCAGCACTTTTCACCCTTTTTTAAATCAACCTGTGAAATGAAAGTGAGGCAAGAAACCATACCGACGTCATTCGAAGTGATTTTCTTGGATCTAGTCAATACACCAGAGTTCAAAGACACCTTTCTATTTCCATCTTCATTTTTGACAGGGCGTTTTGTTACATTTTCATCTCAATTTCAAATAGAAACGACGGTCACGTCGAATGCTTGCTAGGGTTAACTCAAATGGAAAGTAGTTTTTCCTTTTTTCCACATTTTTACGTATAGCGATGCCATTTCCAGCCAAGCCTGCGGGAGGAACTTCTGATGATCGTATATTATACTCCAGTTTCTATACCCGTATCATAATATTCGTTTTTCACGATCAGATCTCAAATTGCATGCCCTGAAAGCGCGTGGTATCGGGGAAAAAACTGTACTGTAGGATTTTTTCAATTTCTGTCATGGTATTTCCTGATTGAAAATTGATCTAATTCGGCACCGAAACGTTATGAACGTTAGAAAGATTGAAAAGATTCATAACATGAATAGAGGTTAATTCTTGATAGAAGGTATATAAAATTATTTAAATATTTTAATATTAGCCTTCTACATATTTAATTTCAAACAATTATATTTAATGATTTTAACTTCTGAAAATATATTAAAATTATGTCATATAAGTACCACTTATATCAATTGACATATAAAATAAACATTCATTGTACGACATCCGAATGGTATAACAAAATCCAATAAATAAAAATTATTAACCAAAATCCTATAAATTTAATATTTTGAATAGACAAAATTTTGTTTCTGCTGATCAATCTTATGAAAACAAATATCTTTCAAAAATATCTAACATAATCTTAAGGATTTCATCATAAAACTATCTTATTTAGACTATTCAATATTATTGGATATCTAACTAAGTTACTTTATATAAAAACTCAAGATATGTAAAACATTACTGAAAAAAAAGTTGTACGAGGGACTTTGCTTCGTCAGTAGTCAAATAATTCATATTCAATGAATATGAGATCAATCAACAACAAATATTTACTTACCCTTCAACCGTTTAGAAAAACTACATTTAAAGATTTTTCAGTTTGCCAGAAGTTTTTCTAAACGGTTGAAGGGTGAGTAAATATTTGTTGTTGATTGATGTTATATTTACTGAATATGAATTATTTGAATACTGACGAAGCAAAGTCCCTGTTAAAACTTTTTTTTCAGTAATGTTTCACATATCTTGATATGTGATATCCAATAATATTGAATAGTCTAAGTAAGATAGTTTTATGATGAAATTCTTAAGATTATGTTAGATATTTTTGAAAGATATTTGTTTTCATAAGATTGATCAGCAGAAACAAAATTTTGTCTATTCAAAATATTAAATTTATAGGATTTTGGTTAATAATTTTTATTTATTGGATTTTGTTATACCATTCGGATGTCGTACAATGAATGTTTATTTTATATGTCAATTGATATAAGTGGTACTTATATGACATTATTTTAATTTATTTTCAGAAGTTATAATCATTAAATATAATTGTTTGAAATTAAATATGTAGAAGGCTAATATTAAAATATTTAAATAATTGAAAAGATTATATTAACAGAACTGATCGTTTTCCTGAAAATGTGAAATTCAAACTCACATTAGGATGTCGAGTTCTGAGATTTAAAGAGTTGATCAAGAATTTTTCTTTCAATTCTTTTGTGAGGAAATATATACCTAAGTTCGAGAGTATTTATATTTCTACTTCTCCATTGTCAAATTCGCTCAGATCGTATAGAGATTTCACGGTGTTTTCATACCCACATATAACGTGAAGAAAATCATATGGAGGATTGATACAGTTGAAATTTAGAGATTTAATAAATTTTTGTGCTTTTCTTATAGTATGAATTAATAGATGATATTTCCACAGATATTTCTGTCAATTCTTATTCAAAGCAGACTATGATTCTTAAACAACCTATATTATTAAAACAAATTGTATAAATCACTATGTTTTACTGCCAATAAATTGATATTTTACACATTTAGTTGGGACTCGAGATTCTGGAATTAAGTTTCTCATCTTCAGACAACTGAAGATTCAACAAGCAGTACAGGGTATTTATGAATATACAGAGGTTGAAGAGGTAATAAAAACAGGTTAATTAAGATTTAAAATGAGAGGACGCTCAACAGCTATTTTGGATGTACATAGAACCGTTCAGTCATTCATTACTTTTATTGTGAACTAATTTGAAAATTTCAACAGTTTCTAAATAATCAACTTTCTTTCCTTTTGATTCTATATGTAAAATATTAAGTTTAACTATTGTCGGAAAAGATATGCCGTTTTCTAAACAGTGAGTGGCAAAAGTAGAAGTTTGTTGATTTTTAATGAAATTCATTTTATGTTCTTTGAACCCCGTCTGAAAGGAACGTCACGTCTGTTCTATAAATTTATTACTACACGTCAAACAAGATAACTCATGAATTTCCGACTTATGTATGTTTGGAGTTGGGTCCTTTGCATTGAATAATCCGGATAATAATTTATTTTCTGTTTTGAAAGCAATATTAACATCTCATTTTGAAAAACTATTGGCCACTTTTTGACTTATGCTCGCGAAGTAAGATAAAGAAATGAATTGTTTGTTTTTCTTAGTTTTTAATATGGGACAAATTGCGTGTATAGCTAGTTCAGATTATTTTGTCGAATTAGATTTTATCTATTATATTGAGGTGGAAACCGTTGTTCACGGCTAAGGATTTAACAGTTTGGACTTCAGCTTCGCGGTTATTTTTTGATAAGGGTAATGCGAAAGCTTTATGGATCATCGATTGATATGCTGAAATTTTTTGTGAATATGGGTGATTGGAGTCAATAGGAATACATATATCCGTAGATTTGGGTTTTCTGAAAACGATAAATTCTAATTTACTATTCGAGTGTGATATCGAGAGGTCTAAAAATGAATTTTTTTTGATTGTTTTTATAATTTGAATTCAAATTTTGGGTGAATATTATTTGAGATATTCAAAAATTGACTCAGTTGTCTGGATGTTCCGGAAATACCAGTGAGTATATCGTCTACATATCTGTACCAGAAGTGATATTCACCGGTAATTTTGAATTTAAGATTTTATTTTCTATTTCGGACATAAATATATCTGCAAGGAGTGGAGTCAGTTGTGAGCCCATAGCTAGATCGTTTAATTGTTCGTATATTTTATTGGTAAATTGAAAATAATTTTTAAGCAGGCATTGTTCTGAAAGGGTGATGAAATCTCTGTGTATCGCAGGATTTACATGTGATTTTTCAAGAATTTCTGAAGCTAAATGAATGCTATCCTTTCACAGTATATTTGGAAACATATTATCTACATCCAGGCATACCAGGTAGAAATTATTTGGTAAAGTAAAATTTTTTAATTTCGTTGTTAATTCTATGGAATTTTTTATTGTGTATTTCGGAGTGAAATTAGTAAGTTTTTTAAAAATTCCATTTAATTCTTTTTCTATTTTATAGATAGGGCTACTAATAAAGGAAACAACTAGGCGAATTGGTGCATCTTCTTTTCGAGTTTTTATTAAATCGTAGAGTTTTGGTTGGCTAGGATTCCTATTTATGAAATGATGATTTGATTTGACAAAGTTTTCTCAATGATTTTTGAATTTTAGTCGTTGAGTCAACGGGAATTTCCACGATATCTTGATTTTTAATGAAATCATTCATTTTCTCTATGTACTTCGATCCAGAAAGAATAACAGTGGCATCTGATTGATCTGCTTTGGTGACATAGGCTCGTCAGATTGAATTTTTTCTTTCATGGATTTAATTGTATTCGAAGTATTATTGTTAGTTGTATTTCTGTTGTCTCAAAGGGTCTTTGAAATTTTTGAGGTAATTTTATCCGCATCATCCAAATATTTGAGTACAATGGTGGACTTTACAGTAAGGATTTCTTTTACCTTTTTATTTTTAATTATTGGGGCAAATTAATGACCTTTGTGGAGTAAGCTCAGTTCGTTATTTGAAAATTGGGCTTCTGACATATTAATGACGCGGTCATTTGATTTCTATATTATATTTTCTCGTATTTTATTAGATTAGGATTTTTGGTTTTTTTATAATTAATTTAGTTTTCTTAACTGTTTAACACAGTTAAGAAAAATGAGTTTCCTAATGTGGTTTCTGACTTTATCATCAAAAATATCTAATTCTACTCTATGGAGTTGAGTCAGTTCTGCATGCAGTACCTTGACATAATGTTGTACAATATCTCGCTTCTCGTAGATTGATTTGGTTTCTTCCTTGAACCAGATTTTTTCTGCGCATCTTGTCGCGGTCTTGACTGAATGGGAACGGGAGCCCGTTTTCATTTGTAGGTAATTAGGAATCACTTTTCTTCTTGAGCACTCTCTGTTAAACCATAAGTTCTGACAGCATACCTTGTATTTTGTGCTAAGTCTTTTATATAAATCGACTTGTTTGGCTACGCTAGCACTTCAGATACCGAAATGTTTCAGCCGTTACTATATGATAGTTGATCATAATTAAATCAAGTTGTAGAAATTACTCTCATTGTAAACCTTTTTTAACCTGTTTTTATTACCTCTTCTACCTCCGTATATTCCGAATTGTTTCAGCCGTTACTATTTGGTAGCTGATCATAGTTAAAACAAATTGTAGAAATTACTATGTTTTACTACCAAAAAATATATATTACACATTTTTTTGTGACTCGAGTTTCGGGAAATGAACTATCCCATCATCAGACAACTGAAAACCTAACAGTGGTACAGTGGTATTTAAACAAAAGTGATAAATATTTTGAATATTTCAACAGATTCTTGGTAATACTTAATAATGGTACAGAGGTTTACAATCGGAATGTGATAAAAAACCGGGTTAAAAAAGAGGGACCTTCTAACAGATATCTGAATGTCGGCAATCGACAAAGAAGGTTGTTAAACAGATGGTACTCATTTAAACATCTCAAATAATTCTTGTGGTTACATAGCTCCGTAGTCATTCATTATTTTCACATTATTTTGTTGTATATCTCAAATATTTGGATTTATAAACCTCCATACAGTCATCCATTATTTTTATTGTGAACGAATTTGAAAATTTCAATAATCAAGTTTCTTTTCTTTTGAATCTACATGTAAAATTTTTTCTTAAGATTTTTTTTTGTCGGGAGGAATTACTGTTTTCTAATGAGTGGTAATAGTTGAATTTTTGTTTACTTTTTATCAAATTCACAAGAAAATGTGTAATATATATTTTTTGATAGTAAAACATAGTAATTTCTACAATTTGTTATAATTACTCCGTATATTCATAAATACCCTGTTCTGCTTTGTAAGTCTTCAGTTGTCTGAAGATGGGATAGTTAATTCCCGAACCTCGGGTAACAATTAAATGTGTAAAATATCAATTTATTGTTATTTAAACATAGTTATTTCTGAAACTTGTTCAAATTATGATAAACTACCAAATAGTAACGACTGAACAGTTCAGAACCTTTACTATATTTTTATAGGCGATTGAACATGAAAGACTTTCTAACAACCCAGTTAATGTTTGAATCGAGCTAGTAGTAGAACCCTGTACTTAAGCATGTGCATGTTCTATATATCGGGTATTTTTTAGAGTGATAGAACTTTCGATAGGGATAACTGTAAATTGACAGAGGGAAGAAACCATGTTGTTTTGATATTTCTGTTCAGTAAGCATTGAGAAATTATCTTGGAGAGTAGTTTGTGCATGTTCTATATATCGGGTATTTTTTAGAGTGATAGAACTTTCGATAGGGATAACTGTAAATTGACAGAGGGAAGAAACCATGTTGTTTTGACATTTCTGTTCAGTAAGCATTGACAAATTATCATGGAGAGACTTACGCCGCAACAACGTTTACAAATTGTTGAAATTTATTTTCAAAATCATGTTCTCTTCGCCAAAGTTATAGAGCACTTCGTGAAATTTATAGTTCACATAATCGTCCATCAGAGCAGCTTATTCGTCGAACTATCGATAGATGCTGTGAGTCATAGTGTTGATGATCATCCAGGTTTGTCTAGTCGTGGACGTTCAAACAAGTTGGACTCTGTGCATCCACCACATGGAAAATTTTGCGTAAAAATTTTGGTCTACACCAATTCAAGATCCAACTGGTTCAAGAACAACAGCCGTTTCACCATAATAAGCGTCGTTTGTTTGCTGATTAGGCCCTACAACAGCTTGAAGTTGATCAATTTTTTTATCTTTATATTGTGTTTGGTGAAGAAGCTCATTTCTGTTTGAACGGCTAGGTAAACAAACAAAATTGCAAAATATGGAGTGAACACAATCCTCAAAAAGTTCTGCAGGTTCCATTGCATCCTGAAAAATGCACTGTATGGTGTGATTTACATGCTGGAGGCAACATCGGTCCATATTTCTTTTAAAACGATGTTGCAGCTGATGTTTCAGTGAATGGTGCTCGCTACAGATCGATGATCAATGATTATTTGTTTCAAAATTTGAATGGTATCGACCCAGAAGTGTTTCGGTTCCAACAAGATGGTGCTACACCTCATGCTGCTACCGTTACAATTGATTCATTGGAAGAAATATTTGGCGATAACATTATTTCGAGAAATGGTGCAATTAATTGGCCTCCAAGATCATGCGACATAACTCCACTGGATTATTCTCTTTGAGGTTATGCTTAGTCATTGGTTTATGCTGATAAATATTATTTTTTACATTTCGAAGTAATCGTCAACCAAACAATATTCAAGTTTTCGTTCAGGTATGGTAAAATTTCAAGTATGAGTGAACTTACCTATACTCGTATCGTAAGCATGAAGGTACTCTGACGTCATAAACTGTGATACAAGGGAAGACTTTCCAACAGCTGGACCACCCAACATGAGAACTTTGAAGGGAGTTGGACCAGGAGCACTGGTAGAGGATTCTCTCGAAGAAGCCAGACTGCATGACGCTGACGTTCTTGCTGATCCAGCTGTGGATGTAGGTCCCGGAAGTTGTTCTGTGCTGCAAGTAAAGAAATGACTGCTCTTGAATAGAATTCGTAATAACCCTTCTAGTTACATGTTCTGCATCATGAAGAACGCAAACTGCGTGGTTCATAACTCATACCTTTTTTATAGTCCGACTATATTTTTTGAGCTTGAATGTTGGTGGTGTGCGCGTACCTTTCGTGACGACTACGAAGGATCTGGATTTGATTGTGGACGGGAATCCCTGATTTCATGAACATGTGCAAAATCTTCCTAGGGCGAGACTTTACGTCCTCAAAATAATACAAAATAACAGACATATCTTGGATTTTTCATTGAAGAAAATGTTGTGTGATAGTCTTGTTCTATTTCATTTAAATTACTGCGATTTTATTTATGGGACGTGTTTAACAATTGAAGACAAGTAAATAATACGGAGGGTGCAAATATTGCAGAATAAGGTATGGATTGCGAAAATAGGATCACGTATTGCATTTTATACACACTGTCCCTACGAAAATTTGACCCCACCAGAACTCAGAAACGAAGAATTTTCTAAGAATTTAAAAGAATAGGTCAACTTCTGTTTTGAGGGGGAAAAATTTCCATCCGACAAAACCATCCCCATGAAGGTGGCATCATCCACCAACATTTTTTAATAGGGAAGAAGCGTTTGACTCATTTAAAATCACTTCGCTATTCCCGAAATATGTAATATTCAACTTACCGTCAAAGGGTGATGTTGAAAAGACTGTTGAACAGCCCATACACAAGAACCTAACAATTCCGAAGAATCCAAAAATTATTTTCAAGATCTGTATTAGGGAGAAAGAATTCCTATGATGACATTGTTCCGAAAAAACCACATGAGGGTGGCAACAACCCCCAATTTTTTTTAATATTAAAGAGATGGCAAGTGCGTTTTAGTTAGGAAGCTGTTTTTGTTCTCATAATAATCTAGTTGGAATTTTCAAATTCAGTGATTTTTTTTTGAGCAATTTGATATTTAACCGAATCAGAACGGTAACTCAAACAGAAACCCAATACATTCAAACATCGGGTGTTTTTTTAGAGTGTTAAAACTTTCGATAGTGATAACTGTGATTTGACAGAAGGTAGAAGCCATGTTATTTTGACATTGCTGTTCAGTAAGCATTGACAAATTATCATGGAAAGACTCACGCCGCAGCAACAATTGCAAATTGTTGAAATTTCTTGAAATCAACAGGTATAATGCCCGAAAAATCCTTTTGAACGAACAAACAGATGTCGATCATTCTCCATTACTGAATATTTTTCCTTAATGGCATTTTTAGCGGCAAACTCCAATAAACACCTAGAGTTTTTATGACTTGTGCTTCGATTATTTGGTCACGTACCTAAAAATGTATATAAACTCGGTTACACTGAATACCATCAGACAGTACAATGTAATACCTGAAGAAGCCACATCGTGGTGAAACAATTGTTGTAGTAGTACAAACATTTTTGTGGAAATAAATTACTGTCTTATATACATTTTTTGAATAAATAATATTTAAATAATATTATGAAAAAAGTATTCAAATATAATATTAATTCAAATAACAAAAAAGACTTAGAATATGTAGCAATAGTTTCAGAACTAGCACTTAAAAATTACAAGAATGAAAGAAGAATATAAAATTATTAAAACTATAAATCAGAAAATCACTGAAAATAATTTAATTTTCACCGGAGCCAATAAAGGTGACACTATTATTGCTTTAACGGAAAGTGATTATATAAGCAAATCAGTTACATTCCTGGAATTAAATAATTTTCAATTAATCAAACACAATCCAACGACACTTTTCCAAAATCAAATTAAATCCCTAATAATCCCGGAATCCAGCCTCTTTCGGAACATCCCAAAAAATAAATTAATTTTAATGAATCCACAACCTCCAAAAATGTATTCTTTGATTAAATTACACAAGGAATCCTATTAGACCGGTTGTTTCGTTCGTTAGTGCACCTTCATTTAAACTTTCGAAAGAACTTATTCAGATTTTTTTTAAAGAAACTAAATTCCAAGCTAAATACTCGATGAAAAATTCACTACGGCTAATAAATAAAATAAAGAATATCCTCTTACCACATAATGCTATATTAATTTCATTTGACGTACAAAATTTATTTCCAAGTATACCACCAAACGAAACAATTAAACTAGATAATCTATTAATCAACAACAGATGTAATACAATTATCAAAAAAAATATTTTAGAATGTCTAGATATTTACAATAAACAAAATTATTTTCAATTCAAAAATAAAATTTATAAATCTGAAAACGTTTTGATTATGGGAAATCCCTTATGTCCTTTATTAGCAGAAATATTCATGGACAATATTGAAACTAAAATTCACCAAAATCCCTTTAAGAAATACTTTTTATATTGGTATAGATATGTAGACGATATTTTTTGTTGCTTCACAGGTACAGGCAGACTTTTGAAAAAATTATTTTTATTCATCAATGAAATATATCCTTCTATTAAATTCACTATGGAAACCGAATATAATAATTCTATTAATTTTCTTGATTTAACTGTAACTCGAATAAATAATTCACATGATTTTTCAATATTTCACAAACCAACCTATACGGATTCTATTATACAGAATGAATCAAATCATCCTCTAAATCAAAATTATCAGCATTTAATTGTATGATCCATAGATTAGTTAATATTCCCATAAATCGAGAAAATTATATTTCAGAACTTAACATAACTAAACAAATAGCTATTGATAATGACTATGATCCAAAGTTGATAGACAAATTGTTGATGAATAAAAATAATAAAATAGCTTTAAATATGGTGTTTTCTAATATAAAATGAAATTTTAAATACATTTCCTCAAAATACACTAAAGGTATTTCTGAGAAAATTGCTACATACCTCAAAAATAAATATAATTTGAGGACTTCATTTAAAACGAATTCAAACTTGAGTAAATTTATTAAAAATAATAAAGACTGTACACATAAAGATGATAAATCGGGGGTTTATAAGTTAACCGGCGGTGATTGCCCTTAGTTTACATAGGTCGGACTGGAAGAACTTTCCGTCATAGAATTTGTGAACATTTGAAGAGTTTCCTCAATAATAAAAGTAATTCGACATATTCCAAACATTTGTTAGAAACTTTCAACCATAACTTTGAAATTCTACATATAGAATGCAAAAGTTATGCCTTAAATCTGTTAGAGTCCCTAGAGATAAATAAACATAATAAAATTGGAATATTACTTAACGAACAAATAGATTTAAATAACTCACCTCTGTTAAATATATTCAGATAAGCTGGAATTTGCAGAGACCCTTTTTTGGGTTTTAGTGCTCAATAAAAATTTATTGTACTTACTGTAATATAAATAGCAACGGATTTCGGAAACAACCTTAGTGATTCAAAATGTGATCTTGCCTGATGATGCTACTGTGATAGCGAAACAATTGTTGTGAACATAACAATAAAAATGTGTGAAAATCAGAATTACCTTATTTAAATATTACCTTCTCTAACATTTTCGAAAATGTCTGGTGTCAGTAATTGGCATTCTGCAAGTTTTTCTGATGAAGTTTCGTAGAAGTTGGACTCCAAATGACCCCACAATTTCATCATAGCAATTCATTCTCCCTAATACAGAACTTGAAACTTATTTTTGGTTTCAATCAATCAAAACTCTTTGGGTTCTTGAGTTTGGGCGGTTCAACTGTCTGTTCAACATCAATTTTCAAACTAACCAACACTCGACATCTCTTCTTCTCTATTCAAAAAATGTTGGGTGTTGATGCTACCTTCATAGGGGTGGTTTTTTCGGAACAAACTCATGGTGGAATTCGTTCCCTTCAAAACAAAAGATGACCTGTTTTTTTTAAATCTTCGTTTCTGAGTTCTGGGAGGTCAAATTTCAGTTGGGACACCCTGTATAACTTATAACATTGTGTTTTCAAGTATGATAAAAGGTCTTTTTCATTATTATTAAATTTAATGGATTCAACGTTTAAGATAGTCGTGTCACATGAGGAATAGAATAAGAGTGTAGCTGCTTTTTGTTGCAATTTAGGTGTGTTCTCAGATATTAATTAGAGTGCTTCATGAGATATTAAACTGATGAAAAGTAACAGTCTATGTTATATTATATACATTTTTGGGTATACTCCTCAATGTGAAACTCCTGATTAAATCCTGTTATCACGGAAAGATTGATTCAGTAATTTACAACAATCGTACGAAAACAAAGCGAATTCCGTTCCAGTTCGCATATGTATGATAAACAAATCCGGTCCCGTTTTTGTTTGTGTTCACAGTAACCATACGTTACATGAAGATAATCCCCCGGGTATATTTTCAAAGCAGAGGAAAACCTTCACATTTATCTCGTCTTATCCTTTGGGAGATATTCTAACAGAAGCTGTTATATTTTCATGGGATATTGTTGTTCTGACTAAATTCAGTGCGCTATGAGTGTTTTCCTTTTTCTAGATCATGATAGGGGTACATATTTCCGCAGCTTCTTTTCATGAATAAAAATTCTGGTGAGCGTAAATTATTCCTACATACCATGTTATTATATTTTCTTTCGATGCACCGTAGGTGCAGGAAGTCATAAAATTCGCCTTGCTTAATATGAGCAATTTCTGATGATATACAGAGTGATATTTGAAGTGTTTCTCTGCGAAAAAAAATTAAACTTAATTTGATTTCTGGGCAATATGGAAGTCTTACATAAATTACAAAATTAACCGGAAACATTTTTGAGAAATTCAATTAACATGTAGACGCGTGCGCTCTGTACACATACAAGTATTGACAAATTGAAATGACACCTATTTGATAGTGGAATCAGAATGAATTTATGTTAATGCGCGTACCTTGGCCTTTTTTTTTGTTCCAGATATAAAATCTATATTGTGGAGCTCCAATGTGAAGTTGTGGTAGAAAAAGGCTCTTCTAGGCTCTTCTAGTTGAGGGTTTTTCAATAACAACGCCCCATTTTGTTTTGTAAATAAAACACAATATTCTTTTGAATATTATTGAAATTTTTATTTCATTATAAAGAATAATGGATACCATTAGTAATTAAATAAAACATTATTTAACTCTTCACCACGGAAGCGCTGACAGGAATGAAGTCGTTGAACCCAATTCTCCATGACTCTCTCACAAATCAGGTCGTATATTAGCAATTACTCGTTCAATATTGAACTGTAAATCATCTAAATTTGCTAGATGATTGCTGTAAACCAATTACTTAATTTAACCTCAAAGAAAAAAGTCCAATGGACTTAAATCGCAAGAAAGAGGCTGATAACATATCTGTGCATCTCTTTCGATTTTTTATAAGCACCAATAACTGAATACACGACACTTTCAATGATCTGTTAAGTTGAGTTCTTGGGTTAAAACAACCAAGGCCTTTTCCTAAAATTCGCTACAAAGACGTCTGGGAGATCCCTAGTTCTTTTGAACGTCGATAAATCGATAAATATTGGTCTTCAAGTAACAATTTCACGTACGGCAGCAATATTCTCTTCACTTCTTGCATTTCTTTGTCTCACTGGCACTGTTACTTCATAAAGTGTAAAATTTGATTCAAACTTCTGCACTAAACGTTCAACTGTCCTTTTATCAGAACGATTATGACGAACAAAAATTGGATCATTGATCATCGATCTGTAACGAGCAGCATTCACTGTAACATTAGCTCCAGCATCGTTTTTAAAGAAATATGGACCGGTGATGCCTCCAGCGTGTCAATCACACCATAGAGTGCTTTTTCAGGATGCAATGGAACCTGCAGAACTTCTAGAGGATTGTTTTCCCTCCATATACGGCAATTTTACTTGTTTCGATAGCCGTTCAACCAGAAATGAGCTTCATCATTAAACACAATTTTACGATAAAACAGTGCATCAACTTCAAGCTGTTCTAGGGCCCAATCAGCAAACAAACGACGCTTATTATGGTCAAGTGGCTTTAGTTCTTGAACCACTTGGATCTTGTATGGGTGTAGATGCAAAATTTTCCATGTGGTGGAATCACAAAGTCCAACTTGTTGTGAACGTCGATGAATAAACAAATCTGGATGATCATTAACATTATGATTTACAGCAGCGATATTTTCTTCTGTACGTACAGTTCTTTACCTTGTTGTTGTCGCATCGAGTAGAGAAAATGTTGTCAGAAATCTATCGATAGTTCGACGAATAAGCTGCTCTGGTGGACGATTATGTAAACAATAAATTTCACGAAGTGTTCCATAAGTTTGTCGAATAGAACACTGATTTCGAAAATAAATTTCAACAATTTGTAAACGTTTTTGCTGCGTGAGTCTTTCCATGACAAATTTTCAATGCTCACTGAAAAGAAATATCAAAAGATGGTTTCTATCTTTTGTCAAATCACAGTCATCCCTATGGAAAGTTCTATCACTCTTAAAAAGACACCCGATACTTCTAATATGTTGGTTAATAAAATTTAAGAGTTTGTCATTAATGGGACGGCGCTTCTGAAACAATAATCTATATCGAAAGATATAAAAATGTCTTATGATATTTATTCAAGATATTACACAGTTGTTCCATATTATTTCAGCTTTTTCAAAGAAACAGTTAGCGGTAGTTTCTTGAGTGAACGTTTCTTAAATTAAAATTAAAGTAAAATAGAAAAAGAGTTTTTACTTGATAGAAGAAATATAACAAAATTTGAAAATCAAAACAAATTGAAATATGTTTGTCTTATACAATTTTAATTTCAAAAAAATTTTATTCAAAAAACTTTTAGAATAAAACTAATGTCTAAAATAAGCACCGCTTAGGTTTAATAGACGTATATAATCAAAACTCAATATATAATGTCAAATGGAATAAATAAACCAACAGATATACGAGAGCCATTTAAATTAATTAATAAATATTTCAAGGAGACAAAATTTTGTTTTTGATCTTACCTTTAAGAACACCAATTGCCTTTTAAAAACATGAACACACCTTAAGGACTTCTCAAAGAATATAATTCATTTGAAATATTTAATATATTCAAATATTCGAATAAGTTAATTCAAAAATCTCTCAAAACATGCACTATATCTTCAAAAAAGAAATATAATTCTAAGTAATCCCTTCATCGGTGCTAGATAATATTCCAAATATCAAAATCAAAAAAATAACCTATATCACAACGCACACGTGCTAAGAATGAATGCTTCGAAACCAGATCAACTTTAGAATTCAAGATTGATCTATGTTCTAACAAAATCACAGAACAGTGTAAGTTATTTTTAAGGCTATTTAAATTCATTGACATATATAATTATATATTATATATAAAATAAAATAGAAAAAGGCTTTTTACTTGATAGAAGAAATATAACAAAATTTGAATATTTATTGAATGGCTTCAATAAATCTCATTATGGAATGTCAATGAATTTAAATAGCCTTAAAAATAACTTACACTATTCTGTGATTTTGTTAAAACATAGATCAATCTTGAATTCTAAAGTTGATCTGGTTTCGAAGCATTCATTCTTAGCACGTGTGCGTTGTGATATAGGTTAGTTTTTTTATTTTGATATTTGGAATATTATCTAGGACCGATGAAGGGATTACTTAGAATTATATTTGTTTTTGAAGATATAGTGCGTGTTTTGAGAGATTTCTGAATCAACTTATTCAAATATTTAAATATATTGAATATTTCAAATAAATTATATTCTTTGAGAATTCCTTAAGGTGTGTTCATGTTTTTAAAAGGCAATTGGTGTTCTTAAAGGTAAGATCAGAAACAAAATTTTTTCTCCTTCAAATATTTATTTATTTATTTTAATGACTTTCGTATATCTGTTGGTTCATTTATTCCATTTGACATTATATATTGAGTTTTGATTAAATACGTCTATTTAACGTAAGCGGTACTTATTTTAGACATTAGTTTCATTCTAAAAGTTTTTTGAATAAAATTTTTTTTGAAATTAAAATTGTTGAAGACAAACATTTTAATTTGTTTTGATATTCAAATTTTAAAATTAAAGTGTTTATTTTTATCCTCAAGTTAGAATAAAAATAATCAAATATTGTTAGATTTGGAAAAGCTTATTCACGTCAGAAATGACATAAAGTTGAGATCGTTCAGTTTAAGATACAAAGAGGTACGAGAGACGCGGTTTCTGATGCACAGCAGTGGCAAAGTCAGAAGTCGCTTACCGTAAATATCTGACGCTCTGTCTGGAAGATCTTCGCTGCATGCTGACGTCGCGACGCTTACTCCGGATGCATCCCGATTCGCCGACAACACAGACTCAACATCGAGCTGGCTTACAATATACTGAGAGCGAATAGGTTCTGGGATGAGATATTTCCAGATGTATTTATGCGCAATTGGACGATGAAGACAGATGTTCTCCTTCGACGTAAACCTCCCATTGGCGGACGCGTTACAAAGGTAACCGAAACCTAAACCCTTCGACCTGAAAATCCACCTATTTTGTCAAAGTTATCGTTGATCGATAGACATGCAGATTAGCGGTTGGAAATGTGTCCAAATTGAGTGTAGTTCAGTTAACACGCCTATCCAGGAGCATTCGTGCGTAACTATTGGATCCTTTGAGGGGATTTACGGAAAAAATCGTCATTTGTCAATAAAACTCGGCAGTTTGATGGGGCTGCGAAAGGAAGTAATTCGTTTCATTCGTTAGTTTTTTGTATTGCAGCTAATTGTATCGGAAAGAAATTTCCCTTCGCTTTAATATAATTATACAGGATTATTTTAAAATATTACTAAGCATTTTTGAAGTAGTTTCAATTATAATGCAGCTTTCAAAACGATATATAACCTTAGTACATACATAAAAAAAAACAATAAGGATCGAAAAAATAAAGAAAATAAATCTGGAGTCCACAAGTTGACCTGCAACGATTGCCCTTAAGTATATATTGGCCAGACAGGTAGATCATTCGAGAGAAGAATGCAAGAACACCAAAGAATTTACATATCGGAATCTGTACATTTGACATATGCTAATCATCTTAAGGAATTCAGGCATAATTTCAAGAATAACTACGAAATTAACCACGTGGAAAGCTAAAGTTCTAGATGAACACTTTTAGAATATATTGAAATCAACAGGTACAATGTCCGAAAAATCCTGACAATCCTCAACAGATGTTGAGATCCCCATTTCTGAATATATTTTCCTAATGGCAATTTTTAGCGGTAAACTCCAATAAACACTCTAAGTTTTTATGACTTATTTTTACCATTATTCTGTCACATACTTAACTGTATTTAAACTCTGTTACAATATACACCATCAGTCAATACAATATAGATACCAGAAGAAACCGCATCGAGGTGAAACAATTGTTGTATTGTAAATACTTTTGTGGAAATTCAAATACTACCTCTTATATTTTTGAATTAAAATTAGTTTTCACCGAATCAATCAAACATTTATTTAATTCCGTTTTTTTGTCATAATAATAAGTCAAATCTATATTCTGACAAGTATTTGATAGTTGTAGAAGTTTGGTAATTTTACAGATCAACACCTTTAATCATTTTATGACTAAACGTGATGGAACCTAACGAAAAGTTATAATTTATATGAGCATACCATAAAACTGTCTTAATAGAGTTCACTTCAAGTACATATCTTTATTCAGCACCTGTGAAATTTCAAGTGGGCAATAAAAGCATCACATTTTTTGGAGGAGTAATCTGAAAACAAGTTAAGACATTAATCTTATGTAGATCTAAAAATATGAGTGGAAAATATAATTTGTCCTCAAATATATGCAAATAAAACTCATTTCATAGAGTCATCAAACGATATTCTCATTATATGGAAAACATCAATGAACGAGGCATAGATGATTTTCAAGAAATATATGACCCATCCATGAGGAATGCATATTACCAAGTGTGCAAAAGACACATAATTTTTATTTATATATCTGACATGTTCTCCAGAATGAATTTTGATTTCGTGAGTTGTGAAAGTGGAACAGATAATTGAATGACATTCTTTGATAATGAAGTCGAAGTCTTCCGATGTACAAAGTTAATTGTATTTTTCCAGCAAGTGAATATTCCATTTTTAATTCAGTCAGAATCAAAATCATAATCAAGCGCGAGAAGTGTGTAACAGTGATCAATAAATTGTGAAAAAAACATAGACATATTAATTTGAAATTATAGCCACTGAGAGAATTAAGGAAAGTGATACACTGTGGTGATTTGTCAAGTATGGCGTCGGCAAATCTGAACTATTCTCTCCTTTTAATATATGTTATCCTCAGATTTTAATGATGAATCAGTTTTCACTCACTCAAATTGAGAGAAAATTTATATCATATTACTTGAAAGTCAGTAGTGATAGTTTTCAGTTCTAAACTTTTATGACATTGACCTGATTATCTCTTAATTCAGGAATTTTTTCTATTTAATTCTCTGTCGATAAAGTTTGAATATAAATATTTATATTTGAATATATAAATATAAATTCAACTTTTTTTATCAGCATCAAAAATATTTCACAAAAATAAACTTATAATTTAAAAAAGAGCAGTTTGTCCAATGTAAGTTTTTCGGTAGATACCGCATATTTTTAACGATAATTGAATGAAATTTGTTTTTCATAAGGCCAAATGGTACAAGAACAGGTACTACCGTTTCGATGCCTAGGAATTAAAATGAACCGGCGCATTCACCATTTTGAATCGAAAACAAATAAAGTCCAAAGGTATGTAAGCAACGTATATAATTGAAGTTAATGTTAACATTTAAGTCCGTTTAGAACCATTCTTGTTGTTTGAATATATAAAATTTTTTCACTCATCTGAATGGGAATAAATTAAGAATAATAACAACGTATGCAGAATGAATATTTCAAAAAATTTATTCTATGTCAAGATGAAACTTTTTCCACTTATTGATATCAGAAATATAAAAACAGGGTAGAACTTCAAGTTTTATTTCAATTCCGATCATAGATTCCTCTTATTGATTAAAAAATCTTTTCTACTGTTTTTCCAAATTGGACTCAGGTAAAAAGATAGATATGTGATATTGAAAAAATATATTTTATTGCCGCAACATGGTTTTTCAAACTGTCATAAATTTCAGTTGAGAGTTTTCTGTAACTTTGACACATATTCTCCAATTATCATTTCTCTCCTAATTTCAATGGTTTCCTATTTATAGTAGACACGCCGATTCATAAGTATATCTCAGGTTATTATCAGAATCTTAAATCATTTCAGAAAATTTATTTTTGATTATTTCTTTCGAAATGCACCGTTTTGGGATATTCAAAGATGAATGTTATAAAATCTGATAAAAATTCGAGAATCTGCAATATTTGCGTACAATCACTTCTGAGCCAGAAAATGCCTTGAATCAAGCCTTACCTAAGTTGGTGCACTTGCTTCATGACAGAGAAGCATAAACATGAAGATATGAATAGCGCAATGATCGCGTAAAATTCGACTATTTAATATCATAAATTTTGTGATTTATATAATTTCCAAAATGAGAGTAGGCTATAATGAAATCATTTGTATTATAATATTGGACCAAATGGATATACTTTTTTGTATATACATATTAACTTCAAGAACTTTAAGGATTAGTTAATATGTGAGAGATCTCGGAATATTCTGGTTATTTATTCAACTCCTATCTGTATCTACGATTTGAAACCTATGAAAAAATGAATGAGATTCAATTCCTAATAGCGAATACTTCTGACGTAGAACTAGATTCAAATTTCAGCCACCATCACAATTTTTTGTCCAAAAACTCAATGAATCGGCGTTGAGGAAATTTCAAAGTTTCTGTGGATTATTAGTGGATGTGAATCTATAACATAAGCAACTGCTCTTGAAACAATTTGATTCGGTCTGAGGCGAATACTAGAGTTGGGAAGCGTTATTTTTTATTGCTGTACCTGAAACAATTTGATAATTCGACATTTATTGTTAGAATGAGTTATTGAATTAGATTGTCGCACAAGCAAATGCTGATTGAGGATCGATATATGGTGATTATAACGCATTCGCCATTTTGCAACCGAATACAAATAGGCCGTGGAACAATTTCATATTTATCGTCAATTATAAATTGATGAAAATTAATTTCCATATTTTCAAGCGTTACTCACGAATTCAATCACTTGATGGGGTTCCATGCACGTTTTATTTTCTATAATTAAAAGTAGATCAACGAGTTGATTGCAGTTTATGCTCTTGAATTGACTTTTTGTATCATTTTCGGTGAATATCACAAGTTTTCATGGACTGTTTCTATTTTTCTTGAGAAAAAGTGGATGAAATTTGTTACCTATAGAAGAGTCAACTTTTAACTCATTATTACTACGATAATAACATGGATACTCTTTGTAGACTAAAAACTGGGGTTTTATTCCTGCAATATACTAAGGATATAAAGCACATACACTAGCTATTCCGCATGTGATCAAACTGCTGTCACATTACAGTTAATTCGTCCGAGGATTTTTCAACTATTAGAACCTCTAGTGATCAAAAGCAATACAATATTTTCTATAAAAATGTAACGTATTTGTATTTCTAGTTTTTCCTATACTACCAATAGTAAATTAACTTCAGGCCGGAATTTAACTGCACAGATACTGGGCAAAAATATATTTATCAGCGTTATGAGGAATATCTTCAGGCCCAAACCACTGCAATAAACAATTCAAATACCCATAAAAAACAAGTTTGGAGATTGCACTCATTCAAACTTGGAAAAATTTCAGAAAATCCTCAAAATGTTCGTTAAAATACCAACTGAATACTTCCATGTATCCATTCAAGTTATTCAGAGAAACAACACGTTCTTCAATAAAATTGCGGTTCAGAATTATCTGAAATAACTTGCTCTACACTTCTACAGCCAAATACAATATCACTTAAGAGAAAAAATATGGGCATTATCGAAGTCATATGACGGATCCAAAAATCAACTACAATCTTAAGATGGCAATAGAGACAATTTTTTTTAAAATTACCCATAGGAGAACAAAAGCGTTCCGATGATTATAGTAAAACAACATAATTTCCGTTAATTTATTTAATTTCACAACAATTATTTCGTCATAGCGACATGACTTCGTCAGGTCAGTATTGTACTAACTACATATTTGAGATTGAGTTCTTTAAATATTCAAGATGCACAGAAAAGAAGGTAGTGTGAATTTACAGTAATTTGTTTTCTTATTATTACACATAGTTTCAGAATAGGTTAAGTGAGGGTGATTTATTGAGGTCCGTCTGGTCTTTTAGGAGAATCTGTTTTTTATTGTATCTGTTAATTTCGAGGGCTTTTAGGTAGTACAGCCTGAGGTTCTTATTTTCTAGGTATAAGATTTTGTAGTTATTGTCAAAATCATGTCCTATCTTCAAAAGATGGTCAGCATTTGTTGAATTTCCGTTTCTTCCAAGATATGCTTTCTGGTGTTCACGTATCCTACTGCGGAAAGATCTACCTGTCTGACCAACGTATACACATGGCAAGTACCGCAGTTTAACCTATAGACTCCAGACTTTTTGTTTTTATGGATCAAATCTTTATTATTTTTTATTGGATTTCCTAACGTGTTTCTTGTTTTGAATAAAATGTTGCAGTTACTCTTTTTCTTTAAATATCTTGCTATTTTTTTGGACTTTTTGTTTATGTACGTTAAAGAACTATATTTTGTATCAATAGCTATTGTTGAATGTACAAGTGATATTGACTGTTCAAATTGCATTCGTTTCAATAATTTATTTATTATCAACGGATTGAAACCATTGTTAAATGCAATCTGTTTTATTTTTTTTTTATTAATCTTAATATCATGCTATTATGAGCTGCTAGTTTTTGAGAATGTGGATGATTAGAATTTGAGTGGATCGTATTATTTTTATGAGTGGGTTTCCAGAAAATTGAAAAATCATGTTCATTGTTAATTTTTGTATATTTTTAAATCAAGGAAATTAATGCTGTTATTTTGTTCTATTTCATTAGTGAATTTTATTGTGGGAGATAATGTATTTATAAATTCTAAAAACATCGCAAGTTATCTACTTGTACCGGTGAACAAAGATAAAATATCACCACGTGACGATACCTATAAATGAAATATTTAAAGAAGGGGTTTCTTGGATCTTGGTTTCCAGGAAGTCAATAAATATTTCGGATAATATCGAACTAAGTGGGTTTCCCATAGTGAGACCATCATTACCTTCGTAAAATATTCCATTAACTAAAAAATAAATAAAATTTTGGTCCAAACAAACCTTTAATATTTCAATAATCTCTTGTTTTATAACTGGATTGGTGCTATTTTTTACCAGTAGCATTTCTATTAGATTTTTGATTCTTTAACTGGTATGCAAGGGAACTTACTTAACCTTTTCTGAAACTTTGTGTATTAGTAAGAAAAACAATTACTATAAATTTCCACTTCCTTTTTCTCTGTACATTTCGAATATTTAAAGAACTCAATCTCAAATATGTAATTAGTACAATACTCACCTGACGAAGTCATATTGTCATGATGAAACAATTGCTGTGAAATTAGATAAATTAGCGGAAGTTAAGTTGTTTTACTTTAATCATTAAGATGTATTTTCGATACGTAGAGACCGATACAATCAAACAAAAGCGTTCAGCTTCAAAACGAGTACCAACCACCGAAAGTTAAGGAACAATTCATTCGAAATTATTCATCTTATTTATCACTTTTATCCAATTTAGAATAATGTTTCCTAACTAAATCTTAATCTGACTCAGATAAGGACCTATTTTCATTTGTGTAACTATAAATAGTTCCTACGGACGCTTCTGATAATGATTCTCTTGAAAGTTAATAAATTCTCTGATGTCCTAGTTCATGACTGCAGGGACGTAAAGGCCGCTTTATTGCTTACTCGTAAAAGATGTACTTACCAATTCATGTGGGAAACTGTTATAGACATGCTATATAACGATATCGGCCATAAATGATATGGAAATTTCAGCACAATGATATTGGCGGTGCATGTGTGAAAGGGAATTTTTAAATGGTTCCTTTAGATTTACACAAATGCTCAAAACCTACGGATAATATAAATGCCCGAAAGTAAACCCTTTAAATTTATTTATTTTTCATATATATAGTCCGTCTAGAAAGTATTCGGGAAAAAACAAAGCTCAATTTTAATTATTTAGTATATATTTTTAATTCTTGAATTGGAAAATTGTTCAAAATATTCGTTTCATTTACTTTCACAACCTTCGTTTAACTGTAAACATTTACTTAACGTCGAAGTACACTCGAAACTAGATGACCTCCATAATGTTCGGTGATGGTAGCCCAGGACTGTAAAACTGACTGAATTAAATCATTTTTATATCGTGACTCTGCTTTCTCAACTTCAATCTTTATAAATCCCCATAGTTTTTCAATGTGACTAAGATCTGGTGAAGCTGCTGGCCATGAAATGGTTTTCACTTGGTGTTATTGCATCCAAGCTTGAGTATAGGCCCAAATGACATTTTGCATTGTACTGCTGGAAACGCCACCCCTCTGAATATAAAGTATACTTTTCACTATTAATGGTACCATCAACTATAAAGAGAGGCGTAGGACCACGCTGAGATATTGCTCCCCAAACCATTATTTTGGTGGGAAATTTGAAAGATAACAGGTTAGGATTTTTGTGTGATTTCCACCAAGTTGGAAACAACTTTTATTAGATATAAAGACATCATTTTAATTATCTTCTTGGAAACATTGCCAAAATTCTATCCTTCGCTTTTTTATAAAGGTGTACTTCTATGGATTTTTTGGTTTCCTTGTTTCTTCAGTGACATACGAACGGTTTCTGGGCATATTTTCTTTCTATTAAAATGCACTAGCATACATTGCACTGACAAAACCCAATCAGTTTGAAATGTGCGCATGTCTGCAATTAGCCTCTGTGATATACAAAACCTTGTCCAGTTTGTACGAGTATGGAATTGTTATGCAGATATATAATTAATAAAGATAAGACCTATGTATACAACAATTAAATAATTCTTTAACAGGTTCTAGGCCCAGGGTTAGAGTAACACCAACTTTTTGAGAAAAAGGCCAACTAGTTTCGATTTTATTACAAAATCTTCATCAGGGCTCCGAAATGAAAAACATGAACTACAGCTACAAAATCCCGTTTTTGGAGTTGCCTGAAGTTACGATATTACAATACAAAATTCAAAATAAATACAAAACAAGTATAATATCATAATCAATCCTAGAAAATAATGACTGTCTCACCAAGTTCATAAAGAAAATTCTTAACAAAGAAGTTACTTCGCAAAGCCAACAACTCGAGGAAATGGAAGCCCAAAAATATTTCGAAATAATTTACATAGAAAATTTGGCAGAAAAAATCAAAATAATATTCACTAAAATAAACATAAACGTAGCATTTAAATCTGAAAACACAGTTAAACAACTTTTCACCAAAATTTAAGTGCAACTCCGAAGGAATTCATTAGTGATACCATATATAAAATATTCTGCAACGACTGTCAATCAGCATAAATTGGTCAAACTGGTCGGTATCTGAAGGACAGGATCTCTGAACACAAAAGAGACTCCTTGAATATCCTTAATCCACTAAAAAACAAAAAAGAAAGTAACACCGCTTTAGCGGAACATGTTAAAAGCACCCTTCATTCCTTCAGTTTCGATCCTGGATCTATCAAAATTTCAGGCAAACAAAAAAAAACCTCAAAAAAACGTTTAATGCGTGAGATGATATCTATCAAGCGAGACCCAAACTGGTTTAATGAGAGAGCCGACATTGAAGATCTAAACACGGCATATTGTTATTTAATAGAAAATATAGGACACAAATAAAAATAAATATAAAAAAATTTAAAAAATTCCAAACAATATTTAAACGCATTATTCTCCAACTTCATCGTGCCATCGTTAGACACACTTCCTGACATTTTCCAGTCAGTAACTGTCATTTCCAAAATTTGACATTTTCCATACGACCAAAACCAAACGAGATAGAAATGTAAATTGTAGAAGTCTATTTGATCCATCAACAAAAAACAGACAATTTTCCTCATTTATATTTAAAAAAAATGTATACTTGTTGTGTATTGATTTTGAAATTGTATTGATATATCGTAACTTCAGACAACTCAAAAAATGTAGCTGTAGTTCATGTTTTTCATTTCAGAGCTCTGATGAAGATTTTGTAATAAAATCGAAACTAGTTCGCCCCTTTCTCAAAAAGTTGGAGTTACTTTAACGCTGGACCTAGAACCTTTTAAAAATCATTAAATACAGATGTATGTTACACTGTCTCGATTTATAGAACTTTCTATTACTATAGCTCATACTCATTATTAATGATATTTTCTTTCGTTGATTTCCAAATCAGTTAGCCAATTTGCGAAACCTCGGGTGCGGATTTTTTCGTCCTAAGGCCAGTATAGCGTTCAAATTGTTTCTTTAATCTTACGCGGTCTTCCTAGTCTAGGTCTAGTCTAGGCCTCATTTTTGCCATTTTTGCCATTTTTTATCCTCTTCAATGTCTCATATAGAGCACTTTTTGCCAGTTCAGTAAATTGCACTATTTATTTAACGTTTCGAAAACCTTTTCTATACAAATATTCTACCCGTTTTTTTTTCTAGTTGTGCCATTATTTCATGAATTGTATACCCGTTGATCAACAATATTTGACAAATAGTCATGGCCATGCAACTTTGGCCATAGCCGACTATCTGTATAACCTATTTTCATCTCAGAATGTTACAAAAAAGAAGGACATTAAAATTATGAAAAATAATAAATTCTGGATACTTTCTAGAGGGACTATATGATTTACAATTTTAACGAGAAATAATTTGACTCGGTTGATAAAAAAGTTCTTGATTCTTATGATTATTTGAATATGAAATATATTAACTTTGGAGTCAATATTTGATCATTTGTTCTGAGGATTTTTTTAAATGTTTTTCATTCATCCATCAAATTTTTGAGGAAAAAAATTTCAGTGAACGTTATGAATTCAAATTCATATATTTTCATTGTTTTTCGAATTTTCAAACCAAAAAAATTGTCATTTAAGTAATAAAAAACATAGCTACATATAAAAACTCTAGAATCATATCTGGCACATAATCCAATAATACGTATTGGAAATCCATTTTCATTTAACGACTGGCACTAATACTGAGTTATGCGATATGCCGCACGTATAACTTTGATTAGGGGGTTACATACACGTAATTTTCCTACCGAATAGTATAAAAACAACATTACACCGAGTTTATTAGTTCTAATAAACGCAATGATATCTCTTTTTCACATTAAATCCCAAGGTTTACTGCCTAATAACTGTAATCTGCTCGCTGATTGAATCCTGACACCATAAATATTATCAATCAATAATCGTCATTTTGGTATAAAGTAGATCTGAAGATGATTTATGTGAACAAGTAAATATAAAAGGGGTATATTTGCACGAGTAATTTTATGTTGAAATAAAGACATGTCCATTTTTGAGAATAAGACGAATTTAGGTATTATATATTGGTCCTCGAAACTGAACAAGGAATTCTACGGGGCACGTAGTTGGCTCTGCATATTCTCAGGAATGCCACCATCTTTGACTATAATCTCAAACTTGCAAAAATGTATCCTTTTTTCGTCTGGATATTAATCGGATGGAAGTCACACAGAAATTGGACAAATATCGCTTCGAAATTTGGAAGTATAATTTTTACCTGCCTCACAATATAACTCCGAGTTCAGGCTCGCTAATATCGCTAATGTCTCTTTAAACAAGTAAATTCCAATCACACACTCTCTCTTTCTGCTCATGAACAAGTTTACATTCAAATTCACTTAAGTTACAGTCTCATCTCTTTCGATAGTTAACACGCATTAAACTAAATAACTCTCTGAAAGCCTGAAAGTGAATGTATACGTAATATTTACTTATAATAAGGTGAGTAAATGTGTCAAGCGATACCAAGTGAACCAAGTGAAAATTGGATTGGAAGGTGAGACTCGATTGAATGGCCTCCAAAATATTCTGATATGAGAATGGTAAGCCATTCAACAGTATGGGTCGTTCATCTACTGCTGAATGTGTAAAAATTGTGAAAACTGACTACAAAAACAATGATGCTGTAGTAAGTATTAGGAGTACAAATAAGTTTCCGCCGTTTTATTGTAGATGGCGCGGCACGGAGTTGATTTTATATTGGTAAAATATAATTTTTATAAGTTGAAAATGTCAAAATTTGAGCCAAGTAAGCGTAATTTGCGGGAAATATTAGTTTACTTCTTTAATTTAAAGAAATCTACTGCAGAGGCGCATCAGTTGCTCGTAGAAGCATATGGTGAGGGTGCTTTGAGTGAGAGAACGTGTCGAGAGTGGTTTCAAAAGTTTAAAAACGGTGATTTCGACGTAGAAGACAAAGATCGCAGTGGAAGGCCAAACTTTACGAGGATGCAGAATTGGAGGAATTATTGGAGGAAGATTAATCTCAAACACAAAAAGAACTTGCTCTAACATTAGAAGTCACTCAGCAAGCAGTCTCACATCTTCTTCTATAATAAATATTTGATTTGTGTTTAAAAAGGGCGGAAACTTAATTGTACTCCTAATACATTTCGTGCATTACGGTCAGATTATTGTTGACATAATTGTTCATCTAAGCGCACATTGGGTAACACAGTGAGAATATTCGAAGAGACTATTACTGATGTCTTAAGGCCCATACACTATCGAAATGCAAGCTGGACCGAAAATATTTCTACTGTAATTGAAAGTGTTGAAGAAGATTCAAATTTATCTATTGTACAATATTTTGGTCTCTCTTACGGCATGCTATGGCGTATTTTGTATCTGAATTTGCATCTTCATCCTTATAAGTTTCTGTTGACACAAAAAGTAAAGCCAGCTGACGTTGAATGCGTAGAACATATGCCGAGTGCTTGAACAACAACGTTTGGATTTTTCGCATCCTATTTTCTTCAGCGACGAAGCACATTTTCCTCTCGGTGGCTATATAAACAAGCTAAATTTTTGCATCTGGGGCAGTAAAAATCCTCATATAACATTCACAAAGAGTCACTGTATGGTGTGCAATTTGGGATGGTGGAGTGATTGGACCGTACATCTTTGAAAATTAGGAAGGTGTCACTCAGACGTCAATTCTGACCGCTATAGCCAAATGATTACCTATTTTTTGTCATGAAACTAATGATATGGAATTGGAAGAGATGTGGTTTCAGCAAGATGGTGCAACAAGCCTGTTTTAGCTTCCACACATAATGACAAGGTCCAAGCATTATATTGAAATTAAAGTTTGATCGATATTCTGAATGAAACAGTGTTTACGTTTTATTTCGGAAGCACAAAATGGATAGTATTCCGAATATAAGTACCAATTTTTAGCTCTATGGGAATTTTTGTAACCTTCAATGTCGTATTTGACCTGACTACTTTGTGAGCATTTTCAATATACACACAAAAGTCTTGGTGAGTCTTGGTATGAGACGAATATTTTACTCGGTTTCAAAATAATGTCATGTTACATTCAACAAGTTGAGAGTTGATAGGGGAGGCCAAAACTTCTGTCGATGTGTATAGTTGCTATGGCGTTCGAAAAATCCACCGTTCATGTTGGAAATCCAATAATTTTTACGGATTTTACCAATGAATCATTTATAGGACGTAAGTTCGGCATGAACCAATTGTGAATAGAAACTAACTAATTGAATATTCAGCCAGGAACATACATGTTCCCGAACAATGCGGCTAGGATGCTTCCGCCTATTTATTCTCCCAGGATATGCGTACCGTTAATTCGACACAGATGTCCCGATTTACGCTAAAATGCCGAAGGACCCAAATTCCCGCACAGCTCCCAACTTTCACCGCACCAGTTCGATCGATAATTCGTTAACACTATCACTTCATCACTTCCGTGAGCCTTACAATTATTCAGATCGTCTTGTGATCTACTCTTCCAATGCCTTCATTGAGTGTTATCGATTCGACATAAACTGAGGGTTTTAGTTCAGACTATATATTTGGATGAGGATCGCAGTGATTAAAAGGGGTATCTTAGGAAGTTTTTAATGCCAATAAAATCGGAGTATTCTCCGTTTGATGATCTATTTAATTACTTGCTGAGGCATGAAATCGACGGAATTTGATTGAATCTGTTCGATTATTTATTACCCATTGTGATCTGAAATGGGAGAGGAAATTAACGAGGGAGTTAATATCGTACTTCATAAGAAGATATCACGGTGATTTGTCTCTCAGAAGAGGTGTACTGATTTTATACGGTGCTACTTGATTTTTGAGAACATCACGACCTGAGTAAAAATGATATGTGGAATAATAAAATTCCAGCACTACTCTTTATGAATTGACTTCTGAAATTCTAGAAGCACTCGAAAGTAGAGAAATACTTGTAGGACTGTTTTTGGACCTGTCTAAGGCCTTGGACAATATGAACCATGCTTCTCAACAATTTAATTACATTATTTGAATATTTTAATATTAAATTTTTGATTGTCTCGGTCTTTACTTGACGGAAATTCATCTTCAATATAAGAAAAATAAATGTTAACTGAAAATAAACTTAAATAATGTCATGTAAGTACCACTTATATCAATTGACATATAAAATAAACATTCATTATAAGACATCCGAATGGTATAACAAAATCCAATAAATAAAAATTATTAACCAAACTATTAAATATTATTGGATATCTGACTAAGTTACTTCATATAAAAACTCAAGATATGTAAAACATTACTGAAAAACAAATTTTAAGAAGGACTTTACTTCATCAGTATTCAAATAATTCATATTCAATAAATATAACATCAATCAATAACAAATATTTACTTACCCCTCAATCTTTTAGAAAGACTTCTGCCGAAATGAAAAATCTTTAAATGTAGTGAGAACGGTTCACTACATATAAAAATATATCTGTGGTTTACCCTTGATCTAAAAGATCCAATAATATGGAATAGTCTAAGTAAGATAGTTTTATGATGAAATTCTTAAGATTATGTTAGATATTTTTGAAAGATATTGGTTTTCATAAGATTGATCAGCAGAAACAAAATTTTGTCTATTCAAAATATTTAATTTATAGGATTTTGGTTAATAATTTTTATTTATTGGATTATGTTATACCATTCGGATGTCTTATAATGAATGTTCATTTTATATATCAATTGATATAAGTGGTACTTATATGACATTATTTTAATTTATTTTCAGAAGTTATAATCATTAAATATAATTTTTGGAATTAAATATGTCGAAGGCTAATATTGAAATATTTAAATAATTTTATATACCTTCTATCAAGAATTAACCTCTATTTATGTTATTTTATTCATAATATATAATTATTTAGTTTCCTCAACATTCTTTATACAGATAGTTCCTTGTGCTATAACAGAGGCCGTTAAATTGTCTTTCAATCTTTTAGATCAAGGGTAAACCACAGATATATTTTTATATGTAGTGAACCGTTCTCACTACATTTAGAGATTTTTCATTTCGGCAGAAGTCTTTCTAAAAGATTGAGGGGTAAGTAAATATTTGTTATTGATTGATGTAATATTTATTGAATATGAATTATTTGAATACTGACGAAGCAAAGTCCTTCTTAAAACTTGTTTTTCAGTAATGTTTCACATATCTAGAGTTTTTTATATGAAGTACCTTAGTTAGATATCCAATAATATTGAATAGTCTAAGTAAGATAGTTTTATGATGAAATTCTTCAGATTATGTTAGATATTTTTGAAAGATATTGGTTTTCATAAGACTGATCAGCAGAAACAAAATTTCGTCTATTCAAAATATTTAATTTATAGGATTTTGGTTAATAATTTTTATTTATTGGATTATGTTATACCATTCGGATGTCTTACAATGAATGTTTATTTTATATGTCAATTGATATAAGTGGTACTTATATGACATTATTTTAATTTATTTTCAGAAGTTATAATCATTAAATATAATTTTTTGGAATCAAATATGTCGAAGGCTAATATTAAAATATTTAAATAATTTTATTTACCTTCTATCAAAAATTAACCTCTATTTATGTTAAATTAATTACATATGGTATTCGTGACACTCAACTGGAATTGTTGAACAGAATACAGAGAGTTTCTATTGAATCTGGCGAAAGGAATCACTTAGCCAAGGATGAAACTGTAGTTCTGGGTGTATTCTGGGACCTCTACTGTTTGAGATATACATAAACGGCTTACCTGAGTCTTTGTGTTCTTCCATCTCAAGAACGATAAAAATACTTTTGTTTGCTGATGACGCAAACGCTTTAGTGCATATTAAAGATTTACAATCCGGCATGGAGCAAACTCAGATAGTTCTCGTCTCGATAGATGTCTGGTGTGCTCAAAATGGGCTCCTTCTAAATGTTGATAAAACTGAGTGTATTATTTTCAAGACTACTCAGTTCAAGGAAAGTATTCCAGCAACTATCGACCTCAAAATACAGAAGTCGGCATAACAGAATCAACCAAGTTTTCAAGAATATATTCAGATTGCTTTTCAAACTGGCAGCAACATATTTGTGAGCTGAGTGAAAAACTAAATAGAGTCCTTTATATGATGAGAATATTGTCTCGACGAGAAAATGAGGAGTTCTTTAGATGAGTTTACTTCACAAATTTAGATTCTTTGATGAAATATGGTGTTGTTCTTTGGGATGTCACCTCTAGAGCCGAAAGGATATTAATTCTTCAGAAATCTGCTGTGAGGTCAATGTATGGGCTTAATTATTGAGAATCATATAGAGAAATATTTCGACAAAATAAAGTTCCGACATTTATTGGCATATGCATCATAGAATGTGCTCTATTTCTGAGAAAAAATCCACCTTACGTCGAAGATCTACGTAATATGAATAAAACAAGACGGACGGTTCCTTACCATTCTCCTAAACATGGTCTTACATTGACAGAAAAAAACACAACGTATATGTGTATGAAAATGTATAATATAATACCAAATTATAGTAGAGATATTAAAAATCATAAAAAATTCAAACAACTAATAACCAATTTAATTATAGATATTGAACCATATTCTAGTTTGAACTTTTCTTATAATTTTCTTGGAATTTCCAGAATGTAGTTCTTTTTCCATATATGTATTTACTTTTGACGATTTATCATTTCCTTGTGAACAATGATTCTGAGAATAAAGTTATTTTTTATTGTTTGTTTATTGTTAATATACGATTAAAATAACTATAACAAATTGGGAGAAATTACAAAAAGCTGCATAAATCTAAGGTTGTTCGAAAAGTAATTTAATTATTAACGAAACAATTGTTATCACAATACCATCTGGAAGTACATTTTGAATAACTTATTCAAAATGTAAAATCTACCTGAAGATGCTACTGTGATAAGACTAAGGAACTTATCTTCGGTAGAGAAAACAGGAACATAAAAGACCACTTAGACATAGGAGTAAGTGGTTCCTGTCGTTAAATTGGCGCGGAATTTGGGAATGATTTTGGACAAAGAGCTTCGTTTTACCAAGCATGTGTCTTTATGTATCCAACGAGCTTCTCAGGTCTGAGAAAATTATAGATATAGACATTAACCGATGCACTAGTTTTGAGTCACTTCAACTACTGTGATGCGGTTTACGGATCGTGCTTGCGTGTGGTTGATAAGACGGGAGTTCAGGAAGTGCTTGAGGTTTATTTATGGCATTACGATATATCAGGTGTTTTTCTTAGAGTCATAGAACTTTGAATTGAAATAAAACACATTTAAATAAAGATTTGAGCCAATTTTTTTTATTTGATAAATCATTTTATGACATACTACTCTGTCAAGAAAGTACCGGGAATTTTCAATTAAAACAACATTTTTACATTTAATCGTCAAAATTTATTGGGTCGCCTTCAAAACAGGCTCCATATGCTCCAATACTTCTATGCCAACGGCACTTCCAATTATCGAAACATTTTTTATAGGCGCTTTCCGGAATGGACTTTAGCTCTCGCGCCGAATTTTGTTTTATGGCTTCAATCGACTCGAAACGAGTGCCACGAAGGGGCAATTTTAGTTTTGGGAAGAGGAAAAAGTCGCAGGGAGCCAAATCCGGCGAATACGGTGGTTGCTGTAGCACGTTTGTTGAGTTTTTGGCGAGAAAGTCAGTCACAATCGTAGCTCGGTGAGAAGGCGCGTTATCGTCATGCAAAATCCATGAGTTGTTCGCCCACAAATTTGGCCGCTTCTTACGGATACGCTCACGCAAACGTTTCATAACGCCTAGGTAATACTCCTTGTTTACCGTCTGACCCTCTGGAACGAATTCGTAGTGCACCACGCCACGGATATCGAAGAAAACAATGAGCATCACCTTCATTTTCGAGCGGTTTTGGCGTGGTTTTCTCGGTTTCAGCTCATTTTTTGCCACCCATTCAGATGATTGCTGGCTTGTTTGCATATCGTACTCGTAGACCCAGGTCTCATCACTAGTTATAATGCGTTCCATGAATGTAGAATCGGAATTACAGCGATCCAGCATGTCTGAAGCAACCTGTTCGCGATGAGGTTTTTGAAGAAAATTCAGGTCTTTCGGTACGAGTCGTGCGGCCACCTTTCTCATGCCCAAAATATCAATCAAAATCGTACGTGCGGACTCGTGGGATGTCTTAAGATCATGTGCTACCTCTCTCCAGCTGGTACGACGGTTTTCCAGCACTCTTTTCTTAATTTTATCGACGTTATCTTCGATCGAAGCCGTCGATGGGCGACCACTTCACGACCGTCCTCGAAGGCTCTGTACCACTGATATGCACGAGTTTTCGATAGAGCATTATCACCAAAGGCCTTTTGCAACATTTTCAATGCATCGGCTTACAAAAATTCATTTGCAACACAAAACTTTAAACAAATTCTTTGCTCAACGTAATCACCCATAGTAAAAATCGGCACGCACTCTGACATCGACTGACTTAATCAGCTGTTGCAAACACACTAGTTGACAGATCCCGCTCAAGCTTGGCATAGTAATTAAGGACAGTGGTACCAACCTAGGAAAAAAAATTTTACCTGCCTCATTGCCCCGCCAGATTTAAATCGATAATTCCCGGTACTTTCTTGACAGAATGTATGTTTTGAAAATAATCAAGTCAATTTTGGACCACTTTTCCGAGTAATTCGGGCCTTATTTAATCAATAACACGAGTTTTCTTGGCTTCCAAAGCGTCTATTGTTTCTGGTTTATCAGCATAAACTAGTGACTTGACATAACCCCAAAGAAAATAATCCAGTGGAGCTATGTCGCATGATCTTGGAAGCCAATTAATTGGACCATTTTTCGAAATGATGTGACCGCCAAATCTTTCTTTCAATAAATCAATTGTATCAGCATGAGGTGTAGCACCATCCTATAGGAACAAAAACACTTCTGGGTCGATACTATTCAAATTCTGAACCAAATAATCATTCATCATCGAACTGTAACGAGCACCATTCACTGTAACATGAGCTACAGCATCGTTTTTGAAGAAATATGGACCGATAATACCGTTAATGCCTCTAGCGTGTAAAGCCACCAAACAGTGCATTTTTCAGGATGCAATGGAATCTGTAGATTTTCTTGAGAATTGTTCTCATGCCATATACGGCAATTTTGCTTGTTTACATAGCCGTTCAACCAGAAATGAGCTTCATCACTAAACACAATTTCACGATAAAAAAGTGTATCAACTTCAAGCTGTTCTAGGGCCCAATCAGCAAACAAACGACGCTTATTATGGTCAAGTGGCTTCAATTCTTGAACCAGTTGGGTCTTGTAAATAAGTGGACCAACTTCAAACTGTTCTAGGGCCCAATCAGCAAACAAACGACGCTTATTATGGTCAAGTGGCTTCAATTCTTGAACCAGTTGGGTCTTGTATGGGTGTAAACCAAGATCTTTACGCAAAATTTTTCATGTGGTGGATGCACAGATTCCAACTTGTTGTGAACGTCGACGAATAGACAAATCTGGATCATCATTAACACTATGACTTACAGTTACAGTACTGTACGTACAGTTCTTTGTCTTGTTGTTATTGTTGCATCGAGTAGAAAAAATGTTGTTCGAATCTATGGATAGTTCGACGAATAAGCTACTCTGATCGACGATTATGTGAACCATAAATTTCACTGCTTTATAAGTTTGGCGAATAGAACACTGATTTTGAGAATAAATTTCAACAATTTGTAAACGTTGTTGCGGCGTGAGTCTTTCCATGATAATTTGTCAATGCTTACTAAACAGAAGTGTCGAAACAACATGACTTCTACCTTCTGTCAAATCACAGTTATTCCTATCGAAACTTCTATCACGCTAAAAAAATACCTGATATAAGAATAGAAACAAAATTTTGTCTCCTTCAAGTATTTATTCAGTAATTTTCATTGATAATTTATATTTCGTTGGGTTTTTAAATTCCATTTGATATTATATAAAGAGTATTGATTGTATATGTCTACTAAATTGAAGCAGTGCTTATAAGACATTAATTTAGTTCTAAAAAATTTCGAATAAAAATTTTTTGAAATTGAAATTTGTGGAAGGCTAACAGAATAAATTTGTTTTGATATTTGAATTTTTTAAATATTTTCCATAATATTTATACTTGGAATTAAGGTAATTTGTGAAGTGAATCCAAGTGAGCACAGGAGAAATAGTTCATCGAGCTACTCTTCCATAAACAAGATAGTGTTTTTACCACACATACTAGTTGATTAACACTCACTTAACTATTACAGAAGAATTAAAAAAGGTATATGAACATATGAAGCAATTCCTTCAGAAATATTTCCGGCTATATCATCGTATTCCATACGAAAATGAAAAGCATTGGCATATTATTTTCTGCCTAAAAAGCAACGAAAAACGTTGCGGTTTCAAAATATTCCACCAAGGCTGAACTTCTATTGTCCTCATCGTTGAAGATAAATGATTCAACAGAACATTCCTTGGGGTGACCCTCTCCAAGGGAACGTTATGTACATGTTTGCACTTTTGCGTCGTCGGGTCTAACAAAGCAAAGAGTTAGGAATACAAATTTCACGATATCGCATTCAGCAAATATTGATCGAGGGCCGACTTTCTGTATATTCGAAATTGGGTGTCCACGATCCTGGAGGAAGGTATACGTCAAGCAGTATCGTGCTATGTCAGCTTTACCCTTTCGTTTCACGCTAGGAGACACATGATTGCGTCGCGAAAATAGAATGCAAAAGACCCCTCGTTATCAGCTGCGAGCCTGTCATGTCGATATTTTGCAAGCTGTACTCCTGTAGATTTTGTAGACACCGATGAAAGGATCAGACCAAAGACAGACTCTTTTATGCGTCAATCATTCCGCCTGGTCTACCTTGCAATTCATTCAAATACGAGTGCAATGCTATATTTATTTTCTAGTTAGATTCCGCTCTTTTCTAGGAAACTGAGTACTATTCATTTGCCCGAATCTCCGTTATTTTCGAATTTTGAGCCGAATATGATCTTGAGCGACTAGGTAGGACTCAATTATTTACATTTGAATCGATTTCCTATTTTCTATGGACTACTATGGATACGATCGAAATTAAGTTTGGTATTTAGGTATAATAACGAAGCAAGTTTAGGCCAAATTCTGTGAGGATCGGCTGTGTGGGCGAATGACTGGAGATAAAATACCTTTGCTACATTGGACCATGGGTTTTTACTCGCAAAGTTGGCATTCTATGGCTTCGACGTGGATACTATAACGCTTCAGCATATTTCAGAGAGAGTTCGTGAATAATTCTGAATCTGTAGCATTCCGATCAGATCGGGGGTTCCTCAGGGTGCTATTCTGTTCTCACTTTTAATGATAATAGTATACTAACTGACAAAGAAACTGCAACACCCAGAAGGAGCTGTTTTTTTTTTGGTAACACATAGATAGTATAGCAAGGAGTAAATCATTGAAATTTGAAGAAATAAAACGAAGGGTTTACAATTTCTTTCAATAAATTTTTTGATAATGTGTTTGTCCACCGCGATTATTTATACACTCCCCAATACGTCTTGGCATTGATGCAATAAGATGTTCTGTTTCTTCTTGAGCGATAATATCCCGAGCTACTTGTAGTTCATGTCTCAGAGCCACCAAAGTCTGTGGGGGCTGGAATAAATTTCCAAGCCTTCTACCCATGATGTCCCAAACATGCTATATGGGGGAAAGATCGGAGGATCTGGGCGGCCATGACAAAAGATTCACATGGGTCGCTTCAAAAAAGTTTAAACTATCTCTGGCAACATGTGGTCGAGCATTATCTTGCTGAAATATTGGATTTTTGAGCCGGTTCAGGTGAGGGAGAACATATGGCTCCACTATTTCTTGAAGATAACGCAGCGATGTCATGTTACCTCGAATAAAAACTAAAGGTGACACACTTGCACGTGCAATAGCACCCCATACCATAACGCCTACTGTCCGGTGTACATGACGCTCAATATCAAACTGAGGGTCACGTATTTCTCCCCGACGTTGTCTAACCCTTCTTGGCCATCATGTGCACCCAAGGAGAATCGATATTCATCAGAAAAGATGACCTGAAGCCATTCCACATTCCAATGTTGACGTTCTCTGCACCACTGTAATGGTTGCCGGCGATGCTCAACCGTCAGAAGTAACAAAAGATGGGGTCGATAATGCTGCAGTCCGAAAGATCCGCCGGTAAACCATTCGGAAAGTGACAGGATGGCCTTCTTCTCCTAACTACTCATCAGCCAAAGATCGAGTTGTCGCAAATCGTTCTCTAATAGCCGTAAGTCTTAGACCTTGATCTTAAACTTCATTTGTGCCCCTTCGACGTCCGATGCCTACTCTTCTTCGATTTTGGGCATTATCAAACTACGCTGGACCACATCTCATAACAGTAGTTGGATTTCTGTTCGTACGGTTAGCGATTTCTCAAAATGACAACCCGGCCTCCCGTAGACCAATAATTCGACCTCTTTGAAATTCACTTAGCTGGCGATAAATTCTGCGTACACGTGCTCTAGGCATTTTAACAACAACTAAACATCGACTTTGGATCTCCACGAACATCTGTAAAATTTAAAAAATTTGCAAAAAACGGCTACATATTTAAGTTACAAAAAATGTTTACATGAAAAGACCTTCACGTTTTTTTTCTCCAAATTTTAACCATTTACTCCTTGCTATACTATCTGTATTTTACCCAAAAAAATTTGAAATGTAAACAGCCTTCTGGGTGTTGTAGTTTCTTTGTCAGTAAGTATAATAATTTATTTCATACATATATAAAAATCTCATCATCAAAATTTCATGACATTTCAAAGAAAAGTATAATAATCGCAGTACTCAAAGTACCTATTATACACTGTATAAACAGACATATTAATATCATAATTAAGACAATACATTGTATAGATAAAAACTACACAAATGAATATATTGCAAGCAAGATTAGCATGTCAATGATGGAGGAACTCTTTTACATGATAGATTGTGTTCCTACTAAACTGCTTTCTACCCAGGTTTTTAATGTCATCTGACAACTTATTATACAATTTAAGACAGGTATAATTTGGGTCCTGTTCTCCTTGTTTTATACGAAGACGGGGTAGCGTATACTTATTCTTCTGTCTGGTATTATGAGAGTGAATCTCTGTGTGTATTTGGTACTTTTCTTGATTCGCATGAACATAATTCACACAAGTAACTATGAAAACAGATGTGAAGGTAAGTATGACCTCTCTTTCAAAAACCTGCCTACAGCTTTCTGTGCTTCTCATGCTAAATAGTGTTCTAGTGGCTTGCTTTTGTTTCAGAAGCACCCTCTCTGCATCTTTACAGTGTCCCCAAAGTATGATTCCATAAGCCGTCAGACAATGAAATGCAGAATAATAAGCATGTTTAGCAGTAGTTTGATCTGCTACTTCCTCGATTCGACATATCATAAATATGGCAGTTGATAACTTTATACAAAGTACATCTATATGGCTGCTCAATCCTAGGGAAGATTGGAATTGCAATCCCAGCTAAAGGATACAATTTTCGATCGACTCTGTAGTTGTGAAAATTCGATTTCGTGTTTTATCTACATTGTAGACTAATCCATTTGCTGAGAACCACGCCCTTGCATCCTTTTCAGATACGGCCGATTTCCCTTATAGGGCAACACGAGCTCCTCACCTATTAAGAATGTCACTGTCATCGGCCTAACAGCATGTTATTTCTGAGCGAATATTTGGAAATAGATCGTTTAGGAATATTAGAAATAATATCGGTCCCAATATGGACCCTTGTGGGACACCAACACTCAAGTTCCTCAGTCCCGATGTTCCCTGTGTCCATACTATGTATTGTGACGGGATGAGGGCCTTTAACCAAATAATTTTCAATTTCATTGAATTTTCCACTTTAAGAATTAGCAAAAATGGCGTTTATTGGTTTTCCGTATTATGGAACTCAGAATTCTGTGTTTTTCTTCATCATATGTAGATGAAGATATGAAATTTTCAACGGAAAAAGTACACTAGAAGAGAAAGGTCATTCCGTTCGCTAAATAGAATTGAGTCAGAATTTTAATCGTATGTTTTGGACTTTTTTGCTTTTGGTTTTTTCTGATAGAACGATGCAAGGAGAAGTGGACAATTTTCTTCTAGCAAATAAATCACGAGGATTTTTAATTTGCCGAAAATTTGCTGGAATGTTCTTGTTCGATTTCAACGAAATTGAACAAGGTATTTTTAATCTTTACTAAGCAGAAACATTACAATGACGTTCCCAGAGTCCAGCTATCTTATCTAAGCCTCTCAAAAATGTCTCATTTCATCTTAAATTTTTTTCATCATATGTAGGTTCCTCAAGCATTTATTCACAGATTTTAAGATTTCAGGTGATATGGACTGTCAAACTAACTTCCAAATCCTCATTAGTACTTTTCTGTGTTATTGTGGTTATGCCTTATATATTCATTTAATTATTGCACTTTTGATAATTTCACCGACCCTCTCGCGTCGCATTTGCTGGAATGAATCCTTGAAACTTTTGAATACTGGTGCTGTTTATCCTTATCAACTTCAACAAAGGTATATTGTAGCTCGTTCCGTCTACATTATGTGACATAATGTTAACGAAACGCGTTACAATACCATAAGAGTAAATAAGTGTAAATCGACATGACTGTCTCTATTGGATTCGTGGAAATTCTACGTCATTCTAGCAGCTACCAGCCAACCACTTTTAACCGATATCCGTGCTCCAGTTCCATTCCTAATCTCGATGAGACCGACCCGACTGATAAAATTGTTTCGAATGAATCAGCCCTATTTATGACGAGTATGCCGAAGTAAGACTCCGGGAATACATTGTGCCTGTTCAGTGTTTCGAAACAGCATTTCTGTTCGCGTTTGTGCCGTGTATTGTTTCGGCTTTCCCTAGTCGCGGTTAAATTGAATACATTCCACAGAAAGCCTCCGCCATAATGCTGACACAGTTCCCTGTGTTATTGTTTCTCATCTGATTGCTGGGGTGGCGTGCACCGTAAATGGTCTCTCAGTCAGTTAAGGTAATATTAGATTTCGCGATAGACCAAAACAATGAGATTCGAAAGTGGATATCTAAAAGACTATGGGGAGAAGTTTGGCCATCAAAAGTTTTCATGCTATTTCAGTTATACAAATTAACCCATATAAAACTTTTCAGCTGGATATTTCCATGAGATTTTTAATCTGATGGTGTCAAATGCTTGTGAAGTGACTGATCTCAAACCATCCATTAGACGATATGAAAACTCAAGGTGCGTAACTACTATATACCCAAGAACACTCTCTGGACCGGAACTTTTTAAACACATTGATTAATTTTTGTTCAGTAACCCCAATGGCTTTCTCCGAATATGCTACCTGCTCCAACTTAGTGATGACCAGCGTGAAATACAAACTCCTCAAAATTGACAGATCACTGAAGTCCCTGCTAAACCTTAACACAAAGCCCAAAGTGCGGCTAGCAGACGCACACAACTCCTCAACATGTGGGATGAAATTGAACGTGGAATCAAAGAGGACTCCAAGATCATATATTTGATCTTTATCGCAAACATAGTTGTCAGCTATATGAATGCTATAAGTCAACCGATGTGACCTTCTACTGAATGTAACTTTGAAACACTTCTCCATATTCAGCATGAGTTTGTTGCATAAACACGAACTACGAATATACTCCAAGCTTGATTGGAGCAGCAGGAAATCATCAGGACTGCGTATTCTCAAGTAAATCTTCAAGTCATCGGCAAACGCTAGAACAGTACATTTAAGAGAAGTAAGAAGATCATTTATATACATGATAAAAAATAATGGTTCCAAATTAGATCCCTGAGGCATTCCACATGAAAGAACATACTCAAGTGATTTATAACCATTATAGATGACATAATTTATTCTATCCTCCAAGTAAGATGAGCTTCACATATGCCGGACTGAAGCCGAAGGACGAGATATTCTTCAGCAGAATATCGTGATCGACAGAGTCGAAGGCTCGCGATGAGTCAGTATACACCACGTCAACGTGACCTCCATCATCCGAACATTAAGTAATATACTGTGCGATCGTTGCCAAGTTAGTCACAGTAGATCTTTCTCTAACAAAACCATGCTGCTCAGTGGAAAAATATGAACTTGCTCCGAGATAAATATCTCCATACAACAGCTCCTCATAAACCTTTGGAAAATTGGGCAATATCGAAATCGGTCTATAATTTTCAATCTGGAAGCCATCTCCTTCTTGAATACAGGGACCACACGAGCTCTTTTTCATTTCTTAAGGAAGAAACATATTTTCAGACTTAAACTAATAATATAATATAGGGGCTTAGCAAGCAAGAAACTGTAATCCCTTATGATATATGATGGAATGCCATCATCACCAGCTGTAGTCTTGTTCGAAAATTTGGACGTGATTGATCTTATTCCATCCTCAGAGATAACAGGCACAAGAACCAGCGTGAGCTGAGTAAAGGTTGTTGCATTACTCTCATATTCCGATGGGGCATCAACTCCATAAACTCCCGCACAAGAAAAAATGCTCTGCGAAAAAATTGACAACATCCTGAGGTTTCTCATGTCATTTAAAGAACTCTCAAAGTAAATTCCTATGATATCATTGGTTAAGCCATATCTTCACCGTTTGTTATCTGACAGTATATGCGCCACACGCTCTGCGTATGTTACTGACTTCAACCTCTTTACTGCCTTAACGGTCGATTTGACCCTTCTGTGACCTTGCTGTGACCATAACTCTTCGGACAGCACATCCTCTTGTCTGTCCGATAGGGCAACCCTTGCGTCGATGCCGGATTTTAACAAATCAGCTTTGTCTTTCTGCGTCATTACTGCTTGGAAATTTCCTACATAAGACGATTAATGATCTTTATTTAACCTGAAAGAAGCAAAACTCGAATTAGGGGATATCCTTATCTCCTAGTTCATTATTCCTTCTGGATTTCTAAGCTCTATTTATCTGAAGTTGCATCGCTATTGGTGTCTTTCTGGATTCCGTCTGTTTGCGTGACATTAGGCTTGGAGCCTCAGGGGAATTATTTGAAACACGTAGAATGCTGGTTTTATAGCTTAGGCGTTTCAAACTCGAGAGGATTTGTTTTCCTACACTATATTATGTACTATTTATAATCATTTTTAACTTTTACGTATATAGGGATACAATTTTGTTTCCTTCAAATTACGAGGCTTTATCATAAAATACTGGTTGGACATTCATAATTCACAGTTTTGTCTATCGCCAGTCACTTTTTTCTCGTACTTTTTAGTAGCCTACGGAACACGTTGAAAAATCTGTTTTGAATTGGTTCACGAATTTTCTACAAATTTATAAGATAGTTCTGGTAATCCACATCATATGACCTGGGTAGGCAACGTCTCAAAGACGCGACTGCTGTTTCAGGACTAGATTCTTATGTTTCTCTGTACATTATGAAGAATGCATCAATTAAGTCGTCGAATACTGATTCCGAAATATGATACTTATCGATTGTTTTCGGCTCAATCTCATGAAATGTAACTTATTTCGTGTTTCGAGGCATCAACCGATTCTGTATGGTAAGCGTAATATCGGGTGTCTTTTTTAGAGTGATAGAACTTTAAATTGAAATAAAATACATTTTAATTAAGATTAAAACAAAATTTTTATTTTTATTTGAAAGATAATTTTATGACATTCATACTTTAAAAATAATTTCCGGCATATGTACACTACGACTAGCTCTGAGGAACCGCATTCGACCAGACCAATTTTGGACCACTTTTTTGAGTAATTCAGGCCTCATTTCATCAATAACACGAGTTATGTTGGGTTCCAAAGCGTCTATTGTTTCTGGTTTATCAGCATAAACCAATGACTTGACATAACCCCAAAGAAAATAATCTAGTGCAGTTATGTCGCATGATCTTGGAGGCCAACTAATTGGACCATTTCTCAAAATAATGTTATCGCCAAATCTTTCTTTCGATAATTCAATTGTTACGGTAGCAGCATAAGGTGTGACACCATCTTGTTGGAACCAAAACACTACTGGGTCGATACTGTTCAAATTTACTTTGAACAAAGAATTTCTAATTCACTTTGCAGGTACGTAACAATTACGTCCCCAGAGTTCACCAATTTAGGCCTTTTAAATATGATTCATATTATTCCTAGAAACCTAAACGGGCCTTAACACCAATCAAGAAGCGAAGATATTTCTCCCCTAGATTATTGCTAGAAACCCATTAGAACCGTTTTAGCCGTTTCAAGACGATTGTCGTATCGGAATTATCTGGGCTACCTTTTCGGACCTAAACCCACTCTGTCATTCGCCAGTTAGCAAAAAGGCACGAGTTGAACACATCCCCTGCGCCAGACAGGTGACGCGATACTCACCCTGTATAAACAGTCAGTTAAGAAAATTCAGTTGAAGACAAGTTCTGATCCCACGCACATTCCCTTGAAGTAAGCTCTCTTAACTTGTGAAACATTTTTATCTCTACGCTTGAAATATTTTATATTCGCATTTTTCACTTTAAACTTCCGAGGAACTCTCTCTCTCTCTCTCTCTCTCAGTTGCCCATAACGCACTAAAGGCACCCCTATTCGAAGTATGCTTAATCAAGAATTTGCACACTAATCGGTTGACGTTTAATCAATTGCTTTCGAAGAATTCAAAAAGGTATATCTACATACCAAGCAATTCTTTACAGATACCATTCAAGTTTTGAAACAAATAATCATTGATAATCGATCTGTAACGAGCACCATTTGCAACATTAGCTCTAGCATCGTTTTTAAAGAAACATGGACTGATAATGCCTCCAACGTGTAAAGCACACCATACAGTGCATTTTTCAGGATGCAATGGAACCTGCAGAACTTCTTGAGGATTGTTTTCACTCCATATACGGAAATTTCGCTTGTTTACATAGCCGTTGAACCAAAAATGAGCTTCATCACAAAACACAATTTTACGATAAAAAAGTGGATCAACTTCAAGCTGTTCTAGGGCCCAATCAGCAAACAAACGACGCTTAATATCGTCAAGTGGCTTTAGTTCTTGAACCAGTTGGATGGTGTATGGGTGTAGACCAAGGTATTTACGCAAAATTTTCCATGTGGTGGATGCATCGTGTCCAACTTGTTGCTAACGTCGACGAATAAACAAATCTGGATCATGACTAACACACAGCGGCGATATTTTCTTCTGTACGTACAGTTCTTTGTCTTGTTGTTGTTGCATCGGATAGAGAAAATGTTGTTCGAAATCTATCGATAGTTGGACGAATAAGCTGCTCTGATGGACGAATATGAAAACCATAAATTTCACTAAGTGCTCTATAAGTTTGGCACTCGAGACTACTGATTCTGAAAATTTTCAACATTTTGAAAACGTTGTTGCGGTGTGAGTCTTTCCATGATAATTTGTCAATGCTTACTGAACAGAAATGTCAAAACAATATGGCTTCTACGTTTTGTCAAATCACAGTTATCCCTATCGAAAGTTCCATTACTCTTGAAAAAACACCCGATATTCATCTTTAACGGATGCCCATAAAAAAGAGTCCTTCGTGCTTCATCGCTAAAGATGATTTCTTCGGCCAAGCGATCATATTCGCTCATTCAGCAGGGTGGAAACGCATAGTTGGTTCACTTATTGCAGTACTTCGACTTTTTAAGCCTTCACACCGGGGTCTTTATACAAAATTTTCCTCAGAGAAGAGTTCAGTTCTTGAGAACGATGACGACTTGATGTTGATAGATAGTTGTTCACCCAGATTAACGTTGTGCTGTTGTCTTAAACACTATGACTTTAGAACGCAAAGAGATAGGGATCTGTTAATCTCGGAGACCTTAATATCTAGGCAAGGTTCGTTATTGTACGAAATCAGTCCAGTGATTTCGCAAGTATTTAAATTTGAAATTAACTCTCATTTTTTTGATATTTTTCAAATTACGAATCTGATGGACGTTAAATTGGAGATTTAGAAGGATAAGGATCAATAATGCAAAATTCAAAGACGACCGTATGATTATGGATTCAAAACAAAGACAAAAATTTTGTCAGCGGAGCAGCTTCTGAAGCAATAGCAACAGTTTCACGATCAAGTTTAAACCCAGAATTCAAATGTAAAATGATAAGAAGAAGCCTAATACAAAATTTCGTGAGATCGTATATTCAAAAGACCAACAAAAATATTTTGTGAGAATTGCGCTAGAGCGCAAAATATCCTGACTTCACGTCAGTGCTTTTAATATATTTGTACCTAATCTCAGTATATAATAGTTTTATTCATAGACTATTATCTCTCTGAATTCAGATTACTCTTCGAGAAGATTAAATATTATTAAATAGATAGCTTCATACAACGGTTACAACCCCTTTCTTATAGAAAAAATGGTATTCAATAAACAAAAAAACATGGCATTAAATCTCGTGTACCTTATCATAAAAAAGGACAATACATAGAAATATTTTTCGTTATTTTATTTGAATGGATTATCTGGACATATTGCTAAATATTTCAAAAATAGTTTCCATTACAACGCAGCTTTTAAAACCATTAATTACCTTAGTAGTTAAATAAAAAGGAATAAGGATCGAACAAATAAAGAAGATAAATCTGGAGTCTACAAGTTGACTTGCAACGATTGCCTTTTAGTATATATTGGCCAGACAGGTATCATTCAAGAAAAGAATCCAAGAACACCAAAGGAGTTACATATCGGGTTGCGTACATTTGACATATGCCAATCATCTTAAGGAATTCAGGCATAATTTCAACAATAACTATGAAATTATCCACGTCGAACGCAAAAGTTCTAGATTAACACTTTTAGAATTTCTTTTTTTCAGGTACAATGCCCGTAAAATCCATTTGAATGAGCAAACAGACAAATCTCCATTACTGAATATCTTTTCTTAATGGCATTTTTTAGCGGCAAACTCCAATAAACACCTTAAGCTTTTATGACTTGTTCTTCCATTATTTTGTCACGTACATGAACTGGGTTACACTGGACACCATCAGCCAGTAGAATGTAGACACCTGAAGAAACCACCGTGGTGAAACAATTGTTGTATCATAAACAAAAATAAAAAAACTTACTTTTTAAAAAATAAAAAGTTAAATTATTGGACGATAAATTTGTTTATATTTAAGAAATTTCATAATGAATTTCCATCAATTGAAAACCCAAACAAAGATACCAGGGTTGTCTCTTTAACCATTTTTGGTTTGTCTTTGGAGCTTTCTCCTATTATCCTACTTTTGTATGAGGCATGTGAAACTGTAGATTTGAAAGAAGTTTTTATACGTGAAAATAATAAGCACGAAGCCCTAAATAGAAAAAAAAATTTTTCACTTCGCGTAAGTGCTTCCACAATTCTTATTGCGAAGAATATTCCAGCAGCGTAGGTGTGAATTTCACACGGACCAACTAAAATACCTCATGAATAACAGCGACTGAATTGGCTGAGAAAATTTATGTATCCTTCGTTTTATTCCTAAAAATAAATCACCGGGTAATATTACCGGTTAGCAAAATCGGTAATTATAATATAATCTCAATTTTCGATACCTAATTTTTCACGGCTCGAGTGAACGGGGCATAACGTGAAATAATAAAGTTAGCAGTAACGGTTCACATCCTGAAAACAAATTGATGAAAAACGTTTCGATGTCACGCTATACCAACATTCACGAATTTCGTATCATGCAATGCAGGTGAGTAATCAGGGCTTAATAGCATGATTCCGATAATGATTATAGAAATAAACTGAAAATTGGATGATTTGAAAAATTACCTCCATTATTTGCCGGTTTGCTTTGTGATTTCATGTGTATAAGTTCGAATACGGGTGCTCCATCGAAAACTTAACACCTCGATTTTCCGATCTTGAAATAAAAATGTGAAATATCGCTCGGACCCGTCAATTTTTGATTCGAGGGAGAACAACTTTTCCGCTTTCTCCATTCCCGTAAGTTCAACCCCCTAACAAGGGTGAGCACAACTCCTTGATTTTGAATAGGGATGAGGGGTGTTGCGATAACTAATTTTGAAGATCGTATCGACTACTATGTTATATTCCATTGTATTCAATTACTTTCATTACTTAATTGTTTCACTTCTCGAGTACTTTCTCAGTTCAATTTTATTTTTCTTGTTGACTTAACAGGGTTAGCTTTACTATTATCACTTTTGTAATAATAATAAAAATAATAATATTCAATGTGTAATTGTTCGTAGCAAATCTAAAGGGATTTCAAATTTGAGGTTTATGTTTGATATTAAGAAAAACGAGTATATTTTAAAAGAAATCTATGGATGTTTATTTCATTGTAAAGAGAAAGATATGCCATTAAAAATGAACATTGACATCAGGCAAATGGTCGAATGGCCTACAGTTGTAACACTAACTTATTTTCCTGACCAATTCGCATACTTGTAGATGTATGTCCTTAACTTAACGAATTCCATCTTTAAGGTCCTGAATCGATTGTGGAGCATTGGCATTGGCATATAATCTTTCACGTGGTCCCAGAGTCTGAAGGTGTTAAATCACAAGATCTCGGTGGTCAATCGTGATGAAAAAATAAGACGGCCAGAAATCTTCTCTTGGAAAATCACGATTGTTCAGTTGCTAGTGTTGCGCGAACCACCGTCTTGTTGAAAATAAACGACATCAACATCAATATCTCCCAATTCCGTTAAAAAAACATCAATTATAGCTCGGTAGCGCAATCCGTTCATCGTAACAGCTGCATCAGCCTCATTTTCGAATAAGTAAGCTCCAATCACACCGCCAGGACAAAAACCGCACCAAAGTGTGACACGATGAGGATGGAGAGGCTTTTCAACAATCATTCTTGGCTTTTCCAAGCCCCGAATCATTGAAGATGATTTTTCGATGAAAATCCTGATCATTTTGCTACATTTCAAGAACCCAGTCAGCAAAGATACAACGTTGCTGGTGATCAACCAGTTCTTATGTTAACTGATCTAAAAAAGTCTGAAGACCTAAGTCTTCATGAAAAATACAGTCTAATGTCGTTTGTGGAATTCTTAGTTCCAAAGATTGACGAGGAATCGACAAATCTGAGTTTTCGTTAACACTACAGGCTACTGCAATATTCTCAGTTCTTCTTGAGCGACATGCACGGTTTCGCTTCTTCACATCACTAACTTGTTCCAACAGCTCAAACTTTTCCATTAGTTTCACTAGCGACGGCCGAAAAGGTGCTTTACGACAACCCAAAATTGCTTAAGTTTTGCGAACTGTGACTGCAAATTTTTCACCATTTTTGTAGCGAATTTTAACGATTTCATTGCGTTGTTGAACCGTGTATCGTTCCATATTTAGCAATGGCGTAGTTTCTACTTGTCGAATGTCAAAAGATGGCAGCTGCCCATATAGGGAGCTATTCAAAATGAAACCTCTTATTGGAAAACCCTGTATTTCAGTGTCACCCACTTCAACCCAGCTCTTCTCAGGTAAATACTCTTTGAGTATTACACCCTATTGGAGAGTGATTGATCTTTGAAAATCAGCACAAATTTGGAGAGCACTTTCCAAATTTCAGTAACATCATGACGAAACAATTCTTATTTACCTGAGTTAAATTTTTTTCCTGAAAGCAAAGAATTTGTTTAAAGTTTTGTGTTGCAAATGAATTTTCGTGTGCCGATGCATTGAAAATGTTGCAAAAGGCCTTTGGTGATAATGCTCTATCGAAAACTCGTGCATATCAGTGGTACAGAGCCTTCAAGGACGGTCGTGAAGTGGTCGCCCATCGACGGCTTCGATCGAAGATAATGTCGATAAAATTAAGGAAAGGATGCTGGAAAACCGTCGTACCAGCTTGAGAGAGATAGCACATGATCTTAAGATATCCCACGAGTCCGCACGTACGATTTTGATTGATATTTTGGGCATGAGAAAGGTGGCCGCACGACTCGCACCGAAAGACCTGAATTTTCTTCAAAAACGTCATCGCGAACAGGTTGCTTCAGACATGATGGATCGCTGTAATTCTGATTCTACATTCATGGAACGCATTATAACTGGTGATGAGACCTGGGTCTACGAGTGCGATATGCAAACAAGCCAGCAATCATCGGAATGGGTGGCAAAAAATGAGCCGAAACCGAAAAAACCACGCCAAAGCCGCTCGAAAATGAAGGTGATGCTCATTGTTTTCTTCGATATCCGTGGCGTGGTGCACTACGAATTCGTTCCAGAGGGTCAGACGGTAAACAAGGAGTATTACCTAGGCGTTATGAAACGTTTGCGTGAGCGTATCCGTAAGAAGCGGCCAAATTTTGTGGGCGAACAACTCATGGATTTTGCATGACGATAACGCGCCTTCTCACCGAGCTACGATTGTGACTGACTTTCTCGCCAAAAACTCAACAAACGTGCTTCAGCAACCACCGTATTCGCCGGAATTGGCTCCCTGCGACTTTTTCCTCTTCCCAAAACTAAAATTGCCCCTTTGTGGCACCCGTTTTGAGTCGATTGAATCCATAAAACAAAATTCGGCCCGAGAGCTAAAGTCCATCCCGGAAAGCGCCTATAAAAAATGTTTCGATAATTGGAAGTGCCGTTGGCATAGATGTATTGGAGCAAATGGAGCCTATTTTGAAGGCGACCCAATAAATTTTGACGATTAAATGTAAAAATGTTGTTTTAATTCAAAATTCCCGGTACTTTCTTGACAGAGTAGTGTATTGAGAATGTATTCGCATTTAAAAGGAACAAAGAGATACATTTACGAATAATCTGCTCTAGCATTTCAAAATATCTTTTATCTCAATCTGGCTCGCATTAAAACAACTGGATGGTACCTGAGCAGCTTTCATTTAAAGGATCGCTTGATTTACGTCTAAGGGCTATGAACCTACGTGTCCCATAAACTTTCGTTTTATTTAAGATATTTTCCAGAAGGATCCAATTTATTTCGTCACACTTCTTTTGGGATGATAAGAACTAATTGAGCCGAGCTTAACTCTCAAAATCATAATCTTGGACTTTGGAGCACAGGGTGAAAAACGGCAGTCAAGTAAAAGAGTCGGTCAAAGACAGCCAAGAAACGGTAACGGCTCAAAAAGAAGTTTTGGACGTTGGAGGCGGAAAATTTCCGAGAGTAGAGTTCAATAACAGTAACACCGATTTATAATAGAAGGTTAAGACGATTTGCTGTTTGTGTAAATACCTGTACATACACATGTACGAAGTATCGGGTGTTTTTTTAGAGTGATAGAACTTTCAATAGGGATAATTGTGATTTGACAGAAGGAAGATGCCATGTTGTTTTGACATTTCTGGTCAGTAAGCATTGACAAATTATCATGAAAAGACTCACGCCACAACAACGTTTACAAATTGTGGAAATTTATTTTCAAAATCAGTGTTCTATTCGCCAAACTTATAAAGCACTTCATGAAATTTATGGTTTACATAATCGTCCATCAGAGCAGCTTATTCGTCAAACTATCGATAGATTTCGGACAACACATTCTCTACTCGATGCAACAACAAAAACAAGACAAAGAACTGTAAGTACAGAAGAAAATATCGCTGCTGTAAGTCATAGTGTTAATGATAATCCAGATTTATCTATTCGTCGACGTTCACAATAAGTTGGATTTTGTGTATCCACCACATGGAAAATTTTGCGTAAAGATCTTGGTCTACACCCATACAAGATAAAACTGGTTCAAGAACTAAAACCACTTGACCATAATAAGCGTCATTTGTTAACTGATTAGGCCCTAGAGCAGCTTGAAGTTGATCCACTTTTTTATCGTAAAATTGTGTTTAGTGATGAAGCTCATTTCTGGTTGAACGGCTTTGTAAACAAGCAAAATTGCTGTATATAGAATGAAAACAATCGAATAATGTTACAGTGAATGGTGCTCGTTACAGATGGATAATCAATGATTATTTGTTTCAAATTCTGAATGGTTTCGACCCAGAAGTGTTTTGGAACCAAAACACTTCTGGGTGGTACACCTCATGCTGCTACTGTAACAATTGATTTATTGAAAGAAATATTTGGCGGTAACATCATTTCGAGAAATGGTCCAATTAATTGGCCTCCAAGATCATGCGAAATAACTCCACTGGATTATTTTATTTGTGGTTATGTAAAGTAATTGGTTTATGCTGATGAACCAGAAACAATAGATGCTTTGGAAGCCAATATAACTTGTGTTATTTATTAATTAAGGCCTAAATTACTCGAACAAGTGGTCCAAAATAGGTCTTGTCCAATGCGATTTCTCAGAGCTAGTCGTGATATACCGGAAATTATTTTTAAAACATAAATGGCATAAAATTATCTTTAAAATAAAAAAAATTGGATTCAATCCTAATTTAAATGTGTTTTATTTCAATTCAAAGTTCTATCACTCTAAAAAAACACCTGATACATCAAGTGTTTCAATTGATAGAAGCGAGAATGAAGAAGAAGTGTTAGGCGATTAATCAGACCCCTAGGCGATTGATATAAGAAGCCTAAAATACTGTTTCAATAACAAAAACGTTCAAATGTTTCGTGACTGCAGTTTCGAAGCATCACTTCATCTTCAGCCAAGAATTTAAAAGGTGGTACAGTGTTTGTATGCATTCAAACCAAGATTCAATGAACGTAAAATTAGTTTCACCAAAACAAGCAAATTTTCACTTTTTCTTAAACAGACAATCTAAAAATTTTGTGTGTATATTTGATGGATTCGGTCTTTACTTCACTCAGTTTCAATAAATCGTAAATAAAGTTCAATTTCTACAAACTTTTCATTAATAAACAACAATTATTTCATAACCATGTCGTTTCCTTAGGTTCTACATCTAAACTGATTGAAGATTCTGACCTAGTGAATTCCGCAGGCTTAAAAAAAATTCCTTCCGTTAGACACACTTTGCAATCACAATATAATATCGGGTTCGGCTTTCTCTACTTCTTTTACGCTATTGGGCATGGCGTCAATGAGGTTATCGATGAAAGCTTGAGGAATATTTCGCTAAATATCCGTCAATGCATCTGCGAGCTGTAACGTCTGCGCTTTCCAGATCTGATGTTCAAGAGCCCCCTACTCAATCGCGGGTACTTGGCAGATCTTCTTGCCCTCAAATTGAATCTATGCAACCTATTCCGGTTGGTTTGATCAGAAACTACCCCACCGGTAGCTTGCCACTTGTTATTAATTCGGGATGCTGTGAAGAATCTGTGCGAATTGTTGTAGCTCTTGCTGATCCAACCCCAGGAGTACATGCAGCACTTCCACTCATACGATAGCGATAATACGCTCTATTAACTAAACTTTGCAAAATCCAAGGACGGTTAACAACTTCTTGTTGTTCTTGTTAAACCTTCGTTTAACAAACACACTAATTTTTCAAGTTGAACGGCTTCTAAATGCATATGGAACTCGTCACAATTAATCGACAACTGCGACAACTGATACTACACAATACCATATCCATTTCAATAGCACTTACGGACCGTAAACAAAGAAGATCCTACAACTACAAGAACTGAGTTTTTTGTAATTTATTGTAACTAAGCCATTCGGTGTGTGCTATAAGCGGGCAAAAGTGTGAACAGCAAACGAAAGTGTTCATATAATTGCCAAATCGCATAAATTGTAACATTCAGGTCGTTGATGAAATATAGCTCCTAAAACATCGGTTCCCTCATAATTTCTTCATCACAAAAACTCCGAATATGTGTTGAATTTCTAATTAACCTTATATCACTGACATTCTGTGAATTCTTTCCGGTCAAGAAAATATTTAAAGCACAAATATTTCTCTGGTCTGATGAATTATCCAGCCTTCTTTGGAGCCATTGAATTTTCGAATGAATCGCGAAATTAACATTCCATGAAGCGGACGATATCCCCCGGAGTTATAATAACTTTATTACATTAATTCAAGCTGAACCTTCGTTGTATGTACCTTATCTAGAACATTTTACTGCGCAGAGGTTTTATTTTTCACTTTCCTCCATCCTGACACAGAATTTTCAGGGTGAATGTTATCCAGATCTAGGGAGAATGTATTGGGTTTCCTATTAGAGATGAGATGGGACCTGCTCAAGATAACACCAAACTGCGTAATGCGTAAACCTTTTTATTTGCAATCTTGATGTTAGCAGTGTTACGTTGTTTCTAACCTCGTCACCGCTTATTCTTGGACTGCTGATGTCTCGTGATGAATTTAAGAAGTATCACTTCTAGTCACTTGCATTCTTGTGATTGTTTGTACCTTTATGTGGAAAATAATTGAGTCTCATATTTTTTTTATTATGAATTAAGAAAAGTATCATTCTACGGTTAATCTTAAAAAATTTTAAGGGTATTGGTAAGTTATTATCAGTTATGGAGCTATTTTATATCAATGTCTAGGGGTATTGATCGATAAATCGGCCTATCTCTTACTTAGTGTAAAATAAACAGATTATACTATCTGGTGTTTTTTTTAGAGTGGTAGAACTTTAAATTGAAATAAAACACATCAAAATTAAGATTGAAGCCAATTTTTTTTTATTTGAAAGATAATTTTATGACATTTATGTTTTAAAAAAGATTTTCGGCATATGTCCACCACGACTAGCTCTGAGGATTCGCATTCGATCAATTTTGGACCACTTTTTAGAGTAATTCAGGCCTTGTTTCATCAATAACACGAGTTATGTTGGCTTCCAAAGCGTCCATTGTTTCTGGTTTATCAGCATAAACCAATAACTTGACATAACCCCAAAGAAAATATTCCAAGGGAGTTATGTCGCATGATCGTGGAGGCCAATTAATTGGACCATTTCTCGAAATGATGTTATCGCCAAATCTTTCTTTCAATAAATCAATTGTTACAGTAGCAGCATGAGGTTTAACACCATCCTGTTGGAATCAAATCACTTCTGGGTCGATACCATTCAAATTTTGAAACGAATGATCATTGATCATCAATCTGTAACGAGTACCTTTTACTGTAACATTAGCTTCAGCATCGTTTTTGAAGAAATATGAACTCGCACAAGCTGAAAAAGCATCTGAGGGATCTTCACAGAAGATCTAGGAGTATCAGGATAATAATAATAAATAATAATATCTAAAGGACCGGAAATGGTTTCGATCTAGTCGCCATAGGGAAGCCTTTATCCCACCAATTGGACCAGTTTTTCCACGGCCGGGGCGAGAGCAACCCATTCACACATTATTTACAAAGTATAAACGCAATTTCTACGCTCTAGAAATTGAATTCCCACATTATTATTAGTTTTCGTGCCATTTCTGTTAGCGTGAAACGTGTTTGAAAACAGCAGCTGATTTTTAAGGAGTACCATCGTGGAATCATGCATTGAACTGTGGAACTGTTTTTCAAAAAAAACGTTTCAACCTTTGAAACAAGTTCACAGAAATTATGCTCCGAGTGGTATACAGGACTGTGATTCGTTCTTCAAATTGAAATGCAAGCAATGATCATTTTACCGATTATAATTGATTATAATTTCTTATTGGATATTGGATGGTAAATGTTAGTCCATTTTTAATGGTATAGAAAGAATAATTTGTTATTTATGACTCTTCATCAAATAGGTGCACATTAAATATAAAGTGAAAATTTATTTATTATTATCCTGGTACTCCTAGATCTTCAGTTAAGATCCCTCAGAAGCTTTTTCAGCTTGTGCGAGTAAAGAGTTCAGTTGTGTTCTGGGTAGGCTTTGTTACTGCGATCTTGCGCCACTTTAGTTCACAGATGCTAATTTTTGAATTATTACAAACAGAGCAGAATTAATTCTCTACCAATTTAATACAATATTATTTTATGATAAAAAATTCTACACCAGATTTTCTACTTTGAAATACTTTGCGTTGTCCCGATTTTTGTTTTCCCAAGAATGTCTATTTTTTGTGTTGACCCCGCCTCCTGTGGACAACTATCATTCATATGTTCACATTATTAAATTTAATGAATTAGGATCCTCCTCCAGTCTTTTCAGCATATGTTGTCAGTATTCCACACGTTTCCGCTCTTGGTTTTCTGTGAGGAGTTTGCTGGCAGTAACTTGTACTACTCTGTCAAGCAATTTTAGTTTTGGAAAGAGGAAAAAGTGGCAGGGAGCCCAATCCGGCGAATACGGTGGTTGCTGAAGCACGTTTGTTGAGTTTTTGGCGAGAAAGTCAGTCACAATCGTAGCTCGGTGAAAAGGCGCGTTATCGTCATGCAAAATCCATGAGTTGTTCGCCCACAAATTTGGCCGCTTCTTACGGATACGCTCACGCAAACATTTCATAACGCCTAGGTAATACTCCTTGTTTACCGTCTGACCCTCTGAAACGAATTCGTAGTGCACCACGCCACGGATATCGAAGAAAACAATGAGCATCACCTTCATTTTCGAGCGGCTTTGGCGTGGTTTTTTCGGTTTCGGCTCATTTTTGCCACCCATTCCGATGATTGCTGGCTGTTTTGCATATCGTACTCGTAGACCCAGGTCTCATCACCAGTTATAATGCGTTCCATAAATGTATAATCGGAATTACAGCGATCCAGCATGTCTGAAGCAACCTGTTCGCGATGACGTTTTTGAAGAAAATTCAGGTCTTTCGGTACGAGTCGTGCGGCCACCTTTCTCATGCCCAAAATATCAATCAAAATCGTACGTGCGGACTCGTGGGATATCTTAAGATCATGTGCTATCTCTCTCAAGCTGGTACGACGGTTTTCCAGCACCCTTTCCTTAATTTTATCGACATTATCTTCGATCGAAGCCGTCGATGGGCGACCACTTCACGACCGTCCTTGAAGGCTCTTTACCACTGATATGCACGAGTTTTCGATAGATCATTATCACCAAAGGCCTTTTGCAACATTTTCAATGCATCGGCACACGAAAATTCATTTGCAACACAAAACTTTAAACAAATTCTTTGCTCAACGTAATCACCCATAGTAAAAATCGGCACGCACTCTGACATCGACTGACTTAATCAGCTGTTGCAAACACACTAGTTGACAGATCCCGCTCAAGCTTGGCATAGTAATTAAGGACAGTGGTACCAACCTAGGAAAAAAAAAATTTACCTGCCTCATTGCCCCGCCAGATTTAAACCGATAATTCCCGGTACTTTCATGACAGAATGTATGGCTCTATGAACTCTTCGTACTGCTTATTGCAAGTTCATGTGGTACGTCTTTTAACCCATTATCTGGATTTGCTAAAACAAATTTCATGAAATCGTGCGGTTGATTTCAAATTTAATAATATTCAGGTTTCAGCATTTATCAACAATTAATTATAGTCACAATACTGTCAAAATAAAGCAATATGTCGAATTCTTGATTATTACGCTACGTCTCTTTTTCTGAAAACTTTCAGAATATCTTACACGGTTGTGAGTATCGGGTGTTTTTTTAGACTGAAATAAAACAAACTTAACTTAGGATTGAAGCCAAATTTTTTTTTATTTGAAAGATTATTTTATGACATTTATGTTTTGAAAATAATTTCCGGCACGTGCTCACCACGACTAGTTCTGAGGAACCGAATTCGACCAGACCAATTTTGTACCACTTTTTCGAGTAACTCAGGCCTTATTTCATCAATAACACGAGTTATGTTGGCTTCCAAGGAGGCTTTTGTTTCTGCTTCGTCAGCATAAACCAATGACTTGACATAACCACAAAGAAAATAATCCATTGGGGTTATGTCGCATGATCTTGGGGGCCAATTAATTGGACCATTTCTCGAAATAATGTTATTGCCAAATCTTTCTTTCAATATATCAATTGTTACGGTAGCAGCATGAGGTGTAGCACAAACGTGTTGGAACCAAAACACATCTGGGGCGATACGTTCACATTTTGAAACAAATAATTATTGATCATCGATCTGTTACAAGCAAATTCACTGTTACATTAGTTCCAGCATCGTTTTTAAAGAAATATGAACCGATGATGCCTCCAGCGTGTAAAGCACACCATACAGTGAATTTTTCAGGATGCAATGGAACCTGCAGAAATTCTTAGGAATTTGTTTCATTCCATCTACGGATATTTTGTTTGTTTTCTAAGCCATTTAACCAGAAATGAGCTTCATCACTGAGCACAATTTTAGGATAAAAAAAATCAACTTGAAGCTGTTCTAGAGCCCAATCAGCAAACAAACGACGCTTATTATGGTCAAGTGGCTTCAGTTCTTGAACCAGTTGGATCTTGTATGGGTGTAGACCAGAATCTTTACGCAAAATTTTTCATGTGGTGAATGCACAGAATCCAAATTGTTGTGAACATCGACGAATAAACAAATCTGGATCATCATCAACACTATGACTTACAGCGGCGATATTTTCTTCTGTACGTACAGTTCTTTGTCTTGTTGCATCGAGTAGAGAAAATGTTGTCCGAAATCTATCGACGGTTCGACGAATAAGATGGTCTGATGGACGATTATATAAATCATAAATTTCACGAAGTGTTCTATTAATTTGGCGAATAGAACATTGAATTTGGAAATAAATTTCAACAATTTGTGAACGTTGTTACGGCATGAGTCTTTCCATAATAATTCATCAATGCTTATTGGACAGAAATGTCAAAACACCATGGCTTCTACCTTCTGTCAAATCACAGTTATCCCTATCGAAAGGTCTATCACTTTAAAAAAAGCACCCGACATATCCGGGATATATGTGCGAGGACCAGATGGTCAACTCAATTTATAGAAGATGTGATGTCTCAATTTTTCTTAATTAATTGTCATTTGGAAAAAGCGCCCCTATCCTTTCCCAACGGTGTCATTCATTTGAATTTATAATGAAACCGAAATTATTTCACAGGTTCGAAAATATTGCATTCAATGTTTCCTTTCATATTTCAAACCTTTCCCACCCCAAATTTATCACAGCAATCTGACGCTCATTATTCAGTATAAAGCTTTCGCATGTCTGGAACACTTAGCCATTTGTTTTTAAATTTCACTTTCATGAAATTTGCATATTCAACGTCTCGTTTTTACTGCTGCTGTTTTTTGTTCCAACTTTCCAGAAGCCCTTGTTGTGTTAACATCTCCAGGTTGTTGACTTTTTTTTCATTTGAAATATGTTCCAAGGAGGAACTAATGATATGGATATATTTTCCGATATTTTATTGCCTGGTTACTATGTACCGGGTTTTTCAATATAATTTGACCCTCCCTTTATTATTTTGTTGCAAATGGAGGAACAAAAAAATTATCCACAAAAGTTGTACGAAATCAACTGAATCTTTTCAAAATGATTCCATAAAATGGAATATATGGACAAGATATTGAGTGCAACTTCATTTTTTCAAATGGATCACCCTGTATATTTTTTCTTACTATTCGCTAGCTATTTCTCTACTGATCACGAACAAATATGAATGTGCCGGTCTATCTATCTTATTTTGAGAACTACAGAGTCTCAAAGTCGAAGAAACACCTGGCGGGCTCATTAATTGGTTTTGAAGTGGTAGACTGTGATAAATCAACAAACAATATGATACACGTTGATATTCAATACAATTATTTTTGAAAAATGCATTACAAAGAAACGGAAAATTTTGAAATATTTTCGCCTTATTTGAAGAACAGTAAAAGCAAGAAAGATTCAAGTAGAGTTTATATGGCATTACATCCAGGTAAAAATACATTTCTTATAGACGAAATGGTATCCAATAAACAAAAGAAAATGGCATTAAATCTCGTGTACCCAATCATTAAAGAAGACAATACACAGAAATTTTTTCGTTATCTTATGTTGATGGATTATCTGAAAATATTGCTAAATATTTCAAAGATATTTTCAATTACAACGCAGCTTTTAAAACCATTACTAACCTAAGTACCTACCTAAAAAATAAGGATCGAACAAATAAATCTGAGGTCTACATGTCGACTTGTAACGATTGCTCTTTGGTATACATCGGCCAGACAGGTAGATCATTCAAGAAAAGAATCCAAGAACACCCAAGGAGTTATATATCGGTTTCCGTACATTCAACATATTCTAATCATCTTAAGGAATTCAGGCATAGTTTCAACAATAAATATGAAATTATCCACGTTGAAAGCAAATGTTCTAGATTAACTGTTGTAGAATTACTTGAAATCAACAGGTACAATGCCCGTAAAATCCTTCCGAACGAACAAACAGATGTTGACCAGCCCCCATTAATGAGTACCTTCCTTAATGGCATTTTTCAGTGGCAACCTCCAATAAATACCTTGAGTTTTTATGACTTGTTCTTCCATTATTTTGTCACGTACCTAACAATGTATTGGGTGTTTTTTTACAGTGATAGAACTTTCGATAGGGATAACTGTGATTTGACAGAAGGTAGAAGCCATGTTGTTTTGACATTTCTGTTCAGAAATCATTGACAATTTATCATGGAAAGACTCACGCCGTAACAACGTTTACAAATTGTTGAAATTTATTTTCAAAATCAGTGTTCTATTCGCCAAACTTATAGATCACTTCGTGAAATTTATGGTTTACATAATCGTCCATTAGAGCAGCTTATTCGTCGAACTGTTGATAGATTTCGAAGAACATTTTCTCTACTCGATGCAACAACAAAAACAAGACAAAGAACTGTATGTACAGAAAAAATATCGCTGCTGTAAGTCATAGTGTAAATGATGTTCCAGATCTGTCTATTCGTCGACGTTCACGACAAGTTAGATTCTGTGCATCCACCACATGGAGAATTTTCGTAAATATCTTGGTCTACACCCATACAAGATCCAACTGGTTCAAAAACTGAGGGCAATTGACCATAATAAGCGTCATTTGTTTGCTGATTGGGCCCTAGAACAGCTTGAAGTTGATCCACTTTTTATCGTAAAATCGTGTTTAGTGATGAAGCTCATTTCTGGTAGAACGGCTATGTAAACAAGCAAAATTGCCGTATAGAAGTTCTGCAGGTTCCTTTGCATCCTGAAAATGCACTGTATGGTGTGCTTTACACGCTGGAGACATCATCGGTTCACATTTCTTTAAAAACGAAGCTTGAGATAATGTTGCAGTGAATGGTACTCGTTACAGATCGATGATCAATGATTATTTGTTTCAAAATTTGAATGGTATCGACCCAGAAGTATTTTGGTTCCACCAAGATGGTGCAACACCTCATGCTGCTACCGTAATGATTGAATTATTTAAAGAAAGATTTGGCGATAACATTATTTCGAGAAATGGTCCAATTAATAGGCCTCCAAGATGATGCGTCGTAACTCCACTGAATAATTTTCTGTGGGGTTGTGTCAAGTTATTGGTTTATGCTGATAAATCAGATACAATAGACGCTTTGGAAGGCAACATAACTCGTGTTATTAATGAAATAAGGCCTGAATTACTCGAAAAAGTGGTCTTAAATTGGTCTCTTCGAATGGGGTTCCTCAGAGCTAGTCGTGGTAGACATATGACGGAAATTATTTTCAAAACATAAATGAGTTTCCACCAAGCAAAGACCGAATCAATCAAATATTTCAAAATACATTCCTTAATACTTACAACTGTGTAAGAGATTCAGAAAGTTTCAAGGAAAAATATGTAGCATCCCACGCCAATAGAATGAAGAACTGGATATGCTGCTTTATTTTTAAGGTAATAATAATAATAATAAACCTTTTATTTCCCGTAAAAATGTTAAATTACAGTTTGTTTTTCCTTACAGACTAAGAAAGAAAAAGAAAAAAAACAATATATCTACATGTATGAAATTTTGTTACTATGTGCTAGGTATTGTTGTGCTATCTGTTGAAATTATCTTTAGGTATATGTTTTCATTTTGTTTCCTCTCTCTCGGTTTTTTGTTGGGATCCCTTTGGCAGGGTATAGGTCTCCTCCAATTCCTTCCTTTTATCTCGGTCATGTGCCACTTTAAGCCAGTTGTTTCCTGTAGAGAGTGATCTGACATTGTAGGTGGCTAATTTAAGGTGTTTATTCGTATTTATTCCTTTTAATAGAGGGTTGTGGTCATATTCTTCCACGGTGACCAACCGGCTTGGAAGATGTATATTGTTTTTAGTGATCGAGTTTTCTGTGTAATCTGTGCGAGAGAGAGGCGGTGGTTGCTATGAAGCAGTGTTTGTGGTGTCTTGTTTTGGTGTGTTGTCTGGGTTCTTGGGAACTAAGTAGTTTAGTATGCCCGGTTTGATAATTCCCTCGGATAGGCTTGATGATCTCGTGAGCGGCTCATGAGTCTTGTTTTTCTTGCTAGGCTGTTTTTTGGGGTCTTCTTGAGATGGTATGTTACTTTCAGGTGACAGTGAAAGCATCCTTTTGTTGTTATTTGTAGAGTTCGGGTTCTTGCTGCGTATAACAAGTTTGTCATATTTGATTGTTGCTGAGTTTCCCTTCTCTTTCTCTATGCGCAATTGTTCTTGTAGCTGTTTCCTTTTTTCTAGGACGTTCTGTGGGAAGTCCTCTTTTATATAATACGCGGTGTCGTTGAGAACCCTCCTTTGTTTGTACAGGTCTCTTTTGAGACCTAAGGTTGAAAAGGTGGCGGTTATTGGTCGAGCATTATCTCCTTTTCTTCCTATCCTCCTGGCCTCCTGTATATCTCTACGCTCCAGCTGTGTTGAGAAATATTCCTTAATGGAAAATTTTTAAGGTAATGCTACTATAATTAATTGTTGATAAATGCTGAAACTGGAATATTATTGGATTTGAAATTAACTCCATAAAAATTGTTCTACAAAATCCAGGAAATGGATTAAAGGAAGCATCACGTGAACTTGCAATAAGCTGTTCGAAGATTTATAGAGTGTTAAAAAAGAACAATTATTGGCCATAAAAGTTACTGCCAGCACAAATCCTCACAGAAAACCCAATTCGGAAACGCTTAGAATACCGTATGCTGCAAAGACTGGAGGATGATCCCAATTCATTGAATTTTATAATTTGAACGTATGAATAATCGTTTTCCGCAGGAGGCGTGTTCAACAGAAAAAATAAACATTCTTGGGCAAAGAAAAATCGAAGACAACGCTAAGTGTTTCAAATTAGAAAATCTGGAAAGTCTTTTAACGTTTGGCGTGGCATTGTTTATAGTAAAATTGTGGGGCTTATATTTCTTGACTATACATACACACATGAAGTATATTCCGAAAGGATACTGCCAGAGATAGCTCAACTTTTGGAGCAACTATTTTCTGCTGAAGAATTGGAGCACATAATTTGGCAACAGGACAGGGCACCCCCGCGCAGCGATTTGGAACATTTGAATGGTCAATTTGGTCTCTGGATCGATTACCTAATTCATGGCCATCGTATAGTCCGGATTTAAGAACGTCGGACACGTTTTTATGGTCGTTCCTTTTCTGAGGTGAGTCAAGAGTTCAACAGAAAAGTGTGAATATATTGGGTGAAAGATTACTTCGTTCTTGTCTTGCATCTTACACTCCTCATTATTTTTGAATTTCTTATTATGCCATTGGTTGGAGTACAAATTTTAAACTCTTCCTAACAATATGAATTGACTCATCTACCTCGTAATGTAACTTATGAAGTTTCGGTATCTCTGACATCAAGCTGTTCTCTCCACTTCAACCTTTCAATTGTATCAGTGGTTGGAGTATAAAATTTGGCGATTTTATGGTTGAAGTTGGTAGAGTTGAGTCACCTTTATCGTTAGGTAACCTGTGAGGATAGAAGATGGCAGATATCCTTCATTAACTTTTCCCTTTTTTTAACCTCTTCATTATATCTTCAGGTGGAGTATAAAATTTGATCCTCTCCTAGTCATAATAGAGTTGAGGCATCAGTGAGGTAACCTGATTCTTGTAACGGAGTTATACTACTCTGTCAAGAAAGTACCGGGAATTTTCAATTAAAACAACATTTTTACATTTAATCGTCAAAATTTATTGGGTCGCCTTCAAAATAGGCTCCATTTGCTCCAACACATCTATGCCAACGGCACTTCCAATTATCGAAACATTTTTTATAAGCGCTTTCCGGGATGGACTTTAGCTCTCGCGCCGAATTTTGTTTTATGGCTTCAATCGACTCAAAACGGGTGCCACGAAGGGGCAATTTTAGTTTTGGGAAGAGGAAAAAGTCGCAGGGAGCCAAATCCGGCGAATACGGTGGTTGCTGAAGCACGTTTGTTGAGTTTTTGGCGAGAAAGTCAGTCACAATCGTAGCTCGGTGAGAAGGCGCGTTATCGTCATGCAAAATCCATGAGTTGTTCGCCCACAAATTTGGCCGCTTCTTACGGATACGCTCACGCAAACGTTTCATAACGCCTAGGTAATACTCCTTGTTTACCGTCTGACCCTCTGGTACGAATTCGTAGTGCACCACGCAAGAGTTATCGAAGAAAACAATGAGCATCACCTTCATTTTCGAGCGCTTCACGACCGTCCTTGAAGGCTCTGTACCACTGATATGCACGAGTTTTCGATAGAGCATTATCACCAAAGGCCTTTTGCAACATTTTCAATGCATCGGCACACGAAAATTCATTTGCAACACAAAACTTTAAACAAATTCTTTGCTCAACGTAATCACCCATAGTAAAAATCGGCACGCACTCTGACATCGACTGACTTAATCAGCTGTTGCAAACACACTAGTTGACAGATCCCGCTCAAGCTTGGCATAGTAATTAAGGACAGTGGTACCAACCTAGAAAAAAAAAATTTTACCTGCCTCGTTGCCCCGCCAGATTTAAATCGATAATTTCCGGTACTTTCTTGACAGAATGTATTTCAAGTATGTTTTCATGTGAATTACACATTCTTCAGAAAAAAAATACATATTTGCAACAGTTGGGAGTTATTTAGATGCTAAATAAAAATAATCGATAAAGTATATTTGCATGCCTTCATTCCCCAAATAATCTGTTTGAAAGGAAAATTTGAAAAACGTGGTTGAGCACTAGTAAAACATATATAAAAAAAGATCATCCGAATTAATTTATTTGAATATGAATATACTAATTATGAGCATTAAGGGGTATTATGATCTAACTTGAGCATGAGAAAAGTTTTTTCTGCGTTTGTAATGTAATAAAATGTGGAATACATTTCTTTACTCGAATTAGTTAAGGTATGTCCTATATGTATATTTGCGTGCACCAGAGGGCGTAAGACTATATTTTATAGCTTAGTGTTTCTGTATATAGCGAATGTAGGTACCTGACAGATTTGTAGTCGTTGGCATTGCAAAGCACTGAAGAGAACCAACAAGTTCAAGATTTTTAGATCAAGTCTGTAGAAAATTGATCTCGCTCTTATCAGTAATGGAATACTATGTATTTCATTTATGAATATGAAATCAAATCTACAAAAAACACATGTTCACCAAATGTACTCAAATATTATTTGAATATTTTAATATTGGCCTTCTACATATTTAATTAAAAAAAATTATATTCAATAATTATAACTTCAGGAATTAAATTAAATTAATGTCATATAAGTACCACTTATATCAAACGACATATAAAATAAACATTCATTATAAGACATTCAAATGATATAACAAAATCCAATAAATAAAAATTGTTGAGCAAAATCCTATAAATTGAATATTTTGAGTGGACAAAATTTTGTTTCTGCTTATAATCAATGTTTATTTTATATGTCGTTTGATATAAGTGGTACTTATATGACATTAATTTAATTCCTGGAGTTATTTTTATCAAATATAATTTTTTTTAATTGAATATGTAGAATGCTAATATTGAAATATTTAAATAATTTTATATATCCTCTATCAAGTATAAACCTCATATCATTTTATTATACTCAAATACATTTGAATTCAGTTGAAATCCGAGTATGAAAGACTCCGCTCAATTTACTTAACTTCCTCTCATGCTAAGTTACTATTAAATGTCAACTTCATCAATTTTGGTTCATTATTTCCTCATAAATGAACCTTTTGATTCAATTCAGGGAGTATCCATTTCAATCAATGGGTTCAACAACTTAAAAAAATTAAGGTGAAATATTGGAGAGAGAACTGAAATAATAAGCCTATGTGTACACTACGCTGTATTTTTCAGGTTTCTCACGTATACGCAAAAAACATTTGTTTAGACGAAGTAAGAAGAAGTAAGTGTGGAAAAAGCTATTACTGAAATATATTGACGCGAAAAGCGGGTCAAGTGGAATTTTTCAGGGTAAAATGCGAACGTATGTTTCCAGAGTGATGGTCCAATATAGGGGTTTGGAGGAACTAATAAATTTCATCTGTTACGCTATATTATCCTCACAGCGTTTTCGCATATTTCAAGAACTTAGGGACCTGAAATTTTCCTCTGGAAAGGTAGGTGTTTTCATGGAACAGGACATAATTTTTCCATATTATGAATCTTCAATTATGAATATTATGCACTTCATCTCCACTATATCATAAGTTTAAAACATGATGCCATATGAGACGTGAACTGGAGAGTGCTTTTAAAGGTAAAAAATATCGGCAGCACTGTGACAACCGAATTATTGAGGTCTGGGAACTTAGCCTGTAAAAGACTCATGCTGAATTAAAGTTTGGACGAAACACTGCTATTTATCCACAATTGCATTTAAAAGCTTTTGTTGTCTAATGAAGTAAAGGGTCTTTCATTAACAGCGCCTCAACACATTATTTATTAGAAAATTATTAAAATTTTTATTTCTCAATAAAGCACAATGGATGCCATTAGCTATGAAATAAAACATCATTGAAATATACACCACGGAATTTCTGGCAGGAATGTAGTCGTTGAACCCAATTTTCTACTCTCTCCCACAAATCAGGTCATATGTTAGCAATTACTCAAAACTCATTATACATATAGTATAAAATATTCTGCAAAGACTGTCAATCAGCATACATTGGTCAAATTGGTCGGCATCTGAAGGACAGGATCTCTGAACACAAAAGAGACTCCTTGAATATCCTTAATCCACTAAAAAACAAAAAAGAAAGTAACACCGCTTTAGCGGAACATGTTAAAAGCACCCTTCATTCCTTTAATTTCGATCCTGGATCTATCAAAATTTCAGGCAAACAAAAAAAAACTCAAAAAAACGTTTAATGCATGAGATGATATCTATCAAGCGAGACCCAAACTGGTTTAATAAGAGAGCCAACCTTGAAGGTCTAAGCACGGCATATTGTTATTTAATAGAAAATATAGGACACAAATAAAAATAAATATAAAAAATAAATGAAAATTCCCGGTACTTTCTTGACAGAGTAGTATAATATTAAATGGAATAAATAATCCAACTAAAATAAATTGTCAATTAAAATCAATAAATAAATATTTGAAGGAGACAAAATGTTGTTTCTGATCTTACAATTATGAAAACTAAATCCTCTTCAAAAATACAAAACATAATTTTAAGAACTTCTAAAAAATTAATTTATTTGAAAAGGATTTAGTGTCCATAACTGTAAGATCAGAAAACAAAATTTTGTCCCCTTCAAATATTTATTTATTAATTTTAATTTTTAATATTTAATTTAATTTAACAAATTTATATTTGTTAGGATATTCATTCCGTTTGATGTTATATGATGAGTTTTGATTTTATATGTCTTAGAGGTAAATTATTCATTGTTAATTGATTTCATTTTTTAAATGTGAAGTAGGACCGATGAAGATCTTATCTGAATTCAAATTGTTTTTTGAGGATGTGACACATGTTTTGAGAGATTTTTGAAGTAACTTATTTAAATATTCATATATATTTAATATTTCAAATGAAGTATTTTTTTAGAATTGTGTTGAATTTTTGAAAAGGATTAAATTTTCATAATTGTGAGATCAGAAACAAAATTTTGTCTTCCTAAAATGATTTATCAATTTTAATTGACAATTTATATTTGTTGGATTATTTATTCCATTTGATATTATATAATGAGTTTTGATTTTATATGTCTATTAAATATAAGCTATGTTTATAAGACATTAATTTAATTCTAAAAGTTTTTGAATAAATTTTTTTGGAATTAATAATAATAAGCCTTATAACAAACTCTGGTAGCTGTGCTAATTCTCGACATATTTTACCTATGAACAAAGGTCCGATTCGTTTTCCTTTCAAAGATACCATCATTTGAAGAAATTTATTTTCATGTTTGAATTGAAAATAGGCTGACAAAATACCTATTATATGGCAACTTTTGTTATTTTGAATATGCATTTTACACTTGGCGTACGGTTCAAATGAACAATAGGGTTTTTCTTAACTCAGGAGTACGCAGATATTGTAATTGTATATGGGTGTAAATTCCAGAAAAGCATCTAGAAAATATTGAGGAAAGTATCCAAATAGACACCAATCTGCCTACACAGTCGTGGCTGTCATTTGAAGGTCAAGGTTAAACCTTTCTAATAAACTGATAACTTCAAACAAATATTCATTAGTTTTTTATTTATAGCATATTTCATATGGCTCACCACTTATAAATATGTGCGTGAAAGGTCCGAACTTCACGTCAATGCTTTTCTCCAATTTTTTTCTTTCTTATTTCGAAGCAGGAAAGGGGCAAATAATTCAAAAGTAAAATAATTCAATGGTGAAAGACATAAAAAGCCCATTTTATAATTTGAATGAAAAACTATTTTCCTGATATTTGACCACAGATTTTGACACTGTAATTTATTCGTCTCATCCTGAGTTCGATGAAGCAGTGAGGAAAAATAATTGACAAAAAGAATTAATAACACTAGAATGATAGAGAAGAGCAGCCCATTATTAAGATGAGAGCGTGCGTAAACATTCTTTTTGTCTTCGTTTCCGCAAAGCTCCTTTTAGAACAACTAAATTAATTGGGGTCTCAGGGCCGAAAACTATGAATTCTCAACGCGTGTGGGCCTGGTAACTATAATATTTCTCCAATTGCAATATTGCAGGAAATTTTACGATGTTTCTGCAGGAATGATTTGTTACTTTCATCTGTCAGAATATTCAAACATACGGCTTTCTCAATCATGATTTATAAATTGGCAGATTGTGAATGTTTCTCCTAGATGAGTGTAAATCAAGGTTATGGCTGCCATTCCGGTTGGTCTTGAAATCTGTTTCATGCGTCACACCGATAAATTGAAAATATCGATTCTTGTGTTATTGTTCTATTCTTGTGCTACCAATTGGAGTAGAAAATGCACAGAAGCGTAAGAAATAACTGTGGATTACTCAGGGAATCAGAAAAACTCAATAATTATATTTTAACTTTGCGTGGGCCATTTTCTACTAGTTCAAACCTGCCAGCCTTCACATCGAGAGCTTTAAGCGAAATTCTCCCAGAGAAGTACGAGAAATGATCAGTTCTTGAGCACGATGGATGTTAAGCCACATTCTGGACAACAGCAGCAACGTTTTCAGGTGTGCTCACTGGGCAAGAACGTGAACGGGTTGTTTTATCAAATTAATAATCAAAAATCCTCAAATTGCCGTTTCATTTCTATTAACTTTTCCACGTAAATTTCCAACAGATTGGATAGAAGATTCACCAATTTGGAAATGAACTTTTAATGTTCTGTAGTTTGGTTAAAGCGTATATCGACCCATTTCGTTAGTGTCAAATATTAGACAAACTCTCTGTAAAAAAAACGAATGACAGAAATTTTACTAAACTCGAAATAATAATTACTTCAAAATTCAAATTCTAGATGGCCCAACTAACCGCCGTATTTTCTTTATTATCTCAGCATTTTAACCAACAAACAATGGCAAATTAATAAAGCGCAAGGATTAATTACACTCTGCTGATATAAACTGAATCTAATGCACTCTGGCGATGTTGTACTTTGAGAAGCACGTTGTATATACAGGGTGACCCAGGGGTGCGTAAATGGTCTATAACCTCGTTTCTATTCAAGCTATCGACTTGATTTTTTTTTCCAAACGATAGGTTGTACAATCCGCACACCTGATAATATTTTCATCTATATACAGGATGTCTAAAAATTAAATACATACATAGGTTCGTTTTTTTAAAATGACCACCCCCTATTTTTCATACATCTTCGAATTTGCCACTTCATTGTCGATAAAACGCACCCAGGTATCATTGACTTATCTGCATTAGTTTTTGACTTATGTCAATTTATGTTTCCAAAAAGCGTCGTGCGTAAACCCACAGAAAAAGTCATAACTTCGGAACCATTCAACATAATTCAATCATTTTTTTTTGCAATCCATTCCTCGAGCTACTGTGCATCTTCTGTTATAGGCATAAATTTGATGTCGGTGTTATATCGCCTACTACATTGTTTTTTAAATGTCAAATGACAGATTGAATTAAATCGATTTTTTCAAATGCAACACTCTGTATTATTACACCATTGCATGACATGTTGTAAGAGCTTTTCCTCGAAATCAGATTTGTGGGCTCTACTTGGTGAAATTCGTGAAATAAATTTCGAAATAAGAAATGTGGATTGTTTATTAGAATCTAGTAGAACGTTGTCGTAAAATCGAAAAAATCTTTACGAAATAATTGAAAAAAATGTTTTCGAAATTGTAATAGCAGTGTTTGAAGAATAAAGGTAATAGAAACCGGAGAATATCAGGAAGCAAACAAGTATAGTATCAAGAACATGAAGCGGTGAATAACAGAAAACCGTGTGAAAAAATATTTAGGGAAGCCTTTTTATTAAACTCAAACAGGTCAAATATCAGATTTCCTTCTGATTACTGAATAGTGGGATTTTGAGGATTACCCATCATAATTGGAAATGGAAAACGTGACCAAAAGGCCTAGAAAAGGACGCCCAAAATGCAACACATATTCACAAGAATGGTGACCTGTGATAATTTATAAGAAGGCTTTTCTCAACATTTTTTCACCTGGTTTTGTGTTATTCACCGCTTCATGTTCTTGTCGCTATAATAGTTTGCTTATTGATATTATTCTGTTTCTATTACCACTATTCTTCAAACACTGCTATTACAATTTCGAAAACATTTTTTTCAATTATTTTGTATAGATTTTCCCGATTTTAAGACAACGTTCTACTAGATTCTACCAAAACAATCCACATTTCTTATTTTGGAATTTATTTCACGAATTTCACGAGGTAGACCCTACAAACGTACATCGACGAAAAGCTTTTACGAGAAGTCATGCAATGGTGTAATAAAATATATAGTGTTGCATTCGAAAAAATCGAGTAAATTCAATTTTTTATTTGTCATTTAAAAAACAATTAAGTAGACGATAGAACACCGACATCAAAATTTCACCTGTTTCGAATGATGCACAGAAGCTTAAGGAATCGAATGGAAAAAAGATGATTGAATTATGATGAACGGTTCCGAAGTTATGACATTTTCTGTGGGTCTACGCACGACGCTATTTCGAAACATAAATTGACATAGGTCAAAAACTAATGCACATAAGTCAATGAAATCTGGGTATGTATGTATTTCATTTTTGGACATTCTGTATGTGGATAAAAATATTTTCAGGATATGCGGATTGCACCAACTATCGTTTGGAAAAAACAATCAACTCAATAGTTGAATAGAAACGAAATTATGGACCATTTACGCACCCCTGGGACACACTGTATTTATATCGATGATGAAGACCCAACATTGCACTAGAAACTTAGCAAGGGGATTGGGGGAGATTCCTTGTGTTCACAGAACTCATCTTCAGAGAAATGTTCATGTCTTCTGTCCCAAATTTCTTAACATCTTGCCTCAATTACTGAAGAGAGTGAAGTTGAGGAACAAGCAGTGTAGACTTGAAATAATGACATATTAGAAGTATAAATTATTTCGGTCCGTTCTCAAAAGATTAAAAGCATCAAATATTTGAATAGCAACAGCTGATTCTTGCGATTTTAGATAGACTGGACACCGGCACTTCCAATTTGAAAACGTGTTTTGCTGACTCTTGAAAATGTCATATTTTTTATAACTAAATAGCAATATCAGGAAGTTTTAGTTTTTTGTTTTAATCGGAAAAAGTACAGCTGAATCTCATCATATGCTTGTGGATATTTAGGGCGACGATGCTCCAGCTGACAAGTCATGTAGAGATCGATTTCTGCGCTTCAAAATTGATGAAATCACCATTGTCGATAGACCTCGCTCAAAGCAGCCAATAAAATTCGAAGACGATGAATTATGGACATTACTCAATGGAGATCAGAGTCTAACACAAGACGAGTTTGCATTTACGTTAGAAGTGACCCAACAAGCAGTTCCTAAGCAAGGCAATTAGGTACCTTATGAACTGAAACCAAGAGATCTGGAAAAGCGAATATATTCTTGTGAGCAGATGCTTCGAAGGCAGGAATGAAAGGATTTTTCACAGCAGGTTGTGACTGGTAAAAAAAGTGGATCTTTTACGACAACATCAAGAAAAAATACTACGCTTTGCTAGGTTAATGGTTGCCATTGATTTCCACATCTATATAACAACTATATTTTATTCCGAACATAACTGCATTGTTCAAGCTTCAAAATTAGTCAAGAATTAAGCGGACATGTGAAAATCTTTGTTGTTTAGTCATTTTTAATGAAAAACTTCTCACGTAACTCACAATCGAATTTTTAGACAGAAATAAAGAAACATAAAATACTCAATTATTACTCCTTAATATGATTGTTCAATGGAGACTAATTTCGCGAAACGAAATTGATTATGCACACAAAGACACACGGACTGTGTTATCTGGATGTCCTAAACAGGACACCCAGAAGCGTAAATGTGGAATAAAATCAGCCTTTACTTTGTCCTTGTGCCCTTCATTAGTGAGTAACAGACTGGAATATAACGAAGGAAAAATTTTCATTAAGCCAGATTTCGGTAATTATATATTTCAGTAAAAATTTGGAATTTCATTATTAAATTATTTTGACAGAATTGCAACAAAGTTGCCTACGTTTACGGAGGCACAAAATTTCCTGTATATAGTTTATGATGATGTGGATTTGCATTCACTCACCTCGAATTACTAGATGCTACGGAATTATTTGACCTTGACCTTCTACTCTTCAAACTGTCACCCCTATTGACTATTCCTTTTCCAGTGATTGAAAAATGCCTTAACCTATAATATTCTTCTTCTACTCCTGTGTTTGGCATCGACGCCACCCTCGACCTCTGCTGTGGAAGGCATAAGTAATTGGGTCTTCCGGATGACCTACCAGGTGTCTTGACCGATTGAGATCTGTTGTGATGAGGACTTCCATATCTGGAGAAGAAAGAATATTGATAACAATTTGGCCCAGTATAGGTTCAAACCTAGAATTATTATCCTGAAGAGACGAAATGTGTCTCTATTGAAATCTTTCTTGTTACGAGGCTAACATTCAGATTGTTTGGATAAAGATAAAACTAACGAATGCGACAAGGATGAACAAATCTGATAGAACGCTGAATCAACAGTGCAGTACTCTCAATAACTTGTACTTGATGCGCTTGGAAATAGCAGTCTTTTTATATGATAGTATACCACCTACCACCTACCTTCAATAGTATAACTTCGACTCCTCCAAAATTGTTAACCAAAATCATATAAATTAAATATTTTGAGTAGACAAAATTTTGTTTCTGCGGATCAATCTCATGAATTCAAAATATTTAATTTATAAGATAACAATTTTAATTTATTGGATGTTGTTATATCATTTGGATGTCTTATAATGAATGTTTATTTTGTATGCCGTTTGATATAAGTGGTACTTATACGACATTAATTTAATTTAATTCCTGAAGTTATAACTATTAAATATAATTTTTTGAAATTAAATATGTAGAAGGCTAATATTAAAATATTTAAACAATTTTATATACCTTCTATCAAGTATTAACCTCTATTTAAGTTATTTCATTCATAATATTATATTTATTTGTTTGGTTTCCTTGATATTCTTCAGACAGATAGTTCTTGTGCTATAACAGAGGCCGTTAAATTGTCTTTCAATCTTTTGCATCAAGGGTAAACCATAACATTATTTATTTGTAGTTAACATTACACTCCATTTAAATTTTTCAGTATTCATTTACCAGAAGTTTTCTAAATTGTTGAAGGGTGAGTAAATATTTGTTGTTGATTGATGTTATATTTTATTGAATATGAATTATTTGAGTACTGACGAAGCAAAGTCTCTCTTAAAACTTGTTTTTCAGTAATGTTTTCACATATCTTGAGACTTTATAGAAAGTAACTTAAATAGAGGTTAATTCTTGATAGAAGGTATATAAAATTATTTTAATATTTTTATATTAGCCTTCTACATATTTAATTTCAAAAAATTATATTTAATGATTATAACTTCTGAGAATAAATTGAAATAATGTCATATAAGTACCACTTATATCAAGGCTAATATTAAACTATTTAAATAATTTCATATACCTTCTATCAAGAATTAACCTCTATTCATGTTATTTTATTCATAATATATAATTATTTGGTTTCCTCAACATTCTTTTTACAGATAGTCCTTATGCTATAACAGAGGCCGTTAAATTGTATTTCAATCTTTTAGATCAAGGGCAAACCACAGAAATATTTATATGTAGTGAACCGTCACAGTACATTTAAGGATTTTTCAGTCTGCAAGAAGTCTTTCTAAACGGTTGAAGGGTAAGTAAATATTTGTTGTTGATTGATGTTATATTTATTGAATATGAATTATTTGAATACTGACGAAGCAAAGTCCCTCTTAAAACTTGTTTTTCAGTAATGTTTTACATATCTTGAGTTTTTATATGAAGTAACTTAGTTAGATATCCAATAATATTGAATATTCTAAGTAAGATAGTTTTATGATGAAATTGTTAAGATTATGTTAGATATTTTTGAAAGATATTGGTTTTCATAAGATTGATCAGCAGAAATAAAATTTTGTCTATTTAAAAAATTTGATTTGTAGGATTTTGGTTAATAATTTTCATTTATTGGATTTTGTTATACCATTCGGATGTCTTATAATGAATGTTTATTTTATATGTCAATTGATATAATTGGTACTTATATAATATTATTTTAATTTATTTTCAGAAGTTATAATCATTAAATATAATTTTGTGAAATTAAATATGTAGAAGGCTAATATTAAAATATTTAAAGAAAGTAACTTAGATATCCAATAATATTGAATATTCTAAGTAAGATAATTTTATGATGAAATTCTTAAGATTTTGTTAAACATTTTTGAAAGATATTTGTTTTCATAAGATTGATCAGCAGACACAAAATTTTGTCTACTCAAAATATTCAATTTATAGGATTTTGGTTAACAATTTTTATTTATTGGGTTTTGTTATATCATTTAGATGTCTTATAATGAATGTTTATTTTATATGTTGTTTGATATAAGTGGTACTTATATGACATTAATATAATTTAATGCCTGAAGTTATAATTATTAAATGAAATTTTTTTAAATTAAATATGTAGAGAGCTAATATTAAAATATTCAAATAATCTTATATACATTCTATCAAGTATTAACCTGTATTTATGTTATTTAATTCATTTTATGTACAGGTCACACGTTACAACAGTTCTTACTGATTTTCCTTTCATCTTTATAACCTAATTTTGTGATACATATGATTTTATTCTCCTATTTAAGATATTCTATCTTTCATTTATTTGACATGTATAAAAAAGGTTGAAAACGAGCTCACGTTAATAAATATATTGTATTTAATGTTTTAGTCATGTTTCCAGAATATCTTTCTCCCTGAGATATTTTTTCTTCTGGGCACATTTTTCTGACATCTTCCATTTCTTTCCTAGATTCCTGGCCGCTGAGAAATTTGTTGAAAATCCTAGGGGGGTAGATTCTCTACAAGAACCATGAAGTCACTATATGGTGTGAAATTTGGTCTGGTGTAGTGATGGCTTGTACTTTGTAGCGATCTACACGTCGAATTTATTCGCTGGTATATCACCTTTATCGAGAAGACCGGTGAATGAAGAAATTGGGATATCTGTTCGTCAATGTGTCGTCACGTGCTCGTTGATATGAAGGAATTATTTCTTTTCCGGTTCACGATTGCAGAGTAAAGTTGTAATCTGAATGTCATAAAATTTATTTTCTCGTTAATTAATTTTTCTTGAAGATTAGAAGTAAAAACCCTCAAAGAAGGGTTTTTTGTGGACTATCTTTTCCTGGAATTTTTTTGGATTATCTTTTTCTGGATTTTTTCTTTGGAATATTTTACTGGATTTCTCTTGGATTATTTTCCTGTGATTTGTTCCTGGAGTTTGGAAGTTTTCTTGGTGAGGAATAATTACACGTAAACTGGTTGCCCGAAGACGTTGAAGCTATTAAGTTCAAAGAACTATATAACAGCCTGCTTGAGACGATCTACAAAACCACCACCTGTTTTGATTGGCAAAACATCAGCCTTTATTCTAAACCAACCAGGGAAGTTATATTGAGAAATTTCGTATATATTCATATCACATTAAGGAACTTCAAATTTTTGTATATATTAATAATAACATTTCCATTTTTATATATATATTTTTCTACTTTTATCGGTAATGATATTATTGAAACTTACTCTAGTGTAAGATAGTAAATTGTATATTTCTTTCAAATGTATATATGTAATTTGTAAGAAAAATTACTTGTGGTAAATTAAACGAGTGACTTGTTTGTCAGGGAGTTGTGTCTTTTCATTTTGTGGAATTGTGAGATCAGGCTCACGACCCAGTTAAACCGACTGGGCTTGGGCAGAATATAGTTGTAGCTGAATAGTTACAACTTATTTGAAAATGAAGAAGGTGTCATTAACGGTCTGGAAACCAACATCCGTCAAGTTATTGGTGAGAGTTATTGCCCGATAGTGCCGATAGTGACTCATAGAAAATTACCTCACAAGTATCTAGTCCTGTAAGACGCAGGGGACATTCAAATGATGTTGTATTCCATACATAATGGCAAGGTCCAAGCATTATATTGAAATAAAAATTTGATCAATATTAAATGAACAAGTGTTTTATTACGTTTACTGTCGGAAGCACAAATGAATAAAACTGGAATGATCAAAAACTTGTTGCAAACTAAATCGAGTTGGGCATCAAAATGATATGTAATATCAAACAGAATAAGCGTTAGTTGTACTTCAGAATAAAAGTAGTTTTAATCCATTTCAATGATCTCGCATTTTATTGAACTAAAACTATAAACCGATTGTCCTCCTTCAGGAAACCCTTTTCATCGTTAAATGGTCGAATTTCTAACCTAACACGAGCGCATTCATAATGCATAGAGGTGACTAACCTGTATTTCGAAATATCAGGTCGTTTCCCTGTCACGTAACGCCGATGCATCCAACAAGATTTCCAATTCATTAACCCCAAATGAGATCAAAGAAGCGCAACTTTCCAGAAGAAGGTCGTTGCCTTGAGTAGGCCAACAAAGAAATAAGGTCCTGCCAATGCATGATGATACTCTATTCCAGGAATAGTACAGTGTGTATTTCGGCGCAACTATTTGACATGTAGATAGTTAAAAATAGTGCGAGTGCAATTATGCCGCTCTAATTTTAGTTTCGACAAGTTTATTTCCAATGAGGTGTAAACCGTACTGTGGCAACAGTGACGTTAACGTTAGTGATGTATTTATTCGATCTGAAAAATATATGATTGTTATTGGAATTTCCACGATTTCTGAGAGAACACACACCTTGAATTTCGTCGGAATAATGAGTGGGATAGAAATAAAACGAATGCGAGTCTCAGGATGAAACGGTTGGATATTCGTGTTATTGGATTCGCAGAAAAAAACATATGCGTCGAAAATTGTATAACAGGTTTGCCCCAGTTCAACCAAAATATTTAGTTTTGCATCATATTCTAAAATATTTTCAGATCTGCTCACTGAACGAGAACTTGAAAGGGTTGTTTTATCAAATAACGATCAAACTTTCATGAACAAATTTATTCACAAATGGCTGTGAGAGCATATCATTTCTATTGAATATTCCACGTAAATTAATAATAATAATATTCATTTCTAAAATCATTGTCACACAGGTGGAATATAAAGTAGAAACATGTCCACACAAATCAATATAAAGATCAGAAGAACACAGTCATTCATATCCTAAGACAGAAGTCTTTGAATTCTGCAAAAGATTATGGTTCACAATTCAATATAAACAGAAAAAAGGCCTTACGAAATCGATTGTAATCTGATATGTCCCGAATATCTTTCGGTAGGAGATTATACAATTTAATACTCATATAACTTAAATAGAGGTTAATTCTTGATAGAAGGTATATAAAATTATTTAAATATTTTAATATTAGCCTTCTAGATATTTCATTTCAAAAATTATTTTCAATAATTATAACTTCAAGAACTAAATTAAAAATAATGTCATATAAGTACCACTTATATCAAAAGACATATAAAATAAACATTCATTATAAGTCATCCAAATGATATAACAAAATCCAATAAATAAAAATTGTTAACCAAAATCCTATATATTAAATCTATATATATATATATATGAATATCTATATTTCTTGTTGATTGATGTTATATTTTATTGAATATTAATTATTTGGATACTGACGAAGCAAAGTCTCTCTTAAAACTTGTTTTTCAGTAATGTTTTTACATATCACTAGATTTTACATAAAATAACTCAGATATCTAATAATATTGAATATTCTAAGTAAGATAATTTTATGATGAAATTCTTAAGAAAATGTTAAACATTTTTGAAAGATATTTTTTTTTTCATAAGATTGATCAGCAGAAACAAATTTTGTCTATTCAAAATATTTAATATATAGGATTTTGGTTAACAATGTTTTTTATTGGATTTTGTTATATTATTTGGATGTCTCATAATGAATGTTTATTTTATATGTCATTTGATATAAGTGGTACTTATATGACATTTTTAATTAAATTCTTGAAGTTATAACTATTGAATATAATTTTTTGGAATTAAATATGTAGAAGGCTAATATTAAATATTTGAATAATTTTATATAGCTTCTATCAAGAATTAACCTCTATTTATGTTATTTTATTCATAATATATAATTATTTGGTTTCCTTAACATTCTTTATACAGATAGTCCTTGTGCTATAGCAGAGGCCGTTAAATTGTCTTTCAATATTTTCGATCAAGGGTAAATCAGAGAACTATTTATTTATAGTTGACCTCCATTTAAATTTTTCAGTATTCATTTACCAATAGTTTTCTAAATTGTTAAAGGGTGAGTAATTATTTTTTGTTGATTGATGTTATATTTTATTGAATATGAATTATTTGAATACTGACGAAGCACAGTCTCTCTTAAAACTTGTTTTTCAGTAATGTTTTTACATATATTTAGATTTTATAGAAAATAACTTAGTTAGTATAGTATACTTAGTAAGATAATTTTATGATGAAATGTTTAAGATTATGTTAAACATTTTCGAGAGATATTTGTTTTCATAAGATTGATCAGCAGAAACAAAATTTTGTCTATTCAAAATATTTAATATATAGGATTTTGGTTAACAATTTTTATTTATTGGATTTTGTTATATCATTTGGATGCCTTATAATAGAAGTTATATGTCGTTTGATATAAGTGGTACTCATAATGACATTATTTTTAATTTAATTCTGGAAGTTATAATTATTGAATATAATTTTTTGGAATTAAATATGTAGAAGGCTAATATTAAAATATTCAAATAATAATACTCATATAAAGTGTGCTTTTTTTAGTATAGGAATATTTATGGATCTGGTGAAATTGTTATTCTTCTAACTCTAAAAGTAATAATGATGTTGTCGCAAAATAGCAAAACTGTTAGGAAATAAAGACCTGGAAGAGCTAAAATATTGTTAGCCTTAAAAATGACTTAAATTTCAAATTGAACATAGCCCTGATTGCTAATTTTTGTGTTACAAAAATATGTTCTACTGATGAACTGGAACCCCAAAATACCATGCCGTAAGATAGAAGTGAGTGAACATTTGCAAAATAGATGGTTTCCATTGTGGTTATGCCAACTTGATATCGAATAGCTTTCATTCAGTGTGTAAATTACCGAATTTAACTTTGATATAAGAGAGTTCCCAGTTTGAGTGTTTGTATACTGTGATTCCCAAAATTCTTGTACTTAAGCTTGTTGGTATTCGCTGGTTCCCAAAGTTGATGCACGCTGAAAAACTAACATTCGTCCTGATGCTGGAAAAAAACATGATGTTTGTTTTATCAGAATTAAGAGTTAGTGAATTGCAAATGCACCATTCACTGACGTTCGATAAAGCTAGAGCTAAAGTTAGATATTATTATATCTAATAATATTATTTTGTTTTAGTCTATTGCAAATTTTGTTACTTATTAATTAATGTAATCAAAGTAATTAATATGGTATGAAATTTATGCTATGGAATTTTTCTTTTTCTTTGTCCTGAAGAAAAGGGTAAAGAGAAGCTAGAGCATTTTTATGCTGTTTCCTAAAAATTAATTTTTCTATTACCTTCGTATTGTAACCATTGTTCGACGATAATGACTTCAAAACTTTAATTTCTTTGTTAGAGTTTTCAATTGAGAGAGAGTTTGATAGTAACCTATGTATAAAGGCGTGAAAAGAAGAAGATGTTATGAGGGTGGGAACTGTTATTATGTATTAATGAATCTGTGAACGTGGATTTTCTAAGTTTGTCAATTTCAAGGGAATTAATATTTCCTCTTTTCTGAATATCTAAAAAAATTATTGATTTTTGGGAATTTGCAATATTGAAATCGAAAATTCCCTGCATATTACATCGGTCAGACAGGACGATCTATAAATATAAGGGTAGAAGAACAGAAAAAGTATATTGCATAATAACATAATATCTGGTTTTTCGGAACATTGTATAAATAACAACCATTATACAGATTTCAGTAGAACTGAGATTTTACACGTAGGTAATAAAAGCTGAAGAATGGACCTTTTAGAAAGTTTGGAAATTTGTTTAGCACATAGAAAGAAGCTATCAATCACAAATGAACAACTTGAATTTAATTTATCATCATTGCTCTTATCTGAAAGAGATTAGGAACAAACTAACACAACAATTGTGCCTGTTATCTACCCTATTGTAAATAGTATTTTAAGTTCTTTTCTCTTCAGTTTTGAAAATGGGCTAAAAACCCGAAACATATATCTCAAAATACATTAAACAAACAGTGAACTTAATATAAATTGTTTTTATTCACTTTATTGATTAAAAAATGTTTCCCATATGCGAGAAATCAATATCAGTTTCCACGTTAATTTCTTACAGTTTCGATAGAATATTCACCTCTTTGGTAGTGAGTTCTTCATATTTCCCAGTTTTGCTCAAGCGTAAATCGACCCATACCGTTGATGTCAAATATTAAACAAACTTTCTGTCAAAACATGAATGACAGAAGCGTAGCCACTCAAATCAGTTACATATCAGTTTCGGCGAATATCATGAACAGTACAAATGAAGGCCCACTATTAATAAATACAACAAACATTTTAGTTCAGTGAGCATTGACAAATTATCATGGAAAGACTCACACCGCAACAACGTTTACAAACTGTTGAAATTTATTTTCAAAATCAGTGTTCCATTCGCCAAACTTATGGAGCAATCGTGAAATTTATGGTTTACATAATCGTCCATCAGAGCCGCTTATTCGTCGATCTATCGATATATTTCGGACAAAATTTTCTCTACTCGATGCAAAAATAACAACAAGACAAAGAAATGTACGTACATAAGAAAATATCGCTGCTATAAGTCATAGTGTTGATGATGCTCCAGATTCGTCTATTCGTCGACGTTCACAACAATTTGGATCCTGTGCATTCACCACATGGAAAATTTTGCGTAAAGATCTTAGTATACACCCATACAAGATCCGACTGGTTCAAGAACTAAAGCCAATTGACCATAATAAGCGTCGTTTGTTTGCTGATTGTGCCCTAGAACAGCTTGAAGTTGATCCACTTTTTTATCGTAAAATTGTGTTTAGTGATGAAGCTCATTTCTGGTTGAACGGCCATGTAAACAAGCAAAATTGCCGTATATGGAGTGAAAACAACCCTAAAGAAGTTCTACAGGTTCCATTGCATCTTGAAAAATGTACTGTATGGTGTGTTTTTATCGGTCCTTATTTCTTTAAAATTATGCTGGAGCTAATGTTACAGTGAATGGTGCTCGTTACAGATCGATGATCAATGACTATTTGCTTCAAAATTAAATGGTGTCGACCCAGAAGTGTTTTGGTTCCAACGAGATGGTGCTACACCCCATGTTGCTACCGGAACAATTGATTTATTGAAAGAAAGATTTGGCGATAACATTATAGCGAGAAATGGTCCAATTAATTGGCCTACAAGATCATGCGTCATAACTCCACTGGATTATTTTCTTTGGAGTTATGTCAAGTCATTGGTTTATGCTGATAAACCAGAAATAATAGACGCTTTGGAAGCCAACATGACTCGTGTTATTGATGAAATAAGGCCTGAATTACTAGAAAAAGTGGTCCAAAATTGGTATGGTCGAATGCGGTTCTTTGAAGCTAGTCGTGGTGGACATATGCCGGAATTTATTTTTAAAACATAAATGTCATAAAATTATCTTCCAATTTGAAAAAAATTGGCTTCAATCTTAATTTAAATGTGTTTTATTTCAATTTAAAGTTCTGTCACTCTAAAAAAAAGGACCCGATAGTTTGAGGCCATTTTTGATTTCAAATCAAAAAACTACAGATATTTCGGCGTAACAGTAACACAAGAGAACAAGCTCATAAGAAGACTGTGCAAGGCATATAATTCTTTTTAACATTTGTCTTCATCAAAAGTAATCAAAACAACCAATTCATTCGTTTCACTCTGTACAAAAACTGCTATCTGCCCATATAGAATGAACTTTTCAGGATCTTCACCCTTGACAAGAGAAGTTAAGAGATTGGTCCTCTATAAATCGTTCAGTTCAAGTGGATTTATCCTTTCATGATCACCAAGAGATCGTCTTAACCGAATCAGGTGATAAAATGAATTATCCAATTTTCTTTTCTCGTATTGTTCATCTTTAGGCAACCCCAGGCCATTGGCCGATGAATTACGCCGTGAAACTCTCAGACAAGTTTCCCGGACCTTTCCTTACGAGGCAAATAAAATTGAGGAGACCGAATCGGTTATATGGTTGTGAGTTATGACCTTTTCAGGGGCGTACCTGCCCAAAGGGCAAACGGACCTAATAGCTATCTCTCAGTTGTCTTACTCCCGTTCAGTGGAAGACCTAAATATTAAAATTAAATTAAATTTGTAGGTGAAATTTCACTTTACTCATAAACATAAATCAGGAGAACATAGTGGGTACGGAGTCAATTCGAAGTGTAATTCTTGCAATTTTGCAATCGGAGCCAATGACATGTGTTCCAGTGCATTGCCTTGGTGAAAGATCACTCTTTTTTCCTCATTATTATTGGTATAATTATTATTATTATACTCTATATTAATGACTTACACGATTCATTCCTTTGTCTATTCGCAGATGATACTTTGATTTATGCATCTGGCAAAGCTTACCTAGATCTAGTTAACACTGAATAACGAATTAGTTGTTTTGAGTAAGAAAAAGAAATGGTGAATATGGGAATGTTAAAATGGTAAAGGAGTCCTCCAAATTCACAAAGAAGATCAGGAAAGACCTTTCACAAGGAAATCTATTCCTTCAGAATTTACCAAGTAATGGGGGCAAAACAACAGGAAATAGAGGAAAAGTACTCAATGTTGCAAATGAATTTTATCGAAATCTTTACAAGAATGATGGTCCTAATATAGAAGAGAGGATACTAGACCACAGTATGGATGAAGTACCACCAATTATAGAATTGGAAGTACGCATCGCATGTAAAGATCTCAGAAACGGAAAATGTCCAGGTGAAGAGGGAATATCAAACGAATTGTTGAAGTTTATAGCAGAAGGACTCACAATACCACTGACTCATATACTCAATAGTCATTCAGAGCCGAAACCTACCAGAAGAGTGGACTACTTGCGAAATCGTACTCTAACATGAAAGAGGGTCAAAAACAAACATTAAAAATTATCTTCCAATCAGCTTAATATCCACCGTCTATGAAGTGTTTTCAAAAATCATCTTGAGAAGAATAACCAGCACTTTGGATGAAAATCCACCACCTGAGCAAGCAGGATTTGGAACTGGCTACTCAACTATAGACCACCTATTCAGTGTAACCCAGGTCGTTGAAACATACAAAGAATACAACAAATAATTGTACCTAGCATTTGAAGATTACAAGACCTTTGATATGGTGCATCATACCTATCTTATAAATGCTCTAATCAATCAAGGTATACCAGAACCATACATTCATGTCCTACAACAAATTTATCACAATTGCTCAGCAAAAATCGAACTTGGATGGTAGGAGAGCCCTTTAAAATCGAAAAAGGAGGTCTCATTTCCCCACAACTATTTACAGCATTGTTAGAGGAAATATTCAGAACCATTGATTGGGAAAATGAACAAGGCATCAGAATCAATGGAAACTATTTATCTTACTTAAATTCGATATTGTGCTCTTTCCATGAAGCGAAGAAAAACTTCAACAAATGCTGAATGACCAGAATACTCATAGTAGAGAATCTGGACTAACGATAAATGAAACCAAAACTAAATGATGACAAACAATTAAAAAACTGAATAAAAATGAATGATAAAACCATTGACTATGTTCAGGAATATTTTTATTTTGTCCAGGTCGTTTTTTTTACGAATCGTCAGAACGAAGAGGTGAAGAGAAGAATAGAAAACGCTTGGAGTCAGTACTGGTCACTTGCGTTTATCCTGAAGGGTGACTTCCCCATGAATATCAAGAGGAAAGTAATGAAATGATCATATGGCGCTGAAATTTGGTGCCTGACTGAAAAACAAACATAAAAGTTGAAAGTATGTCAAATAAAAATGGAAAGAATTCTATTAGAAATCAAATCAAAAGACCGAATAACAAATGTAGATATCAGAAGAAAAACACAAATGAAAGAACTGTTCAAGAAAAAGTGGACTTGTTGACCATGTAGCAAGGATGCCAACTGAAAATTGACCACGTTGGTACAGGAATGGTATCCAAGAGATGGTAGAAGAAGCCGTGGTCGTCCAGCAACAAGTTGGCAGGATTCTGTTAAGAAAAAAAAGGAATAATATGGACACAAATCGCTCAAAATAGAGAACAGTGGAAGAAATTGGAGAGGCCCTCGATCCGGATGTGGATTGTACGGGCTCATGATGATGATGATGATGTTTTGAGTGAATGGTTGATGGAGAATCAATTGAAGTAAAATACGCAAAAAACGAAATGTATGATATAGGTATTAAACAAAATTTGTTCTAATTACAGGCAAGGTCATTGGGTCATTGAAATTGATAATAGAACACTAGAATTTGTAAGGTGAAATGAACACTCGTCCGAAAAACAGATATGTAGTTTTGATTACCGTTAAAAATTTGAGTTATATTGCAAGTGTTAGAATATATGGATGAGGAATATAAAGGAAAAATATATACGTGTATAGTAATCTAAAATCTGCACTACTAGTTTAACGATTCAAACGAAGATTTTATTTCACTGGCGCACTTTGAGGCATTATGAGGCGTTTCATTGGCATAGGAACGAAAGTTTAAAGTGATATTATGTTTAACTTAATAAAATAAAATAGAAAAAGGCTTTTTACTTGATAGAAGAAATATAACAAAATTTGAATATCAAAACAGATTAATCTATTAGTCTTCCTCAATTTTAATTTCAAAAAAATTTTATTCAAAAAACTTTTAGAATTGAATTAATGTCTAAAATAAGCACCGCTTACGTTTAATAGACGTAAATAATCAAAACTCAATATATAATGTCAAATGGAATAAATAAACCAACAGATATAAGAAAGTCATTGAAATTAATAAATGAATATTTAAAGAAGACAAAATTTTGTTTCTGATCTTACGTTTAAGAACACCAATTGCCTTTTAAAAACATGAACACAACGTAAGGACTTCTCAAGGAATATAATTTATTTGAAATATTTCATAAATTTAAATATTCGAATAAGTTAATTCAGAAATCTCTCAAAACATGCACTATATCTTCCAAAAACAAATATAATTCTAAGTAATCCCTTCTTCGGTCCTAGATAATATTCCAAATATCAAAATCAAAAAACTACAACTATATCACAACAAGCACGTGTTAAGAATGGATGCTTCGAAATAGACCAACTTTAAAATTCAAGATTGGTCTATGTTCTAACAAAATCACAGAACAGTGTAAGTTATTTTTAAGGTTATTTAAATTCATTGACATTCCATAATGAGATTTATTGAAGCCAAAATATAATTATATATTATATATAAAATGAAATAGAAAAAGGCTTTTTACTTGATAGAAGAAATATAACAAAATTTGAATATCAAAACAGATTAAATCTGTTAGTATTCTACAATTTTAATTTCAAAAAAATTTTATTCAAAAAACTTTTAGAATTAAATTAATGTCTAAAACAGGCACCGCTTACGTTTAATAGACGTATATAAGAAGTCCTTAAGTTATGTTCATGATTTTAAAGGCAATTGGTGTTCTTAAAGGTAAGATCAGAAACAAAATTTTGTCTCCTTCAACTTTTTATTTATTAGTTTGAATGACTTTCTTATATCTGTTGGTTTATTTATTCCATTTGACATTATATATTGAGTTTTGATTATATACGTCTATTAAACGTAAGCGGTGCTTATTTTAGAAATTAATTTAATTCTAAAAGTTTATTGAATAAAAATTTTTTTGAAATTAAAATTGTAGAAGACTAACAGATTTAATCTGTTTTGATATTCAAATTTAAACTTATTAATCTTTTTTTCATTCGATTTCTGTTTCAACTTATCACTGATTATCTTGAATGTCAAAATGTGAATAGAAAACGATATGATTTATTTCCGTCACTTGAACCTGACCTTTGGATTCTGGTTACACCCCATATAGAAAAGTAACTGTGAAGAAATACAAGTTTCTTCAGTTTTTTATGAGATTTCGTGCATTTATTGAATTCTGAGAGGTGTTTCTATATAATTGGAAATAATGACTTCACACATGTAAATACATGAAAGAACATACTTCCTCAGTCCTCTATGCTATACTCACAACAGTGGTGTTCTTAGCTAATTATGAAGATATACGACACGTGAGCATGAAACGTTATGAGCAATTTCTCTGATACATTCATGCTATATTTCACAATTATTCTTTGTCAAGTCGGACCTTTTAATAAATCTCTCCTACCTCATTATATCATCTCACATCCTCCAATTTTCCCGTATCCACTCATTTTTTGGAGTCGTTAACCTACAAAGGAAAGCTCCCTGTGATCTCACTGATGAAAAGCATTTTCTATAACTCATTACGGAAAGCAGTCATGAACTTAAGAGCATCGAACTTACGTCTCAGGTTGAACCAACGAGTTCAACACCCATATTTACAATTAAGTCTCACGGAAGACTGCATTTCTATGAGTAATCAATGTAAGAGTATAGTCATTCTTGAAAGTATCAGGAAAAAACAAAGCTCAGTTGTAATTATTTAGTATATTGAAAAATATATAGGGGACGGTATTTTATTTTCACAAAAATGTTTGTACTACAACAATTGTGATGTGGTTTCTTAGGTATCTAGATTCTACTGGCTACTGAAAATACTGTGTCCTATATATTTTTTTAATTAAAATGAGTTTCGACCAAGTAAAGACCGAATCAATCAAATATTTATTTAGTATATATTTTAAATTCTTGAATTAGGGAATTTTAACAAAATATTCATCTTATTTACTTATACAACCTCCATTTAACTGTAAACACTTGTCTTAACGTTGAGGTACACCCGAAACTAGATCACCTCCATAATTTTCGGTGATGATAGAATAGGACTCTGAAACTGACTGAATTAAATCATCTTTGTTTCGTGGCGCTACTCATTCAACTTTAATCTTTATTAGTCCCCATATGTTTTCAATGGGTATCAGATCTAGTGAAGCTGCTGGCCATGAAAAGATTGTCAATTGGTATTCTTGCATCCAAGCTTGGATGTAGGTCGACGTATGGTATCTTGTATTTTCCTGATGAAAACGTCATCCCTCTAGATATAAAGCATGCGCCGTTTCAAGGAGAAAATTCTTTAGAATTTTACAACACTTTTCACTATTAATGGTACCATCAACTATACAGAGAGGCGTAGCACTTCACTGAGATATTGCTCCCCAAACTATTATTTTCTTGGGAAATTTGACCGGTAATAGATTGTTTTAATGAGATTTTTGAGTGATTTCCATCAAGTTGGAGACATCTTCACTCAGATATAAAGACATTATTAAAATTATCTTCTTGAAAACCTTGAAAAAGTACTATTTATTTTGTAAAAACTCATCAAATCATTCAAGTGGCCATATTTCCTTTTTCAAATTATAAATCACCCACATCCTGAGTTCAGTATATTACCTCGACATCCTGCTTAAAGAATGAATATGAGAGTTATAACTCTACCGATCAAATCTGTCGAATCTGTTGCTTCGAAAAGATTAGGAAAAACATGAAAATTTAAAAAACGTCAATAACTACGAAACTATCGAACCGATTCCTTTTCTGGAAGTTTCAAAGGCCTAGCTTTCCCTTCCGAAAGTTAGCGTGTTTATGGACGGACTAAGTGGACAGAAAAACTACTGACCTTGGATTACTCATCAGTGAGTCCAATCTAGTCGCTTGAGAACATTTTGGCTCAAAATTCAAAAATTTCAGTCATTTGAGTGAAACAGTTTTTGCGCAGAAAATCCGAATCGAAATATGGGGTGTTCTTTTTAGAGTGATAGAACTTTCGATAGGGATAACTGTGATTTGACAAAAGGTATAAGCCATGTTGGTTTGACGTTTATGTTCAGTAAGCATTGACAAATTATCGTGGAAAGACTCACACCGCAACTACGATTAGAAATTGTTGAAATTTATTTTCAAAATCAGTGTTCTATTCGCCAAACTTATAGAGCACTTCGTGAAATTTATGGTTTATATAATCGTCCATCAGAGCAGCTTATTCGTCCAACTATCGATAGATTTCGGACAAACATTTTCTCAACTCGATGTAACAACAACAACAAGACAAATAACTGTACGTACAGTTCTGTATCGCTGCTGTAAGTCGCAACAAGTTGAACACTGTGCATCCACCACATGGAAAATTTTACGTAAAGATCTTGGTCTACACCCTTACAAGATCTAACTGGAACTAGAGCCACTTGACCATAATGAGCGTCGTTTGTTTGCTGATTGGATCCTAGAACAGCTTGAACTTGATCCACTTTTTTATCGTAAAATTATGTTTAATGATGATGCTCATTTCTGGTTGAACGGCTATGGGACCAAGCAAAATTGCCGTATATGGAGTGAAAACAATCCTCAAAAAATTCTGTAGTTTCCATTGCATCCTGAAAAATGCACTGTATGGTTTGCTTTTCACGCTGAAGCATCATCGGTCCGTATTCCTTTAAAAACGATGCTGGAGCTAATTTTACAGTGAATTTGCTCTTTACAGATCGATGATCATTGATTATTTGTTTCGAAATTTGAATGGTATCGACCCAGAACTGTTTTGGTTCCAACAACATGGTGCTACACCTCATACTGCTACTGCAACAACTGATTTATTGAAAGAAAGATTTGGCGATAACATTATTTCGAGAAATGGTCCAATTAAAAGGCCTTCAAGATCATGCGACATAACTCCACTAGATTATTTCCCTTGGGGTTATGTCAAGTCATTGGTTTATGCTGACAAACCAGAAACAGTAGACGCTTCGGAAGCCAACATAACTCGTGTTATTGATGAAATAAGGCCTGATTTACTCGAAGAAGTGGTCCAAAATTGGTCCGGTCGAATGCTGTTCCTCAGAGCTAGTCGTAGTGAACATAATAATAATAATAATAATAATAATATTTATTGATCCCATAAGATTACATATAGGCACTGGACATACAATGTAAAAATGGAACAAGTCAGAAATAACACGTGGTACAAAAATACATAACTACTTTTTGCAGTATTCTTTAAAATCGCATATATTATATGGTTCACAGTTCAAAATCTCTGGATATGACAGAAGAAATCACGTCTTCTGTTGTTCTCTGCTTCTCTGAAAAAAACTTCTGTCAAATGAGAACTCTCTCAAAATAACTCCCTGGGGCCAGAAAGATTCGCAAAATACCGTTTTATAAGCATTTTCGCTGGGTAAGCCGATACTGAATGAAGAATTCAGTCCAACAGTATTTAGTTTTTTCACTATAATGTGTTCATTACCTTCGACGTCGTCCAAAAAAGATAATATATTCTGTTCTGTCACTTGTTTGCCAGCAATTTTTCCGACATAAATCCAACGTCTACGTATCGCACCTTTTATTGTATCATCTGCAGTATCCTGTTTCGTACCAAAACAAACTTTCTTCTTACTCCTCATGGCTTGCTTCCCCCTTTTCCTATCAACTGTGGTCCATTCCTCCCTATCATCGGATTCATGTAATCTATTAGAGGCCGATGTGCTTGGAATGTTCATCAAGTTAACATTGACTCGAGGTAGCGCACTTTTGTTTTTGTTTACATTTATTTCTTGACACTCGGCTGACAGTGACAGTGGAAGTTCAGAAACATGCGCACTAGACGGGATATTCTCGACCATAGAACTGTACGATTTCCTAGATGATAGGCCAACTTCGGGTGTGACGGAGATAGATACCCTATCTTGAGGGATCGTGTTTTTAACAGGTTTTTTAGTTGTTGTTTTTATTTGATGTTCTAGGCTGGAGATCTTGAATTTCAAAAGGTTATTATTTTCCATCAAGATTGCATTTTTGCTTCTGGTTTCTTCCAATAGAGATTTCAAATATTGAATTTCAATACGAAGCGTATTATTTTCAGTCCTGACGGAAATTTCTTCATTTAACTTTAACTGACCTTCGTCTGATACATGATGGCAGGTGGTATTTTTCCTGTTTGCAGCTTTTGGCAGGCACGATTGATGGAAAATAGCATCGCACTTGATACACTTAATGAATTCGCCAACTTTTCGATTGCAATAGTTACAAATTTTATCAGTATTCTCTGTTGCAACATTCGGACTTGCCGGACGATCGATTGGCACATCCTCACGCAACGACATCTTTACTGTATTGGGGATATGCGGGAACTTATTTTTAAAATATAAATATCATAAAATTATCATTCAAATGAAAAAAAATTGGCTTCAACCTTAATTTAAATGTATTTTATTTCAATTTAAAATTCTATCACTCTAAAAAAAACACCTGATACATGCAATGAAAATGGTGCTAACAATCTTTGAAATCACATATTTGCCGAATAAATGCCTACTTCAAACTTAAGCACACAGTTTTTCAATCAGATATCGATGCATCATAATTAATTCAAGTTTTACGTAAAATACTAAAACCACTTACTCTGTTTTGAATTCTTGAAGAAACACAACATCCTCTTCTTCAGAACTCGATTTAGTGTTATCAGGACTAAAAAATAACTCGATATTTCTACTTCTACGTAGCTCGTTCATTTCAAATCGCGTTTTTATTTGAAGAGCACAGGAAATGGCAATATTTGCGGCTTTATATTTCAATATGAATTTTCGTCGATTCGATCAAATTTTCCGTGACAGAGATAGTCTAATGGCTATATAAATGGAGAGAAGCGCAATGAAAATAGTAAGAACGGGGAGGTTATACGATTATATTCATAATAAACATGAATTTCACAAATGGAATAAATTGTTTGTTTGCTTTTCAGAATGGAAACATCGACGTTATGTGCCAGATGCACCTCAAATCACAACAGAAATTTTCATCAGATAATAAACCCGTTTAGGTTTATCATTTCTGGATAATAAATATTTGAAATCGGGCAGCGAAATAATTCACGAAATTGAGGATTAGTATCCGGTGTTTTTTTATAATGATAGATTTTCATATTGAAATAAAACACATTCGACCAGATCAATTTTGGACCACCTTTTTCGAGTAATGCAGACCTTATTTCATCAATAACACGAGTTATGTTGACTTCCAAAGCGTCTGTTGTTTCTGCTTCATCCGCATAAACCAATGACTTGACATAACCCCAAAGAAAATGATCCAGTGGAGTTATGTCGCATGATCTTGGAGGCTAATTAATTGGGCCATTTCTCGAAATAATGTTATCATCAAATCTTTCTTTCAATAAATCAATTGTTACGGTAGCAGCTTGTGGTGTAGCACCATCTTCTTGAAACCAAAACACTTCTGGGACCCGAGCCGATAAAGGTAACACTATTATTGCTTTACCGGAAAGTGATTATATTAGCAAATCAGTTACTTTCCTAGAATTAAATGATTTTCAATTAATCATACATAATCCAACTACAATTTTTCAAAATCAAATTAAATCCCTGATAACCCCTGAATCCAGCCTCATTCGGAACACCCCAAAAAATAAATTCATTTTAATGAATCCACAACCTCCAAAACTGTATTCTTTGATTAAATTATGCAAGGAATATTATCCTATTTGACCGGTTGTTTCGTTCGTTAGTGCACCTTCATTTAAACTTTGGAAAGAACTTATTCAGATAATTTTAAAAGAAACTAAATTCCAAGCTAAATACTCGATAAAAAATTCACTACAGCTAATAAATAAAATGAAGAATATCCACTTACCACATAATGCTAAATTCATTCCATTTGACGTACAAAATTTATTTCCAAGTATACCAGCGAAAACAAAATTTATAAATCTGAAAAAGGTTTGATTATGGGAAATCCCAAGTCCTTTATTAGCAGAAATATTCATGGACAATATTGAAACTAAAATTCACCAAAATCCCCTTAAGAAAAAAAAAATATATATATATATATATATACATATATATTTTCTGTTGCTTCACAGGTACAGACAGACTTTTAAAAAAATTCTTTTTATTCATCAACGAAATACATCCTTCAATAAAATACATTATGGAAACCAAACATAATAATTCTATCAATTTTCTTGATTTAACTGTTACTCGAATAGATAATTCACATGATTTTTCAATATTTCACAAACCAACCTATACGGATTCTATTATACACAATAAATCAAATCATCCTTTAAATCAAAAATTATCAGCATTCAATTGTATGATCCATAGATTAGTTAATATTCCCATAAATCGAGAAAATTATAGTTCAGAACTTAACATTATAAAACAAATAGCTATTAATAATGAATATGATCCTGAGTTGATAGACAAATTGTTGATGAATAAAAATAATAAAATAGCTTTAAATATGGTGTATCTCAATATAGAAAAAAGTTTTAAATACATTTCCTCCAAATACACTGAAGGTATTTCTGAGAAAATTGCTACATACCTCAAAAATACAAATAATTTAAGAACTTCAGTTAAAACCAATCCAAACTTGAGTAAATTTATTAAAAATAATAAAGACTGTACACATAAAGATGATAAATCGGGGGTTTATAAGTTAACCTGCGGTGATTACCCTAAAGTTTACATAGGACAGACTGGAAGAACTTTCCGACATAGAATTTGTGAACATTTGAAGAGTTTCCTCAATAATAAAAGTAGTTCTACATATTCCAACCATTTGTTAGAAAGAGAACATACTTCCAACCATAATTTTGAAATTCTACATATAGAAAGTGAAAGTTATGCCTTAAATCTATTAGAATGCCTAGAGATAAATGAACATTATAAAATTGGAATATTACTTAACGAACAAATAGATTAAAATAACTCACCTCTTAAGTATATTCATATAAGCTGGAATTTGCAGAGACCCTTTTTTGGGTTTTAGTGCTCAATAAAAATTTTATGTATTTCGGAAACAAGCTTAGTTATCCAAAATGTAATCGTGACTGATGATGCTACTGTGATAGCGAAACGATTGTTGTAAACATAACAATAAAAATTTGTGAAAATCGGGATAACCTTATTTGAATATTATTTCACTTCTGGGTGAATACCATTCACATTTTGAAACAAATAATCATTGATCATGAATCTATAACGAGCACCATTCACTGTAACATTAGCTCCAACATCGTTTTTAAAGAAATATGGACCGATGATGCCTCCAGCATTTAAAGCACACCATACAGTGCATTTTTCAGGGTGCAATGAGACCTGCAGAACTTCTTGAGGATTATTGGATGGAGTAGTCCGTTACTTGTGATAGTTCATTTTAATGGAATGAAATAAGAAATTACTTTGTTTTCTATCTTTTTTTATTATTACTGATATACAGTGACTCGAGTTTCGTAGTGTTTACTAAATTTTCAAACTGAATGAACAAATTAGATTTCAACTATTATATATGTTGATTGTAGGCTTCGGCAGAGCTTCGAAAAGAGGAGTTTTCCAAAGTTCCGTCTGTTCGTTTAGTAGTTTTATTGGTGGTACGTGCCTCTCATATTTTTCAATTTCTATGGATTCCAGGTTGTCAAGTTTTTCCTTTTCGCTTCCACGTGCAAGATAACAAGGTTGTTCAATTCTGGGAACGTGTGATCTGTTTTGAAGAAATGGTTCGCAAAATTGGAATTTTTCTTCCGGTTCCTAAAAGCAGATTGTTGGTCTTTGTACCTTTTATGGAAAGGTCGGCTTGTTTGTCCTATATACACACTATTACACTGTTGACTACTTAATTTATAGACTCCAGAATTATTCGGTTGGTTCTCTTTGTTAACAGTATTCTAGTGCCGTTTGATGTAGTTAATATGTTCCCGAATATACCAAATACAGAATGCATCACTATAATCGAAAATATCCTAACAAAGAATAACATCAATCCTGTCATAAAAAACGAAATTTTAACCCCTTTTCAAACTTTGCGTGGAAGAAAATTACTTTCAATACAATAGTAAATTTTACAAACAGAAAGATGGACTTGCCATGGGTTCACCTCTCAGCCCATTACTCGCTGAAATCTTTATATCCTGTTTTGAAAGAAAAATTCTTAAATCCACACACGCAAAGCACATCACTTTTTGATACAGGTATGTAGACGATATATTGGCTTGCTTCTGCGGAACACATTCAGAAATAATGAAACATTAGAATATCTTAATAGTTTGCACAATAAGGTCAAATTCACCATGGAGACACAATCTGATAACAAAATAAATTTTTTAGACCTAACTTCAATTAAGAGTAATAATGACATTTCCTTTGATATATATAGAAAACCCATATCAACTGATACAACAATAACAAATATTTCAAACCATCCGATCAATTATAAACTAGCTGCATATAGATCAATGGTACTTAGAGCATTTTCAATTCCTTTGGATGATATTACGTTAAAGAGGGAATGGAATACAATCAGGCAAATAGCCAAAAAAAATCAGTTCGAAACGAATACTATAAATTACATCATAAACAAAAAACAAAAGCAACTAATTCGTAAACAAATTTATCCCATTTCAAAATCAGATCATAATAACAATAAATTCATAAAACTAACTTATTTTGGACCAATTTCACAAAAAATAGCCCAAATTTTCTCAAAAATTAACATAGTAACAGCTTTCACACCCTGCCATAAAATTTCTAATCTCTTTTTTAATCCGAAAGACAAAGAGAACCGACGGAATAATTCTGGAGTCTATAAATTAAGTTGTCAACAGTGTAATAGTGTGTATATAGGACAAACGGGCTGACCTTTCCATAAAAGGTACAAAAAGCATCAATCTGCTTTTAGGAACCGAAAGAATAATTCCAATTTTGCGAAACATTTCTTCAATACAGATCACGCGTTCTCAGAATTGAACAACCTTGTTATCTTGCACGTGGAAGCGAAAGGGAAAAAACTTGACATCCTGGAATCCATAGAAATTGAAAAATATAAGAGGCACGTACCACCAATAAAACTACTAAACGAACAGACGGAACTTTGGAAAACCCCTCTCTTCGAAGCTCTGCCGAAGCCTACAAGCAACATATGTAATAGTTGAGATCTAATTTGTTCATTCAGTTTGAAATTGTAGTAAACACTACAAAACTCGAGTCACTGTATATCAGTAATAATAAAAAGAGAAAGAAAACAAGGTAATTTCTTATTTAATTCCATTCTTGAGGAATGTTTTCACTCCATATACGGCAATTTTGATTGTTTACATAGCCGTTAAACCAGAAATGAGCTTAATCACTTAACATCATTTTACGATAAAAAAGTGTATCAACTTCAAGCTGTTCTAGGGCCCAATCAGCAAACAAACGACGTTTATTATGATCAAGTAGCTTTAGATCTTGAACCAGTTGGATTTGGTATGGGTGTAGACCAAGATCTTTACCTAACATTTCTCATGTGGTGGATGCACAGAGTCCAAGTTGTTGTGAACGTCGACGAATAGACAAATCTGGATCATCATTAACCTCATGACTTACAGCAGCGATATTTGCTCCTGTACGTACAGTTCTTTGTTTTGTGTTGTTGGTGCATCGAGTAGAGAAAATTTTGTCCGAAATCTATCGATAGTTCGACGAATAAGCTGCTCTGATGGACGATTATGTAAACCATAAATGTCATGAAGTGCTCTATAAGTTTGGCGAATAGAACACTGATTCGGAAAATAAATTTCAACAATTTGTGAACGTTGTTGCGGCGTGAGTTATTCCATGATAATTTGTCAATGGTTGCTGAACAGAAATGTCAAAAAGAACATGCCTTCTACCTTCTGTCAAATCACAGTTACCCCAATCGAAAGTCTATCACTCTATAATAAACACGCGATACCTAGGGAGGATGGCTATGTATCTTTTGGTTCTTCGTACGCGAGCAAACGCAAAAAAATGCACAAGAACCCCCTATGAAGAAGACTTACCGATAACTTCTCATTCTTCATTGAATGTAACCTCGTCTCAATTCCAACTAATATTTGAGGACATCGTGGACAATCAGCAGTTTCTTATGTCACATACGCACACTGTGTGTTGCTTTTGTGTTTGTCCTAGTTTGCAATCGGGAATTCCTAGAAAAAACAGTTTTTTTCTCCCTCTTCGCCTTCAGCAGATTTTTCTAGGTTGTCCTGTCCTCCCATGAAAAAATTTTGCTCACTCCTGTTGGGTGTCAGCAATAATAACTGCAGATTGTTGATGATACAGCAACCATTAATATTAATGAGCGAACTTACTCTTCACAAGAAGTCAGTGCTTTCATAAACTTTTCACTCTTAGCTCATTCAAGTGCTAAAAAAAAATTCCAGGAAATTATTCAGGCGAAAGTCAATGACATCCCATCAAGTGAGTTCTTCTACAATTTGTTTTTTCTTGAGAGGAAAAGTTCTGTTTTCCTATCCCAAGCTAAATTCATCACTGGAATGATTTCAGTTACCTGCAACATTCTCGAGGAACTCAGCCTTGTTCCACGTCGTTTCCAACCACGCTTCGATTGCATAATTCGCGAACCAATTAAAGTTTTAATTCTCATATGCAAGAGTTCATCGAATAATGGAAACTCTGAACTAGTCAATGTGGAAACGTTACCTCTGTGCGAATTAATTCACTTCGTTCGAATCTTGTCGAGAATCTCTTCTGCAACTGAAATTTTGTAAATTACAAACAGAGATAATTAAAAACTCAATTAATTCGATGTTGTTTATACGAACTGCTGATTTGCTGGATGGAATCATTTGAAGGCTGATGCCTCTTTGCCGTTGGAAACTGCACATTTTTCCATAATTTCATATAAAAAATGGTAAAGCATTAAACGAAATTAATTCGGAATTGATCGCAAGTGTTTTCCAATACTATTACAATTTTTATAATGGGTGAGCCATTAAAAATTTGCATTTTTGATCGGCTATAAGAAGAATGGGGATGCAAAACTAACTTTCGATCGAAACATACCCCCCACTGGCATTGAGAGAGAACAGTCGTTTACTCGTTATCGCATTGCGCTGTGGTTTCGATTCTTCCACTGCTCCTCTGGACGTCCTCATGAATATTGAATTTCCTATGTTTCCGAGTATCTTTTTCATACCTACAGGGAGTTTTTTTAGAGTGATATAACTTTCGATAGGGAGAACTGTGATTTAACAGAAGGTAGAAGCCAAGTTGTTTTGACAGTTCTGTTCAGTAAGCATTGACAAATTATCATGGAGAGACTCACAACGCAACAACGTTTACAAATTGTTGAAATTTATTTTCGAAATCAGTGTTCTATTCGCCAAACTTATGGAGCACTTCGTGAAATTTATGGTTTACATAAACGTCCATCAGAGCAGCTTACTCGTCGAACTATCGATAGATTTCGGACAACATTTTCTCTACTCGATGCAACAACAACAACAAGACAAAGAATTTTACGTACAGAAGAATATATTGCTGCTGTAAGTCATAGTGTTAATGATGATCCAGATTTGTCTATTCGTCGACCTTCACAACAAGTTGGACTTTGTGAATCAACCACATGGAAAATTTTACGTAAAGAACTTGGTCTAAACCCATACAAGATCCAACTGGTTCAAGAACTAGAGCCACTTGACCATAATAAGCGTCGTTTGTTTGCTGATTGGGCTCTAGAATACCTTGAAGTTGACCCACTTCTTTATCGTAAATTGTGTTTAGTGATGAAGCTCATTTCTGGTTGAACGGTTATGTCAACAAGTAAAATTGCCGTATATAGAGTGAAAACAATCCTCAAGAAATTCTGCAGGTTCCATTGCATCCTGAAAAATTCATCTGTGAATCGTCTTAATTTGCTCGATGTTTGCTTTAAACCAATAACTCAATGTAACCTCAAAGAAAGAAGTCCAATGGAGTTAAATCGCAGGAACGAGGCGGATAATTTATCGGTCCATTTTTTTCAACAATGAAATCACCGAATTTTGTTTTCAATGAAGTCATTGTGTCATTTGCAGTATGACAAGTTACCGTCCTGTTGAAACAACTTGTTCTGCAAATCAAGACGAATCAATATAGGCCATAAAAAAACAGGCATAACAATTTCCATTGACAGTTACCGCCTCATGAGCATCGTTGAAAAAAAAAATAACATCCAAAGACTCCTCCAGCATAAAATCCGCACGCAACAGTAAGTTTGGCAGAATTTAAAGGCAGTTCTTGATATTCTCCAGGCTTATCACCACTTCAATTCTGCTTGTTAACATAACCGTTCAACCAGAAATAAGCCTCATCGCTGAGAATTATTTTCTTATGAAATTCTGCATCACTTCCGATTTTTTCTAAGTAGCAATTACTGAATACACGACGCTGTAAATGATCTGTTGGTTTGAGTTCATGGGTTAAAATAATTTTGTATGGATGTAAACCAAGGTCTTTTCGCTTAATTTGCCATAAAAACATCTAGGTGAAGCTTTGTTCTTGTGAACATCGAGAAATCGATCAATTTTGGTCTTCACAAACATTTTCACGTACGACAGCAATATTCTCTTCACTTCTAGCATTTATTTGTGTCAGTTGCATTGCAACATCATGAAATGTAGAATTTGTTTCAAACTTCTTCACTAAACGTTCAACTGGACCATTATAACGACCAAAAATTGGAGTTAAAGCACGTCAAGTTAGAGTAACAGATCGCGATTTTTCATAATAAATTTGGATTATTTGTGAACGTTGTTGAAGTGTGTACCTTTTCAAGCTTAAATGGTAGCCATTGACAAATACAACTGTCAATGTCACAAATAAACAATGGCTGACATGCGTGAGTAATGTGAATTTAAAGATGGACCAATTTTAAATTGTCTTTTATATGAAACAGTGGCTATATGCTATGCAATGTATTGCAAAAGTCAAAAGCTTGTTTGTGATGAATCTCATTGAATGTTCATTGAATATTGTGTTTAATGATCGTCCTCCTTGTTATATGTATTTGTTATTGCAAGTTGAACATGTAGACTCGTAAACTCCAAATTTATGAATGTTTGTGGTTGGGTCTTCTGCATTAAATAATCAATATAATATAATATTTTACATACAAAAAATAAAATAATATGGAATATACATATGTCGGGTGTCTATGAGTGAATATGTTCCACTTGCAGCAGCAAATATATGAAACAAACATCACGTTCATTCAAGGCAAGATTCAATGAACATTAAATGAGATTCATCGCAAACAAGCCTTTGACCTTTGCAATACATTGAATAGCATATAGCCACTGTTTCATATAAAAGAAAATCTGAAATTGGTCCATCTTTAAATTGACATTACTCACGCATGGCAGCTATTGTTTATTTGTGACATTGACAATGTCTACCATTTAAGCTTGGAAAGGTACACACAACGAACTTTACATGCACAAAAGGGAAGAAACTTCAATCTGTCGATCTGTTATAACAGTTTTATTCTTGTTATCATTTTCTTTTTTCTGCAGTCAAAGCATGTAAAAAGGATGAAATGAATATTGGATGGAGTAGTTATCACTTTGTGCTATTTCATTTCAAATGGAATGAATTGAGAAATAACTTTGTTTACTATAATTTTCATTAACTAAATATACTACATTTTCAAACTGAATAAAAACAAATTGTATCTCAACTATTATAGACATTCGTTGAAGGCTCCAGCAAAACTGTCGAAAAGTATACCAAAGGTCCGTCTGCTCATTTAGTAGTTTTATTGTTGAAACTTACTGTTTGTGGTTAAATATTTCGATCGATTCCAAGATGTCAAATTTTTTCCTTTCGCTTCCTGGTGCAATATTTCAATTGTGGGAGATATGATTTATTTCGAAGAAATTTTGCGCTAAATTATAATCGTAATATTCATAACTGAAGATTGATGTTCTTTGAACCTTTTTTTGAAAATCTCCCGGTTTTCCTACATATACGTTACTGCACTGTTGACAACTTAATTTATAGACTCCAGAATCATTTAGCAGGTTATTTTTGTCTTTTACATTGAAGAAGAGGTTGTAAATTTTATGTGAGGGTGTGAAAGCTGTTTTTATGTTAGTTTTTGAGGAAGTTCTTTTTTTTTGCGTCCACAATATGTTACTCTTACAAATTGTTTGTCATTATTTTCTGTTTTGGAAGTGGAAGTTTGTTTCCGAATGAGTTGTTTTTCTTTTTTGTTTGTGCGAGAATTTATTGTTTTTGTTTTGAATTGATTATTTGTGGCTATGTGTTATTGCATTCAGTTCTTTTCAACGTAATGTTATTTAGAGGAATTGAAAATGCTCTATGTATCATTGATCTGTGAGCAGATAGTTTATGAATGTTCGGATCTTTTGAAAAGTTGGATATGGTTATCTGTCGTTGTGGGATTTCTGAATATATCAAAGGAAATTTCATCATTATTCTTGATTGAAGTTATGCCCAGAGAATTCATTTTGTTATCACATCATGTTTCCATAGTGAATTTGACCTTATGGTGGAAACTACTTAGATATTTTAGTGTGTTTTCTAAATCTGAATGTGTTCTACAGAAGCCAGCCAATTTATCATCTACATAGGTATGTAGGTGTACCAAAAAATGATATGCTCTGAGTGTGTAGGTTTTAGGTTTTTTTTTCGAAAAACGACAAAGATTTCAGCGAATATCCGAGGTACTCTATGTTCTATGCTAAACACAGAAATCACACAAAGTTTGTTAGGCATTTTATGGCCTTCATTAAACCACTGGAAACTGAATGATAAATTTCATTATTCAAAAACCTAATGTATTATAAGTATATATTATATATAAAATAAAATAGTAAGAAGCGGTTTTTTTACTCGATAGATAATTACAAACTTTGAATATCAAAACAGATTTAATCTGTCTTCTTAAATTGCAATCACAGAGTTTCCAGAAATTGTTCGATAAGATTACAAGTTTATTTTATTTTATTGATTTAAATATTTTAATAATAGCCTTCTACATATTTAATTTCAAAAAATTATATTTAATGAATATAACTTCAGGAACTAAATTAAAATAATGTCATATAAGTGCCACTTATATCAAATGACATATAAAATAAACATTCATTATAAGACATCCAAATGATACAACAAAATCCAATAAATAAAAATTGTTAACCAAAATCCTATAAATTAAATATTTTGAATAGACAAAATTTTGTTTGATCAGCAGAAACGAAATTTTGTCTAGTCAAAATATTTAATTTATATATGTCATTTATTATAAGTGGTAATTATATGACATTATTTTAATTAATTCCTAAAGTTATGATTATTAAATATAATTTTTTGAAATTAAATATGTAGAAGGCTAATATTAAAATATTTAAATAATTTTATATACCTTCTATCAAGTATTAACCTCTATTATGTTATTTTTAATTTAATTTATTCTATAAATTTAAAGTTGAACTGACCTTATCTGAATTCTAATTGTTTTTGAGGATGTGCTACATGTTTTTGAGAGTTTTTGACGTAACTTATTTAAATATTTAAACATATTGAAAATATTTCAAACAAATTAGTTTTGGAGAAGTTCCTGAACTTATGTTGTGTATTTCTGAAAAAGATTTAGTTTTCATAAGCCAGAAACTAAATATTTTGTCGAATGTTTGTTATAGGCAAAACATACGTATCAAGCCTATCTGACGAGTTCAGGTGCGAAACATTCGATATTACTTATTTTTAATTTTAATTAACAATTTATTTTTTTTTGGTTTTTCATTCCATTTGATATTGTGAATTTTATTTTTATACGTCTATTAAATATAAGCAGTGCTTATTGTAAGACATTAATTCAATTCTAAAAGTTATTAAACGGAATTTTTTTTAAATTAAATTTATATATATCAAAACAGAATGAATCTGTTTTGATATTCAAAGTTTGTAATTATCCTTCTATTAAGTAAAAACACCACTTCTTATTATTCTATTGAAAACTCAAGTAGAATAAATGTTGATTGTAGAACGACAACGATACATTTCAACTTCTTCTGTATCAAGAGTAAAATTAGGACTTGACTTACCGCATCTCAAAGTCATGTATCTCCTCCAGGGTCAAGTTGTTGGCCACGTCCAACAACTGCTTCATGTTTTCCTCCCTCTGCTTCTTGAACTTGCCACTGTTCTCAACGTTCGACACAAAATCACTACCGTTCTTCAGCAGGATCGTAGACACGTTCGTATGATCCAAGCTCAATGAAGGCTGCTGAACCACGATGGTTGCTTGAGGTGTTTTTCTTCCGAAATGTACTGAGTTGTCCAACGGATTCGTAGTTACATTTATAGGAGATTGAGATATTGTTGTTGCGTCGAGCTTTGCCCCCACCTCACGCAGACATTTGTTCAAGCACACGCTTCCTCGCTTTTCCGCGGGCGCCGGAGGCGCGTGCAACGTGTTGGAGATCCCGTTGCCTTGGCACGTTTCCATCGGTTCTGTGAAGAAATCTATTCGTAAGTCAGGTGGTGTCATCTTAGCTTTATCCCGGTATTTCGCGACCTGTTGTTCGTCGTAACTGAATTTGTCACGATGCTTGGGAGAGTGGTGTCTCCTGCTCGATTTTTTATGCCTGTGCTTCGGACGCGGTGAGTCAGTCTCGTTCTCCGAAGATGAGTGCATGGGTATCTCGGCCCTCCTCTTCGGAGACGTCCTCTGCCTCTCCTCCCCTTCGACCTCAAGCTTCCTCCTGAAACTCCTCCTGTGTTCTTTCATTTCCCGCTTCGAACTGTCCTCCGAATCCATCAGCTCGATGCTGTCGTAGTCGTTTTGCGCCGCTTTGTAGCTGTTTCTTCGTCTCGCCTCCAATTTTAGCGCCTCTATCTGCTGCTCCATCAGTCTCTCCACATTTCTCCCTTCCGTCTCCAATTCGCTGTCGCATTTGGTCTCATCGTGGATGGTTATTATGGTCGGAGTGATATTTCCTTTGGTGTTATCTCCCGATTCGCTTTCTTGCGTGCTTTCCAACGAAGATTGTACTTCGAAATTGAATCTTGAAGCGTTTTTGGCAGTAGGAGGAGTCTGCTGACGAGCTGTGATGGGAGTTTTTGGGGTAATCGGAAGAGGCTGCAAGATCTGATTTGGGAAGTTGGGATTGTCGAGGATGTTGTCCGAATTGAGGTAATCTACTGGCTCGGTCATATCTAAGCTGTCCTCGGTGTTATCACCATCAGTTGCTGTCATTGTTGTGACTATAGTGTTCGAGCTGTCAGTACTTGTGTTGAGGGTGGTTTCTGATGCGGTACTTGAACCCATAACTACGACTTTTGGGACGGCAGAAGGATCCTGAAAAAATGGCCAATATTAAAAACCACAAAATTCTTACGAAGTCCCTTAATTGAGATATACATCAACATGTTGAAAGGAATGATTTTTATATGTTTCATTGTCATAGAAATTTCATTTACATCATCGTTCAATGGAAACTTTGCTTCTTCTACTGGATTTCATTGATTTGCCCATCAATGGTTGAAATTATGTACTCTCAAATGTAGTTCACTATTTTATCAGGACTTTACAATGACGAATAGTTGTACAATGTATAGTCCATCTAGAATGTATTCGGAATTTATTATTTTGCTTGATTTTAATATACTTTTCTTTTGCAACATTCTGAGACAAAAGTAATGTATAAAGTAGGTTGTGCAGATAGTCGTCCATGGCTAAAGTTGCATGGCAACACTGTTTGTCGAATATTGTTGATTATCAACAGGTATACAATTCATGAAATAATGTCGCAACAATTAAAAATAAAACAGGTGAAATATTTGTAAGAAAAAATTTTTCGGAACGTTAAAATATTAGTGCAATAATGAAGTGGGAAAAAATACTGTATATGAGACAATAAGAATGATAGAAAACAGCATGGATATGAGGCAAAGACCAGTTTCAGGAAGACCGCGTAAGATTGAAGGAAACAATTCAAACGCTTTATTGACCTTAGGACGACACATACTCAGAATTGTACAAATCGGTGTTCGAGCAGAGCTCTTAACCAACTTTAAAGTACCATTGTCATCATTGCTGTTCCGGATTTCTGCTCAAGTTTCGACACTCCAGCAGACCCCCGATAAGCTGAAAGAGAAAGATAGGAATTTTGAAGGAAGATTATAGAGAACTTTGCACCAGCACAACTAGGTGAGGGACCTTCACAAATCACCTCTCTGAAAGAAGGATCGCCGTGTCGATCCCAACATTCAGTCATTTGAGCAGAGTGTCTCTATGGTAGTAAAAGTTTGAAGCAACTAAACAACACAAATAACAGCTTTCCCCCGTACGAAGGATCGCTGTTGCTGTTCGACTGCTAAGAGCGAGGCTCCGAAGCATCGAAAAGGATGAGCATTAGGATCAAAAAGTGGCGCCAGAGTTGGGGGAGAGCAGATCGAATCTTCTAGGACCCTCAAACCTCATCGAAACATCGTAGTCTTCCTTTTCGCTCTAACGGACTACTTCCGATCCCGCAGCAGATGAGATAAGCCTAAGCATCCACGAATGAGGCTGAAGTTGGGGGCGAGCAGAGCGAGTTTCCAGGTGCTCCAAACCTGGTCGAAACGTCATAGTCTCCCTTTTTCCTCCAGCGGACCAATCCGGAGCGGAAGCTTGAGGATCTAAATTAAAAGCCAAATTTGGAGGGAAATAGAGCGAATCTTCCGAGATCTCACCCCGGTCGAAGCGTCATAGTCACCCTTTTCCTTTAGCAACCATTTAAGATCCCTCAGCGGATAAATAGACGAAGGTTGGAAAACCCACGTTGAGCTTCAGCAGGGTATCGCCTTCGCCCGTGTATGGATTACAAAACTCTAGTCGATCGCAGGGTTGCTGATTCTGGTCGTCAATCAGAGCTTTCCCGTACGATTTCAAGTCTTGCGGAAGGAAATGGATGGAGTGGGACAACATAATGAAACGGTATGTAAGTAAGATGAAAGTAAGGAAGTTTGAATTGCGAGTCATCTGCTTTAGGCATCATAACTATGTCCTCCATTTCATAAATGAAACTAGGACACTCGTTATGACAAGCTCCCCCACTACGACAAGGTACAGAGACAGGGGGAGAGCTTAGGACGATACGTGAATTCTTCCAGGTAATTGTATTGGCATGCGAGCATAACTCTTATCCAAGTGACTGCTCAGCAGTCTCCACAGTCCACCCAAAGAGGTAGAAAGTGTGATAAGGATTACGCTATATCATCGCGCGAAGCGAGAAACCCTCCGAAGAGATGCACCCACTAGCTTCCAGTTTGGGCCCCGACTCGAAAGTCAGAACTGTCTGACTGGTAGCAGCGAAGCTCTATTCAACCTATACTGGCTCTGCAGGTCAGTACCCGAGTTGGTTTCTGACGCAACTCACCCGCCCGAAGGAATTTTTATCCAAGCATCCCATGAATTAAGATAATCTCAAGATTGATGACTACTATTGATTCTGGTACGAGCACCATCTAACGACCTGTACTTCCTGACTCACCGAATCCATGTGAAGTCATTTGAGTGATCCTGGCGTCAAGCACTAACAAGCAAAACCATTTCGTCGAGATCCAAAAACCCTAAATTGTTACGCATTGATCCGGGGCCAGGACAAGCCGGTCGAGCCGTCAAGTCCCGTTAAACCCCGAGTCATTTCATGAGAATATCCTAAACATGGCGGTCTGCGAACAGATAAATGAAATACCTCCCAAGTCCAGCATGCGGACTTTCAATCATTGCCCCCTCGAGTCCAACACCAATGGGGTGGCCAGGTGGTACAAGTAACACCTGAGGGCAAACCACCCCCCAAGGTAACGCAGTATGCCACAAAACGCACTCGGCCATTACACAGAATCCGGAGATTCATACTGCGGTAGGGTAGAGTACGCCAGTTTTAAGAGAGAAGATCTGTGCTGCGACAGACTCCCTGCTTAGGACGACCCAATCCGCGCCTGGAGTTTCGCAAATTGGCTAACAAATTAGGAAATCAATGAAATATGAAAGTATGTCCAGAAACCGTCCATGTGATGCTGAAAAGATGACACCTCCACAAAAGGAACGAAGGGTAGAACTTAAAATCCTATCAAAACAACCTGTTACCGTTACAATTTCGAATTTCCCACCAAAATAATGGTTTGGGGAGCAATACCTCAGCGTCGTGCTATGCCTCTCTGTGAAGTTGATGGTATCATCAATACCGAAAATATTGTGGCATTCTAAACGCTTTTGTCCGTGAAATGAGGCATGCTTTATATCCGGAAGGGTGGCCTTTCAGCAGGATAATGCAAGATGCCATACTTCGGCCTATACTCAAACTTGAATGCAAGAAAACCAAGTGACAACCATTTCAAGACCAGTAGCTTCACCAGATCTTATTCCCATTGAAAACATTTGGGGACTAATGGAGACTGAAGTTGAACGAGCAGCGCCATGAGATAAAGATAATTTAATTAAGTCAGTTGTACAGTCCTGGACTACCATCACAGAAAATTATGGAGGCGATCTAGTTTTGGGTGTACCTCGACGTTTGATCAAGTATTTAGGTTTAAATGGAGGTTGTATCGGGTGATTCATTTAGAGGTTTTTTTTTTGATAAAAAAATGAATAAAAACAATTTCATTTTAAAATATTCATTATTACACAAACGAACCATTGGTTACAATTATTTTTATCACCCCAAATGCGCGCATTTTGTTTATTCACGACCCTATTATGCCAAAAATGAGCCTCATCGGTGAACAAAATTCTTGTCGAAAACAGTGGATCTTCTGCAAGCTTGTCAAGAGCCCAACGAGTAGAACAGAAACGATTCGGAAGGTCGGAGGGCCTCAGTTCTTGCTCTAGTTAAATTTTGTAAGCTTTTAAAGAAAGATCCTTACGTAAAATACGCCTAGTTGTTGAATATGACAGGCCAAGCTGTTGAGAACGGCGACGAATCGACACTTCACGGTCTTCGCGAACACTCTCCACTACCGCCCCTATATTTTCTTCACTACGTGCTGGGTGTGATCTATTTGGTGTTATCCAATAATGAGAATTGAGTCTGAAACTCACAAATTTTAGAGCTAATTGTGCGATTATGTGGACCATAAGTTGATCTAAGCGCCCGATACACATTCCTCGTAGAACGCCAATTTTCGTAATAAAGATAAACAATTTGAAGACGCTGTGTCGGGCTAAATCTTCACATTATGAATTGTCAAAACTACTGAACAGAAATGGCACTTCAGTTAACACGGGGCATGCGCAATTAAATCCTCACCACAAGCAGTACCTCTAAATGAAACACTCTTTATAAGTAAATAAGATGAATATTTTGTTTTAATTTTTTACTACAAGAATTAAAAATATATACTAAATAATTATTAATTAATTGAACTTTGTTTTTTCCGGATACTTTCTAGACGGACTATATAAGAAATACGCTGCTTTATCTATTAAATCAGCTCCTTGATAACTGCAAGATACGAACAAGCCATGGCTGACACGTGACTCGTACATAATCTTACAAGGGAAAAATGAATTGAAATGAAAACGTATCAGACTATAAGAGTTACAATGGAAGAATTGTTGAATATGTGCCAACTCATCAACGGATCACCGTTGGTATGAACACAGGAATGCATTGTATGTACTACATATTTAAGTATACGAAACGGTAATATGGAGGCATGGAAGTTGAATATTAGTTCATTTCGAACCAATTATATCAGATAATCAAAAACGTTCGTACACTGTGCTATGAAAACTTAATAATCCGTGTGATTTCGTGTTTCAAGGCCTCAGTCGTTTCTTTATGGTTAGCATAACACTTATCCTTAACAGATTCCCACAAAAAATAGTTTTTGAAGGTGGAAATCAGTCTTATGGCTAAAGATGATTTTTCTAGGAAGCTGCTCATCTTCAGTTCAACTATTTTATGCATATATCAGGTGTTTTCTTGGAATGATAGAACATTAAATTGAAACAAAACACATTTAAATTAAGATTAAAGGCAATTTTGTCTTTATTTAAAAGATAATTTTGTGACGTTTATGTTTTAAAAATAACTTCACCACGACTACCTCTGAAGAACCGCATTCGAACAGAACGATTTGGACCACTTTTTCGAGTAATTCAGGCCTTATTTCATCAATAACACGAGTTATGTTGGCTTCCAAAGCGCCTATTTTTTCTGGTTTAATCGCATGATCGTAGAGGCTAAGTAATTGGACCATTCCTCGAAATAATGTTATCGCCAAATCTTTCTTTCAATAAATCAATTGTTACGGTAGCAGCATGAGGTGTAGCACCATCTTGTTGAAACCAAAACATTTCTGGGTCGATACCATTCAAATTTTGAAAGATATAATCATTGATCATCGATCTGTAACGAGCACCATTCATTGTAACATAAATTCCAGCATCGTTTTTAAAGAAATATGGACCGATGATGCCTCCAGCGAGTAAAGCACACCATACAGTATATTTTTCAGGATGCAGTGGAACCTGCAGAACTTCTTGAGGATTGTTTTCACTCCATATACAGCAATTTTGCTTGTTGACATAACCGTTCAACCAGAAATGAGCTTCATCACTAAACACAATTTTACGATAAAAAAGTGGATCAACTTCAAGCTGTTCTAGAGCCCAATCAGCAAACAAACGAGGCCTATTATGGTCAAGTGGCTTTAGTTCTTGAACCAGTTGGATCTTGTGTGGGTGTAGACCAAACGCAAAATTCTTCATGTGGTGGATGCACAGAGTCCAACTTGTTGTGAACGTCGATAAATAGACAAATCTGGATAATCATTAACACTATGATTTACAACAGCGATATTTTCTTATGTAGGTACAATTCTTTGTCTTCTTGTTGTTGTTGCATCGAGTAGAGAAAATGTTGTCCGAAATCCATCGATAGTTCGACGAATAAGCTGCTCTGATGGACGTTTATGTAAACCATAAATTTCACGAAGTGCTCTATAAGTTTGGCGAATAGAACACTTATTTTGAGAATAAATTTCAATAATTTGTGAACGTTGTTGCGGCGTGAGTCTTTCCATGATAATTTTTCAATGCTTAATGAACAGAAATGTCAAAACAACATGATTTCTTCCTTCTGTCAAATCACAGTTACCCCTATCGAAAGTTCTATCACTCTAAAAAAGCACCTGATACATATGTAAGTATACGAAACAGTAGTATGGAGGCATGGAAGTTGAAGATTAGTATATTAGAATCAATTATATCAGATAATCAAAAACGTTCCTAAAGAGCACTATGAAAACTCAATAATCTCTGTGATTTCGTGTTTCAAGGCATCAATCAGTTCTGTAGGGTTAGCATAACACTTATCCTCAACAGATCCCCACAAAAAATAGTTTTTGAAGGTGGAAATAAGTCTTATAGCTAGAGATTATTTTTCTAAGATACTGCTCATTTTCAGTTCAACTATTTTATGCATATGCCTTGTATTTTCAAAAGCAGCTAGTTAGAGTTCTAATGGCTCTCGAATAAATTCAGGGCAGAGTACTTGCCTGTTTTGTGGAACCTCTGGTGGCATTGCGTCCAGTCTTAAAATGTAGACGTCTGAGAGCGGAAGTGGCAGTGGTGATAAGGTCGTCGGGTTGTCGGGGTGTACGGGGGCCCGACTGCGAGTTCACGGTCATTCTAGAGGGTCGTGGACTTGAATTTGTACTGGAACAAGGACTTGCGACGCTACTTCCGTCAGACGTCACACTCTGGAAATGAAAATTTATTAGTAGCATCAGTATATGTTTTCGTAATGAAAAAAGTATTTTTTGCACAACCTTTATATAAAAAGGCCATTTTACTCTCCCAAAAGCGAAAAGAAATGTATTCCTTCAGTTCAAAAGAGTCAAGCGAACTTAATTCATGAATAGTTAAGTGAATGTTCATATCAGAATTCTGATAAACATTATATGTATATATATATGAATTTGTATTAATCGATCTTTGTCAAATGTTCGATTTCTTTCAAATTGAACAAGGTATTTTTGATCTTTACTAGACAGGTCCATTACAATGACACTCCTATGGTCCAGCTATCAAATCTAAACCCCTCAAAAATTTCTCATATTTTCGAAGAAATCTAAATGCGACGCTTGACCTAGAAACGAAAATAGCTAAATATCGCTTCGAAATTTTGGGGTAAAATTCCTTCATAGTATATCGTGACTGGAAGATCCGTGTTCGAACCCTGTTTAGGTGGAAAAGAAATTTTCTGGTTGGACGAGTATCGAACACCATTTCACTGTTGGATCTAAAATGAACAGTGCTGTGACCTAAAGCGGCGCAAGATCGCAGTAAAGCCTACCCAGAACACTGCTGAACTCCTAACTCGCACAAGCTGAAGAAGCTTCTGAGGGATCTTCGCAGAAGATCTAGGAGTATCAGGATGATAATTATAATAATAATCATTTACTCAGGTCACAATCTCATATTTCTCGATAATTCACACGCATTCAACAAAAGAAATCTCTATTCGCATCCACTTTTAACTTCTCAAGGAACACTCTCTAATTTATGATAGATTGGGCCGTTGCTTGGTAGAAATCAGTTGTAATTGTCATTATAAAATAAAACACTTGTTTACATTTTCTACTTTATTTTTGGTATTGACGTACGTTTCGTCTTTGCTAGAAAGACTATTCTGATGAAGTCTTTCTAGCAAAGACGAAACGTACGTCAATACCAAAAATAAAGTAGAAAATGTAAACAAGTGTTTTATTTTATAATGACAAGAACACTCTCTAGTTATATTATAATAACGTATTAAGAGGCCTAGAACTGAATGAATTATTTGAATTATTAACTTGTAATTAAGTAATGCATGTATAAAGTGAACTCAAGAGTGGAAAATGGTGAAAATGCCCTTTGATCTACTCATCTGCAAGCAAGATAGTGCTTTCACTACAAGTACAAAAATTCCTTTCAACGAACAAACATTTGTTGAAAAAACCCCTTTGTTAGTAAATCTGGAAATTCCAATAGCAACCTCAAATATACACCTCATCAGTATACTGCTCCCTTTCTCTTTTGTATTTTACAATCATAATATTCAAGAATAGTTATGTTAAGCAAATTGCACAGCTACATTGGAAAGCAACATTTGTTGTGTAATATAATTCAATTAAGTTCAAATAAACTAATTCTGCTGATCTGTACCTAATATCATAAATAAGGAGTGTCAGCTATGGTAATAGAAAGTTCTACAAATCAAGGCAGTGTGACATACATCTGTATATATTCAGGTAAAGAAATGTTTTCCCGATATTTTCACGTTACAAAAGTAGAAAAAACTTTCCTCATGGTGAAGTCGATCGACAATATGCCGTAATGCTTTTAATTAGAATATTCATATTCAAATTAATAAATTCGGTTGGCTTCTATGTATGTTCGCATACTCTAGATGGGGCTAGCGTATGATTAATGGCTTAGTATCTCTACGTATAGCGAATAAAGATACCTGACAGATTTGTAGTCGCTGGCATTCATTGCACTGATGAAAACCAATAAGTTTGAAACGTGCGCATGAGTATTGTTATACAGATCTATGTTAAACTGATCTGATTTGTAGAACTTTCTATTAACATAGCTCACACTCTTCAATAATGACATTTGGTAAAGAACAGCCGAATTAATTTATTTGAATATAAATATGCTGATTATGAGCATAACAGCAAATTATGGTCTGACTTAAGTATGAGGAAAGTTTTTTCTACGTTTTTAACGTGAACATATCGGGAATACTTTCTTTAATTTAATTTGCTCGCAAAGGTATGTGTGTTTGCATATTCTAGATGGCGCTAGTGTATCATTAACACCTTAGTGCCTCTATGTATACCCAATATATATAAAGAACAGATCAACAAAACCTTAATGAGTGTGTTTGAGTATAGAATTGTTATACAGATGTATCGGGAGTTTTTTTTAAAGTGATAAAACTTTAAATTAAAATAAAACTCATTTAAATTAAGATTGAACCCGGTTTTTTTTCTATTTGAAAGATAATTTCATGAGATTAATGATTTGACAATAATTTCCGGCATATGTCCACCACGACTAGCTCTGAGGAACCGCATTCGACCAGATCGATTTTGGACCACTTTTTCGAGTAATTCAGGCCCTTTTACATCAAAAACATGAGTTATGTTGGCTTCCAAAGCGTCTATTGTTTCTGGTTTATCAGCATAAATCAATGACTTGGCATAATCCCAAAGAAAATAATCCAGTGGAGTTATGTCGCATAATCTTGGAGGCCAATTAATTAGACCATTTCTCGAAATAATGTTATCGCCAAATCTTTCTTTCAATAAATCAATTGTTAGGGTAGCAGCATGAGGTGTAGCACCATCTTGTTGAAATCAAAACATTTCTGGGTCGATACCATTCAAATTTTGAAACAAATAATCATCGATCTGTAAGGAGCACCATTCATTGTAACATTAGCTAAAGCATCGTTTTTAAAGAAATATGGACCGATGATGCCTCCAGCGTGTAAAGCACACCATACAGCATTTTTCAGGATGCAATGAAACCTGTAGAACTTCTTGAGGATTGTTTCAACTCCATATACGGCAATTTTGCTTGTTTACAGAACCGTTCAACGAGAAATGAGCTTCATCACTAAACACAATTTTACGATAAAAAAGTGGATCAACTTCAAGGTGTTCTAGGGCCCAATCAACAAACAAACGACGCTTATTATGGTCAAGTGGCTTTAGTTCTAAAACCAGTTGGATCTTGTTTGGGTGTAGACCAAGATCTTTACGCAAAGTTTTTATGTGGTGGATACACAGAGTCCAACTTGTGGTGCACGTCGATGAATAGACAAATCTGGATCGTCATTAACACTATGACTTACAGAAGCGATATTTTCTTTTATACGTACAGTTTTTTTTCTTGTTGTTGTTACTGCATCGAGTAGAGAAAATGTTGTCCGAAATCTAGCGATAGTTCGACGAATAAGCTGCTCTGATGGACGATTATGTAAACCATAATTTTCACGAAGTGCTCTATAAGTTTGGCGAATAGAACACTTATTTTGAAAATAAATTTCAACAATTTGTAAACGTTGTTGCGGTGTGAGTCTTTCCATGATAATTTTTCAATGCTTACTGAACAGAAATGTCAAAACAACATGGCTTCTACCTTCTGTCAAATCACAGTTATCCATATAGAAAATTCTATCACTCTAAGAAAAACACCCGATGTGTTACACTGTCCCGATGTGTAGAACTATCCATTACCTCAGAGAACACTCCTTATTAATCAATTAAATTCTTGAATGGAAAGAAAAGTTTATTCTTATTTTTATTTCAAGACGAATTTCCATCAGTTAGTGACCAAATCGATCAAATAAAAAATAATAATCCAATTATTTACTGTAGTGAATTAAATTAGAACATCTCACAACTATCATTGATCATTGCCATGATCCATCTAGATAAGGCCATAATTACGTTGTCTAATATTCATCATCCCACACATTAATGGGAGAATGTCATCATCACCGCAACAAGAAAGACAGCCATTATTGAAGATCTAATGATATTAGGTGAATATTGATTAAGCATTGGTTCTACTGAGTCTGGGATAATTGAGTTTGGTCGACAGAGAAGAGAACATATGGGCGGTAAATTGGATATCTCTGAGGTCACTTTGCTCCTTGAGATTCTCGAGGAAAGAGTTTTTTTGTTAAACAGAAAAAGAATTGATACAATCAATGTATCTATGTAACGAGATCTTCGAAAGTTTAAGGACTTAGTTTACGGATACCCATGAGAGAACAAAACTGAATCAGATTTCGTCCAGATAAAGCAGTAAAATTGATCCATTATATCCTGGCAAAAATGACAATTTCCTTGGATAAAGATGTAATAATTTCATCAAGACAGAATTATTCCTTTTTCTACAAATACGTCCGTATAATGTCTATGGCGTAAAAAAGGTTGAAAATCAATTTGAATGCACGTTACTGCATAACACTGACTTGTTCAAAGTGGTTCATGATAATTGAGAGCATTTTTTCCAGTTGAAGGATATCACTGTTCCTTCTTTGCATTTTGAAATAGATCTCCTGACTTCTGTTTAAAGGAAAATACAGATTTTTCGCCATTCAGAGGTTTTTTCTGAACTTAAGAATTTATGATTTTTCTGTCGGCCAGTTTTAATGCTCCAAACACAGTTGATAATAAATCATAATACTTTATTTCAGCAACATATACATATGCCTTTCATATAAATATAAATATTTTTTTTTTTAATTAAAATTATTCACACAGTTTTTATGTTTCACAATTTAATTAATAAATGGTGAAACATACAAACTGTGTGAATTAATTTAAATAAAATTGTTATAATGTTTCACCTACTGTCAACCTCATACTCCACGCATGTTATATAAAGATTCACAAACAGAATAAACTATTTTTCTTGTTTGACAGTTAATTTAAGCATATCTATCGGGTGTTTTTTTAGAGTGATAGAACTTTCGATAGAGATAACTGTGATTTGGAAGAAGGTAGAAACCATGTTGTTTTGACATTTCTGTTCAGTAGGCATTGATAAATTATCATAGAAAGACTCACGCCGCAACATCGTTTACAAATTGTTGAATGTAATTTTCAAAATCAGTATTCTATTTGCCAAACTTATAGAGCACTTCGTGAAATTTATGGTTTATTTAATCGTCCATCAGAGCAACTTATTCGCCGAACTATCGATAGATTTCGGACAACATTTTCTATACTCGATGCAACAACAACAAGACAAAGAACTGTACGAACAGAAGAAAATATCACTGCTTAAGTCATAGTGTTAATAATGATCCAAATTTTTCTATTCGTCGACGTTCACAACAGTTGGACTATGTGCATCCACCACGTGGAAAATTTTGCGTAAAGATCTTGGTCTACACCCACACAAGATCCAACTAGTTCAAGAACTAAAGCCACTTGACCATAATAAGCGTAGTTTGTTTGCTGATTGGGCCCTAGAACAGCTTGAAGTTGATTCACTTTTTATCCTAAAATTGTGTTTAGTAATGAAGCACATTTCTGGTTGAACGGCTATGTAAACAAGCAAAATTGCCGTATATAGTGTGAAAACAATCCTCAAGAAGTTCTGCAGGCTCCATTGCATCCTGAAAAATGCACTGTATGGTGTGCTTTACACGCTGGATGCATCATCGGTTCATATTTCTTTAAAAACGATGCTGGAGCTAATGTTACAGTGAATGGTGCTCGTTACAGATCCATGATCAATGATTAATTGTTTCAAAATTTGAATGGTATCGACTCAGAAGTGTTTTGGTTCCAACAAGATGATGCTTCACCCTATACGGCTACAGTAACAATTGATTTATTGAAAGAATGATTTGGCCATAATATCATTTAGAGAAATGGTCCAATTAATTGGCCTGCAAGATAATGCGACATAACTGCACTGTATTATTTTCTTTGGAGTTATGTCAAGTCATCGGTTTATGCTGATAAACCAGAAACAATTTACGCTTTGGAAACCAATACAACTCGTGTTATTGATGAAATAAGGCCTGAATTGCTCGAAAAAGTGGTCCTAAATTGGTCTGGTCGAACGCGGTTCCTCAAAGCTAGTCGTGGTGGACATATGCCGAAAATCATTTTTAAAACATAAATGTCATTTAATAATTTTTCACATGAAAAAAATATTGGTTTCAATCTTAATTTAAATGTGTTTGATTTCACTCTAAAAAAAGACACCGGATACATATACATTACTAAAGATTAGAGGAAATCCTTAAAATTATATTGAAAATAACGAAAAAACTGAAATACGCATATCAGATATGAGAACGGGTGCACCCACTCATTTTACAATGTAAAACGCGTAGTTTCTATGAGATCGTGAAATCTCTCTGTGGGCACTGACAATATAAATGTTATTTATGACCTGACTTATGTATTAGTATCATTAAGGCAGTATTCTATGTTATTGGAAAGTAACCGTCTCCCAAGAATGTTGGACACATTGTCTTGACTCGAGTTTCGGGAAATGAACTATCCTATCATCAGACAACTGTAGACCTTACAGTGGTACAGAGGTATTTAAACAAAAGTGATAAATATTTTGAATATTTCAATAGATTCTTCAGAACTCCTATTAGTGGTACAGAGGTTTACAAGCGGAACATGATAAAAAACCGGGTAAAAACAGAGGGGCCTTCTAACAGGTATAGGAATGTCGGCAATCGACAAAGAAGGTTGTTAAACGCATGATACCCATTTAAATATCCCAAATAATTTTTGGGGTTACATAGCTCCATACAGTCATTCATTATTTTTTAAATATGTTTGCTGTGAACGAATTTGAAAATTTCAATAATCAAGTTTCTTTTCTTTTGTATCTATATATAAAATTTTCTTAAGATTTTCTTTTTGTCGAGAGGAATTACTGTTTTCTGAAGAATGAGTGGCAAAAGTTGAATTTTTGTTTACTTTTCATTAAATTCATTTTATGTTCAGTGATAAAGGTTTTAAACAGATGTTACTTTACGAAAATATTTGAGATATTTAAAAAGTAACATCTGTTCAAAACCTTTTTCAACGAACATAAAATGAATTTAATGAAAAGTAAACAAAATTCAACTTTTGCCACTCATTCTTTAGAAAACAGTAATTCCTTTCGACAAAAGAAAATCTTAAGAAAATTTTGCTTGTAAGATTCAAAAGAAAAGAAAGTTGATTATTGAAATTTTCAAAATCGTTCACAATAAAAATATTTAAAAAAATAATGAATGACTGTATGGAACTATGTAAATCCAAATATTTGAGAAATGCAACAAAATAATGAAGAAATAATGAATGTCTGTACGGAGCAATGTAACCCCAAAAATTATTTGAGATATTTAAATGCGTACCATCTGTTAAACAACCTTCTTTGTCGATTGCCGACATTCCGATATCTGTTAGAAGGCCCCTCTTTTTCAACCCGGTTTTTTATCACGTTCCACTTGTAAACCTCTGTACCACTATTTGGTGTTATCTAGAATCTATTGAAATATTCAAAATATTTATCACTTTTGTTCAAATACCTCTGAACCACTGTTAGGTCTTCAGTTGTCTGATTATGAGATAGTTCATTTCCCGAAACTCTAGTCACAAGAAAATGTGTAATATATATCTTTTTTGGTAGTAAAACATAGTAATTTCTACAATTTGTTTTAATTATGATCAACTACCAAATACTAACAGCTAAAACAATTCAGTATCTGGCATAAGAATGATAGAAGCACTCTTTTGATGTTCCTGAAATACAGACAAGTACATTGTTTATACAGGTTGTCTACTCTTAAAAAGGTCAAACTTCAAGCGGAGATCATACAAGTTATTGACAACAAAAAATGTCATATTGGTCGAAATGTTGATGCTTATTCTTCAATTTAACATTCCTTGATTTCACGAAATATTTCAAGTTTTTGCATAAAATGAATTATACTTCTATTATTCTTGTAGCCTCATCAAATTTGACCACATATCTGGAAACGGCATTAAATTTGCTACAAGATAAGAATTTCTGCTAGCCAAAAAATTCCTTCTACGGGCGTGGTAAGGAGATGAATATCCTGATTCTGAAGTGAACAAAATCAAAATCCAACGGTTTTATTGATGAAAAATTGTTAATTATGGACATGTTTTCTCTTCACCAAAAATTCTTTTTTAGTGTGCTTTCGCATGACATACCAACTTTTGTTGTACTGCTTGTCCCCTGCCATAATATAATGGTTAAGAAGAAACAATGAAAAGTTGAAATGTTCCAAACCTAAATTGGCTCTGTCTGCTCTATCGGATATGATAAATTTGATAAATAGCTGGAAAATTTGGTAAATGTCTGGAAAAACTAAAACCCCCATGAACCATGAGAGCCATGAGAGATGAACTTTTCTGACCATTATTACTTCGCAATCACCTCAACGCTGAAAAATTCATTACATTAATCCAAAGCAGCTTAAGAGACGTATTGGATGAAATGCCCCTGGCTTACAGGCAAAATGATTGGTTTCAAATGCGTGGCTGTCCAGCTCATAAATCGTAATGTACTGTACTTAATGAATGAATATTTTAGGGTACACTGGATTGGAAGGTATGGTCCGGTAAGATGGCCACCAAAGAGCCCCGACCTTACCTTTGGACTTTTATATCTATAACACCTTGAAAGAAAGTCTATCAAATTTGCGTTTAGACTCCAGAGGATCTGATCGAAGGAATAAAATTATGTTGTGCAAAAATGCGTCAGAAACTTTGTGAACTTCACAATGTTGTAGGTTCAGTGCGAAAGCGATGTGTGAAATGTTTTGAACAAGGCGGTTACCTTTGAGATACTAATAGCATATTTTCGCGAAAATACTGAGTGGTTCTATATAAGTTTTGTGGTGTGTTTAATATCTAGTAACTTCCAAAAGCACTTTCTGAAAATATCCTTCGAATAAACAGCGAACAAGTACCGGCCTAATTTCATGTCGCATAAAATGAAACAACATAAAAATCTCATTTCATTTCCACTCCTCACCATGTCTCGGGAAAATCGGAATCCTAAAACCTGGACGAAGAGGGGGCACAGCAGACAGCATCCGTTGAAATGGCAAGAGGCGTTGTTTTGTAAACAGCAATCAAGGCGTGAAGTTGCGAACTCAACGAAGGAGGATTCAGAACTCGAGAATGTTCTATTTAGAAATGAAAATATCGAGAGTCGGGGAATTATGGCAGATTTTCCATTTAAATGTATGGCTGAGAGGGGAAGATGAAATGCAGTGTATTGATTCCTGATAATCTGTATAACTTGTATTTTTCATAAGAATCGTGACAGAAAAAATCCTTCAGATAAGAGTTGCGGAAAAACAACAGTTCAATATTGAACTGGCAAATGCATCAGAATCACAATAACTGATCATATAACTACACAGGATATTACGGCACTACGTGACTCTTTCTCAGGTGTGAATAAAGTAAAGGGTGTTTCAATATGAGGTGCCATTTTTATATTGAAAAAAACGCGTCAATTCTGAAAGAAATCAATGGATGTTCAATTCATTGTGAAGAGGAAGGTATGCTATTGAAAATGCATATTGCGGCTGTATGCCCTTATAGCAGCTTATTCGTCGAACTATCGATAGATTTCAGACATTTTCTCTACTCGATACAATAACAAGATAAAGAACTGTACGTACAGAAGAAAATATCGCTGCTGTAAGTCACAGTGTCAATGATGATCCAGATTTGTCTATTCGTCGACGTTCACAACAAGTTGGACTTTGTGAATCAACCAGATGGAAAATTTTGCGTGAAGATCTTGGTCTACACCCATACAAGATCCAACTGGTTCAAGAATTAAAGCCACTTGACCATAATAAGCGTCGTTTGTTTGCTGATTGGGCCCTAGAACAGCTTGAAGTTGATCCACTTTTTTATCGTAAAATTGTGTTTACTGATGAAGCTCAATTCTGGTTGAACGGCTATGTAAACAAGCAAAATTGCCGTATATGGAGTGAAAACAATCCTCAAGAAGTTCTGCAGGTTACGTTGCATCCTGAGAAACGCACTGTATGGTGTGTTTTTTCACGCTGGAGACATCCTCGGTCCATATTTCTTTAAACACGATGCTGGAGCTAATGTTACAGTGAATGGTGCTCGTTCCATTCTAGTAAATATACATTCAAGGCAGTTGATAGAAGGGCTCGAAAAACTTGTGAATGATTCCATTATTTGTCTAGATAAGTATTTTTGCCATCCAATGTTGCTCAAAAGAGGAGGAGTAGGAGGTTGGCGACATGTAAGGACAGCAGCAATGAAAGAAGAGGTTTTGAATAGAATACAGCAGGATTCAGCAAAGAGTGTTAGACAATTGTCGATTGAGCTCCATATTTCAAAGTCTATCTGAAAGAGCAGCTACGTCGAACGTTTCATCTTCATTCGATGAAGACTCCTCAAAAAGAGGTCTGGGTTTCAGGAGTATATGAACAAATTATATCCTGAAGAAACTATTGGTCGAAATAATTGAAATTATCAGAACTCAAGTGGTCATTCCTTATATTTCAATAGAATACTTAATACTTCTAGTTCCTCGTAATTAGCTCGTCCTTGTAAAAACCGTATCTTAACAATGTTGGCAAGCCCCGATGTTCCTCATTCCTAAGAACGCTTTGTGCGTAAAGTATAATTCTAGGAACACTAAATGATCTAAAATCCGCGGCTACAACCGTTTGGCCTGCTCTAAACTAGGCTGTTAATCAGATGTTAAAATCACATCTGTGTCTGAAACATTGATCAGTTTTATTTGGGTGTCTTTCCCTCTATTAATACATCATACCCGTACTGTGTATTACAGTGACTAAATACACACGTTTAGTCACCGAACAGACAACACAGAGAAATGAGTTAAAATTAGTTGATCGCCAAGAATAGGATGCATCTCACAATACGACCCGATGTGACCCGAGCTAGGGAAAACGCATTCTAAAATTGACCCACTATTTTTTTAACGAACAGTAAAGGAACTTCTTTTGTTTTGCCATTTCCTATCCATATGGAGACGCAGTCAGGTAAGGATATCTTACATTCAGTTCGGTTTGCTTTGAATATCTGAATAAAACTATATTTTGACAAATTTTTGCCGGTTCATTGAAGTGCATCGAAATACAATGTTAAGGGAAAAAAGTGAATTGAAGGGGAAGAAATTCAAGTTGAAATGATGAAGTATGGATTTCATATTGAATAGGGGGAAATGAATAAATAATAAAATAGGGTAAGGCATCTGGAATTTGCATTTTGAATTATTTTGTTGTGAATATTCTGATTTGTCCAGATTTTGTATCTAACGTGGAATTTAATTTACTTTGTAGGTAAATATAATAATTACGTCTCCAGAGTTCAAAAATTTAGGCCTTTCAAATATGTCTCATTTTTTCCTAGGAACCCAAACGAGCCCAACACCAGTTAAAAAACGAAAATATTTTTCCTTCACATTTATCGTTGGAACCTATTGAAACCTAACGCCGTTCCTAGACAAAGGCAGATTTCTCGTTGACCACCTTTTCGAGCCCCAATCCACTTTCTCAGTCGGCCAATTCCGAAAGGTTCAGTTGAAGACATTCCCTCCACCAGATGGTCTCGCAATACTCACCCTTTACAACCAAGTTAGCAAAAATCACCCTTGAAGAAACATACCCAAAATGGTCGCTTTTTGTCGCTTGCCGAAAAAGCACAAAATGAACGGCTCGCTGTTTCACATGTCTCTCAATAACACAGTAACACACTAAATGCTTGGAAGTGAATGTATTATCTACATTGTTTATTTGTAATCAGATATTAATTCGTGAAAAGTGAGCCCAACATTGAAAACCAGAAAAAGTGAATTCGATTAAAGTAAACTGCTAATGCACGAACGAGATAGTGTTTTCATCGCAATAAGAGGAAATAACTGCGAAACCATTTGACTGATTTTGTTCAATAACGAATTCAGTTTTTTCTAATTTAAATAATATAATATGATGAAACAGTCCTTTCTAAATCGATTACGTGTAAAAATTACTTAACTATAATTAATCTTCCAATAATGTATACAAATATCTAATGAATTAATCAATTCTCTTTATAATTAAAAAGAATTTCACTTATTGAATAAATATATTAAAATCCTGATTCCACGTATTATAATATTAATCTGCTTCTCTTATGAATCTATTGACTATCTATCTGTAATTCAGTTGCCTAAAGAACGTATTATAGTCTGTCCAGAAAGTGTCCGGAATTTATGATTTTTCATAATTTTAATATTCTTATTTTTTTGTAACATTAATAATAAATTTATAGGATTTTGGTTAACAATTTTTATTTATTAGATTTTGTTATATCATTTGGAACTTTTATAATGAATGTTTATTATATATGTCGTTTGATTTAAGTGGTACTTATATGACATTAATTTAATTTCTGAAGTTATAATTAGTAAATATAATTTTTTGAAATTAAATATGTAGAAGGCTAATATTAAAATATTCAAATAATTTTATATACCATGAATAAAATAACATAAGTAGTGGTTAATTCTTGATAGAAGGTATTTAAAATTATTTAAATATTTTAATATTTAACCAGAAGTTTTCTAAATGGTTGAAAGGTGAGTAAATATTCGTTGTTGATTGATGTTATATTTATTGAATATGAATTATATGAATACTGACGAAGCAAATTTTCTCTTAAAATTTGTTTTTCAGTAATGTTTTTACATATCTTGAGTTTTTATATAAAGTAACTTAGTTAGATATCCAAAAATATTGAATATTCTAAGTAAGATTGTTTTATGATGAAATTCTTAAGATTATGTTAGACATTTTTGAAAGATATTTGTTTTCATAAGATTGATCAGCACACAAAATTTTGTCTATTCAAAATATTTAATTTATAGGATTTTGGTCAACAATTTTTATTTATTGGATTTTGTTATACCATTCGGATGTCTTATAATGAATGTTTATTTTATATGTCATTTGATATAAGTGGTGTACTTATATGACATTATTTCAATTTATTCTCAGAAGTTATAATCATTAAATATAATTTTTTGAAATTAAATATGTAAAAGGCTAATATTAAAATATTTAAATAATTTTATATACCTTCTATCAAGTATAAACTTCTATTTATTTTATTTTATTCATAATATATAATCATTTGGTATCCTTAACATTCTTTATACAATTAATCCTTGTGCTATAACAGAGGCCGTTAAATTGCCTTTCAATCTTTTAGATCTATGGTAAACCACAGAATTATTTATTTGAATTAACATTACACAAATATAATTTTTTTAAATTTAATATGTAGAAGGCTAATATTAAAATATTTAAATAATCAAAAATATATACTAAATAATTAAAAAAAATTGAATATCAAAACAGATTTAATCTGTTAGTCTTCTACAATTTCAATTCCAAAAAAAATTTTTATTCAAAAAACTTTTAGAATTAAATTAATTTCTACAATAAGCACTGCTTATATTTAATAGACGTATATATTCAAAACTCAATATACAATGTCAAATGGAATAAATAAACCAACCAATATAAAAAGGCAATTAAAATAAATAAATAAATATTTGAAGGAGACAAATTTTTTTTTCTGATCTTACCATAGTGAAACCAATTCCTTTTCAAAAACATAAAACACAACTTAAGGATTTCTCAAAAATATAATTTATTTGAAATATTTAATATATTTAAATATTCAAATAAGTTAATTCAAAAATCGCTCAAAACATGTAATATATCTTCAAGAAACAATTAGAATACGGATAATCTCTTCATCGGCCCTAGATAACATTTAAATATCAAAATCAACTAACCATCACTATATCAATAATAAATAATAATTTTGTTATATTTTTTCTATCAAGTAAAAAGCCTTTTACTATTTTACTAAATAATTACAATTGAGCTTTGTTTTTTCCGAATACTTTCTAGACGGACAATATACCACATATACCTACATAGATTGATTTTTTTCATTGATTCATATTCGAATAATTTCACACAATTCATATTTAAAATAACTCACATATCAGTTCAATGAATAGTAAAGGATGGACCATCTGGAGTCTACACGTTGAAATAGTGGTTATTCGGAGTCTGGCAACTATTTCATTCGCGTTTTGAAGGCAAGCTAATTTCATATTATCGAAATGGGTCGATTTACGCTTGAATAGAACTGGGAAGATCCCTCTATAGATTTCTCAGCTTGTGCGAGTTCAGTTGTTTTCTGGGTATGCTTTATTATTGCGATCTTGCGCCACTTTAGGTCACAGCACTGTTAATTTTCGACCCAAAAATGAAATGATGGCCGACCCCCGTCTAACTAGAAACTTTCTTTCCCGCTTGAACAGGATTCGTACCTGCGACCTTCCGGTTACGAGTCCTATGATCTATGACTGAGCTGTCAGCACTCATATGGTTTTTCCCATTTTTCTTCATATAGTATATTTGCTAAAAAAAGACCCAAATATAATAAATAGAAATTTCAGTGTAGCCCCAGAAATATTTCATACATAATCAATCGAATCACAGAATAAACCAGGGTTCCTGACAATCCTTAGCATTGACGCATCGAGAGGCTGAAGCATGCCTGTGCAGTCTACGCTACTGACCTCACACCAACACGCATTACTCAATGTTTTTGGCGAAAAATGCTCGATCAAAACGTTCGATCATCTCTCGAACAATTTTCGAACTGGGTCGACCGTGTAGAGGGATTTTATTTTAGTGAATAACGAAGTTATGCTGTTATGAAACGCGGGCGCTTTTGATGTCACCGCTAATGTTGCGATCGTAAACATTATTTGGCGTAGTCCAACACAGAGATATAAAATCATTTCGAATAGGTTATTCAACCCGTTGGCAACGGGTCCATGCAATCGATGCATCGAGAGGGCTGGAGTCTAGCGTCTAGTCGGGAGGAAACGCCGAAATGTAAACTTTACTCGTTCAGCTGTCAGGAACAATTCATACGAAAAGGAAGGAGGATTATCCTAAGTTTGTGCCAACACCCTTTCTATTGCAGTTTGAACTGAGTTTGAATGAACGATTCGTCTGTTTCGGAAACGGAATTTTATCTATGCTCTAGTCACTGATGACAAAAAGATAAGCCCTGTTTTTGGAGTTGTTTGAAGCACAAAAAGTTAAAAGCTCTGGCAGGGAAATAAACATGGGGAGTAAAATGCTATTTTTATTCGAGGTGAGGTTAAAGCTAGAGGGCGAATATCGAAAGGACTACAATGCACCCATGAAGAAAAGGATTTACCCCCCAGATCTATCGGGTGTTTTTTTAGAGTGATAGAACTTTAAATTGAAATAAAACACATTCAAATTAAGATTGGAGCCAATTTTTTTTTATTTGAAAGATAATTTTATGACATTTACGATTTGAAAATAATTTCCGGTACATCACGACTAGCTCTGAGGAACCGCATTCGACCCGACCAATTTTGGACCACTTTTTCGAGTAATCCTGGCCTTATTTCATCAATAACACTTGTTATGTTTGCTTCCAAAGCGTCTATTGTTTCTGATTTATCAGCATAATCCAATGACTTGACATAACTCCAAAGAAAATAATCCAGTGGAGTTATGTCGCATGATCTTGGAGGCTAATTAATTGGACCATTTCTGGAAATGTTATCGCCAAATCTTTCATTAAATCAATTGTTACGGTAGCAGCATGAGGTGTAGCACCATCTTGTTGGAAGCCAAACACTTCTGGGTCGATACCATTCAAATTTTGAAACATATAATCATTGATTATCGATCTGTAACGAGCACCATCCACTGTAACATCAGCTCCAGCATCGTTTTTAAAGAAATATGGACCGATGATGCCTCCATCGTGTAAAACACACCATACAGTGCATTTTTCAGGGTGCAATGGAACCTGCAGAATTTCTTGAGGATTGTTTCCACTACATATTTGGCAATTTTGCTTGTTTACCTAGCCGTTCAACCAGAAATGAGCTTTATCACACAATTTTACGATTCCTTAAGAGGAAGAGACTTGGGTAGAATTTTGAGGTTTTTTTTCTGGAGAATGTGCTCTTTATTTTTTTAACAAGGAAAATAAAAAAAATCTCTTTGAATTCTATGTAGAACATTCTTAGGCGATTGAACTTGTTATTCCTTAATATCTAATCGAAACAAAGTTGTATTAGGTGATGAATTTAAATAATTTGGTCAAAATTTATATTTCCTTTCATTCTTTATTAGTTAATTACCACCACATGTGATAATGATAATATATGTCTATAATATATTATCATCGTATATAATAATATTATCTAGGGCAGGTTTGAAATTTAATTCTAAATGTTTTCGAGAGATTCATAAGATTGAAACCTGTACCGGAGAATTGATTCAGCTATTATCTTGTAATATTCAAAAAACTCTTCATAGTAAATTTTCGATCTATATTATTCAAAAGAAATAGTTGCTCTTGCACTTCCCTAGTATGCGAACCTACAAATAAAATTCATGAGAATATTTATCGTGATAACACATTGAGTTCTTGTTTATTATTAGATCTAACATTTGAATGTTTAAAAATTGTCCCTTTTACTTACATTATCAAACATTAAACAGAACCAGAACTTACATTATAAGGGGCATGCAAGAATTTTGAAAGTGGGTGTTGTTCTTTGCTACAATCAATTTCTCCCTTCTAGAATCCGTTCATTAACAATTCATTGAAATTCGTCCAAAGTTTCAGAATCAGTTCAGAGTTGAAACGTTTGAAACGTCAATTTCGATATCGCATATCGGATTACTAACTTAGTCCTATGTGTATTGGAACAAACTTGTTACATAAAGAGTTAGAAATTAAATCACAGTCTTTAGAGTTCACTATGTTGAGGAGGAACTCATGGCAGTGGACCAAAGAAATAATGGGTGTTTTTTTCGAGTGATAGAACTTTGAATTGACATAAAACACATTTAAATTTAGATTGAAGACAAATTTTATGACATTTATGTTTTAAAAACACTACGACCAGCACTGAGGAACCGCATTCGACCAGAACAATTTTGGACCACTTTTTCGAGTAATTCAGGCCTTATTTCATCAATAACACGGGTTATGTTGGCTTCCAAAGCGTCTATTATTGCTGGTTTATCAGCTTAAACCAATGACTTGACATAACTCCAAAGAAAATAATCATGTGGAGTTATGTCGCATGATCTTGGAGGCCAATTAATTGGACCATTTCTTGAAATAATGTTATCGCCAAATCTTCATTTAAATAAATCAATTGTTACAGTAACAGCATGAGGTTAAGCACCATCTTGTTGGAACCAAAACACTTCTAGGTCGATACCATTCAAATTTTGAAACAAATAATCATTGATCATCGATCTGTAACGAGCACCATTTACTGTAACATTAGCTTTAGCATCGTTTTTGAAGGAGTATGGACCGATGATGCCTCCAGCGTGAAAAGCACATCATACGGTACATTTTTTTAACTTCTTTAGGATTGTTTTCACTCCATATACGGCAATTTTGCTTGTTTACATGGCCGTTTAACCAGAAATGAGCTTCAACACTAAACACAATCTTACGATAAATAAGTGGACCAACTTCAAACTGTTCTAGGGCGCAATCAGCAAACAAACGACGCTTATTATGGTCAAGTCGCTTTAGTTCTTGAACCAGTTGGATCTTGTTTGGGTGTTGACCAAGATCTTCACGCAAAATTTTCCATGTGGTGGATGCACATAGACCAACTTGTTAAGAACGTCGACGAACAGACAAATCTGGATCATCATTAACACTATGACTTACAGCAGCGATATTTTCGTCTGTACGTACAGTTATTTGTCTTGTTGTTGTTATTGCATCGAGTAGAGAAAATGTTATCCGAAATCTATCGATAGTTCGACGAATAATCTGTTCTGATGAACGATTTTGTAAACCATAAATTTCACGAAGTGCTCTATAAGTTTGTCGAATAGAACACTGATAATGAAAATAAATTTTAACAATCTGTAGACATTGTCGCGGCGTGAGTTTTTCCATGATAATTTGTCAACGCTTACTGAACAGAAAAGTCAAAAGTTATTCCTATCACTCTAAAAAAAACACCCGATATAATTTTAAAGTGAAATGAGTCTTACTATTAGAGGCTGTTTTTTATTAAAAAAAAATTAAGTAAAATCAATTACTTCGTAATACCTTTAGTAAATACGACTTACGATATTTATATGTCTTACGATATTTATATATCTTACGATATTTATATATCTTACGATGCACGTTTTGTCAAAGAAGCACTGCTCTAAAAATGACAAATTTTATCGACTGAAATGTAATAATCGAAATGAAAAGTCAGCAGAGTAATTCAATATAACACATATAATCTAAATGAAATATATAATATCCATATTTCGTTTTATTTGAAACTTGAATACTGAGGACAACTAACGAAAATTACTAATTTTTGGAATTATGAATGGTCTCGTATTTTATTTAGAATATTCATATTAAAATAAATAAATTCGGCTGTTCTGTACCAAAAATCATTGATAAGAAGTATGAACTATGGTAATAGAAAGTTCTAGAAATCGAGACTGTGTAACATACATCTGAATAACAAGTCGATATAGAATTGTTATACAGATGTATGTTACACTGTCTCGATTTCTATAACTTTCTGTTTCCATAACTTATACTTCTTATTAATGATTTTTCGTATTTTACTTGCTCAAGAAGACAAAAAAAAACATTGTATAATTTGTTCTACATTATATAGAAGATATTCTATAGAAGCTTGGAGAACTTTACTACTGACTAACTAGCCGGAAAAATCTTCCATCTTTGTTAAGAAATAATTCTTCCATTTCTTCATTTGCTTTCAACATTCTGCACAGTAAATCATTCCTGTTTCCTGAAAAGTTTATGTGATGGCCTATAATTAAAGCTTTCTTAATATGGTTTTGAGTAGTGTTGAGGATCATAAACACCATTTTCTCTCTTCTCAAGTTTAAAGTTTTCCAGTACACTGAATTTCTCACAGAAAGTTTCGTGCTCAAAATGCGCCAACATACACCAGACATCCAAATATGACTCCATTTCACTTTAACTTCCCAGACTATTATGACCTAACCCAATTATAACATGGAGGATCAAGATGACGAATTTCTGTCATGGAAGACTCGACAAATAGACCGATAAATCACTAACGATGTCGACGCACGTCGATGAGCTGCGGTTGGTAACATTGCCAAGATCAAAGCACGGTGTATTGCGGGTGCAATAATAACGATATATATCTTGAATTCGCCGAAAACTGATACTTTTGAAGGCCGCTATCACCTCGCAATTGAATAATGGTCATTTGCACCTTCTCAACTGAATAGTTATTGTGCCAAAACAGTTTATTCTTTCAACGGGAGCAAGGTTCGCTTTTATCTATGGAAAATACAATAAGATCTATTTTTGTTGCCGCGAATGAATAAAGAAAGCAATCGATGTTCTCATAAATAGGTTATCTTTCAAACTAGCTCAAGCTCTATTTTTTTTTAAATTTTATGTTTCAGTATAAATTGAAATGAATAGGCGCGGAAATGTAAGGATATCCTGTGTGGAAAATACGTTCCTCACTTTCAATATACGAAGGTTTTTCAATCTGGTGCGATGAAAGTATCAATTTCCGGATCATTTTTCGAAAAGAATTAAGGAAATTTGCTCTTGTCCGTTTCCAATACACTCAACCAAACTCATGTAGATTCTTCAATAATTGACATAAATTAATTCATGAGGAGAATGTCACAGTATTAGAAGTAAAAATTAATTTGGTCCGATGTTTCACCCAAAAAATGTATTTTTTCCACTACTGACATATTAAGTAGTCTGTTTCGACATTGATTTGATGAAATATCGGGAGTTGTTTAGAGTGATAGAACTTTCGATATGGATAACTGTGATTTTACAGAAGGTAGAAGCTATGTTGTATTGACATTTCTGTTCAATACTCGATGCAACAGCAACAACAAGACAAAGAACTGTACGTAAAGGAGAAAATATCGCTGCTGTAAGTCATTGTGTTAATAATGATCCAGATTTGTCTATTCGTCGACGTTCACAACAAGTTGGACTCTGTGCATCCACCACATGGAAAATTTTGCGTGAACATCCTGGCCTACACCTGTACAAGAACCAACTGGTTCAAGAACTAAAACCACTTGACAATAATAAGCGTCGTTTGTTTTCTGATTGGGCCCTAGAACAGTTTGAAGTTGATCCACATTTTTATCGTAAAATTGTGTTTAGTGATAAAGCTTATTTCTGGTTGAACGGCTGTGTAAACAAGCAAAATTGCCATATATGAAGTGGAAACAATCCTCAAGATGTTCTGCACGTTCAATTGCATCCTGAAAATGCACTGTATGGTGTGCTTTACACGTTGGAGGCATCATCGGTCCATATTTCTTTAAAAACGATGGAGGTAATGTTACAATGAATGGTGCTCGTTACAGATCGATGATCAATGATTGTTTGTTTCAAAATTTGAATGGTATCGACCTAGAAGTGTTTTGGTTCCAACAAGATGTTGCTACACCTCATGCTAACAATCGTAACAATTGATTTATTGAAAAAAAGATTTGGCGATAATATTATTTCGAGAAATGGTACAATTAATTGGCCTCCAAGATCATGCGAGATGACTCAACTGGATTATTATCTTTGGTGTCATGTTAAGTCATTGGTTTTTGCTGATAACCAGAAACAATAGACGCTTTGGAAGCCAACATAACTCGTGTTATTGATGAAATAAGACCTGAATTACTCGAAAAAGTGGTCCAAAATTGGTCTGGTCGAATGCGGTTCCTCAGAGCTAGTCGTGGTGGATACATGCCGAAAATTATTTTTAAAACATAAATGTCATAAAATTATTCTTCAAATAAAAATAAATTGGCTTCAATCTTAATTTAATTGTGTTTTATCTCAATTTAAAATTCTATCACTCTAAAAAATACCCGATACCTTGAGCTACTATTGACAACGGGAAGTAAGTGAAAACCTACTTCCCTAGGGAAGTAAATATACCAGCAACGTTTCTGAGACTTCTCCGGTAAAAGGAATCCACATGCAGCATTTGCTGCTTCTTGAATTTCATCTTCTTTAGAATTCATTTTAGAGTAGGAAATGTAGTTTTGACAAACACTTTGTTTGACAGATGAAAACCTTAATAATCCATGGCATACCAATATTTCATTGAAAGTAGATAAATTACAAACTACCTCTTGTAACTGCTAGGTTCTGCACTGGCTACAGAAAATGCAGTTGTAGGTGCATGTTGGCTGTTTTTAATCCCTTCCTCTTCTAACCCTATACTGTATAACACTGTATAAGAATAATGTCCGATACGTGAACGTTACCGACCTAACGATATGTACAAATCATTCATAAGCAGTATGAGCTGTGGTAATAGAAAGGTCTAGAAATCGAAACAGTGTAACACACATCTGTATAACAATTCTATACACAAACAAACTCGACAAGGTTTTGTAGATCACAGAGGCAAATTGCAGACATGCGCACGTTTCAAACTAATTGGTTTTCGTTAGTGCAATATACGCTGGTGACGCCAAATCTCTCCAGTATCTATATTCCCAACACATACAGACTCTAAGATATTAATAATACACTAGCGCCATCTATAGTATGCAAAATACATACACAGAGACACTAAGATATTAACAATACACCAACGCCACCCAGAGTATGCAAAATACATACAAGACATACCTTTGCGAGTTAATTCAAGTAAGGAAATATATTCTCCAAATTTTAACGTTACTAACGCAGAATAAACTTTCCTCATGCTCCATGCTTCTAAAACTTTCTATTAGCATAGCTCATACTCCTCATTAATTATTTTAGGTTCAGATCAGCCGAATTCATTGATTTTAATATGTAGAAATAAGTCATTTAGATCCGGGGTGCTATGTGGTTCACTGTGTAGCTTCACGTACCACTGAGTAGAGTGAATTTAACAGCAGACTGATAATAGAATATTGAACAATAAGTTTAGAAGAGCAAAGTTTTACTAAATGAGTAAAGCTTTTGAGTACAAGCGAGCGAGTAGATTAAAAGACTTATGAGTTCAGTAAAACTGTTTTTTTACGGTGTTTTTACCCACTATTTTTTCGCATTTTATGTTAATTATAAACAAATAATCATAATAAAATAGAAAAGCCTTTTACTTGATAGAAGAAATATAACAAAATTTGAATATTGAAACAAATTGAAATATGTTTATCTTCTACAATTTTAAATTCAAAAAAATTTTTATTCAAAAAACTTTTAGAATTAAATTTATGTCTACACAAGCACCGCTTACTATTAAATGTAAGTGGTGCTTGTGTAGACATAAATTTAATTCTAAAAGTTTTTTGAATAAAAATTAGGTGTGGAAGGAAATAAATTCACAACATTGAATGAGTCTTGAGTATTCAAGGAAGGACGTAAAGTACCGGAACTATTGGATTCATGATTTTTAATGTATAATTAGTATCTGAAAGCAAGTTCGAATAATTTTTGATGGCTTGTTTTACGGAATTTTAGGCGTAGGGTCCTTTAAACTTAAGCCAAGTTGTTTTTATTTACTTTATTCATTTAAAAATGTTTCACCAAGTACGAGAAATCAATATCATCATAGTATTTACTGATCAATCATTTTTAGCAAGCCCCTACGTCCTAAAATTCACTCTTCCATTTCCATAAAGGAAATTTCTCGGGAGAATGTTGCAATATAATTAAAGTTTGTATGCAGTTTCTTGCCTCCATTCGTCTACAAATGATTTAATCAAACTTCCGTTTGTCTGTTTTTGTATGTAATATTAACACTAGACAATTATCGTCGCTTAAACTTGGTACAATATCCCTAGTCAATATTTGAGACGACGATATAGAATCCAAGCAGAAAAGAGAGTAATCCATATATCGAAAACCAATTTATGTTTGGTCACGACACAGACTGGGTTTGCCTACGAGATTTGATAGAAATGGAAAATGCTCAGGATCTCAATAAGAGGAGTGTTTGCGTTGGAGCTCCGCCAAACTTATCAAAGTTCAAAGTGTATTAGGACAATTCGAAAATTGAGCTTCGCATAGAGGTTGACACCTCCAAGCAATAAGCGTACGAAATTTCGAACTATCGAGTATTGTTATATAGTTTTGGCAAGAAACTAATCAAATATGGGATGGAATAGTCCGTTTTTTGTGGGTAGGTCATCTCAAAATGAAAAGAATAACATAACATCAATCCAGAATCAAACCAAATTTTAACCCTTTTCGAATTATACGTAGAGAAAAATTACTTTCAAACGCTGACAGAAATGAAGTCGTTGAACCGAATTTTCCATGACTCTTTCACACAAATCAGGTTGTATGTTGGCGATTACGGCCAATTTCATAAACAACATCAAAAGGCTCCTTTATGATAAAGTCCCTTTATGAAAAAGGATCCTTTAAATGAGACCATCAGTTTCATGAACGCACATCGACCGTCCTTTACTTAAATCTTCCTTTAATGCACCGGTCATACATTCTGTCAAGAAAGTACCGGGAATTATCGATTTAAATCTGGCGGGGCAATGAGGCAGGTAAAAAATTTTTTTCCTAGGTTGGTACCACTGTCCTTAATTACTATGCCAAGCTTGAGCGGGATCTGTCACTAGTGTGTTTGCAACAGCTGATTAAGTCAGTCGATGCCAGAGTGCGTGCCGATTTTTACTATGGGTGATTACGTTGAGCAAAGAATTTGTTTAAAGTTTTGTGTTGTAAATGAATTTTCGTGCGCCGATGCATTGAAAATGTTGCAAAAGGCCTTTGGTGATAATGCTCTATCGAAAACTCGTGCATATCAGTGGTACAGAGCCTTCAAGGACGGTCGCGAAGTGGTCGCCCATCGACGGCTTCGATCGAAGATAACGTCGATAAAATTAAGGAAAGGGTGCTGGAAAACCGTCGTACCAGCTTGAGAGAGATAGCACATGATCTTAAGATATCCCACGAGTCCGCACGTACGATTTTGATTGATATTTTGGGCATGAGAAAGGTGGCCGCACGACTCGTGCCGAAAGACCTGAATTTTCTTCAAAAACGTCATCGCGAACAGGTTGCTTCAGACATGCTGGATCGCTGTAATCCGATTCTACATTCATGGAACGCATTATAACTGGTGATGAGACCTGGGTCTACGAGTACGATATGCAAACAAGCCAGCAATCATCGGAATGGGTGGCAGAAAATGAGCCGAAACCGATAAAACCACGCCAAAGCCGCTCGAAAATGAAGATGATGCTCATTGTTTTCTTCGATATTCGTGGCGTGGTGCACTACGAATTCGTTCCAGAGGGTCAGACGGTAAACAAGGAGTATTACCTAGGCGTTACGAAACGTTTGCGTGAGCGTATCCGTAAGAAGCGGCCAAATTTGTGGGCGAACAACTCATGGATATTGCATGACGATAACGTGCCTTCTCACCGAGCTACGATTGTAACTGACTTTCTCGCCAAAAACTCAACAAACGTGCTTCAGCAACCACCGTATTCGCCGGATTTGGCTCCTTGCGACTTTTTCCTCTTCCCAAAACTGAAATTGCCCCTTCGTGGCACCCGTTTTGAGTCGATTGAAGCCATAAAACAAAATTCGGCGCGAGAGCTAAAGTCCATCCCGGAAAGCGCCTATAAAAAATGTTTCTATAATTGGAAGTGCCGTTGGCATAGATGTATTGGAGCAAATGGAGCCTATTTTGAAGGCGACCCAATAAATTTTGACGATTAAATGTAAAAATGTTGTTTTAATTGAAAATTCCCAGAGTAGTATATGATATCTTGTCATGTTGAAGGCACTAATTGAACATGAAGAATAGTTTCACAAGTGACAAGCAAATTTATTTTCAATTATCACACAAATATTAATTGTAAATTAGCAAAATGTTCATAATTAATCGACTGTCTCACTAGACGAACTGCATTAAAATTAGTTGAATTTGTTTAAAAGTCCTCCTTCTCCGGCACATCATGCAATCATTCATTCGGAAATATTTCGTTCATATCTATCTTGTGCAATACAGTGCAAACAATAATTGTCTTTATGGTCGTAAACTTAACACTCATTCCTTTAGAAAGTATACAAAAACAAAGTTTTCAAACTCCTTACTTTCTTTCCACTACATTTCTAGTTCGCATAATTGACTCCTTATATAACTTTTCAGCTTCAGTTTTAGCTTCCGGTAACTTTATCATAAGATGAGTCTGCAAACTATAACCACTATCACCAAGTATCAAATATGGTCCAAATTTACCACTCTCAAATTTGTTTGGTTTGATCATGTGTTGAGCCAGGTCATCTAGCTACAATATTTCTCATTCTCAAGTCTCAATCACACACGGTTAGAACGTTAAGGGCAAAATAATATTTTCAACATCGACAAATCTTTGCATCATCACCACGCCGTGAAGTGATTTTAATCAATATGCAATTTATAGCACCAATGACACGTGGAAAACTAGCAATTGCATAAAACTTTTCTGCTGCTTGCATTTCATGGTCACCTTCACATATCTTTGTATATTCTGGACACAGGGATGCCATTTCAAAAGGAACTCTTCGAATAATTCTAGAAGCAGAAGGTTAAGAAATTGCTATAAAATCTCCGGCTATAATTTATCAGCATATTTCCAGTTCCATAGAATCTCAATGCCAAAAGTAGTTGCTCTCTGAAAATTGGCGATTTAATGATTTAGTTGGTATACAGAAAATTATATCGACAAAATAATAAATCGAAATTTGTTTACCTGTTAGATGGCAAATACAATTGATCTGCAATTTGTTGAAGAACGATAAAAAAAACTGTTGGTTTTGTCAGACGAAACGAATCGAAGAAATCTAAATCATCTAACGTCGAAAAATGTTGTTCCCTCCGTCTGTAAATTTTTGGTCTCCTCACAATTATTTCTTTATCATCTGATGAAGAACTAGAGTTTGAATCAGTATTCAAAATTTGGTGAAACATATTTCGTAGTACGCTAAAATCAAACAAAATGGGCAAATGTGACAGAGGAAGGTTATGTCCACTGTTTTTGTGTTTACCAATCACCTGCGCAGTGTCGAGCTTCTGGTTAAAGGATCCTTTTCTAGCCGTAAAGGGCCGATTTTCTCACTTTAAGATAAAGCATTCTTTTAAGTTGCATATGAAACACGTTTTATCATTACAGGAGACTTGTTGGGAAGAAGGAGCCTTTAGTTTCGTTTATGAAACTAGGCGTTACTCGTTCAATATTGATCTGTATATCGTCTAATTCTGCTGGATGATTGCTGCAAATCAATGACTCAAAGAAAGAAGTTCAATGGAGTTAAATCACTGAGAATGATTTTCTCATGAGAACCATTTACGATTTTTTCTAAGCACCAATTACTGAATACACGACGCATGAAATCATCTGTTGGTTTGGATTCTTGGGTTAAAACAACTTTTTATATATGAACCAAGATATTTCCGTAAAATTCGCCACAAAGACGACTGGGAGATGCCTAATTCTTGTGAACGTCGAGAAATCGATAAATTTTAGTCTTCACGAACACTTCCACTTACCGCAGCAATATTCTCTCCACTTCTTGCATTTCATTGTCTCACTGGCACTGTAACATCATGAAGTATAAAATTTGTTTCAAACTTCTTCACTAAACGTTCAACTGTTTTTTTATCCGGACAATTAAAACGACCAAAAATTGGAATTCAATCACGTAAAGTTAGAGTAACAGATCGCGATTTTTCATAATAAATTTGGATTATTTGTGAACGTTGTTGGAGTGTGTACCTTTTGAATATTAAATGATAGACTTTGAAAATTACAACTGCCAATGTCACAAATGAACAATAACTTCCATGCGTGAGTGATATCAATTTAAAAATAGGACGTTTCCATTAAAAGACCCTTTATAACAACTTTTACATACAGAGTTGTTCGACAAGCATATAACTATCGTTCACAACTCTTGAAGATCAAAGACAGCTTTATTCAATCATGAACTGTTTCAAATTTTAAGGAGAATATATTAATGAAAGATAATTAATGATGCTTCAAAAGTTCGTTGGAGCCTGTGTTTCTTCTGGAAAATATCATTTTTTGAATGCCAAGTGAAGCATATAAAGAATGGGCCATATAGAGTTTGCATTTTGAAGTAGTGGTTATTTCAGATTGGCAAGACCTCTGTCATTGCTGTTTTGACACAAAATTAGATTTATATTTGACATTAATGAAGTGGGTGAACTTACACTTGAATAGAACTGGTAAATCTCAAAAACTTATTTCCAAAATGGTGAAACTTCTATTCAAACTGTTAGAAATTTACCTAGAAAATTCAATAGGAATGAAATGCCCTCACAACCATTTGTGTAAAAACTGAATCGTTATTTGATAAGATTCTTCCAGTGAACCATCTGAAAACATTAGTGATGTATTGATAAGGAGTATGAGTGATGATAATAGAAAGTTCTCGAAATCGAGACAGTGTAACATACATTTGTATAACAATTCTATACTCAAACACACTTGACAAAGGTTTTGTAGATCACAGAGGCAATGGCAGACATGCGCACGTTTCAAACTGATTGGATTTCATCAGTGCAATGCATGCTAGCGACTCCAAATCTTTCAACTATCTATATTCGCTATACACAGAGACTCTAAGATATTAATAATACACTAGCGCCATCTAGAGTATGCAAAATACATACAAGAAATTCCTTTGCGAGTTAATTCCAGTAATGAAATGTATTCTCGATATTTTCACGTTTCTAACGCCAAATGAACTTTGCTCATGCTCAAATCAGAGCATAATTTTCCGTAGTGCTCATAATTAGCATATTCATTTTAAAATAAATCAATTCAGCTGATCTGTACCAAAAATCGAGTATGAGCTCATACTCCTTATCAATGATTTTTCGTACAAATTAGCCGAATTAATTTATTTCAATTGCTAATGTAGCCGAAAATGTGTCTGAACAATCATCAACATCAACTCGTTGAACATTGGCTCATTGAGATTGACTATTCAGTTTTTAAGCACGATGGCGAGTTGATGTTGATGGACACATTCTGGGCTAAAGAAGCCATGTTTTCATGTGTGCTCACCGGACGAGTACGTGAACGGGTTGTTTTATCGAATAACGATCCACTTTTCACGAGTAAATTGATCCACAAATTGCCACGAGGGCATTTCATTTCTATTAATTCATCCACGTAAGCAGCTTGCATAGAAGATTCACCACTATGGAAATGAGTTTTTCTTATTTCCCAGTTTTGTACAAAAGTAAGTCGACTCATTCGTTAATATCCAATAATAAACTATATTTCTGTCAAGACATAAATGACAAAAGTGTTTCCAGAATCAAAATATCCAATACTCCTAAATGCAAACTATAGATGGCCCCTCTATACATGAATAGGTATACTATTATTTTATTATTATTACTCGTATATACTGAATCATAAAATGATGAAGTCTGTGATTTCAGATTAGTATCGAGTGTTGACATATTCATTGAATTATTGACAATAAAATGACGTTCACCTTGAAGAAAGCATTAGGCATTAGGTATCGACATCTTCGATTTTTAACCAATCATTATATCGGGTGTTTTTTTGAGAGTGATAGAACATTTGATAGGGATAACTGTGATTTTACAGAAGGCAGAAGCCATGTTGTTTTGACGTTTCTGTTCGGTAAGCATTGACAAATTATCATCGGAAGACTCACGCCACAACACCGTTTACAAATTGTTGAAATTCATTTTCAAAATCAGTGTTCTACTCGCCAAAATTATGGTGAAATTTATGGTTTTTTTCTCTACTCGATGCAACAACATAAGCAAGTCGAAGAATTGTACGTACAGAAGAAAATATCGCTGCTGTAAATCATAATGTTAATGATGATTCAGATTTGTCTAATCGTCAACGTTCACAACAAGTTGGACTCTGTGCATCCAACCCATGGAAAATTTTTCGTGAAGATCTTGGTTTACACCCATACAAGTTCAAGGCCACTTGACCATAATAAGCATCGTTTATTTGCTGGTTGGCTTGAAGTTGATCCATTTTTTTAACGTAAAATTGTGTTTAGTGATGAAGCTGATTTCTGGTTGAACGGCTATGTAAACAAGCCAAATTTCCGTATATGGAGTGAAAATAATCCTCAAGAAGTTCTGCAGGTTCCATTGCATCCTGAAAAATGCAGTATATGGTGTGTCTTACACGCTGGAGGCATCATTGGTCCATATTTCTTTAAAAACAATGCTGGAGCTAATGTTGCAGTGAATGGTGATCGTTACAGATCGATGATCAATGATTATTAGTTTTAAAATTTGAATGGTATCGACCCAGAACTGTTTTTGTCCCAACAAGATGATGCTATACCTCATGCTACTACCGTAACAATGAATTTATTGAAAGAAATATTTGACGATAACATTATTTCGAGAAATGGTCCAATTAATTGGCCTCCAAGATCATGCGACATAACTCCACTGGATTATTTTCTTTGGGGTTATGTCAAGTCATTCGTTTATGCTGATCAACCAGAAACAATAGACGGCAACATAACTCGTGTTATTGATGAAATAAGGTCTGAATTCCTCGAAAGAGTGGTCCTGAATTGGTTTCGTCGAATGCGGTTCCTCAAAGGTAGTCGTGGTGGACATATGCCAGAATTTTGTTTAAAACAAATATCATAAAATTATCTTTCGAATAAAAAACTATTGGCTTCAATCTTGATTTAAATGTGTTTTATTTCAATTTAAAGTTCTATCACTTTAAAAAAAAACACACGATATGATAAAATATAACTAATCGTTCCTATAATCGGAATATGCTCTAGAGACATGCAAAATTAGTGATGCAGCAGCCAAGTAAGAGACACATGGTGTTCTCAATTTACGTGTCATCCGCCTTCTTCATTTCGTCCACTGTCATCGCTCAAAATATATACTTTCCGACAAATTAGAACGCACACTCAATTATAGAATTCCCGGACATGATTTTTATCATTTTGTCAGGAAGGATCGCGGGACGTTTCTGTGAAATGTCACCTCGCAAATTGAATGTTTTAGAGTAACAAGTTGACGTGTCATTTTTTACACCAGATATACTTTTGAAAAAGCTTGCGGAAATATCGGTTTGCTCGAGTGTGGTGACTAAACATAGCACCTGTCTACTGACAAGCCAGTAGAACAGAATGAACATTTTGTCAGAAATGTGCATGTCCTTATAGTGAAGTTCAATTCATTTTCTCTAGGATTGTCTACACAGGGTACCCCAACGAAAATTTGACCCCCCTCAGAACTCAGAAACGAAGAATTTCCGAAGATTTTAAAAAACAGGTCAACTTATCTTTCGACGGGGACGAATTTCCATCATGAGTTTGTTCCGAAAAAAACACCTCTATGAAAGTGGCATCACCCCCAACATTTTTTGAATAGAGAAGAGATATCAAGTGTTGGTTAGTTTGAAAGTTATCTATGTTCTGTACACGTGTAATATTGAACTCACCGTCAAAGGGCGATGTTGAACGGACAGTTAAACCACCCAAACTCAAGAATTGAACAGTTTGAAGAATCCAGAAATAATTTCTGTAACTTCTGTATTAGGGAAATTCTTTTTCCCTATGATGACATTGTTCTAAAAAAACCAACTAGATGGCAGCAACCTCCAACATTTGTTGAATGGGAAGGAGATATTGTTTGTGATTTAGTTGAGAAGTTTTTTCTGTTCTGTAAACATCGCAGTTGAAATTTTCGAATCTGTCTATTTAATGGCAGTTTTTGAATGTTTTTACTTTAAAAAAAAATCAATTTTCTTATCGTTCATGATGGAAAAATATGTGAAACGCATGACATTCATTACAATGTATACTTTTTTTGAAGTTTCTTTCTCAAATATGTTTCAGTCTTTCGTTTCTGCATCATATTTGGGTTTGAGACACCAAGCGTTCACGAAAATGTTAGAGAAGGATTTGAAAGTACACTATATCATTATCTGGAGGTTGGTGGTGGTCATTTTGAACAATAGATACGGTAGTTCTTTAAATAGTTTACATTTTTTTCTGGATGTTCCTTATCATTACTTACAGATCTGGTGTATTTGAATGTATTGGGTTTCTATTTGAATCACCCTTCTGATAATTTTCCATATCAAATTGCTAAAAACAAATCACCGAATTTAAAAATTTCAACTATAATAAAATAAAATAGAAAAAGGCCTTTTACTTGATAGAAGGAATATAACAAAATTTGAATATCAAAACAGATTTAATCTGCGTCTTCTACAATTTTAATTTCAGAAAAATTTTCATTCAAAAAACTTTTAGAATTAAATTAATGTCTAAATAAGCACCGCTCATATTCAACAGACTTATATAATCAAAACTCAATACACAATGTCAAATGGAATAAATGAACCAACGAATATAAAAAAGTCATTCAAAATTAATAATTAAATAACCAATTTGAATGTGAGTCAAATTGGTTTTTTAAATTATGAAATAATTCCATATAGAGTCTTTATATCCACAATAAAGTCCTCAATTATTTATTATGTTTGAAATTATGGTTATTTTTCTTATCATGGGACATTATTTGGGGTGAATAAGTTCTGTTATTGTTTTTCTGTGTTCCGAGTACAAATAGTTATAGGTTATACGTAACAATACGTTGATCATTTCTGTTTTATTTTGGATACTTTAAAGCTTACTTCAAGTTTATTTGTTCCATGTTTTATCTTATTTTGGTAAGTTGAATTTTGATCTTGTTATATATTTGAATCTGAATTCAATACATTTCTGATGAGGTCAGATAGGCCGAAATAGCTATCAAATGTTCGAGTTCTCTTTCAATTATTTTTATTTGATCCTTTATTTTGATAATTTTAGATAATTTTTGAATAGTGGATTTTCTTGTATTTGTAGGTTAATATACATACTTATATAGTTTTTGTTTATACATTTATATTAATACATTTCAAGTCGGGATGTAAAAAGGTTTTTTCCGAGACATTAAAAAATATTTTATATTGATTATATATAAGGATATCAATTTGATAGTTTTTGTATATAGTTTCAATATACATTGTAGAAGTTAGAATATATAATTCTGAATTTAAAGTCATAATAAATAAATATTTGAAGGAGACAAAATTTTGTTTCTGGTCTTATCATTATTAACACCAATTCTTTCTCAAAAACATAAAGCACAACTTAAGGACTTCTCAAAAAATTTGATTTATTTGAAATATTTAATAAATTTAAAAATTCAATAAAATAATTCAAAAATCTCTCAAAACATGCACCATATCTTAAAAAACAATTAGAATTCCGATAATGTCTTCATCGGCCCTAGATAATATTTAAAATGTCAAAATCAACTAACAATCAGTATATCGTACCTTAAAGTGTAACCGGAACTTGCTTAAACAGACTAACTTTAAAAATCCAGATAGTCTATGTTCGTCACAAAATCACAGAAAACTGTAAGGTATTATAAGGTTTTCTTTAAACCATTGACATTCCATAATGAGATTTATTCAAGCCTAAATATAATTATATATTATGTATAAAATAAAATAGAAAAAGGCTTTTTACTTGATACGAGAAATATAACAAAATTTGAATATCAAAACAGCTTTAATCTGTCAGTCTTCACACTTTTAATTTCAAAAAAATTTTTTATTCAAAAAGCTTTCAGAATTAAATTAATATCTAAATAAGCTCGCTCATATTTAACAGACGTATATAATCAAAACTCAATATACAATGTCAAATGAAATAAATAAACCAAAGAGTATAAAAAAAGTCATTTAAAATTAATAAATATATATTTGAAGGAGATATTTTTTTCTGATCTTATCAGTATGAACACCAATTCTTTTTCAAAAACATAAAACACAACTTAAGGACTTCTCAAAAAATATCATTTATTTATTTATTATTACATAAATTGTAGAAGACTGACAGATTAAATCTGTTTTGATATTCAAATTTTCAACTATAATGTTTAGAGAACAAAAAAAACTTTTGAAATAAAACAGATCCACCCTCAGGTGTTTTTTCGGGACAAAGTCGTCATAATAATGCTTTCTTCCTAATACACAACATGAAAATTATTTCTTGATTGTTTCGGTGTCTACTTGACGGAAATTCATCGTCTATGATTTGAAGTAAAACACTTTATTTCCATTTATATAATAATATAAGCGAAAATAAAGTGTTTTACTTCAACTCATATTGAAAAAATGTTTTTGGATTCTTCAAAATTCTTAGGTTCTTGAGTTTGGGCGGTTCAACTGTCTGTTAAACATCTCCTTTTGACGGTAGGTAATATTATATTATAATATTAATTTATGACGTAAATAGTAAACCAATTTTGAAAATTTCAACTGCATTGTAATTTATTTCCACAAAAATGTTTGTACTACTACAACAATTGTTTCACCACGATGTGGCTTCTTCAGGTATTACACTGTACAGTACAATTTAATAGCTGAAGAAGCCACATCGTGGTGAAACAATTGTTGTGGTAGTACGAACATTTTTGTGGAAAAAAATTACTGTCTCATATACATTTTTTTGATTAAAATGATTTTCCACCAAGTAAAGACCGAATCTATCAAATATTTAATAATAAAGAGTTTTTCATTAACGGCTCCCCATTTTGTTTTGCAAATAAAACACATTATTTATTTGAAAATTATTGAAATTTTCATTTCACTGTAAAGTACAATGGATAACACTAATTATGAAATGAAACATCATTCAAATGACGACCACGGAAACGCTGACAGGAATGAAGTCGTTGAACCCAATTTTCCATGACTCTCTCACACAAATCAGGTCGTATGTTAGCAATTACTCGTTCACTATTGATCTGTGGATCGTCTAAATTTGCTGGATGATTGCTGGAAACTAATGACACAGTGTAACCCCAAAGAAAGAAGTCCAATGGAGTTAAATCACAGGAACGAGGCGGATAATTTGTCGGTCCTTCATTTTTTCTAAGCACCAATTACTGAATACACGACGCTTTAAATAATATGTTGGTTTGAGTTCCTGGGTTAAAACAATTTTGGATGTAAACCAAGGTCTTTTCGTAAAATTCGCTACAAAGACGTCTGGCAGATGCCAAGTTCTTGTGAACGTCGAGAAATCGATAGATTTTGGTCTTCACGAACACTTTCACGTACGGCAGCAATATTCTCTTAATTTCTTGCATTTCTTTGTCTTGGTGGAACTGTAAAATCATGAAGTGAAAAATTTGTTTCAAACTTCTTCACTAAACGATCAACTGTTCTTTTACCCAAACAATTATAACGACCAAAAATTGGAGTTAAAGCACGTAAAGTTAGAGTAAGAGATGGCGATTTTTCATGATAAATTTGGATTATTTGTAAACGTTGATGGAGTGTGTACCTTTCCATGATTATATTGTGTTGACAAATACAACTGTCAATGTCACGAATGAACAGTGACTTCCATGCGTGAGTAATGTTAATTTAAAAATGGGGTGTTGTTTTTGAAAGAAACTCTAGTTGTTTGCTTCGGTTTGGGAAATTCTCAACCGACTTTTGAATCTCGTGATCCTAGAAAGTAATATTACGGTTATTTCTATCTTCCCAGCCCATAAACTCCTCTTTACTCATGTTTGTTTATCCAACAGAAACTGTAGCGAATTTAATTGCTTCCAATACGCAACCTACATCCATTGTGTCGTATCTTAAAGTGGGACAAGGTGAACTCAATGAGTTCACTCCCGTGAGATAGTTAGGTCTAATTTGAATGTTTCCATTCAAGATTATTCGCGTCAAATTGATGCTATCCCTGTTGCAACGTGAATGATAGCACAATTGAGGAACTCCAACAGAGGGCTCCCTCTATTTCGGAAAATGTGACCCAATTCAATTGTGAATTTTCCGAAAGTTATGCAGGCACATTTGAACTATCGCGGACGTTAATTTTGTTGAGGGAGTTTCAGCCTCTAAATTTGATTCTGTGGAGGAAATGGGAATGTGACTGAAATCTCTGTGCATGGGAGGAAGCGACAAAGTAGTTAGGTGAAGAAACTACAAGAGAATTTGCCTGAAGTTTGTGTTATACAAAATTTCCACTCAATTTAGGTTGAATAATCAGATAAGAACTTGAGGTAGAGTGTTACGAATAATTTTCACTCCTGTTTGAAGCTTGGTTGTGTAAACGATCAAAATAGGGGTGAACAAAAATAAACTAACCTTAAATAAGTTAACGATGGTTTAATGAAATATTCACACTGAAGAGATCCGTATTCTCTACAGATCATACGAGTGACAGAAACCTTCATAGATTGTATAAATTACATCATTATATCAAGGTATTTACCCGCATTATTAATGTGTCAAATATTCTGTGGCACTGTAACTTGACACGTATGCGATTGGTGACAATAAGAAAGGGAAGAACGTCCTTATAGCATTTCCATGATATTTTGAAGCAGCAGAGAGAAAGGTTCTTGAAAATAAACCTCCTGAGTGACTTAAAATAAACACTCGAGATAATAGTATCGGGTGTTTTCTTTGTGTGATAGAACTTTCGATAGAGATAACTGTGATTGTTGAAATTTATTTTCAAAATCAGTGTTCTATAAGCTGAACTAATAGAGCGCTTCGTGAAATATATGGTTTACATAATCGTCCATCAGAGCAGCTTATTCGTCGAACTATCGATAGATTTCGGACAACATTTTCTCTACTCGATGCAACAACAACAACAAGACAAAGAATTGTACGTACAGAAGAAAATATTGCTGCTGTAAGTCATAGTGTTAATGATGATCCAGATTTGTCTATTCGTCGACGTTCACAAAAAGTTGGACTCTGTGCATCCACCACAAGGAAAATTTTGCGTAAAGATCTTGGTCTACACCCATACAAGATCCAACTGGTTCAAGAGCTAAAGTCACTTGACCATAATAAGCGTCGTTTTTCTGCTGATTGGGCCCTAAAACAGCTTGAAGTTGATCCACATTTTTATGTGTTTAGTGATGAAGCCCATTTGGTTGAAGGGCTACGTAAACAAGCAAAATTGCCGTATATGGAGTGGAAACAATCCTCAAGAAGTTCTGCAGGTTTCATTCCATCCTGAAAAATGCACTGTATGGTGTGCTTTACACGCTGGAGGCATCATCGGTACATATTTCTTTTAAAACGATGCTGGAGCTAATGTTACAGTGAATGATGCTCGTTACAGATCCATGATCAATGATTATTTGTTTCAAAATTTGCATGGTACCGACCCAGAAGTGTTTTAGTTCCAACAAGATGGTACACCTCATGCTGTTACCGTAACAATTGGTTTATTGTTTTTTGTTTATGAAAACAGGACAAAGATTTCAGCGAGTAATGGGCTGGCAGGTGAACCCATGGCAAGTCCATCTTTCTGTTTGTAAAATTTACTATTCTATTGAAAGTAATTTTCTTTCACGCAAAGTTCGAAAAGGGTTAAAATTTCGTTTTTCATGACAGAATTGATGTTATTTTTTTTTAGGATATTTTCCATTATATTCATGCATTCTGTATTTGGTATATTCGGGAACATATTAAATACATCAAACGACACTAGAATACTGTTAATTGGAAGGATAACATGTTTTAGTTTTTTTGTGATCTCGATTGAATTTTTTATTGAATAGGGTGAGTTGAATAGTGTTGTTTCTTTAAAAATTTGGTTTAGTTCAGAGGCTAGTTTCGCAAGGTGGCTATTAATATATGATACCACAGGGCGTATTGGAGAATTATCTTTATGGATTTCCATAAGGCCATATAGTTTGGGAGGTGTAGGAATCATATTAATAAGTTTGAATTTATCATAGTCTAATAAAAAAATTTGAACATCTTTGAGTGTTGTTTTTAGTTTTAGTTGAATTTTTGAGGTGGGATCTCTTTTTAGTTGTATGGGCGATTCTTTCACTAAAAAATTGTTTATTTTCTGGACATAATCTTCTTTGAATAGAATAACAATAGAGTTTTCTTTGTCGGCTTCAGTCAGTATCAAATTATCATTTAAAATTTTGTTTTGAATTGATTTTACTATTGATTTTTCTTTTTTATTTTGTGATCCTGTATGGGTTAGTAGTAAGTTTTTTAGTTTTTCTTTGGTGTTAGGAATTGAATTTTTTTTTACTGTTATTTCGTTTAAATGTTAGGTTCTTTAGTTTTTTGATTAATTGATATATTTTTGTGTTTTATGGTAGATGTAGTATGTCTAGTTTTATCATCTAGTAAGTCAAATTCAAACGGGTGGAGTCTATAAGTAAGTTCAGAGTGCAGTACCTTAATATGTAGAGACAAATTGTTTCTGATGCTGAACCATTTTTTACTTTCTTCTTCAATCAATTTGCTTTGTCCTGATGTTATTGCTCTTCTGGATTGGGTAGTGTTCGTCTTGCTTCTTAATTGAATGAAAGTTGGGAAGACTTTGTTCCGAAGACATTGTTGGGTAAACCGGGCATTCTGGACAGCTGTTTGGCGTTTGAGATGCAATTTGAAGTATTGTGTGGACTGTTTTCCTGTACTTGCTTGTTTCAAATATTGGATGGAGTAGTCCGTTACTTTGTGATAGTTCATTTTAATGGAATGAAATAATAAATTACTTTATTTTCTATCACTTTTTATTATTACTGATATACAGTTCACTGTATATCAGTAATAATAAATAGTGATAGAAAAAAAAGTAATTTCTTATTTCATTTTAATGGAATGATATATAAGTAATAATAAAAAATGATAGAAAACAAAGTAATTTCTTATTTCATTCCATTGAAATGAACTATCACAAAGTAACGGATTACTCCATCCAACATCTATTTAAGGCTTCCTCCATTTTCGGATATTCAACTTTCCTCAAAGTGCATTTTTCAATTTCATTTGGCTTCAAAACTCTGGTTCACAACACTAATGATTTTGGTGTGTTTGTTTCCAATCGAGCATACAGTTGATTCGGCAATTCCATATTTTTTTAAAGCAATGTTACGCTCATGCCTTTTCGATGATCTTCCAATATCTTCGATTTTTCATACACACTCAAACATTTCATGTTTTTAGCCATTTTAACTACATATTTAACATTAAAAGACACTTCTCGCGGTGGAAGATTACTAGTCATAAATAAAAATCGTATCATTTAAATGGATTTACGCCAACAAGTTGAAACAGGAATGTAATTAGTCACGCCAACGAGATCGTTGATTGTTCACACCACTGGATATACAATGAGAACATTTTCTTGTTCATACTATTGGTTGTTCACACAGACGTTTGTTCATACTGGCGAGAGTCTAGTGTAACCCCAAAAACGTTCCACTGGCTCTGAATTTTGTATCTAGCGAAAGACTACAACCAACTGAAACATCTGTTGTTCCAGGAGTCATAATTGATGAAAACGGAGCTGTTTATATTTCAGAGAATATTTTCTTTCGACAAATCTCAAGCATGCAAGCAACCAGTCATACTTATTGAAAATTATAGTAATAGATTTAAGTGTTTTCTTTCACATTTATGAAGATTGTCCATAAAATAGTAACCTCTATCGCTCTTTGTCTTTATAGAGCTTTGGTGTAGATAGTAAATCCTAGTAGTGTTGCAACGTTGTTGTGATGTTGAAAGATTCATGTCGATTTATAATCGTAACCCATAAAACTGTCAAATAAATGTCTGGACGCTGAAACTCCAGACAACTTTCTCAACTTCTTCAATAAATTTATTTTCAAATTCTCCAAAACTTGAAACGTTAACAATTCAGGCAGAGCTGAATCATTTACCAAAGTTTCATTAACAACAAACCATATACGCTTTTTACAACATACCACATGCTTATGGGAATTATGAATTATAGATAAAGCTGCGTCATGAAACTTTCCTCTTAATATAGAATTTTTCCACCGGATATACTTCAGGCAAAACCCTCCTTTCAAACTAAACGAAATTTCCCGTTATACCATACTGCTTTCCACAGTTCTGAAACTCATATGTAATGCAACGAAGTGGAGTTCCCTCGAGCCTGGAGTTAAAATCAATTCACCCCTGACACCTCAGGAGGTAATTTTTCTGTCGCGTAGATCTCGGATGCGTATAAAATTTTTCAGACAATTGTATGTTGAATCGACATTGGCACTTGAAGAATAGGTTAACTTGTATCGGATGAACTTCAAATTGAAATAAAACACATTTAAATTTAGATTGAAGCCAATTTTTTTTTATTTGAAAGATAATTTTATGACACTTATGTTTTAAAAATAATTTCCGGCATATGTTCACCACGACTAGCTCTGAACCAGTTGGATCTTGTATGGGTGTAGACCAAGATCTTTACGCAAATTTTCCATGCGGTGGATGCACAGATTCCAACTTGTTGTGAACGTCAACGAATAGACACATCTGGATTTTTATTAGCACTATGACTTACAGCATCGATATTTTCTTCTGTACGTACAGTTCTTTGTGTTGTTGTTGATGATGCAACGAGTAGAGAAAATGTTGTCCGAAATCTATCGATAGTTCGACGAATAAGCTGCTCTGATGGACGATTATGTAAATATTAAATTTCAGGAAGTGCTCTATGAATTTGACGAATAGATTTTGAAAATAAATTCCAACAATTTGTAAACGTTGTTGCGGCGTAAGTCTTTCCATGATAATTTGTCAATGCTTATTGAACAGAAATGTCACAACAACATGGCTTCTACCTTCAGTCAAATCACAGTTATCCCTATCGAAAGTTCTACAACTCTAAAAAAGACACCCGATATTTACGTATTACACCTTTAACAATCACAAAGGTTCAAGTCATTCATATTTACCATATACCGATTACGAAAATCATTCGCGGAATATAGGATTTATAGTGCATTAACAAGTGAAGCTATTGTCCCAGTGGTCCAGCAAAAGAATAACTTCATTTTGTGTAATAAATGATGACGACTGCTCTTTGAATCTTTCTCTACTCCTTCCGACTGCACAGAGTGGGGGAGAATTAATCGCTTCACACCACCGCGGTGACAACATTCAGATCCACGTCTAATGTTGATTACATTGATCTATGACGATGATGGAAAGACAAAATGAAAATAGTTCCTTCTTGTAAAATGTACTTTTCACTGATGAGTCATCATTTTATTTGAAGAAAAATCACCATTCTTACGTTGGTCCCGAAAGAATCATCATCGGAGTATTCCCATGAACAGTCAGTATCCTAAAACACTCAAGATTTGGACAGGCATTGGTCGCTGTTTCGCCAATGAAACCTAAATGCTGCCAAATATTTTGTAATTTTACAAACTCGAATTACTGCTATCAATTTTGAGGACATTTGGTTGCCCAAGTCATTACTCAAGGTAAATGACACAGTTTCTCAAAAAACACGTTTCCTGATCGAGTACTATCTACGAATGGTACAATTCCGTGGCCCCTCAGATCACCAGATTTATCCCCAAATGATTTTTTCTATTGGGATATCCGAAAGCATCGCTCTATGGACAAGACTTCTGCAGAACTTCAAATTTTGATGAATTAAGGTTGAAAATTATTCATCTTTGTGGCAACATTTAGCCAACTCTACTCAGCGATATGAGATTATCTCCGTACTATATATTTGGCTATTGTTTAGCTCAACAAGGTGGACTATTTGAACCCTTAACACATTGAATTTGTGAGCTTTTGTTCGGAAGTTAGTGGTTTTCTTATGATTTTTAGAATGTTACATTATTTTATTTTATCAGAATTTATTTTATATCCGTGGAATCTATTTTATTTTATGAGAATGCATTTTATGTATCGGTTGGTTTCTTAGAGTGATAGAAATTTCGATAGAGATAATTGTGATATGACAGAAGGTAGAAACCTTGTTGTTTTGACATTTCTGTTCAGTAATCATTGACAAATTATCATGGAAAGACTCACGCCGCAACAACGTTAACAAATTGTTGAAATTTATTTCAAAAATCAGTGTTCTATTCGCCAACCTATAGAGCACTTCGTGAAATTTATGGTTTACATAATGGTCCATCAGAACAGCTTATTCGTCGAACTATCGATAGATTTCGGACAACATTTGCTCTACTCGATACAACAACGATCCAACTGGTTCAAGAACTAAAGCCACTTGACCATAATAAGCGTCGTTTATTTGCGGATTGGGCCCTAGAACAGCTTGAAGTTGATCCACTTTTTTATCGTAAAATTGTGTTTAGTGATGAAGCTAATTTCTGGTTGAACGCCTATGTAACAAGAAGTTATGCAGGTTCCACTGCATCCTGAAAAATGCGCTGTATGATGTACTTTACACGCTGGAGGCATCATTGGTCCATATTTCTTTAAAAACAATGCTGGAGCTAATGTTGCAGTGAATAGTGCTCGTTACAGTTCGATGATCAATGATTATTTGTTTCAAAATTTGAACGGTATCGACTCAGAAGTGTTTTGGTTCCAACAAGATGGTGCTACACCTCATGCTGCTACCGTTACAATTGATTTATTGAAAGAAAGATTATGCGATAACATTATTTCGAGAAATGGTCCAATTAATTGGCCTCCAAGATCATACGACATAACTTCATTGGATTATTTTCTTTGGGGTTATGTCAAGTCATTGGTTTATGTTGATAAACCAGAAACGTGTTATTGATGAAATAAGGCCTGAAATAGTCGAAAAAGTACTCCAAAATTGGTTTGGTCGAATGCGGTTCTTCAGAGCTAGTCGTGGTGGAAATATGCCGGAAATTATTTTTAAAACATAAATGTCATAAAATTATCTTTCAAATGAAAAAAATTGGCTTCAATCTTAATTTAAATGTGTTTTATTTATATTCAAAGATCTATTACTCTAAGAAAAACACCCGATACTTATGTATGAAGTAGAATTATCTGTAGAGTAGTAGTAGTAGTATTGCCGATGGTAGGTCGCACTTCCGAGTTGTATCTCTTCAAGATAGAAGGACTATGTCAGATCTACTTTTTGTTTATATAGTCTTCAACAATAAACTTAGTCATCATATAATACTTGGAATGTTCTCCATGAAGGTCCCTAATGTTAACGTTAGGAATGTTCGATTGTTCGCAGAAATCGCCATTGGTGAGGATGATAAAAACTACAAATAAAGATCATGATCTCAACATATTTCTCTTATCTTTTACTCAATTAAAAAATCAGCTCAAAAGCTACTTTCTTCAGTCTGGTTCATTCACTATTATTTTTTATACAGAATTACTTCTTATTCCTCATGTTTTCATATCACTTATTCAATACTTTACTTTAGCTCATAGTTGATTTTGTAACACCTGATTTATTGCATTGCGCTTAATTAATGCATGATATTCTGTGGATACTATGTTGGGTGCAAGTGTTTGTATCTCAATTTGAAGAAATAAATAATCCATACATGTACTATGGTATTCAAGAGTTATGACTTAAATTCAATGATTTTAATTGTTCCAGACAAGACATTGAAATAATAATAAAGAGTCTTTCATTAACGGCCCCATTTTGTTTTGCAAATGAAACACATTATTTATTTGAAAATTATTGAAATTTCTATTTCACTGTGAAGTAAAACGGATAACACTTATTATGAAATGAAACATCATTCATCATTACAGTGAATGGTGCTCGTTACAGATCGATGATCACTGATTGTTTGTTTCAAAATTTGAATGGTATCGACCCAGAAGTGTTTTGGTTCCAACAAGATTGTGCTACACCTCATGCTGCTACCATAACAATTGATTTATTGAAAGAAAGATTTGGCGATAACATTATTTCGAGAAATGGTCCAATTAATTGGCCTCCAAGATCATGCGACATAACTCCACTGGATTATTTTCTTTGGGGTTATGTCAAGTCATTAGTTTATGCTGATAAACCAGAAACAAGAGACGCTTTGGAAGCCAACATAACTCCTGTTATTGATTAAATTAGGCTTGAATTACTCGAAAAAGTGGTCCAAAATTGATCTGGTCGAATGCGGTTCCTCAGAGCTACTCGTGGTGAACATATGCCGGAAATTATTTTTGAAACATAAATGTCATAAAATTATCTTTCAAATTTGGCTTCAATCTTAATTCAAATGTATTTTATTTCAATTGAAAGTTCTATAACTCTGAAAAAGCATCCGACACAAATTGTACATTAAAAATTATGAATCCATCAGTTCCGTTTCTTTACGCCCTTCCTTAAATACATAAGACAGATTGTCCTTTGAGGCACATTGTTTTTGGCACACGCGTCAGAAATTTGCACGCATCTCAACATCATTTACCAAATTTGGAACAACATAGCCCAAAATATTCTATCAAACACGAGAAACAATGATTCTACTTGAAATATGCTTGAAACAAATCTTAAATTCAACCATAAAATTTATCAACAATAAGACGCCCTATGGGTTCTATCATTCAAAAAAAAACACCCGATATTAATCGTATTTTCCACTTTAAACCAGAACATTGAAGAGTATATAACAGCTATCGGATAATTTATTCAGTTCTCAATTATTGTGCAAATTTATGTGAACAGATATCTGGGATCTTTCATTTTTGTTTATTTGCTGTTCATTTCCAGTAGTCTGATTCGAAGTAATAAAGTATCATCTTATATTAAAGCCAAGCCTGCGATAGTGAACCAACTTTGAAAAAAAATTAATTCCCTATTCCCCTTTTAATGACCATACAGTATGTAATATTTTAATACATCATTAAGGTGGCTATATTTCCTTCTTCAAATTATAAATCTCCCACTTCCTGAGTTCAGTATATAACCTAGACATTCTTACTATATAAAGAAGGTACGTAGCCTGCCGGTAATATTGAAACTCTGAAACTGTAGGAGACTCAGGCTCAATGAAAAATTATTTATATCTCGAAAGTTCGCAAGATATGAACAAATAGCTATAGCTGAGTGAATACAACCTTACGGTTTGAATAGAAATTGATTGATTAACCTTTGTCTAAAACTTCCAAAAGAAAAATATTTCTTTTATATTTCCATTTAATCCTTTCGTGGAAAAAATTTTCAATTTTCCTATTATACCGTTTTCGTAACATATACATCCTCATTCAACATTCACGTCGACCAATTTAAATAATACGCATAACCAAAGCTTTCAGGCAAGCAAGCAAATTCTGCATTATACTCCAGCACAAAGGAAGAAGATATATTTGCCGACATTGAAAGCGCCTCATGGGCTGTAATTAATGATACCAACTGTAGCGAAAACTGCCAATTCAGCAGATTTGTAATATAGAGAGAATTGAATCTATAGACAAAATCACGTTATTCTTTCATTAGCAGTTCATACTCTTACGTGCGATGGATGCATTGATATTAACTAGTTCTGAAGCAGATATGGAAAATGTGTGTTGCTAAATATGCATTAAAAATAGTTTTGAACATGTAGATAAAATTAAAAATATCAAATTACCGAAATATTCTAAATTCATTTCATTCGATGTACAGCATTCATTTCCAAGTATTCCATCTAGAGAATCTATAGATATTATTGGAAAACTGTTGATTGAAAATAAGTAGGAAGGAATGATATTCTAAATAGTCTATAGATTTGTCTAGAAGAAAACTATTTTCAATTCAATGATACTATTTATAGGTCAGATGAAGGATTAATTATGGAAAATCTAATAATTCCAAATTTAGCAGAAATTTTTATGGTTAATTTGGAAAGAAAATTCACACAAATGCCTTGAGCAAATGTTTTCTTTATTGGTTTAGATATGTAGATGATATCATTTGTTGTTTTAGTGGAATAGATAGACAGCTCTCTGCGATTTTGATTATTTCATAAATAAAATGCATTCAAATATCAAATTGAAAAATATATAAGAGACAGTATTTTAATTTTCACAAAAATATTTATAATACAACAATTTTTTCACCACGATGTGGCTTCTACAGGTATCTACATTCTACTGACTAAAGGGTTCCAGTGTAACCGAGTTTAAATAGTGTTAAGTACGTGAGAATATAATGGAAGAACAAGTCATAAAAACTCAAGGTGTTTTCTGGAGTTTGCCAAAAAATGCCATTAGGGAAAGATATTCAGTAATGGAGGCTTGACCTGTTTGTTCATTCAAAAGGATTTTATGGGCATGTTACCTGTTGATTTCAAGAAATTCCAAAAGTGTAGAACTTTTGCTTTCGACGTGGATAATTTTATGGTTATTGTTGAAATTATGCCTGAATTTCTTAAGATGATTTGCATATGTCGAATATACGGTATCCGATATGTAAGCCCGTTGGTGTTCTTGGATTCTTTTCTTGAATGATCTACCTGTCTGGAAGGAAAATCGATGTCAACTTGTAGACTCCAGATTTATTTTTTTCATTTGTTCGATCCCTATTGTAGCTACTAAGGTTTTAAAAGCTGCGTTGTAATTGAAACTGTTTTTGAAATACTTAGCAATATATAATCCATTAACATAACATAACAAAAAGTATTTCTGTGTATTGTCCTCTTTTATAACAAGTTACACGAGATTTTGCTTCTTTTGTTTATCACCATTTCGTCTATAAAAAAGTGGTTGTAACCATTGTTTGACGCTATCTGTTTAATAATATTTAATTATTTCAATAAGTGATCTGAATTCAAAGGGACATTCTATAGTCTATGAATAATACTATAATATGCTGACATCTTTCGGTTGGTGGGGTGATTTGAAGTTTTATTATGTATTGAAATATCTGTATGTGTGGGTGTGGAAATATTGAAATTATGTAAATTATCTAGTATTATTATTGGGAGGTCAAGAAAATTAATACTGTAGTTCTTTTCTTCTTCGATTGTGTATTTGTTTTTTGGGTGGAGCTTATTAATAAACTTCGTGAAGATATGTAGTTGTCGGTCGGTGCCTTTGAAACAACAAAAAATGTCATCTACATTTCTATACCAATAAGGGAAATATTTGCTTATCGGATTTAGGTGTATTTTTGATTCTAGATCATCCATGAAAATTTCCGCTAAAATTGAACTGAGTGGATTTCCCATTATTAAACCTTTGTAAGAAATATAGATTTTTCCGTTAAATTGAAAATAGTTTCGTTCAAGATATATTTCCAGAGAATTAAGAATATCATTCATTTTGATTGGGTTGGTGTTATTTTTAATCAATAGTTTTTTTACAATTTGTATTTTTTCTATTGAAGATATACTAGGGAATAAATTTTGTACATCACAAGAAATTAATCTACAGTTTGTGAGCAATAGGAAGGATTGAATATTGTCTATAAGTTGGATGCTATTTTTAAGAGCGAATTTGCTGAAAAGTTTGTTTCAGTACAATAGGTACAATGCCCATAAAATTCTTTTGAATGAACACACAGATGTTGAGAAGTCTCCATTAGGGAATATATTTCCCTAATGGCATTTTTTAGCGGCAAAAGTCCAATGAACACCTGGAGTTTTTATGACTTGTTCTTCCATTATGTTGTCACATACTCAACACTGAATTTAAACTCGGTTACTCTGGACACCATCAGCCAGTAGCATATAGATACCTGAAAAAGCCACATCGTGGTGAAACAATTGTTGTATTGTAAACATTTTGTGGAAATTTAAATACTGTCTCTTATATATTTTTTTAATTAAAATGACTTTCCACGAAGTAAATACTGAATCAATCATACAAATATCAAATTCACATTCGAGAAAGAGAAGAATTCTAGTAAAGATCGTAAAATTTCGAGAAAAGATGATTTGAATGAATTTAACGTTTTCCGTAAATCGACGTATATCACAATTCATCAATCATCGTACCATTCTATTAATAGAAAATGGCTGCATATCACGGTAAGATCGATATAGATTGGTTACCTATGAATCGCGACAACTTCTTTATAGACTTGAATATGATTAGGAAAAATGAATTTGACGTAATAGAAAAAATTTGAAACAAAAGAATATTGCAATGGATTTAGTTTATCCTTTTGAAATAGATTTGATTGAAAGATTCATTTCCATTCTTTACATGAAGAAAATATCAAATAAAGTTGCCAAATATTTTAAAATGAAACTTAAGTTGAATGTACCTTTTAGAACGGTCAATAATTTAGGAATTGAAAGTTAACAAAGAAAATAAATCTGTAGTCTATAAGTTGCCATATGATATAATTACAGTTCGTCTTGACAGTATTCGGAAAAAACAAAGCTCAATTGTAATTATTTAGTATATATTAAAATTCTTCTTAACGACCGAACAGATGTTGCAAAGTCCCCATTGTTGAATTTTTCTTTATCGGCACTTTTGTGAATTGATAGTTATTTGTATCCTCTTCAACAATGTTTTTCTTATCTTCATTTCCGAAAATTTTTATTTAGTTGTACCGCCACTTTTTTCAAGTTTTTGGCTATATAAGAACTGTTGTGTAATGTTTTGAGTTAGTTCAATATGCAAACTTGATAAAGCCACAATTGCTGTTTATAATAAATTGTGGAAATGGTCTATTTTATTTTATTTCATTAAAATTAATTTTCATCAAGTCACGATCGATTCAATTAAATTTCATTGAGAATTATTTACTATGCTTTATTTGCCACCAAAAAATTCATCAAATACAATTTTCTTTTGAAATTTTGCCGCTCATGTCGACTCCATTCATTGCGATGATCTAAGAATACGTTCTCTTCATTTGAATAAGCTTTTTCTTAAAGAGACCTTTTCTTTCCCTGCTGACTTCACTCAATTCTTAGAGAAAATTTTGTTCTCCGAATTCCCTGAAGGCAAAAAAAGTTATATCTGCCTTTGAACTGTCACAATATAAACCAGCAAAGAATAGCCGGGATTTTCTTCCTGTTCACAGATTTATTGGCAATCTGAACTTCTCGTTTTGCTGTGCGTGACAAAGATATAGCATTCCTGGAAAGCGTGCAGAATGAAAGTGGAGTTCCGTTATTTTTCAGTTACTTTGTATTGAATGATCTCTCAAGTTGGTATACCTAGTTACAGTGTCGGACTGCAGAGGCGGGCAACAAGGCGTAATGTACCTTTTGAAGTGCTAGAATGTGATCAGCATCCCATTCAATTCTACTCTCAGGCTATTTAATTAACAGCGCACCATTTTCTTTTGTAAATGAAACTCATTATTTATTTGAAAATTATTGAAAATTTTATTTCATCAGAATGTACAATAAATTCGTTACCATAAGTTATGAAACAAAACATCAAACTAAAAATTTTAATAACTCTGAGGAAAATAATGATTGGAAAACAGTCACGGCAAGAAGAACAGAAGGAAGCAAAGACCCGCTTTGGTAGTTGGAAATTTCTCTAGGCCAACCTCAGTGGAAGGTGCCAAGAAAAAAAAGGCGCTGCATGTCTCAAATTTGAGACCCACTACTACAGCTGCTGATTTGGAAAGTTTTCTAAGTCAAAATTTTACTGATGTCAGATGTGAACTATTGAAGTCTCGTTATCCCGATATGTATGCATCCTTCAAAGTACTTATTCCTGAAGATGAATACAATTAAGTCGCAATTCAATCAAACTGGCCAAATAGATGCAGTGTTCATTGTTTTTATCAACGCAGGTTGCCGATACAAAACCATTGAATTATCCGATTGAAAAATTCCCTTCCCCTCCAGAATGTGACTTTTGGAAATTCCGGCTTTTGCAAATAAATATTCAATCCATCACTAATAAGATGAACAACTTGTCGGTGTTATCATCAGACCAAAAACTCAACATTATTAGTGTTGCTGAGCATTGGTGTAATAAAGCTAGCCTGAGTGTAATTAATTTCATTACCGGGATATAAATTGGTGACTAGTTTTTGCCGGCAAAACTAGTTTGGATGTGTTGGGATTACCAATCTCAAGTCTCTCAGAAGAAATGGAGTATCAGTTCTGTGGTGTGAAGATGGTGCAGGAAAAATTAAGGAATTTAAGGAAGTAGACTACACTACAACCACTGCTAACTAGAATCACTGTAGGGCGAACGTATTCAAATGTCACTTCAGTGATCACTTGGCCATCTAGCTTGATTGTTTTTTTCAAATTTTTTATGATACTCGTCGGAGTACACAAAGATATAAACTAAATAGAGATATAACATCTGTAAAATTAAATGAACTGGAGCTTGAAATATCTAATTCTTGTTTTGACGGTGTTTATTCGACGCCTGATGTGGATGTGTCTTTCAGTTCATTTATCGACACGATAAACTTTGCGGTGAATAAGTGCCATTGAGACATAGAGATGTTTCGGTTAATATGACTATCAAATAATATTGAAATAGGTTATTCTGATTTTCACAAATTTTTATTGTTGAATTCATAACAATTGTGTCGCTATCACAGCAGCATCATCATGCAAGATCACATTTTGAATAATGTTGTGAATTTAACAATAAAAATTGAAATTGAAAATCAGAATAACCTAATTTCAATATTATTTAATATGGATTTTCACCAAGTAAGGACTGATACAATTCAATATGACTATCAAATGGATAACACTCGTGGTTAGACGTGCTAGCAATAATCTGAAAAACTTGTTTTGGTTACATAAAAACTGTCAAACCAAACAATCATTAGAACAGTATAAAAGAGCCAAACATTATTATCAGTTGTTGGAATCCTCTAAGTTGGAATTCCATCGGTGACTCATAAACTTGTCTGATAATAGAAGTAGGACGGTCTGGGGAATTATAAACCGAGAAACTCGCAGATTAAAACATTGTGAATATGCAAATTAAATTTAAATGGTCAAGTATGTTCAGAACCTACCAAAGTTTCTGATGCTTTTGGGAAATACTTCTCATCAGTGGCGAGGTCTTGCTTTTTTGAAACTTATGGTGACAAGATATCTGACTCATTGACGGTTTCTCCAATGGTGGCGATAACTTTTTTCTTCCATCCAGAGGACAAATAGGAAGTTCTTGATGCTATTATATTAAGCTTTTAAGAAACAAAACGACTACTGGACCAGACTATGTTTCTGCAAGAATTTTAAAGACGATAGCAACCGATGTGGCAGATCATCTAGCATATATGATTAATCTGTCGGTTTCTTCTGGTGTGTTTCCTGATATGTTGAAGCACGCAACTGTACTGTCAATATAAAAGAAACATGATGCTTATAGCATAACTAACTATCGGCCTATATCCATCCTTAGTGTTTTTACCAAGGTAATTGACAGGGTGGTAATGAATCGTATGACTGATTACCTCAACAAGAACATTCTAATTTCTAATTGTCAGCACGGATTTAGAGCTAAAATTTCGACACAAACTGCTGCTCTTCACTTTTTCAACCATATTCATCGCTCTTTGGATGAGGAACTTTGTGTATGTGTTATTTTCTTTGATCTCACGAGAGCTTTTGATTGCATTGTACCACAGTTAATTACTAGTAAATTAGACAATCTAGGTTTCACAGAAAAATTTTTAGATTGGATTTCAAGTTTTCTATCAAATCGAACCCTGCCAGTGAATGTTCTTTAGACGTTTTCAGACAGTGAAAGTGAGTTAGGTGTGCCTCAGGATTCTGTTTTGGGACCGCTACTGTTCATTCTCTTCATTAATGACTTGCCCTTCTTCATTGTTAATGAGTGGTTGGTCATTTCTGTCGATGATACCTCCGTGGTCATTTCTGTCGATGATACCTCGGCGCCGAGCCTTGTTGAGTTTCTGAATCGCTGTGAAATTATAGTTGCGACCTTTGTACATTGGTGTCAGACTAATGCTCTGATTGTGAATATGTCCAAGACTGAATCAGTCGTATTAGAGGCAAGGAATTCTGTGGCAGAGCCACTTTGTCTGTATTATCGAAACAGAGAGTTGAAACCAAGAGGTTCAATAAAGTTTTTGGGTGTATACGTTGATAAGAACTTGAGGTGGTGTGAAGACGTAGACCATGTTTGCGGGAAACTGAGCTCATCTTTGTAGGCTAAAATACGCATTAGAGACTCACTTCCCTTTGACGCAATTCTGAATGTATATTATAGTTTATGTTACAGCCATATGGCCTATAATATTTTGGTGTGGGGAAATTCTGTTGAATTCAATAGAGTTTTTCTATCACAAAAGAGAATAGTAGGGATGATGTTCAGACTTGGTTCTCAAGATCACTGAAGACCTGTATTTATTACAAATGGTATTCTGACAGAACCTTGTACCTTTATTTTTAAGTCTTTGCAATATGTTAAAGAAAATGAGTCACTATTTGTCAAGTTGTCTAGCTTTCACAACTACTCTACAAGCTGAGAATGATTTTCTTATGAAAATCTGCATCATTGAATTCATAGCAACCTTGTTAATTTTCTGCCATGGGATTTTCTTTCTTGATAATTTTTTTAATTGCTGAATTTTCCTATTCAATATTCAGCTATTATATTTCTTGTGATCGATTCCTTTTCTTGATGTGTTTTTTCGTTTAAGGTTGTGAAACTGGTGTTTGATTGTATCGGTCTTTATTTGTCGGACATACATCTTGATGATTAAAAGTAAAATAACATAATTTCCGCTAATTTATATAATTTCACAACAATTGATTTCTCATGAAAGAAGACTTCGTCAGGAGAGTATGGTACTAACTGCATAATTGAGATTGAGTTCTTTGAATATTCAAGATAGACAGAAAAGAAGGGAAGAAGTGGGAATTTACAGTGTTTTTTTTTATTATTATACAAAGTAGCAGAATAAGTTAAGTAGGGGGGATTTATTGGGGTCCGTTTGGTCATTTAGGAGAATCTGTTTTTTTATTGTATCTGTTAATTTCGAGGGCTTCTAGGTAGTTCAACCTGAGGTATTTCTTTCTAGGTGTAAGATTTTGAAGTTATTGTCAAAATCACGTCCTGTCTCCAAAAGATGGTCAGCATATGTTTAATTCGGTTTTTACCAAGATATGCTTTCTGGTGTTCACGTATCCAAGTGCCGAAAGATCTACCTGTCTGACCAACGTATACACATGAGCAAGTACCGCAGTTTGACCTATAGACTCCAGACTTTTTATTTTTGTTTATCAAATCTTTCTTATTTTTTATTGAATTTCCTAACGTGTATTTAAATGAAATGTTGCAGTTACTTCTTTTCTTTAAAGATTTTGCTATTTGGTCGACTTTTTGTTTATGAACGTTAAAGAAATATATTTTGTATCAATAGCTATTGTTGGATATACAAGCGATATCGAGTGTTTAAAATGTATTCGTTTCAATAATTCATTTATAATCAACGGATTGAAACCGTTGTTAAGTGCAATCTGTTTTATTATATTCAGTTCTCTATCTAAATTCTCTTGTGTCATAGGTCTGTTGATTAGTCTGAATATTTAATCTAAATATTTATGGATAATAATAATAATATATATATTTACATACGTATATACTGAGTTTTGATTTTATACGTCCATTAAATATAAGCTGTGCTCATAAGACTTTATTTTAATTCTAAAAGTTTTTGAATAAAAGTTTTTGAAGTTAAAATTATAGAAGACTAACAGATTAAATCTTTTTCGATACTCAAAATTTTGTAACACGGTTTGGCTGACCAGTTCTTCTCCAGTTACGATTAAGTCACGAACTAATAAAAGAGGCCTAATAGTAGAGGTTAACTAGAAAAAAAATTTATCCAACACAAGTGCACCATCGCAAAAGAGAAATACGTCAGTCACAAATCGATTAAATTCATTCAACTATTAGCTTACGTTAACCCTCCATGTATCCACGTCATAGTTAAATGATTGTTTTCATGGATATTTTGCGGCAAAGTGTTTTTCATATAATTCGGATTTTTCATTTGGAAGTTATAAACTGGCAGCGATTGATTGAAAAACGATAAAGGGGACCAGTATAAAATTAGCGGTAGAGCCATTTTCCTCGTCAAAACACGGATTTATGTTGCCTCTAATGTAATCAATTCATAGCCAGTATTGGTTTTTCAATAAGAATGGAAATTTGAAACGTGTCGTTGAGCCATCACGTACCTTTCTGTTTGCTGGGTAACGATGCAAAGTTAATACCAGTAATTTTATGAGGTATTGAAAATGAATAACCATCGCGCTTATATAGAATAATTTTTCAGGGAATGAGAAAACCCTAATTGTTTTTCTTATTTGGAGAACTGATACTCAGCACAGTGTACAAATTTGCTCAACAACTATAAAAAATTATGGATTCCGAGTCATATCAGGTGTTTTTTTTTTAGTGTGATAGAACTTTAAATTCAAATAAAACACATTTAAATTAAGATTGAAGTCATTTTTTTTTTAGTTGAAAGATAATTTCATGACATTTATGTTTTGAAAATAATTTCCGGCATATGTCCACCACGACTTGCTCTGAAGAAAACTTCAATTTTGAACCAATTTTTCGAGTAATTCAGGCCTTATTTCATCAATAACACGAGTTATGTTGGCTTCAAAAGCGTCTATTATTTCTGGTTTATTAGCATAAACCAATGACTTGACATAACCCCCTAAGAGAATAATCAAGTGGAGTTATGTCTCATGATCTTGGAGGCCAATTAATTGGACCATTTCTGGAAATAATGTTATCGCCAAATCTTTCTTTCAATAAATCAATTGTTACAAATAATCATTGATTATCGATCTGTAACGAGCACCGTTCACTGTAACATTATCTCCAGCATCGTTTTTAAAGAAATATGGAGCGATGATTCCTCCAGCGTGTAAAGTTCACCATACACTGCATTTTTCAGGATGCAATGGAACCTGCAGAACTTCTTGAGGATTGTTTTCACTCCATATGCGGCAATTTTGCTTCTTGACATAGCCGTTCAACCAGAAATGAGCTTCATCACTAATTTAACGATAAAAAAGTGCATCAACTTCAAGCTGTTCTAGGGCCCAATCAGCAAACAAACGACGCTTATTATGGTCAAGTAGCTTTGGTTCTTGAACCAGTTGGATCTTGTATGGGTGTAGACCAAGATCTTTACGCAAAATTTCCCATGTGATGGATGCACAGAGTCCAACTTGTTGTGAACGTCGGCAAAAAAAAAATCTGGATCATCATTAAAACTATGATTTACAGTAACTATATTTTCTTCTGTACGTACATAAATTTCACGAAGTGCTCTATAAGTTTGGCGGATAGAACACTGATCTTGAAAATAAATTTCAACGATTTGTAAACTTTGTTGCGGCGTGTGTTTTCCATGATAATTTTTCGATGCTTACTGAACAGAAATGTCAAAACAACATGGCTTCTGCCCTATGTCAAATCACAGTTATCCCTCCTTTCCAAATTTTTATCACTCTAAAAAAAAACACTTGATACTTGGTGAAGATTTTAAAACGACAAATCATACGCAAAAAATTCTGCAAATCGTTAACTGAGCAAACTCAATTATTTTGTTTTTGAAATTTGATTTAATTCGCTAAGTTCTGAATAACGTTTTTAACATATTGAAATCTCGACTCTATAGTAATCTAAAGATGATTTATCAATATATAAAATATCATAATACTAGAAGTGTAAATAAGTTCGTGTGGTATTGGAAATAAACAGTGTAAAATCTTAGTGACACGTTCTTTTGCCCGCCAATGTATATCACCTGTACAAATAAGAAATCTTTCTTGCTGCATCAGATTTGATAAGATTCTATTTGCTTCAATATCTTATGCACTGATCTTACCTAGAATCGCTGCTAAATCACGTATTCTTCCTCAGCTAGTTCAAGTGAAGTGTATTATTAATTGTTTTCTTTCTTTAAGTGATATAATCCTGAAAAGTCCTTCGTAATCAGTTCACCGTCATCAAAAAAAGTATTGAATGATAATCGAAGAACTTGAATTATAAGAGGATTGAGTAAACTTTTTGCAAAACATGATGATCTTGAATTCCAAATACGTTTTCGTTTCAACAAAAATGTCGTTGTGTAATTATTACATCAAATTGGGCCAGAAATGGAACCACGCAGTAAAAGGGATAAATCGATCGATGCGAGATTGCAATGATTAATTTGTATATAATTTTGTCCAACTGATGGTTTCCAAATGACGATAGAAGATCATATCAACACTGCTAAATCATCGGTATGCAGAATTGTTAAGAAGGTATCAGTTAAAATTGGCCGTTTGAAACCGCCTTCCATTTTGCACACACACAAGTAATACTAATAACGTAGTTCGCAGTTGTATGGTACGACAAGCATATAAACAATAACAATCCGTTTCAAAATTTTCACCCTACGTTAACAACGCTTCCATAAAAATATATACATTCCTTCTTTCTAATTCTAGCGTGTAGCGGTCAAATTTTACAAAGTGCGACGTTGTCAGATTGTTTTCTCGGATCCATGTGGTTAACTACCTGAACTTTTTTTGTGAAATCCAAACACGTTGATCCATTTAACAAGAGTATCGGCCGAATCTTCATGAAACCCAGCATCAGAGTTGACTTGAAGATTACATGATAGTTTCTTCTATGATTCACTTAGAAATATCACAATGGAGTTAACGATATTGTCCGTTAAAAATTATAATACTGAGTTTGGAATTCAATAGCAAAAAATAATGAAATAAATATACAGAAGCAGGCAGAATTTAGAAAACAATATTAAACTGTTTTGCTCGTGTGCAGACTGACAATAAGCCGATTGGAACTTTTGGAATTCAATATATCAATCAGCGTTAATCAAATTGAATTTTGTAACTCTGATCCAAACGTTGATGAGCTGATTATGCAGTTATTACACCGTTCGCTAAAAATCAAATTTCCAGAACATGAGAGTGATTGGAGGATCAGACAAGTACGTCCGTTGACTCACACGAAACCCGTCAGTTTCAATTTTGGGGACGCACCTCTATTATCTACTCCCATACATCTCACATCGTCTTCCGTAATGGTATCCAGCTGAAGCTCTGGCTACGTGCTCATCACGAATCCCGTAGGCATATTAAATTAGTGCAAGGCCAAAATGGTTTCGCAATTTCTCCTGAACGCTAGAAAATGAGCAATCCATTTATCTTTTATGCGACTTGACATCGGATTACAAATGGCCCATTTACGAGGGTGTTGTGCCTCGGTGAGAATGCGGAAATTTAGAATAAATGACAGCTGAACATGACGAAAGGAAATGGCTGAGTAGAAAGACAATTTTCGACAAACCGTATATTACTTTGAAATTTATTTCAAATGTAAGTTTCATCTAAAACCTGAGTCATTTAGTCTTGGGACTAACCAGTAGAAACGAACATTCCTCTAAATTTTCAATGCCGCTCTTAGTCCGAGAGCCACTAACAGATTTAAATGACCAAGTTCCTCTCAAGTGATAATTAGTAAAATACATCAGAAAATCGAACCATGAAGTCTCGTGAACGTCAGCTAAGGCTCAGTGGGGGGGGGGGGGGAGTTGTAACCTCCCACGCTCGAAGAAAAAAAAATTCATTCACTCATTTCCTCTCGGCTAAAAATTTATCAAATTATAACTAACCCAATATCTCAATAAAAAAAAATCAGCTGGCTATAACAAAGTGTATTGTACGTCGGTCAACTGATGTCTCGATCATGGAAAAAAAATCTTTACTTTCAGTGATATCCTCTCAAATAAAAATTTATCTGATGATAGCTTATATGTAACTATTGATAAATACTAATCTGTCAAGAATTTTCAATTAAAACAACATTTTTACATTTAATCGTCAAAATTTATTGGGTCGCCTTCAAAATAGGCTCCATTTGCTCCAACACATCTATGCCAATGGCACTTCCAATTATCGAAACATTTTTTATAGGCGCTTTCCGGGATGGACTTTAGCTATCGCGCCGAATTTTGTTTTATGGCTTCAATCGACTCAAAACGGGTGCCACGAAGGGGCAATTTTAGTTTTGGGAAGAGGAAAAAGTCGCAGGGAGCCAAATCCGGCGAATACGGTGGTTGCTGAAGCACGTTTGTTGAGTTTTTGGCAAGAAAGTCAGTCACAATCGTAGCTCGGTGAGAAGGCGCGTCATCGTCATGCAAAATCCATGAGTTGTTCGCCCACAAATTTGGCCGCTTCTTACGGATACGCTCACGCAAACGTTTCATAACGCCTAGGTAATACTCCTTGTTTACCGTCTGACCCTCTGGAACGAATTCGTAGTACACCACGCCACGGATATCGAAGAAAACAATGAGCATCAACTTTATTTTCGAGCGGCTTTGGCGTGGTTTTTTCGGTTTCGGCTCATTTTTTGCCACTCATTCCGATGATTGCTGGCTTGTTTGCATATCGTACTCGTTGACCCAGGTCTCATCACCAGTTATAATGCGTTCCATGAATGTAGAATCGGAATTACAGCGATCCAGCATGTCTGAAGCAACCTGTTCGCGATGACGTTTTTGAAGAAAATTCAGGTCTTTCGGTACGAGTCGTGCGGCCACCTTTCTCATGCCCAAAATATCAGTCAAAATCGTACGTGCGGACTCGTGGGATATCTTAAGATCATGTGCTATCTCTCTCAAGCTGGTACCACGGTTTTCCAGCACCCTTTCCTTAATTTTATCGACGTTATCTTCGATCGAAGCCGTCGATGGGCGACCACTTCACGAACGTCCTTGAAGGCTCTGTACCACTGATATGCACGAGTTTTCGATAGAGCATTATCACCAATGGCCTTTTGCAACATTTTCAATGCATCGGCACACGAAAATTCATTTGCAACACAAAACTTTAAACAAATTCTTTGCTCAACGCAATCACCCATAGTAAAAATCGGCACGCACTCCGACATCGACTGACTTAATCAGCTGTTGCAAACACACTAGTTGACAGATCCCGCTCAAGCTTGGCATAGTAATTAAGGACAGTGGTACCAACCTAGGAAAAAATTTTTACCTGCCTCATTGCGCCGCCAGATTTAAATCGATAATTCCCGTTACTTTCTTGACAGAATGTATATACGTCAGCTGGCTGTATCTCAGTGGAAAAATCGTCAGCTGATACTTTGAAGGTCGTTACGTGGAAGTTAGCCAGAAGCATTTACTGAGGTCTCCTCGACTTACTGCTAGCTGATTTTTTCATTTATCACAGAAATATATTCAAAATCAGCTCACAAATTTTCATGTGGGAGGAAATGACGTCTTTTTAATTATTCTTGTTATTTTTAAAGATTCAAACAATACACGCTAGCATAGCATAGACTGTATTAAGGTACGCATGCTCGGGGTACCCTTTTGTTGAGGTTAGAGGATAGAGACAATATTTTTGAGAAAATACAAGAGTTTGTTTGCCACATGTATGGATTTAATCGTCTGAAAAAGGTCAATGAGGCAAGAGTAGCGTTGTTTGAAAGAACATATAAATTCTTGGATACTGAGACATTCAAGTTACCAAAAAAAGGTATTGATGGCTCTTCTCTACCACCATGCGAACCAGAGCTATATCAGCAATTTTTAAGAGCATGTTATATAGCTCAAATTTGGTCAAATGCACACCTGAAGGTTCCAACTTCTGATGATCCGGAAGACTATGGTTGGGAAGAAACTGACAATAAATATGATTTCACCTGATTCTTTGGAAGTCAGTTACCAACATCGATTGATGAAATGACTATCCAGCCCGAAAAAGGCAACATTTTATTATCATATTGATGATATTATGCTAAAATGGGGGGCTGAGGTAAATTTCCAAGCCTTCTACACATGATGTCCCAAATATGCTCTATGGGCGAAAGATCGGGGGATCTGGGTGGTCATGGCAAAAGATTCACATGGGTCGCTTCAAAAAAGTTTAAACCAACTCTGTCAACATGAGGTTGAGCATTATCTTACTGAAATATTGGATTCTCGAGCCGGTTAAGGTAAGGGAGAACATATGGCTCCACTATTTTTGAAGGTAACGCAGTGCTGTCATGGTACCTCGAATAAAGACTAAAGTTGACCTACTTGCATGTGCAATAGCACCCCATACCATAACGCCTACTTTCCAGTGTACATGACGCTCAATATCAAACAGAGGTTCACGTCTTTATCCCCTATGTCGTCTAACCCTTCTTCGGCCATCATGTGCACCCAAGAAGAATCGAGATTCATCAGAAAAGACGACCTGATGCCATTCCACATTCCAATTTCGACGTTCTCAACACTGTGATCGTTGCCGGCGATGCTGAACCGTCAGAGGTAGCACAAGATGGGGTCGATAATGCTGCAGTCCAAAAGACCTTATCCGGCGGTAAACCGTTCGGACAGCCACAGGATGGCCTTGTTCTCCTAACCACTCATCAGCCAAAGATCGAGTTGTCGCAAATCAGTCTCTAATAGCGATAAGTCTAAGACGTTGATCTTGAACTTCATTTGTGTCCCTTCAACGTCCGGTGCCTACTCTTCTTCGATTTTGGGCATTATCAAACCACGCTTGACAACATCTCATAATAGTAGTTGGATTTCTGTTCGTACGGTTAGCTATTTCTCAAAATGACAACCCCGCCTCCAGTAGACGAATAATTCAACCTTTATCAAATTCACTTAACTGGCGATAAATTCCGCGTACACATGCTCTAGGCTTTTTAACAACAACTAAACATCGACTTGGATCTCCTCGAACAGTTGGTTCGCTGTAAAATTCAAAAAATTTGCAAAAAACATTTAATTAACAAAAAATGTTCACATCAAAAGACCTTCACGATTTTTTTCTCCAACTTTGAATCATTTACTCCTTGCTATACTATCTAAGTTTAGCCAAAAACAATTTGAAATTTAAACAGCTCCTTCTTGGTGTTGCAGATTCTTTGTCAGTTAGTATAGTTTCTGGTCAATTTGAAAACAAGAAGATTTGCTAGACCCCGCGATTGAGTAGAGAGTACCAGGCTGTAAGATACAGTTGGATTCATGAACTGAAACACGTACATGTGTTCAGATTTCGTCTGTATCAGACTGATAGGCGAATGTTGATATGGCAAGAACGCAATCATGACAGCGGTAAGTAGTCGTGATTTGATTGTAGAACCAAGTATTGTTCCCTTTGCAGCAGCCATTGGCCACAAGTTCACCTTTATCGACGATATTGCTCGTCTACACTGGACATAGCATGGATCGGATGGATTGATCCGCTATTTCTCCAAACCCACCGCAGGTCACCAATGCTTTGACGTACATATGGCAAAAAATTCCTTAAGCTTTCATTGATGAAATGACGAATAGATTAGGAGCACTACGAAGAGCTAGAGGAGACCCCACTCGATATTCAACCGTGATTTCAAGGTTTTTCCTAAAAGAAGGAACCTTTTCCAAGCCTGCAGACTCCACCAGGTCAGAATCTTCATTCTGTTTATTTCTCTACTATGTTTTGGCTGTAAAGCATTCTTGCTTACTTGCAGGCAGGTTAACTGTATGTAGATACCCAGCCTTATACATCAGTACATATACAAAATCGCTTTTTTATTTCGCTTTATATGTTATTACACTCACGGAAAATATCCACTTTAAATTTACAGCAGAGTATTTCAATTGAATGACATCACCCTGAGCGCGTAAAAATATAGTTTCATCAATATATTCGTGAGAATGGGAAATCAATCGAAAAACGAAACTCAGTACCCTCCAGAAGCGAAGTGGTTATAACTTAATTGATATGTTCTGAATGAGCAATCAGAAATTCACAGGAGAGGTTTTGCTGAGGCCATGCATGTCTTGCGATAACTGGGTCATACCAGCAGATACAAAGTTGATTGAACTGAAATTTTAATGATTTCCAGGAGGAACATTTGCTGATCGAGCTCGGCCAAAGTTAAATTGGTTGGTTCGGTAACTTCGATTGTTTTCAATTAATGCAAAAGGAAATCTTGCTCAAGTTAGTAAGCGATTTGAAGAGGTCGGAAACGTGGCATCACGAAGTTTCCTATCTAGAGAACATGGACAAAGTGCATGCATGTGGTGTGAAAATTCAGGTCAGGCCCCCTTCAGTGATTCGACAGGTCAGATAACCAATGGAAGCTATCAATTATCATAAAAACAAACACATCAAATTTTCAATATTTGTTGACAACAGTGACATGTTCCAACAATGGAATATAAATTGATTATCGAACGGTTAGTGAATAATAGAATGTGGGGATCTAATATTTGTTCCGCATTTTTTCCACTTATTATTGATTTTCGCCACATTCTACGGCTTACAACTGCTCGTTGGCTAATTAAGGACAACTTCGGAGTTTCCTTATTATTTCCCTGCATTTAATAATATCAATAACAAGGTTTACTTTGTCATTATAAAATAAAACACTTGTTTACATTTTCTACTTTATTAATAAAGTAGAAAATGTAAACAAGTGTTTTATTTTATAATGACAATTACAACTGATTTCTACCAAGCAACGGCCCAATCTATCATAAACAAGGTTTACTTTTATGTTCTGCATACTGGGATGCAGTAGGCGTCGCTAATCAAATCAAACTTAACTTTCATCTTCAGTTAGCCTTGATCTGAAGTTTAAGTATGATACGCTACAGAGAGACGTCGAAAATTATCGAGTTATTTGAGAAATGGCATTGAAGCGAGAAAATTATCTCGTTAATGAAACAATTTTTTATGCATTTGGAACACAATTACCACGACAGGAATGCCTCGCCGAGTTGGTTTCTGTATTCTGCAATGTACCATCACATCTGTCGACAATTTCTCGTTAGTATGGAGAATTTAAACATGGACGAGCGAGTATTAACAATCGAAAAAGCAAGTCACTCAGAAGAACGTACGTCGATGCCGTGCGCAAGCTTATCAAGGATGATTGATATACCGCTACATAGAGGCAACATTTCTAGGACCTCTGTCCAAAATTTCTCAATGAAGAATTAAGTGAAATATTTAATTTGGCGTTGTATTTCGCAAGAGAAAGTAAAAATGAGTCTAAAGTGGCGAAAATATTCCTTATGACAACTGACAGTCCTCGGCTGTTTTGAGGTTAGTTTGGTCCGGCAATTCATTACAAATAGATTCGTGCCGAAGCAGGGGGAAAATTGAATTAAATAAAAATTGCTCAGAAATACTGTTCTTTAAGTAGAGATCCAGGATTATCAAACATTACACAACACAAAAAAAGATGAATGAATCAGAAGCAAAACATAGAATATCAGCCGAACTTTATCCAATACAGCTGTTTCAAATGCACCTTGTGAATAATAAATTCAATTCCAAATAATGCTCCATATAAATTGGAAAAGTCTGTTTTATTAAAAAAGAAACATTCTCCAGAACAGAGTTAGAAACTCCTACCCATTCTCGTCAGTCAGATTTTTTGGATGAACAATCAATAAAAAATATCACATGCCTCTTGGTCACATCACTGCTTTCAAGAACCTGCTTGAAACAAATCATTTAGACCCTAAAGCATTCATTAAACTGAACAGAAAATTTTGAATACGACAGAAATTTATTTCGTTAACCTCCTACAAATTTAAATTTCAAAATATTTTAAAATAATAAGAAGCGGTTTTTTACTTGATAGAAGGATTATTACAGGCTTTGAATATCAAAACAGATTTAATCTATTAGTGTCCTTCAATTTTGATTTAAAAAATTTCATTCAAAAACTGTAAGGATTAAATTAGTCTTATAAGCACTGCTTATATTTAATAGACGTATAAAATCAAAACTCATTTGACAATATCAAATGGAATTAAAAAAACCCAAAAAATATAAATTGTCAATTAAAATCAATGAATAAATGAAAAATTTTTAAATCAAAATTGTAGGACACTAGCAGATTAAATCTGTTTTGATATTAAAAGTTCAGGATATTTTATTCAGAAAATTTCAGGATTGAATTAAATTAATGTTTTTAACACACATTGTGTCAATTTGGTAGACATATAGTATTAGCATTTATTACACAGTACCAAAGGGAATAAAAAAAATTCAAAGAAATATAAATTGTCAACTGAAAATTATTAAATAGTCATTTGAAGAGTACAAAATTTTGTTTCGTTCCTTGTTTTATGAAAACCATATTCCTTTCCAAAAATACGAAATATAACATCAAGAATTTTTTCAAAAACAACTCAAAATAAGTTATTTTGAGCAAGTTTTCTTGCTGGAGAAACAAATTGTTAAAATTATTCCTTCTGGTTAATACTTCTAAAGTCACTTAGTAGTTTTTCAGTTCATCAATTGATAGTAAATAGTTATGCGGTGTTCGATTTCTGGGCTTTTCTTCTAACACTAATTTGTGGATACCTCTGCATTTTTTTAATTTTCAATTCTTTGTTTGATCCCCGAAGTTTATTATTCTAAAAAAACAAACCATAATTGATAGACCGAAGACTCAATTATCCCTCTAACGGAATTTTATACTCGCGTCACCCTTTGGCGCTGTTTTGTTTGAATTTGGTCTCAAATTGAAGGTTACGCTAGCACGCCACGTGAACATTCTTCGGAATAAATAATTCCAAAATTAATGAGAATTTCAACCTCCAAAGAAACTTCTAACAAATTCACGAAAGTAATAGAAAATTAACATCAGGTCCCGAGGTATCGATTATTTACGACGCCTTCTGCGTAGTATAAGATGAGAGTTCGTTAATACTTTGACGTTAAATTTCAATCTTCTCACAATGAAAGTTCCGAGCTCCGAAACTCCAGAGTTTCAATTTTGAATTTCATTATAAAATTTTCCCGTGGGCCATCAATTTGATTGGTTGGGATGTCATTTGAGGTCGTCGATATGAAATTAACTGGTTGTTTGTTTGGGTTACCGATCGATTCTTTTTATTCGAGGAAATAATTAACGTTTCGAGTGTTTTGTGGATGGAAAAATTTTGTGAACCGATTGAAATTTCTTAAAGTTGGCATTTCAAAGAATGTCTAATTGATAAAGTTATAAAAGTTCCTACTCGACGTAGAAAGTTCAAACGTGGAATTTATTCATAGTTATGTAGGAATAGAATTTCTTGTGAGGCAAAATCTAATTCATAACATTTCATCAAAAGAAGATTTAAGTGAAATTCGAAGATTGAGGACAGGAGTGATCTTTTTGCAAAATATGATGATCTTGTTTTCGAGATACGTTTTCGTTTCAATAAAAATGTCGTAATGGAATTATTACCTAAGGTTGGGCCAGAAATTGAACCACACAGCAAAAGGAATAAATCGATTGATGAGACATTACAATTATTAGTTTGTCTATTATTTTATGCATCTGGTGGTTTCCAGATGACGATAGCAGATCATTTCAACATTGCAAAATCATCAATATGCAGAATTGTTAAATAGGTATCAGTTGAAATGGCCTGTTTGCTTTTACCCACTCACAAGTAATACAAATAATGTAGTTCGTAGTAGTATGGTATGACAAGCATTTAACAGTAACAACCCGTTTCTAAATTTTAACTCTACATCAACGTTTTCACAGAAATATATACTTGAACGAGTTATAAATGATCATTATTAAAAAACTCAGATAATGAAAAACAATAAAATTCAAGTATATATGTTGAGTCATTAGAGGGTAATCAAATAAAAATTAATTAAATTAGATCAATTCAGACATAAATATCAATAAGTCAACTCACAAACATACAAGCCAAAATTTTGAAGTAAAAGCATATTCAGAATACATAACCACTGTCGAGTGAAAATTCTTTAATCGATTATTTAAATATTTTAAAAATTTAAAAAAAAATTTTAAAATTAGCCTTCTACATATTTAATTCCAAAAGATTATATTTAATGATTATAACTTCTGAAAATAAATTAAAATAATGTCGTATAAGTACCACTTATATCATGACATAAAATAAACATTCGTTATAAGACATCCGAATGGTATAACAAAATCCAATAAATAAAAATTATTAACCAAAATCCTATAAATTAAATATTTTGAATAGACAAAATTTTGTTTCTGCTGATCAATCTTATGAAAACCAATATCTTTCAAGAATATCCAACACAATCTTAAGAATTTCATCACAAAACTATCTTACTTAGACTATTCCATATTATTGGATATCTAACCAAAGTACTTTATATAAAAAACTCAAGATATGTAAAACATTACTGAAAAACAAGTTTTAAGATCGACTTTGCTTCTTCAGTATTCAACTATTCATATTCAAAAAATATAACATCAATTAACAAAAATTATTCACTTACCTTTCAGTCCTCTAGAATTGGTTCTACCGAAATGAATCTTTTAAGTGTAGTGAGGAATGGTTCACTAAACACAAAAATATATCTGTGGTTTACCCTTGATCTAGAAGATTGAAAGACAATTTAACGGCCTCTGCTATAGCACAAGGATTATCTGTATAAAGAATGTTAAGGAAACCAAATAATTATATATTATGAATAAAATAACATAAATAGAGGTTAATTCTTGATAAAAGGTATATAAAATTATTTAAATATTTTCAAAATTTTAAAAAAATTTTAAAAATTAGCCTTCTACATATTTAATTCCAAAAGATTATATTATTATTATATATTATATTATATAATATATATATATATATTATATATTATATATTATATATTATATATTATTATATAATCTTTTGGAATTAAATATGTAGAAGGCTAATTTTTAAAATTTTTTTAAAATTTTTAAAATATTTAAATAATTTTATATACCTTCTATCAAGAATTAACCTCTATTTATGTTATTTCTTTAAACGATAGTCAAAAATTCTTTTCAAAATCTTAAATGGAATTTACAGGGAGCATTCAAGTCATAAATATAAATGCTAAAGATAGGCAAAATTACAATAAATAGAAGTAAATTGAATTTAGATATCTAGTTTGAAATTGGTGAAGAAATTGTTGAAAAGATTTGTTATTTTCATAATTACTCAATAAAATGTATTGAAATTATTAACAATTAACAAGCTCGATTGAATCTAACTTACCAGAATTATGTAAATAGGACTTTGATTAAATTTTAATTAATTATAGGAAACGCAGTGTTTACGTCAGAAATTCTGAAATTATGAATGAGATATGAAGGGATATTCCAGAAGATGCTTATGCATGTATGAAATTTTAATAGTTTATGAGCTAAAGAAATTTAATCAATTTCATGGGTAGTATTCAGTAAGAAGTATTAGAAGTTAAATTATGTAAACTTTTTGACATTTGGAAAACTCTTCATATGAAAATAAGTTTCTAAACTTAACCAATTTTCATGAAACTGGTACCAAATTATTCATAAATTAATAGGTGAATCTTCTAAAATAGTTTCAAGCCAAGAAATGGTGTAAATTTTGTAAAATCGTAAAAGCATCATTCTTTCAATAATTTCGACAAAGCATGGAAAACGTCATTCAGTATTAAAATACTCGTCAGCACATACACGTCTCTCTGATTGAAGATTTTTTTTCTGGAATAATTCAGTTTTGAATCGAAATGTGATCAAAAAACACGTTACCTGAGTGTTTTAAATGGAAAAATCCCACATATCAAATATACAATAATTTAAATCCAAAAGAAGAAATCAATGAAGTGGGCTGGAAAATCAGGAAATTCCAGAAACATTCTCCAAGAACCAGAACAAATTCCTGAAAAAGACCGAAGCCAACATAAAAAGCACTGTTAATGGATGAACAAACTTACCACAGGTAGAAATAAGTTTATTTCTGTAAATCTTTTCAATTTCATTTCAAAGCAAATCATTTCTTGTTCACGTTAGAATTACGATATTTAGAATTAAGGTTAGTAGGTTTGAACATACAACTTAGAAATTTAGATTACTTCAGTAGTCACAGATTTATATTTTAGATTACTTTTATTCAATGAATATTTTGAAATGTAACTCATTGAAATTCAAATTGAACCCTCTCTAATAAAACAAATCAAAATTAATAATATTTAAAATTGCAAATTTCAATTACAAAGTTATAAAACTGGGAGCTGACAACACTATATACAACAAACCAGATACAATGATGATCTAACAAGTATTCATACTCAAAACAAAATTTGATAATAAAATTTAACCCATTCATAAGTTGACTTTTTTAATTAGTTCTGCCAATTAATACTATAATAATTAAAAAAATCATTTAGTAATTTCATATCAATACATTCTTATTCCTTCATTCTATTTCTATGTATCGGGTGTTTTTTTAGAATGATAAAACTTCAAACTGAAATAAAACACATTTAAATTAAGATTGAAACCAAACTTTTTTTTATTTGAAAGATAATTTTATGACATTTATGTTTTAAAAATAATTTCCGGCATATTTACGCCACGACTAGCTCTGAGGAACCGCATCCAACCACACCAATTTTGGACCACTTTTTCGAGTAATTCAGGCCTTATTTCAACAATAGCACGAGTTATGTTGGCTTCCGAAGCGTCTATTGTTTCTGGTTTATCAGCAGAAACCAATGACTTGACATTACCCCAAAGAAAATAATCAAGTGGAGTTATGTCGCATGATCTTGAGGGCCAATTAATTGAACCATTTCACGAAATAATGTTATTGCCAAATCTTTCTTTCAATAAATCAATTGTTACGGTAGCGGCATGGGGTGTTGCACCATCTTGTTGGAACCAAAACACTTCTGGGTCGAACCATTCAAATTTTGAAACAAATAATCATTGATCATCGATCTCTAATGAGCACCATTCACTGTAAAATTAGCTCAAGCATAGTTTTTAAAGAAATACGGACCGGCGTGTAAAGCACACCATACTGTGCATTTTTTAGAATGCAATGGAACCTGCAACACTTGAGGATTGTTTTCATTTCATAGAAGGCAATTTTGCTCCTTCACATAGCCGTTCAACCAGAAATGAGCTTCATCACTAAACACAATTTTACGATAAAAAGTGGATCAACTTCAAGCTGTTCTAGGGCCCAATCCGCAAACAAACGAAGCTTATTATGACCAAGTGCTTTAGTTTTTGAACCAGTTGGATCTTGTATGGGTGTAGACCTAGATCTTTATCCAAAATTCTCCATATTGTAGATGTACAGAGTCCAAATTGTTGTGAACGTCGACGAATAGACAAATCTGGATCATCATCAACACTATGATTTACAGCAGCGATATTTTCTTCTGTACGTACAGTTCTTTGTCTTGTTGTTGTTGCATCGAGTAAAGAAAATGTCCGAAATCTATCGATAGTTCGACGAATAATCTGCTCTGATGGACGATTATGTAAACCATAAATTTCAGGAAATGCTCTATAAGTTTGGCGAATAGAAAATAAATTTTAACAATTTGTAAAAGTTGTTGCGGCGTGAGTCTTTCCATGATAATTTATGAATGCTTACTGAACAGAAATGTCAAAACAAGATGGCTTATACTTTATATCAAACCACATTTGTCCCTATCGAAAGTTCTATCACTCTAAAAAAAACCCGGTAGGTGTGACGGTCCATTTTTAGAAAGTGCGAAGTTTTCTGTGATCAGTTATTCCACGTGACCAACTACCTGAACTTGTTTTGTGAAAATGAGATTCGTTGATCATTTTGTCGAATTTTGCAAGAGTATCTATTGAACCGGTGATCACCGAATCTTCATGAAACCCAGCATAAGTGTTGCAATTGACACAGGCGAGAATAAAGAAGAACTGTTAGCGTTTTAAAAATCAATCAAGTCCCTTGATAATTGCTAAAAATTCTACAAGTATTTGAAGTTCATACACATTTTATCGTTCACAGTTGCAATGAATATTTTCAAAATACACAGGCTGTTCAGAAACATTCTGGTCCTTCTTAATGAACAGACCAACCTCTGGAACTGGTATCTTTTTCTTGCAGGAAACCCTGTATACTTTTAATTAGACGCATGTCTGGAATTATAATCAAGACATGCACTCCCTAAACATGTTACGCATAAGAGAAAGTTTATCGTTGTTTTGTAAGTGGATTTGCAGCTGAGTTAAGCTTTAAAGTCAATGGATTAGCCAGCAAAGTTCGGAACGTATTGTTCTGCAACAATATATAACACCCAACGCCTGTGGCGTGGACAAATGGGCCGATAGTAAACTTTTCAGTAATCGATTTCTGTATACAACCAACGGAAATGATATAAATTTTGGGAGATTTTATCTGAGATGATATACGAGAGTGTCAAAAAGTTATCGGGAAACGGTCAATTATACACAAATTATTTATTGCATACTACTCTGTCAAGAAAGTACCGGGAATTTTCACTTAAAACAACATTTTTACATTTAATCGTCAAAATGTATTGGGTCGCCTTCAAAATAGGCTCCATTTGCTCCAATACATCTATGCCAATGGCACTTCCAATTATCGAAACATTTTTTATAGGCGCTTTCCGGGATGGACTTTAGCTCTCGAGCCGAATGTTGTTTTATGGCTTCAATCGACTCAAAACGGGTGCCACGAAGGGGCAATTTTAGTTTTGGGAAGAGGAAAAAGTCGCAGGGAGCCAAATCCGGCGAATACGGTGGTTGCTGAAGCACGTTTGTTGAGTTTTTGGCGAGAAAGTCAGTCACAATCGTAGCTCGGTGAGAAGGCGCGTTATCGTCATGCAAAATCCATGAGTTGTTCGCCCACAAATTTGGCCGCTTCTTACGGATACGCTCACGCAAACGTTTCATAACGCCTAAGTAATACTCCTTGTTTACCGTCTGACCCTCTGGAACGAATTCGTAGTGCACCACGCCACGGATATCGAAGAAAACAATGAGCATCACCTTCATTTTCGAGCGGCTTTGGCGTGGTTTTTTCGGTTTCGGCTCATTTTTTGCCACCCATTCCGATGATTGCTGGCTTGTTTGCATATCGTACTCGTAGACCCAGGTCTCATCACCAGTTATAGTGCGTTCCATGAATGTAGAATCGGAATTACAGCGATCCAGCATGTCTGAAGCAACCTGTTCGCGATGACGTTTTTGAAGAAAATTCAGGTCTTTCGGTACGAGTCGTGCGGCCACCTTTCTCATGCCCAAAATATCAATCAAAATCGTACGTGCGGACTTGTGGGATATCTTAAGATCATGTGCTATCTCTCTCAAGCTGGTACGACAGTTTTCCAGCACCCTTTCCTTAATTTTATCGACGTTATCTTCGATCGAAGCCGTCGATGGGCGACCACTTCACGACCGTCCTTGAAGGCTCTCTACCACTGATATGCACGAGTTTTCGATAGAGCATTATCACCAAAGGCCTTTTGCAACATTTTCAACGCATCGGGACACGAAAATTCATTTGCAACACAAAACTTTAAACAAATTCTTTGCTCAACGTAATCACCCATAGTAAAAATCGGCACGCACTCTGACATCGACTGACTTAATCAGCTGTTGCAAACACACTAGTTGACAGATCCCGCTCAAGCTTGGCATAGTAATTAAGGACAGTGGTACCAACCTAGGAAAAAAATTTTTTACCTGCCTCATTGCCCCGCCAGATTTAAATCGATAATTCGGTACTTTCTTGACAGAATGTATAATTCATCCAAATTTGTTGTACAGCCTTCACCTAATTCTAGGAATTTTTGATTCGGACATTCAATTCGAAAGGGAGTTATTTCGTATTTTCTCATGTGAAAGGCTAAAAAAGGAACGAATGCTGTAAAGACTTCAATTGGCGGATATTTATGACGAAATATATTAACTGACAAAGAAACTGCTACACCTAGAAGCAGCTATTTAAATTTGAAATTTTTTTTTGGTAAAACATAGATTATATAGCAAGGAGTAAATGCTTAAAATTTGGAGAAAAAAATCGCGAAGGTCTTTACATGTACACATTTTTTGTTAATTAAATATGTAGTCGTTTTTTGCAAATTTTTTAAATTTTACAGCAAACCAGCTGTTCGAGGAGATTCAAAGTCGATGTTTGGTTGTTGTTAAAATGCCTAGAGCACGTGTACGCGGAATTTTTCGCCAGCTAAGTGAATTTGAAAGAGGTTCAATTATTGGTCTATGGGTGACGGGGTTGTCATTTCGAGAAATCGCTAAACGTACGAACAGACCTTGACCATACTCGAGAATCCAATATTTCAGCAAGATAATGCTCGACCTCATGTTGCCAAAGTTGGTTTAAACTTTTTTGAAGCGACCCATTTGAATCTTTTGCCATGACCGCCCAGATCTCCCGATCTTTCGCCCATAGAGCATGTTTGGGACATCATGGGTAGAAGGCTTGGAAATTTACCCCAGCCCCCACGGACTTTAGCGGGTTTGAGACATGAACTACAGATAGCTTTGGATAGTATCCTTCAAGAAGAAAAAGACCATCTTATTGCGTCAATGCCAAGACCTGTTGGATAGTGTATAGATAATCGCGGTGGACAGACACATTATTGACAAATTTAAAAACAAAAATGTACACTCTTAGTTTTTTTCTTCAAATTTCAATCATTTACACCTTGCTATACTCACTATCTATGTTTTACCAAAATAAATTTAAAATTTAGACAGCTCCTTCTGGGTGTTGGAGTTTCTTTATCAGTTAGTATATGATAACAAGTATATACTACATAGTAAACCAGGTTTTTCGAATCGTTTCGCTTCGAAAAACCTGAAAGTTGAAGTGAAAGTTGCATCTGTGTAACAGTTCGAAAATTAAAAACAGCTGAATAGGATTTATTGATCGTATTCTTTGACATTCTAACACTCTGCAAAATAAAGTAATATCAAATAGAAAATTCACATATTAGTACAAGAAAGTGTAGAGAATCAAATAGAATAAAAATTATTTTGCTGCGCTAAAATACTTCTTTCTGTTCCAAAACACGGTAAAATTTCCCCGAAATTTTTCTAGTCACCCTGTATAATCATTGATAAACAATTTTTTTTATTCAGTTTGAAAATGTACTAAACACTCCGAAACTTGAGTCACTGTATATTCAGTTGATTATAAGTGATAAAAAACTAAGTAATTTCTTATTTCATTCCATAATTTGGATTGTGTATTCGTGATTTTTGATTGTTTTCTGAATATTAAATGTGACAGGATACTGAAGAGTCTATGAATAAAGTTATAAAATTACTAATTTCTTAAAATATTGTTTTCATGGGGGTTATTTCAAAATGTCGTTAGATAACAAGAATCATATTTCATTGAAAATATTAGTTAATTTATATTCACCAGAAGGTATCAAGGCAATTTTGCAACGAAGAAATTATCTCGAAACATCCTGAGAGAGCGTCAACAATGGATCCCATTAGGAAGTTTTTTAAAACGTGATTTTATGCTTGAACGGACTTCAGAATTCATTCTTTCGTTCCCCAGACGGCTAAATCCAGAGATGAAATGAGTGGAAAAAAATTCCCTACGAGCAACTTTGATGTTTAAATCTTTGTCAGGGCTATGTAAATGCTCGAGCAGCTGCCACTAAATTGCCCGATTTATATCCCTCGAACATTAATTGAATTGCACAGTTTCTGTCTGGTTAGATCGAAAATTTGAAAAGGGGATTTTCTTTTCATTTTTGAGGTCTTTCTGTTGACAGTGTATGTGTTATAGTGAATGAAAATGATAGAATAAGATGTCTAAAACCCTGGAGCTTTTAAGGAATCAATTTTCTTCGCAACTTTTGCGTCGACATCGCCAGAGGATTCTAATAGAATTCTTTTTCTTCTATAGGTAGAAAAATATTCAGCCTCAAAATGGGAATATCAATATTTAATTGAATCAGTCTTTATTGAATAAAAATCCATAGTAAATAATATTGAATAACGTTATTCTGATTTAAAATTTTTTTATTGTCCTTATAATACAACGATCGTTTCGTTAAGACAGTAGCATCTTCAGGTAGGTAGACGAGGGGAGTTCAATGTATTCTGGGTGAAGGAATGAAAGTTCAGAAAATGATGGCAAAATTCTAGTTTTCAATGTAGTCCCCTAGAACTTCAATACATTTTTGATATCGATAAATAAGTACGAAATAATAAAAAATATGACATTAGATGAAAATTCATCTTTCTGCTGGCTCCAAAAGCATGAAACAAAGAAATTAATCTTCAATGCACACATAATAGTCCAAAAAGAAATTAAAAAGTCTTAAAAAATCTTGAAGTAGGTCATTATTATTATCATTTTATAGTGAGCGGGCTTCTCTCCACCATATCACCATGTCCACACGGCCTATTGTGGTTCACTTCTAGTTTATATTTCACTGACGAGATCTAGTTTTTGGATAAAACCGATAATCTTGTTCGGGGGTAATTTTTTCAGCTTGCGGTGGGCTATAAAAGCCTGACCAAAGACCTCGAAACTGATGCGATTCGCCGCTGAGCACTCTGAGACGATGTGCATGGCTGTTTCAGTGTCCTCAAAGCACAGCTTGCATTCATCGTCTTCAGCCAGACCGATTTTGTACAAATGCGCTTTCAGCCTTCAGTGGACTGTCGTAATTCCGACATTTGTTCTTAGTTTGGCCCTATCCAGACCAAACGCTAGGTCCACCACTTTTTTGTTCGAAGCTGTTCCAACTAACACCTTCGAATGTTTCAGGCCAGAATGGCTCAGCCTGAAAGACTCTAGTCTTCCTGTTATCGACGGCTTAGCCACGTCATGTGTTATTCTCAGAAATGGTTCCGGGCCCACCAAAGGCATCGCAGCCTCATCAAACACCAGCCGATCTGCCTCTTCGTTACCCAAATGGTTTAAGTGGCTCGGTACCAAACAAGATTGATTCTGTTATACATATCGAGCCTGTTTAATGCCGTGCGACAACTTCAGACTGTTTTAGATGTATCGGGTGCTTTTTTAGAGTGATAGAACTTTCGATAGGGATGACTGTGATTTGACAGAGGATAGAAGCCATGTTGTTTTGACGTTTCTGTTCAGTAAGCATTGACAAATTATCATGGAAAGACTCACGTCGCAACAACGTTTCCAAATTGTTGAAATTTATTTTCAAAATCAGTGTTCTATTCGCCAAACTTGAACGTTCGCTTCGTGAAATTTATGGTTTACATTATCATCCATCAGAGCAGCTTGGTCGTCAAACTATGGATAGATTTCGGACAACATTTTCTCTACTAGAAGCAACAACAACAACAAGATAAAGAACTATACGTACAGAAGAAAATATCGCTGCTGTAAGTCATAGTGTTAATGAAGATCCAGATTTGTCTATTCGTCGACGTTCACAACAAGTTGGACTCTGTGCATCCAACACATGGAAAATTTTGCGTAATGATCTTGATCTACACTCAAACAAGATCCAACTGGTTGAAGAACTAAATCCACTTGACCATAAAAAGCGTCGTTTGTTTGCTGATTGGGCCCTAGAACAGCTTGAAGTTGATCCACCTTTTCATCGTGAAATTGTGTTTGGTAATGATGCTCATTTCTGGTTGAACGGCTATGTAAGCAAGCAAAATTGCCGTATATGGAGTGAAAACAATCCTCCAGAAGTTCTGCAGGTTCCATTGCATTCTTAAAAATGCACTGTCACCGTACAGTGCACTGTATGGTGTGCTTTACAGGCTGGATGCAGCATCGGTCCATATTTCTTTAAAAACGATGCTGGAACTAATGTTACAGTGAATGGTACTCGTTACAGATCGATGATTATTTGTTTCAAAATCCGAATTGTATCGACCCAGAAGTATTTTGGATCCAACAAGATGGTGCTACACCTCATGCTGCTACCATAACAATTGATTCATTGAAAGTAAGATTTAGCGATAACATTATTTCCCAAAATGGTCCAATTAATTGACCTCCAGGATCATGCGACATAACTCCATTGGATTAGTTTCTTTGTGGTTATGTCAAGTAATTGGTTTATGCTCGTAAACCAGAAACAATAGACGCTTTGGAAGCCAACATAACTCGTGTTATTGATGAAATAATGCCTGAATTACTCGAAAAAGTGGTCCATAATTGGTCTGGTTCAATGCTGTTCCTCAAAGCTAGTCGTGGTGGACGATTGCCGGAAATTATTTTTAAAACATAAATGTCACATCTTTCAAATAAAAAAAAATGGCTTCAATATTAATTTAAATGTGTTTTATTTCAATTTAAAGTTCTATCACTCTAAAAAAACACCCGATAGTTTGTATGTAGTCCGTTCTGCCCCCTCTGTACGAGTAGGTGCAGGGGTGTTTAGTAGGACCTCTATGGTGCGAAACTCGCCTGTAATTACAATACAAGCCTGTCTCTGTAGTCGGCTGAGCTTATGTTGGCCAATCATTTGTTTGCCTATCTTCCACCACGCTACACCTCCATATATTATCTGTGGTCTGATTACTATAGTCTATAGCCAATACATCTGCCTGGGTTGTAAATCCCAAGTTTTACCGCAGATTTGCCCGCAGGTCCAGAATCCCATTCCAGCTTCATGACACACTTTGTGTAGGTGTGTATTTCAACTAAAAGTTTTGTCCATGGCTGTTCCCAAATATTTTGCCTCATAAGAAAACTGTATTGTTTCACCACGGATTGTCGGCTTTTCTAAGCCATCCAACTTCCGTTTCTTGGTGGATAGTACATTAACTACCTTTTATGGACCAAGAGACATATCCCTTATACACCATTTGTCGATAGTGTCCAGTATCACTTGAAGAACGGCCAATATCTTCACCTCCAAGTTATTGTTATTATGGTTGGCAACTCATCAGCAAATGCTTGAACCTCGACTCCCCGCAGCGAAAGGGTCGCTAGCAGGTCATCAACGAGAAGGGTCCACAGTGAGGGTGAGAGAATATCACCCTGCAGACAGCTCTTCGCAGCCTTGAATTCGAAGACCTCAACCTGGGATGAGGTCGTTATTATTCTGCCGCATAGCATTGTCTGTATCCATCTACAAATTAGTGGATCGATTCCTCTCGCAGAGATAGCCTCAGAGAGAAGCCGGCAGCGTCTTGTTAAAAGCACCTTCAATGTATAGAAACGCTGTTTGTGCTATCTATCGATCATCGAGATATTGGTTTAATTTCCCGACCAAATTGTGTAATGCAATTTCTGTCCTGGTAGGCGTATTGATGAGGGGTAAGCAGACTGTCAATTAGAAGTAGGTACATGATATCCTAAATCGAAAGATTAAGCATAAGACCTTCAGCAAAATACCAAAGTTTCTTTCATGAAACTTCATTTTTTATCATACTTTTATCATATTTATTCCTATTCTCTTCAAATTACCCCCCTCTATTCACACTTTTTTTCAGCTCTGTCTTTTCGCTAAGCAGTCTAACATTTGAAATATTCTTGATTAGAGATTATCTACAAGTGATTCATCATTACTTCAAATTCATGAAAACCATATTTAGTATTGCATAGCACCATTCCTGTAATTTTGTTTCGTAAGTTGAAACATTTCTCTGAAACTTTTTCGAGTTCAACACAATTAACGTCGCTTTTATGGACATATTTCCGGTACTTTTTCAACACTGTATTGTACCTCATGAAATATATTCAAATAAGTAACTGGAATCAGTATAATTTCTACAGTAATTTCCGAGCGGCAATTCTCTGAAAGCTTTGCGTTTTCCATATCACAAAGCTCCTCAAACAAATTGGGTCATATCTTGTAATTCGAAGATGGCTCATCTGTTCACTCTTCGAATCTTCTGAACCGTGAGTTTTTATCCGATTAAGTAGGCTCCCATGTGGAAAATTTCGTCAGTTTTCCGAGCCTGGAATCTACCACGCAGATCTCTTTTTTCTAATCGAATTAATGCATTTCTTATTATAGAGCATCAGCTTTTCTTCGACCTGAAAAATTTCATTCAGTACGCCCCGTTTAATTTGAAGTTCCTTGTAGATATAATGAACTCTATTTGAATATTAAAACAAATTACTATATGTTTATCTTCTACAATTTTAATTTAAAAAATTTTTATTCAAAAAACTTTTAGAATTAAATTTATGTCTAAAACAAGCACCGCTTATATTTAATAGACGTATATAATCTAAACTCAATATACAATGTCAAATGGAATAAATAAACCAAAAGATATACGAAAGTCCCTAAAATTAATAAATAAATATTTAAAGGAGACAAAATTTGTTTCTGGTCTTGCCTTCAAAACACCATTTGCATCTTAAAAACATGAACACACTTAAAGGACCTCTCAAAGAATATAATTTATTTGAAATATTTAATATATTTAAATATTCGAATAAGTAAATTCAGAAATCTCTCAAAGCATGCACTATATCTTCAAAAAACAAATATAGTTTAAAGCAATTCCGTCTTCAGTCCTGAAATATATTCAAAATATTAAAATCATTGACATTGCATAATGAGATTTATTGAATAAAAATTTTTTAAATTAAAATTGTAGAAGATAAACATATAGTAATTTGTTTTAATATTCAAATTTTGTTATATTTCTTCTATCAAGTAAAAGGCCTTTCTATTTTATTTTATATATAATATATAATTATATTTTGGCTTCAATAAATCTCATTATGCAATGTCAATGAATTTAAGTAAGCTTTAAAAATAACTCACACTGTTCTTTGATTCTGTTAGAGCATAGATAAATCTTGAATTATAAAGATGATCTATGTCTCGAAACATTATTCATTTACACGTGGTGAGTGATTTGGTATAGGTTAGTTTTTTGATTTTGATATTTTGAATATATTTCAGGACTGAAGACGGAATTGCTTTAAACTATATTTGTTTTTTGAAGATATAGTGCATGCTTTGAGAGATTTCTGAATTTACTTATTCGAATATTTAAATATATTAAATATTTCAAATAAATTATATTCTTTGAGAGGTCCTTTAAGTGTGTTCATGTTTTTAAGATGCAAATGGTGTTTTGAAGGCAAGACCAGAAACAAATTTTGTCTCCTTTAAATAATTATTTATTAATTTTAGGGACTTTCGTATATCTTTTGGTTTATTTATTCCATTTGACATTGTATATTGAGTTTAGATTATATACGTCTATTAAATATAAGCGGTGCTTGTTTTAGACATAAATTTAATTCTAAAAGTTTTTTGAATAAAAATTTTTTAAATTAAAATTGTAGAAGATAAACATATAGTAATTTGTTTTAATATTCAAATTTTGTTATATTTCTTCTATCAAGTAAAAGGCCTTTCTATTTTATTTTATATATAATATATAATTATATTTTGGCTTCAATAAATCTCATTATGCAATGTCAATGAATTTAAGTAAGCTTTAAAAATAACTCACACTGTTCTTTGATTCTGTTAGAGCATAGATAAATCTTGAATTATAAAGATGATCTATGTCTCGAAACATTATTCATTTACACGTGGTGAGTGCTTTGGTATAGGTTAGTTTTTTGATTTTGATATTTTGAATATATTTCAGGACTGAAGACGGAATTGCTTTAAACTATATTTGTTTTTTGAAGATATAGTGCATGCTTTGAGAGATTTCTGAATTTACTTATTCGAATATTTAAATATATTAAATATTTCAAATAAATTATATTCTTTGAGAGGTCCTTTAAGTGTGTTCATGTTTTCAAGATGCAAATGGTGTTTTGAAGGCAAGACCAGAAACAAATTTTGTCTCCTTTAAATAATTATTTATTAATTTTAGGGACTTTCGTATATCTTTTGGTTTATTTATTCCATTTGACATTGTATATTGAGTTTAGATTATATACGTCTATTAAATATAAGCGGTGCTTGTTTTAGACATAAATTTAATTCTAAAAGTTTTTTGAATAAAAATTTTTTAAATTAAAATTGTAGAAGATAAACATATAGTAATTTGTTTTAATATTCAAATTTTGTTATATTTCTTCTATCAAGTAAAAGGCCTTTCTATTTTATAATTAACTCTATATTCAATATTTTGATTATTTCAGGCGGTTTTATCTAAACGATTTTAATTTCATGTGAACGAGTCTCGACATCCTGAAAAAAAAGTTTCATACATGCATTCTTTTCCAGAGATTCCTTTAGTCCCCGTAATCATGAATTATCAGCTATCAATTCCATACTTCAGAAGACATTAACAATATCTATCAGGTGTTTTTTTAGAGCGATAGAACTTTAAATTGAAATAAAACCCATTTGAATTAAGATTGAAGCCAATTGTTTTTATTTGAAAGATAATTTCATGGTATTTATGTGTTAATAATAATTTCCGGCATATATCCCCCACGACTAGCTCTGAGGAACCGCATTCGACCAGACCAATTTGGACCACTTTTTTGAGTAATTCAGTTCTTATTTCATCAATAACACGAGTTATATTGGCTTCCAAAGCGTCTATTGTTTCTGGTTTATCAGCATAAACCAATGACTTGACATAAACAAAACATTACACCTAAGGAAATAATCCAGTGGAGTCATGTCGCATGATCTTGGAGGCCAATTAATTGGGCCATTTCTCGAAATAATCTCATCGCCAAATTTTTATTTCAATAAATCAATTATTACGGTACCATTCAAATTTTGAAACAAATAATCATTGATATTCGATCTGTAACGAGCACCATTCACTGTAATGTTAGCTCCAGCATCGTTTTTAAGTAAATATGGACCGATGATGCGTCTAAAGCACACCATACAGTGCATTTTTCAGGATGCAATGGAATCTGCAGAACTTCTTGAGGATTGTTTTTACTCCATATATGGCAATTCAGCTTGTTTACATAGCTGTTCAACCAAAAGTGAGCTTCATCACATAACACAATTTTACGGTAAAAAAGTGGATCAACTTTAAGCTTTCTAGGGCCCAATCAGTAAACAAACGACGCTTATTATGGTGAAGTAGCTTCAGTTCTTGAACCAGTTGGATCTTGCATGGGTGTAGACCAAGATCTTCACGCAAATTTTTCATGTGGTGGATGCACACAGTTCAACTTGTTGAAAACGTCGACGAATAAAATAATCTAGAACATCATTAACATCATGACTTACAGCAGCGATATTTTCTTCTGTACGTACAGTTCTTTATCTTGTTTTTGTTGCATCGAGTAGAGAAAATATTGTCCGAAATCTATCGATAGTTTGACGAATAAGCTGTTCTGCTGGATGATTATGTGAACTATAAATTTCACGAAGTGCTCTATAAGTTTGGCGAATAGAACACTGATTTTGAAAATAAATGTCAACAATTTGTAAATGTTGTTGCAGCGTGAGTCTTTCCATGATAATTTGTCATGGCTTACTGAACAGAAATGTCAAAACAACATGGCTTCTACGTTCTGTCCAATCACGGTTATCCCTATCGAAAGTTATATCACTCTAAAAAAAAAACCGAAATGTCTCAGATGAACTTTTCTACAGAAATCTCTATGCCTTCTGAGCATAGCTAAAATTTGTATGTATTTTTCGAAAAAAGTATTTTGAAATATGAAATATACTGTTACAACAATGCATAAGCATCTTCAAGGATTTTTCTTACATTCATATTTTCAAGATTTCTGACACTTTTTTTCTTTGAATTGAAGGATTTTTTTATTCATTTTGTCCTATTTACTATTATTTTGGTTAGTTATATTTGATTTAGCTCATTCTTTGTCAATAATTTCACTAGAGTTTATATATCGGGTGTTTTTTTCAGCGTGAATCTTAAATTGAAATGAAACACATTTAAAGTAGGATTGAAGCCAATTTTTTTTATTTGAAAGGTAATTTCATGACATTTATATTTTAAAAATAACACGAGTTCTGTTGGCTTCCAAAGCGTCTATTGTTTCTAGTTTATCAGCATAAACCAATGACTTGATATAAACAAAACATAACCCCGAAAAAAATTATCCAGTGGAGTTATGTCGCATGATCTTGGAGGCCAATTAATTGGACCATTTCTGCAAATAAAGATATCGCCAAATCTTTCTTTCAATAAATCAATTGTTATGGTAGCAGCATGAGGTGAAGCACCATCTTGTTGAAACCAAAACGCTTCTGGGTCGATACCATTCAAATTTTGAAATAAATAATCATTGATCATCGATCTGTAACGAGCACCATTCACTGTAACATTAGCTCCAGCATCGTTTTTAAAGAAATATGGACCGATGATGCCTCCAGCGTGTAAAACACACTATACAGTGCATTTTTCAGGATGCAATGGAACCTGCGGAACTTCTAGAGGATTGTTTTCATTCCATATACTGCAATTTTGCTTATTTAAATAGCCGTTCAATCAGAAACGAGCTTCATCACTAAACGCAATTTTACGCTAAAAAAGTGGATCAACTTCAAGCTGTTCTAGGGCCCAATCAGCAAACAACTGACGCTTATTATGGTCAAGTGGCTTTAGTTCTTGAACCAGTTGGATCTTGTATGGTTTTCTTTGGTGGTTGCACAGAGCCCAACTTGTTGTGAAGGTCGACGAATAGACAAATCTGGATCATCATTAACACTATTATTTACAGCAGCAATATTTTCTTCTGTACGTACATTTCTTTGTCTTGTTGTTGTTGCATCGAGTAGAAAAAATGTTGTCCGAAATCTATCGATAGTTCGACGAATAGGCTGCTCTGATGTACGATTATGTAAACCATAAATTTCACGAAGTGCTCTATAAATTTGGCGAATAGAACACTGATTTTGAAAATAAATTTCATCAATTTGTAAAAGTTGTTGCGGCGTGAGTCTTTCCATGATAATTTGTCAATGCTTACTAAACAGAAATGTCAAAACAACATGGCTTCTACCTTCTGTCAAATCACAGTTATCCCTATAGAAAGTTCTATCACTAGGAAAAAAACCCGATAGGATTCATGATAAGAACATATATATTCATCGTTTACCTCACCAATTCCAATCTAGATATCTATATTCAAATTACTTCTCTTTATTGCAACCTTGGCTGTCTTTACATGGAATAATTATGAATTGAATACTCCCATTGAATTCAATTTAAAAATTTTCAAAAGATTCCTGATTTTTGTCCAACGTTCAGAAAATTTTCACTCGACTAGTGGTTATGTATTCTAGATACGCTTTTTCTTCAAAATTTTGGCTTGTGTTTATAATAATGATTTGAATTATCAATATTTGTATCTGAATTGATCCGATTCAATTAATTTTTATTTGATTACAGTCTAAAGAGTCAACATATATACACGGGTGAATCTTTCCCATGAATTTTATTGATTTTCATTATCTGAGTTTTGTGATACTGATTATTTAAAACTCGTTCACAAGGTTTAATTCACAAAATCCATGACAGTACTACCTTGATGTTTTATACTACCTAAATTCATTACACTGTACATTGAGAACTTACAATGAAAGTTAAAATTGATGAATTCATAAATTATTTCAATTGAATAATAACTAGTCAATAACAGACGAAACTTTCCATTATTCATAAAGCTTCTCACATGTAATAATCAGAACATGTTGTAATTTTTTTAAACTAAAATCACCTCTATTGCTTCCTGGTTGTAAATAATATATGAAATCTATTCCACTCCGGAAACACAGGGAAATGGAAATATCGAATCGATTCCAATCATTCTGTCGAATCGACGAAATCCCCCGAGTTTCAACTCTGAACATTTTCAACTTATATACTTATACTTCTATCTTCTGTAACACCAGTTAAACTTCAATTATATTCCCAGTAAAATTCTTGAATGGCGCTTCAGTAGTCTAAAATTCCATGCGGAATCGAGAAAGTAGGATTTTGATGCAATGAGTTTGGATTGAATGACAAATTGATAGATCAGAAGTATTTGGGCTGAGGTATTTGATTTGGAGATTCAACATTTTGGAGATAAGGACCTTGAAGATGGAATTCGTTGTAGTTGGTTCATATCGTTTTCCATTGTTAATGGCCTACTTTCCACTTTACAATAAAATACAAACAATCCATTGATTTCCCTAAAGGTTTTTTTTAGTATCAAAATTAAACCTCTTGTTAGAAAATTGTTGCCTTCAGTTTACCTCTAACGAACATTTTATTAGGAAAATTACCAAATGAATCACCAGATATTATAATCTGAATGAATTCCTTCAGTTTTAAAAGTCTTTTTCAATTCTGCAATAAAAAATATTTCAGCAATGCTCCGAATAAACTTGTTTTTTGTAGAAAAACCGTTTCCTATGAAAAGGACGGTATTTGAATTCTGGACGACCCTTGCTTTTTGCTCTAGTAAATTAGCTTGAATGTCCTTCCAAAAAATCCGAGCGATTCGAGAGCCTGCCGAAATTAGTTTTATATAGAAACTTTCAGCAAACTCTTGTGCAGCAACGATTCTTTCGCACTCGATTCCACTTGAGTAGGCTACTTTCGATTGGCTTGGTGAACTTTCAACGCGCAAGAATTGCCAAGATGCTCTACAGGAATACATAGTGGAATTTCATAGGGATGTGTCAAAGGAATCCACAATTTTAACCCAGAAAACGGAGTCATCCTTTCGAGATTGCTGATCAGGTAATATTTGTTCTTCAAATCGTGTTGGCGTGTACTCAATAGTAATCCATTGTACACTTCAATTGAATAATATATATCTGTTGATTTATATTTATTATTGTAAGTTACTCACATGACGCGTTTCGTTTTCATAGTAACTTCTTCGAATAATTATAAGCAACAAGTCTGAAATTTGGGAACATATAGCAAATAATAACAGTTATCAATAACGGATAGTATGATAGGTAGAAAACAATATAAAACTGGTATTTACGAAATAGACCTTATGTTAAAAACCGAAGAAAAAATATATCATTCTCACTATGGTTAACCATCAGAACAAATAAAAAATTCCTCAGTAGATATAAACAAATGCTTGTAAGCTTTGGAATTCAATTTTTTGTGAAAATTATGAAAGGAAGTGGCACGCAAAACGTCATGCAGTATGAAATACTCCAGAATCGAGACCACGTCGTTCTGTTTTAAATAAATTATTCTTAAAGATTCCAGTTTCATAATGATTAAAAGTAAAACAACTTAATTTCCGCTAATTTATTTAATTTCACAACAATTGTTTCGTCATTACAACATGACTTCGTCAGGTGAGTATGGTACTAACTACATATTTGACATTAAGTTCTTTAAATAGTCAGAATGAACAGAAAAGAAGACAGCGGGAATTTACAGTAATTTGTTTTTTAATTATAATACAAAGTTTCAGAAAAGGTTACGTAGGGGGGATTTATTGAGGTCCGTCTGGTCGTTTAGGAGAATCTGTTTTCGCCATAAAAAAGGCGACATCGAGGATATAACGAATTATCGGCCTATCTCCATCTTGAGCCAGATTTCGAAGGTTTTGGAAAGGGTCATATATAATAGAATGTACAACTATTTGACGAAATATTCGATTCTGTCTAGCAGACAACACGGCTTCAGGCTTGGTAGGTCAACCCAGACCGCCTGTTGCGAGTTTTTCGACCTTGTTTACACCAGCTTGGATAGCGGATACTGTGTTGCAGGTATATTCTTCGATTTATCCCGGGCGTTTGACACGCTCCAACACAAGTTCATATTCGAGAAAATGTATCAGATGGGATTCAGAGGTGTATTTCTGGAGTGGGTCAGAAGCTTTGTCTCAGATCGCAGAGTGTACGTAAGACTGAACGGGTGTTTATCCGACGAGTTCGTCAGCGATCTGGGTGTTGCGCAAGGATCTGTCTTGGGCCCGCTCCTGTTCCTTTTATTCATTAATGATCTCCCTACATATCTGCTTGTACCTATATTGATTATGTTTGCCGATGATACCTCTATCGCAATCAGAGCTTCCAGCTGGCAGGAGTTGAGGTTGCATTGCGAGAAAATTGTTCTGTGTTTCGAGGATTGGTGCCACAGAAATTCTCTAATCCTCAACTTATCGAAGACAGTTCTGATTAAGTTTCAGAATCGGGAAAACCAAACTTCGGGACCTCTTGTTATTAAACACCAAAAAGGTTTTTTGCAGTCGACGGAAGTCGTCAGGTTTCTGGGGCTGTTTGTTGATGGTAACCTTGCGTGGCGTCATCACGCAGAGCATGTTTGTGGTAGGCTTAACAAGGCTTGCTATGCTATTTCACGTCTCAGGGGCTGTCTACCAGTCGAAGAATTGCTGAGTGTTTACTACAGCATGGTATATAGTCACTTGAGCTACAACGTAGTTCTTTGGGGTTCAGCGGGGGGATCTCACCGAGTTTTTATTTCTCAGAAAAGGATCATACGCCTTATTTTCAAACTTCGGCCTCGCGATTCATGTCGTCCGACTTTCCGAGAATTTGGTATACTTCCCTTCCCATGCGTGTACATTTTGAACTGCCTTGTGAATATCCACCTAAACTTAAGCAAGTATAAGAGATGTTCAGACTTTCATAAGTATGAAACACGTAAAACAGATATTATAGCCTTTCCTAGACATTCTACGGCCTAGTTTGAATCCTCACCCGATTATATGGGTATCAAACTGTTCAACCATTTGCCTAGTCGGCTAAAATCAATGAATGGAAAGTTTTTCAAGAGGGAAGTTAAATCCCTTTTACTCAATAAGTGTTATTATACTGTCGATGAGTTTCTGGCTGATGCCGTTTGTTAATTTTTATATGTGTTTATTTTTACCTATGTTTCTTCGTAAGACTTGTCCTATACATTGTAAATGTCTGAAAGGATCAATAAATTTATTATTATTATTATTATTATTATTATTATTATTGTATCTGTTAATTTTGAGGGCTACTAGGTAGTTCAACCTGAAGTTCTTGTTTTCTAGGTGTAAGATTTTGTAGTTATTGTTAAATCATGTCCTGTTTCCAAAAGATCATCAGCATATGTTGAATTTCCGTTTTACCAAAATATGCTTTCTGGTGTTAACGTATCCTAGTGCCGAAAGATCTACCTGTCTGATCAACGTATACATATGGGCAAGTACCGCAGTTTAACCTGTAGACTCCAGACTTTTTGTTTTTATGGATAGATTCTTTTTTTATTTTTCATTAAGTTTTCTAACGTGTTTCTGGTTTTGAATGAAATGTTGCAGTTACTCTTCTTCTTTAAATATCTTGCTATTTTTTCGGACTTTTTGTTTATGTACGATAAGAAATATATTTTGAATCAATACCTATTCTTGCATATACAAGCGATATTGACTGTTTAAATTGCATTCGTTTCATTAATTTATTTATAATCAACGGATTGAAACTATTGTTAAATGCAATCTGTTTTGTTATATTCAGTTCTCTATTAAAATTCTCTTGTGTCATAGGTATGTCGAATAATCTAAATATCATGCTATTATAAGCTGCTAGTGTTTGAGAATGTGGATGATTAGAATTTGAGTGGATCGTATTATCTGTATAAGTGGGTTTATTGTTAATTTTTGAAATTTTTATATCAAGAAAATTAATGCTGTAATTCTAAATTCTAAAAACATTTCGAGCTGTCTACTAGTACCGGTCAACAAAGATAAAATATCATCCACGCAACGATACCAATAACTGAAATATTTAATTTATTTGGATTTTGGTTTCCAGGAAATCCATAAATATTTCAGATAATATCGGACTAAGTGGGTTTTCCATAGTGAGACCATCATTAGCTTCGTGAAATATTCCATTAAACAAAAAATAGTTTTGGTCCAAACAAGCCTTTGAGATTTCGATAATTTCTTGTATTATAACCGGATTAGATCTATTTTTAATAATAGATATCTATCAGATTTTTTGATTCTTTAACTGATATGCAAGGGAACAAAATTTGCACGTCGAAAAAAATGAGTTTAGCATTATTCGGGATATATATATATATATATATATATATATATATATATATTTTCTTTATTTTCTCTATCAGGTCAGTTTCGACTTGCGAAATTTGTTTCCTTGCATGCCAGTTAAAGAATCAAAAAATCTGATACAAATGCTATAATTCACTAATGAAATAGAACAAAATAACAGCATCAATTTTCTTGATTTTAAAATTTGAAAAATCAACAATGAACATGACTTAAATTTTCCGGAAACCCACTCATACAGATAGTACGAATCACTCAAATTCTAATCATCCACATTCTCAAAAACTAGCAGCTTATATATGATATTTAGATCAATCAACATACCCATGACACAAGAGAATTTTAATATAGAACTGACTATAATAAAACAGATTGCATTTAACAATGGTTTCAATCCGTTGATTATAAATAAGTTATTGAAACGAATGCAATTTAAACAGTCAATATCGCTTGTATATCCAACAATAGCTATTGATACAAAATATATTTCTTTAACGTACATACACAAAAAGTCCAAAAAAATAGCAAGATATTTAGAGAAAAAGAGTTACTGCAATATTTCATTTAAAACAAGAAACCCGTTAGGAAATTTAATAAGAGATAATAAAGATTTGATCCATAAAAACAAAAAGTCTGGAGTCTATACGTTAAACTGCGGTACTTGCTCATGTGTATACGTTGGTCAGACAGGTAGATCTTTCGGCACTAGGATACGTGAACATGTGCTGACCAACTTTTGGAAACAGGACATGATTTGGATAATAACTACAAAATCTTACACCTTGAAAACAAGAACCTCAGGTTGAAGCCCTCGAAATTAACAGATACAATAAAAAACAGATTCTCCTACCAGACGACCCGATGGACCTCAATAAATCGCCTTACTTAACTTTTCTGAAACTTTGTGTAATAATAAAAAAACAAATTACTGTGAATTCCTCCTTTTTTGTATATTTTGAATATTTAAAAAACTTAATCTCAAATATGTTGTTATTAACATACTTCCCTGAGGAAGTCATGTTGTCATGACGAAACAATTTTTGTGAAATTCAATAAATTAGTGAAAATTAAGTTGTTTTACTTTTAATCATCAAATGTATTTCCGACAAGTAGAAATCGATACAATCAAACAAAAGTTTATTTTGTTCAAACCAGTGCGTCTATTTTCATATCTTTCCCTCATGGTCACTGCATGGGCAACTGGAATAGAGGGTTTTAAATTTCCATCATGCAATAACAGCTTTAAAACTGTATGTAGAAGAATCTATAGATAAACGCCACTCAGAGAAGGAATTCTCAATATCAAGTTCCAGCATTAAGCCATCAATATCAGTACACGCACACAATGAATTTTCCATACTGTAGAATGCAGAAAACGGAGCATTTATTTTTCTTAAATTCGTTATTTTCGTTTTGTTGCCTAATAAGTTCCATTCCTTAGGACGGGAACCAATAAGTTCTAACTGTTGATTTGATAACCCCAAATCACGTACTAAATCATTGAACTCACTTTGAACAACTTAATGTGGCTCACGGGAACGGGGACCTGGATTAAAAGTAGGGTCGGTGCACTGTTCTTCGGAGCTGCCTGATGATGCATTGTCTCCAATATCTTCCAAAAAAACATTTTGCGGATTTAAAAGTGCAATCGGCACAAGTAAATCTGCATTATGAGGAACAGGTCATATTGCAGACTGCAAATTTGGACAGTCGATCTTGTGCTTTCCCTTTTTGGAATAACCTTCAGTCTTTGTAAGGCAAAAATGGCAATCGTTTAAATGATTAGTAGGTTCTCGGCATACCATAGGGACTGCAAAATGCATCCACTGCACCAATGGAAGTAGGTTTTTTTTGACATATTCACAAAATAGCCTGGCTTGGGATTACAACATGAATCCTCCAAAAATATTAATATAATAGTCATAGTTCAGATTGGATAATTCTGAAGTGAACGATGAGCATCCAGAAACGATTGGTACTTTTAAACACACCCCCCAATTGTCTCTGTAATTTGATGTGGTGGGGGTGCTTGTCATGACTAAAATCCGATTAAATGGAGGATGAACTGATGATGCCTAAAGCAGAGACTTCCTATACCAATTTCTTCATTTCATACCATGCCACATGTTGTCCCACAACCATTCATATCCTTTAACAAGGCTTGGAATCGTACGGAGAATTTGTGGCTCTGAATGGAAGACGGAGTCATGCTATCCTGCGTCCGATTCGAGTTTTGTAATCCATACTTCGCTCCTGGAACGTGCATATGGGCAGAGAATCGCGATTGGGACCCATCGTTTTCTCCTGTCTAGTAGGAGCAAAACACTCACCTCACGGACGAAGACCGAACCTTCCTGAATCTCGGCATAGGCTCTCCAACCTTCGTCACTTATCCGCAGTGGGATCTGAGATGGTCCGCTGGAGAAGAAATGGAGACTTACTACGTTTCGACCTGGGTGGATTCGCTCTTTGCTCACACTCAACTTTATGCCACCCCCATTTCAGCCCTTGAATGTTCTCCGCTTCAGGAGGAAGAAAGGAACTTACGACTTTTTGTGGTAGCGGACTCTCTGTTGCTCTCCTATTCTTGGCCTAGGAACGCTTCGCGCTGGCTAGAGGACAAGGGAAAAATTAGGACGCTTTCTATCTGGGAAGACTCGCCCTCTGCCCTCAACTTCGGCTCCAATTTTGGATCCTTAAGCCACTCCTCTACCATGCCTCGGAGCTTCGCTTTTAACATTTGAACAGCAGCATCTGTCCTCTTGAGGACAGGGATTCCTGCTGGAAAGGTGTTATTTGTGATGTTTCTGTGCTTCGGTCTTTCATAACCAAATAGGGACATTTTGCTCATGCAGCTGAGTACTGCGATCGACACGGCGATCCCTTTTGGAGGAGGGGGATCCCTGCTGATTCCTCCTCGGTTGTATTGACGCAGGTTATCGGTGGTCTGCTGGAGTGTCAAAACTCGAGTAAAAGCCCGGGACAGCAGTGATGACAATGATACATGAACGTCGGTTGAGAGCTACGCTCACGTGTTGACATGTACAATTCTGAGTATGATGCCTTTAAACACGAAATCGAAGTTGCCTTTCATGACATAAATAGGTGTGATCGGATGGGGGTACTATAGACAGTCGTGGCGGTCATTTGAATAATATTTTTTTTCATTCGTAAATTTCAAGGTTGAACTTTGAAAAAGTATTCATCAATTTTTCATTCATTGTCCTACAAAAATGCAAATTTTAAATGACTCACCGTTTGAGAAACTTCAATTTCCTTTACTATATATTGAAAATGAGTTTCTATAAAATAAAGATCGAATCCATCCGATATTATTATTTGGGATCCAGTAAACCAAACTTTTTCAATCATGAAAAAATAATCTGCACCTTCTCAAAATCAATATACATAGTCATCCTCATGGACAAGGCTGAACTTTCATGAGGATTAATGTTCGGGATATCCACCATAAATTATTCCACAAGAATGGCCACGAAAAGGACATCGATCTGTACTCCTAAGAGGGACGGATTATTGCAACGTATTCATTTCATCCAACAATGCAGGCGATTACACTAATAATGTCGAGTTTAATACGGCTGAGTTTAATACGATGAATGAAAGCGTCCCGGCCAACTCGATGTAGATCATATTTTCATGAATGAACATCACAATTAAATTAATGTTGTTTCAAAGGTGACATATATTTCTGACAAGGTAGAGGACACATAAAATTGAATTATTCTTCCAAAACATGTTCGAATGAAAGGTGCAAAAAATCGGAGTTATTAACATTTTGAATTCTAATTAATTTTTATTACGAATTTGTTGAAAACAGTCCCTGTTCACTTTATCACACTCTCTTCAAAGAACACTGTTTTTCCGTATTCGAGGGTACATAAATGTTTGATGGTGTATGCAAATGCTGATACCTTTTCACGGGGTACTGACGAGAAACCAACAAGTTTCGAAACTTTCGCATGTCTGCTAGTTAGGTCCCAGCAATCAACAAAGCCGAATCGGGCTTATTTGAGTGAAGAATTTTTATACAGATGTTGTTGCTCTGTTTCTAATTGTAGAACTTTCTATTATTCATACACTTTTCAATGATATTTGGCAGAGATTATCAGCCAAATTGATTTATTTGAATATAAATATTCTTATTATGAGCATCACAGAGTTTCAGGATCTGACTTGAGCATGAGGAAAGTTTTCTGCGTTTCTAACGTTAGAAAAAATCGGGAATACAGTTCTTTACTTGTATTGGCGAGGTTTCGCAGAATTATTTTCGTTTCAATATTTAATTATTTTTTTTAAACTCCAACGTCGTCCAACTGGACAATTATTGTGTTGGTTGAAAGAAAATTTAACTCAACAAGAAGTCTCCAGGTTTTGCACAGTATAGAAGAAGTATGGAAGAGTAACCATTGCATGAGATTCGCTAATACGGTTAACTGCACGACGAAATCCCTTCCTCACATTATCTCGAATTCTTAGCTCATTGCGGCAAGCTAGGATAAATTCTGGTTAAACAATCCAAAATAGCTTACACAGTTTTAATTTGAGAACAAGAAGATCCTACAGGCACTCGCGATTGAATAGGGAGCACCAGGCTGTAAGAAATCTTTGGGTTCTTGAATATGAGAACTGGAACGCGCACAGATGGAGATTCTGCCTGTTCACAGATGAATCGCCCCCCAGGCATTAGATCTTGACGTGATGGGTGCGCTCTCATGACTAGGACCCTAGATTCGTCCCGGCGAATTGGAGGGTTAAGTCTTGGTGTCTAACGTAATGCCATTTCGCGCCAGTCACTGGACCTGTATGGTGGAAGATCTCCGAATGGGGCCCTAGTTTTACTCAGGTGAAATGGAGGGCTGAGCCGGTTGATTAACTCAGTGACAAGGGAGTCTGTCGCAGCACAGGGCTTCTCCCTTAAAACTAGCGTACTCTACCCTATCGCAGTATGAATCTCCGGATTCTGTGTAATGGCCGAGTGCGTTATGTAGCATACTGTGTTACCTCGGGGGGATGGTCTTGCCCACAGGTGTTACTTGTACCACCTGGCCACCCCATTGGTGTTGGACTCGAGGGGGCAGTGGTTGAAAGTCCGCATGCTGGACTAGGGGGGTATTTCATTTATCTGTTCGCAGACCCCCATTTTCGGGATATTCTCATGAAACGACTCGGGGTTTAACGGGACTTGACGGTTCGACCGGCCTGTCCTGGCCCCTGGATCTGTGCGTAACTATTTAGGGTTTGTGGATCTCGACGAAATGGCTCCGCCATTAGTGCTTGACGCCAGGATCAATCAAATGACCTCACATGGGTTCGGTGGGTCAGGACGTACAGTCCGCTAGACGGTGGTCGTACCAGGACCAATTGTAGTCGTCAATCTTGAGTTTATCTTAGTTCGTGGGACTGCGTTCGGGTGGATGGATAAGAATTCCCTCCGGCGGGTGAGTTGCGTCTCAAACCAACTCAGGTACTGACCTGCTGAGCCAGTAGGGGTTGGATAGTGCTTCGCTGCTACCAGTCAGATGGTTCTGGCTTTCGAGTCGGGGCCCAAACTGGAAGCTGGTGGGTTCATCTCTTCGGATGGGTTCTCGCCACGCGCGATGATATGGCGTAATCCTTATCACACTTTCTACCTCTAGGGGTGGACTGTGGAGACTGCTTGGTAGTCACTTGGAAAAGAGGCCTTCCTCAAATAGCCAATAACTATTCTGGTAGAATTCACGTGCTCACAGATGAATGCAGATTTCTTCTGTATCAGTCTGATGGGCTAATGTTGATGTGACCTGAACAGGGTCAACGGTATAATGAACATTTCATGTCGCCAACATCTCTCTTCGTTGGCGGCTCAGTGTGCGTTTGGGGAGGAATATGTTTTAAGGGGCGCAGAGATCTTATTATCTTCATCAACTCAACCATGACATTAGTCAGGTGTAATGATTTGATAATAAAAGCAATTATTTTTCCCTTTGCAGCAGCTTTTGATGGCAATTTTACGTTAAGCGACGATAATGCATGTCAACACCGGGCAAGAGTTTTCAACGACCGCATAGATATGCATGGTATTAACCGAATGTCACAGCCATTACACCACTTACCTGATCCACCCAGAAATTACAACAACTCGCCAATGCTTTAATACATATTTGGCAAAACATTCTTCAAAATTTCATTGATAACCTCATTGTTACAATAACGAGTAGAGTAAGAGCACGAGGGGCTAGAGGAAACCTCATCCGACATAAAATCGTGATTTCAAGGTGTTTCTAACAGAAAGAACCTTTTTTAAGTCTGCATACTCAACCAGGTTAGAATCTACATTTCGTTTATTTCTCTACTTCGTTGTCGCTTTGAAGCAGTCTTCTTTACTGTTGAAATTTCAGGCTTTCAACGTAATACATCAGTATACTACTCTGTCAAGAAAGTACCGGGAATTTTCAATTAAAACAACATTTTTACATTTAATCGTCAAAATTTATTGGGTTTATCGCCTTCAAAATAGGCTCCATTTGCTCCAATACATCTATGCCAACGGCACTTCCAATTATCGAAACATTTTTCATAGGCGCTTTCCGGGATGGACTTTAGCTCTCGCGCCGAATTTTGTTTTATGGCTTCAATCGACTCAAAACGGGTGCCACGAAGGGGCAATTTTAGTTTTGGGAAGAAGAAAAGTCGCAGGGAGCCGAATCCGGCGAATACAGTGGTTGCTGAAGCACGTTTGTTGAGTTTTTGGCGAGAAAGTCAGTCACAATCGTAGCTCGGTGAGAAGGCGCGTTATCGTCATGCAAAATCCATGAGTTGTTCGCCCACAAATTTGGCCGCTTCTTACGGATACGCTCACGCAAACGTTTCATAACGCCTAGGTAATACTCCTTGTTTACCGTCTGACCCTCTGGAACGAATTCGTAGTGCACCACGCCACGGATATCGAAGAAAACAATGAGCATCACCTTCATTTTCGAGCGGCTTTGGCGTGGTTTTTTCGGTTTCGGCTCATTTTTTGCCACCCATTCCGATGATTGCTGGCTTGTTTGCATATCATACTCGTAGACCCAGGTCTCATCACCAGTTATAATGCGTTCTATGGATGTAGAATCGGAATTACAGCGATCAAGCATGTCTGAAACAACCTGTTCGCGATGACGTTTTAGAAGAAAATTCAGGTCTTTCGGTACGAGTCGTGCGGCCACCTTTCTCATGCCCAAAATATCAATCAAAATCGTACGTGCGGACTCGTGGGATATCTTAAGATCATGTGCTATCTCTCTCAAGCTGGTACCACGGTTTTCCAGCACCCTTTCCTTAATTTTATCGACGTTATCTTCGATCGAAGCCGTCGATGGGCGACCACTTCACGAACGTCCTTGAAGGCTCTGTACCACTGATATGCACGAGTTTTCGATAGAGCATTATCACCAAAGGCCTTTTGCAACATTTTCAATGCATCGGCACACGAAAATTCATTTGCAACACAAAACTTTAAACAAATTCTTTGCTTAACGTATTCACCCATAGTAAAAATCAGCACGCACTCTGACATCGACTGACTTAATCAGCTGTTGCAAACACACTAGTTGACATATCCCGCTCAAGCTTGGCATAGTAATTAAGGACAGTGGTACCAAGCTAGGAAAAAAATTTTTTACCTGCCTCATTGCCCCTCCAGATTTAAATCGATAATTCCCTGTATTTTCTTGATAGAATGTATATACAAAATCACTGTTTTATTTCCCATTTATATTATTTAATGTACGCAAATTAGTCATTTAAGTTTTGGAGCAGTCTTTATTCTTGCTTGAAGAGTAATGATCTGACTTTTGGTTGTATTTTGATGAAATTTCATTTTTTATTCCGAAACTCTTCTTCTGAAAGGTGAAACTAAAAGTCCAGTTGTTGCAATGTTGAATCACTCCTCCAAATACTGATTCACTTTAAGATTCCGTAATTGAAAATTTCATCCATCCTATTTCAAGATAAGGCAGGTGGGACTAATTACGGAATTCAGAGGGAACACTTCAGCTTTTACGTTCATAAAACTGAAATAATAATTCAACTCCAGAAATCACAATTAGAAGAGGTAGAGCCGCTTCCATCTGCCTGTCTCGGGTCAAAAGGAATATTCCAATGAATTCTTGTCTCCGTTTGAATTTTTCAAAGGCCTGACAATTATGTTGCCTGGAACGCGTATTCGTGTGTTTGTTGGTGCTCTAATTGAATCATGGAAATCACTTCCTAATAAAATGTCCTTTAGTAATAATTCAACATCAATACAGAGTGTATCCATATTATCTATTCCAATATATCTACTGACTATCAAGAAAACGTCTTTACTCCTGTTAATAATAATCTATTATTTCCCCTCAAATGTCACAGGAATAGCACTTATACATTCATAATAAAGAATAATATAAAATATACATATTGAAATGATAAACTTCGAGATATAGGCACCAACAATTACAAGAATGCAAGTTACTCAAAGCTTTACTCAAAAATTCGTCCATTGAAAATGTGTTTATTCTGTGTCCTCGTCAGCCCATGTCTTGGAGCTATATAATTATGTCTGAACCTGGTTTCATGAAAGTGTACCGATTTGTGTTGCTAGGAAGTGTTTTTGTAAATATACCAGAAGACACTCGCGAATACAGCAACATGTGAAGGTAATTCTACCATATTCCTTGCAAAAAGGCCTACCACTAGTGACCTGGTTAACCTCCACCACCATCCCCAAAGTCCCCTTTTGTTTCAGGAAAACTCCTTCTGCCTCTGAAGATGCATACCATAAGATAATGCTGTAAATCATCCTACTGTAGACCTGTGGGTGATATGTAAGTATCGCTTCTTTTTCGCTCATTAAGTTTTTTATTTGTCGTATTGCGAACAGAGCTGTAGAGAGCTTTTGACACAATCTATCCATTTGTATCCCCCTAGTTAAGTCACCACTGATGGATATCCCAAGCATTGACACAAATTCTTCACCACGTTGTTTAGTGCTGACAGTCAACTTTTGTGTTTTTTTCTGAGTTTAATTTCAAGTCATTCATTTCGATTTTTTTGACAGCTCTCTTTATGGTTTCTTGTGATTTATTTAACAGTTTAGTTCTATTCTTTGCTCTGTTCAATATCGAAGTATCATCAGCAAATAGGTTTCGTCATCTGTAGTAAGATAACATATCAGGTCGTCAGCATAGGTGGGAAATAAAATGGCCCGAGCACTGATCCCTGGAGCTCCCTGAGGAAGAGTAAGACCTCTAACCTTCTAACTCTACCACCTGACTGCGATCTTTCAGATAGGTTCCAAATAAATTTAAAGCTGATCCTCTTATTCCAGCACACTTCAACTTCTGCAAAAACTTGCCATGGTTGACACGCCCGATTAAAGTCTATATAAATTAGAAGTACTTCCTCTGCATCGTCCAATGCCCACATGATGAAAACAACGATATGCACTAGGGTCGTGGCAGTCGATATTCCTTCCCTAGAGCCATCTTAGGAAATGCCCAGCTTTCTGGGAATGATATCATCCTTGTGTTGAGAAGAGACTCAAAAAATTATTGATGAAGCTGGTAATATAGACATTGGCCCATATATATATGTCAATAATTTAAATAACATCTGTTACATATGCTGAATACCTCCTACTTGGTATAGAATTAGAACTTATTAGACATTATTCACTAGAAAAACTTGTTCAATAGTGTGTTGACCACTCGCAATTTCGCATCATTGATAAACATAGCCTCGGTTCTGATGAGATGGTAGATGGCTTTTTGGGTCATTTCACTTCAAAATATCCCAACTTCACGGAAAAGTGCTGCTCAAGCTTGTAGAGAGTGCTGCAAAGTCAAAAACCTGCTATCATAAGGTTCCATACATGTTCAATCGAAGACAGTATGGAATAACGTGTGGTTCGAGCGGCACTTAAGTCTAGTGAAGGTAATAAGATATCTCTTTTTGCTGACGAAATTCTGGCGAGGTTTCCCAACTTTAGTAGCATCTATTTCTCTGATGGGGCACGTATTCATTCGAAGGCATAAGAGCAAAAAATTACATACACTGAAGTGATAATAACACAGAATTCAAACACCAAAAATTCTTACAGTCGCTGAAAATTACTGAAGGTGTAGAATAATCATCACTGAAGAAGACATTAAGTCTATTATGGAATAGATTCCTGATCAAATTACAACTGCTGATGATCAAATTCATTCCCTTTCAGTTATAAAATGAAGCTTCACTCTTGCCCAAACTCATCACATCATTCCATGATGAAATCCTGTCTTAAAAACACGAATAATGTTAATATCCAGTATTCAAGATTTATGGAGAAACAAATACCATCCAGAGATCGAATCGTGCAGAACCCCTATTTCGATAAAACAATTTTATTTGCACATGTTGTTCAACGCTTTATCTGTCCATGGTGATTTGGTAAAATAGACTGAATAAATGACAGCCAATTCGACAAATGAAGCTTCAACAATATGGCCGCTTTAATATTTTAAAGTTTGGAATTATCTATTGGAAAACCTATTAGATACACAGTGTACTGTTTCTTTCATTTGTTCAATAATTATTTACTCACTTGGGATGGGGACTGGTGCAATGGGGACTGACTTCCAGGGGTGGATGATTTTTGTCGCAGCCGGGCCAGTGCAGTACGAAGCCCTTCCGTTATCGAGCCCTCTCGATAGCCACTGAAAATGAAACAACAAGAAATAAAATATTTGACGCGTTATATCCACTGGAAAAATATTTAAAACTAGTTAACTGATAAATTCGAGATTTGTATCAACATTTCCAGATGACAGTTGTATCTATACACAGTAGCTTCGTCAGGTATATGATACATAGTATCATGAAAGTACCAGGAACATTTGAAAAGCCCGCTTTAACAGATTGCCTGTACTGTTTACAGTAAATATTTTGTTTCTATCATTGTATCGGCTGCTTTTTTCAGAGTGATAGAACCATAAATTGAAATAAAACATATTTAAATTAAGATTGAAGCCAATTATTTTTCATTTGAAAGATAATTTTTATATTTATGTTTTAAGAATAATTTCCGGCATATGTCCACCACGACTAGCTCTGAGGAACCGCACTCGAACAGACCAATTTTGGAGCACTTTTTTGAGTAATTCAGGCCTCAAGCGTCTATTGTTTCTGGTTTACCAGCATAAACTAATGACTTGACATAACTGCAGGGAAAATAATCCAGTGGAGTTATGTCGCATGATCTTGGAGGCCAAATAATAAGACCATTTCTCGAAATAATGTTATCGCCAAATCTTTTATTCAATAAATCAATTGTTACGGTAGCAGCATGAGGTGTAGCACCATCTTTTTGGAACCAAAACACATCTGGGTCGATACCATTCAAATTTTGAAACAAATAATCATTGATCATCGATCTGTAACGTGCACCATGCACTGTAACATAAGCTCCAGCATAATTTTTAAAGAAATGTGGACCGATGATGCCTCCAGTGTGTAAAGGACACCATACAGCGCATTTTTCAGGATGCAATGGAACCTGTAGAACTTCTTGAGGATTTTTTTCACTCCATATACAGAAATTTTGTTTGTTTACATAGCCGTTCAACCAGAAATGAGCTTCATTACTGAACACAATTTTACGATAAAAAAGTGGATCAACTTCAAGCTGTTCTAGGGCGCAATCAGCAAACAAACGACGCTCATTATGGTCAAGTGGTTTTAGTTCTTGAACCAGATTGATTTTGTATGGACCAAAGATCTTTACGCAAAATTGTCCATGTGGAGTCCAACTTGTGAACGTCGAATAGACCAATCTGTATCATCATTAACGCTATGATATTTTCTTCTGTACGTAGAGTTGTTTGTCTTGTTGTTTTTGCATCGAGTACATAAAATGTTGTCCGAAATCTTTCGATAGATCGACGAATAAGCTGCTCTGATGGACGATTATGTAAACCATAAATTGCACGAAGTGCTCTATAAGTTTTTCGATAGAACACTGATTTTGAAAATGAATTTCAACGAATTGTGAACTTTGTTGCGGCGTGAGTCTTTGCATGATAATTTGTCAATGCTTACTGAACAGAAATGTCAAAACAGCATGGCTTCTACCTTCTGTCAAATCACAGTTATCCCTATAAAAAAATACCCGATATAATTCTTTCTTAATAAAGAAAATTTTATGATTATAATAATTAACTATTCCATTAATACATATTGTAATTATATTTATATCTTTTTGGAAAGAGGATCTTTACACAATTTCTATTTTCTGCATCGAATCCATCATTTCAATGATATAAAGTGTTACACAAAATAACATCTAGCACATCAAAGAGATGGGCTAGATAAACTGTACCAAACTGCATCAACTGAAATGCTTGTTTCAGTATTAATGTACGACATATCTCCCTCGTACACATATCTGTCAAGGTGTGTTAAGTAGCCGTATGTTTTGTACAGACAGATTGCGAGTCTGAGAAAGTTGACCACAAATTACAAATAGACATCAGTGGTGGTTTCAAATGGAAAATGTTTTTGTGTATTTATACCAAGGCTTTAGTCCCTTTGGTTGAGATCCGGCGAGTAGGGCGGCCATTCTGCAGATGTGATGAAACCCGGAAAATGGGTCTTGCGTCATATTCGCTATGTAAGGCGGAAGGGAGTCCTGTTGAAATGTCCAATGCGTGTCGAAGAAACTGCTGGACCCACGAAAGTACTACGGCCTTGAGAATATCGCAGCGGTAGACTTCTTGATTGATTTGGACCCCTTGATCCACGAAAACCATGGGTGTTTTGCCGCTGGCGCAAATTCCGCCCAAGACAATGAGGGATAACGGATTTTGACGATGCTCAACGATAGCCGACGTACCAGGAGCCTCTGTGGACCAGACTTTGTAGTTTTGGTAGTTGTGGTGATTGTTCTACGGTGAAAAGCTTCTCTTCTGTGAAGCGAATGCGCTCCCATTGCTGACCGGCGGCGAAACGAAGAAGTTGGCGACATCTTTGGAGTCGTACTCACTTGTTTTCATCCATGAGGAATTGGACTATTTGGGGCTTGTATGGCTTGAGGTTGAGCTCCTATTTGGACATTTAACGAACGGATTCGCAGTTGATACCGCTCATCGGTACCCTCGAATTTCGATTGACTCGCTTCTTGACGATGTTGCCATTGCTAGGCGTATCGACAGTGCGTTTTCTCCCACTTCCTGGACAACGACCATCGTGGTCAAGCTCCTCGAAACGGCAAATTTCATCGGACACGGTTTGTCGAGGCACATTGAGCAAACGAACAATTTCGCATTGACGCTTGCGTTGACGAATCAGCTCCAAAATTGCACCAAGTTTGTTTGACATTCTAACACTCTGCGAAGTAAAGTAATACAAAGGTGAAAATTCAAATATAGTACAAGAAAGTGTAGACAATCGAATAGAATAAATATTATTTGGCTGCGCTGAAATACCTTTGTTCCAGAACACAGTAAAATTGGTCCGAATTTTTTCTCGTCACCCTGTGAATTTAATACATAATGCACATAATTCAATTACATTCATATCTTTCAGGAAACATGAAAGAGGATTTTTACTCAAATCCTATTACCCACATTCAGTCCATCATTTCAATGATCTAAAGTGTTACACAAAATCACTTCCAGCGTGTATAGCACATCAAAGGGATGTGCTACATAAATTGCTCTTGAATTGATTGTACCAAACTGCATTAACAGGAATGCTTGTTTCAGTATTCATTACAACATGTCATTGTCTCATGTACAACATACCACATTCCTACACAGTTCTCTCAAGGTGTGTTAATTAATCGTATGTTTTGAACAGACAGTTTGCGAATATGAGGACGTCCACACAAAGTACAAATAGATAAATTAGTGGTGATTCAGATGAAATATTCAATACGACATATTTGCATGTGAAGAGTCTTTCATTAACAGCGCCCCATTTTGTTTTGTGCACGAAACATATTATTTATTTGAAAATTATTAAAATTTTCATTTCATTATAAACAACATTGGATACCATTTGTTATGAAGTAAAACATAATTTAAATTTGCACCACAGAAACGCTGGCAGGAATCAAGTCATTAAAACCAATTTTCCATGACTCTCTCACAAATCAGCTCGTATGTTAACATTCACTCCTTCAGTTTTGATCTATAAATCGTCTAAATTTGCTGGATGAATGCTGTACACCAATGACTTTATGTAACCCCAAAGAGAAAATGCAAATGGAGTTAAATCGCTGAGAATGATTTTCTTATGAAAATCTGCATCATTTCAGATTTTTTCTAAGCACCAATTACTGAATACACGACGCTTTAAATGATCTGTTGGTTTGTGTTCAATTTTGTATGGATGTAAGTAAAGGTCTTTTCGTAAAATTCACCACAAAGAAGTCAGGGAGAAGACTAGTTCTTGTGAACGTCCAGAAATCGATAAATTTTGGTCTTCACGAACAATTTCAGGTACGGCAGCAATCTTCTCTTCTCTTCTTGCATTTCTTTGTCTCACTGGCACTGTAACATCATGAAGTGTAAAATTTGTTTTAAACTTCTTAACTGCAGTTAAAGACCGATAGAATCAAACATTCTTGACTACACGTTTAACTGTTCTTTTATCTGGACGATTATAACGAGCAAAAATTGGAGTTAAAGCACGTAAAGTTATAATATAAATACAACTGTCAATGTCACAAGTAAACAGTGGCTGTCATGCCTTAGTAATGTCAATTTAAAATTGGGGCGTTCCCATTGAAAGAACCTTCAGTAGAGTTTTCTTGAATCCAACCGTCTCGCTTCCTGAAACAAAACGTCGCTTCCATAACAGTTAGGTCTGTTGGATATCAACTTTAAGATTCTCTTATGCAGAATTTCCAGTGGCTCGGTGTGCGTTTTCAAAGCAACTCTCCAACAAGTTATAGCATCGGAGGTGACCATGTACGAAAAAGAAGTACAGCTTTTTCAACTGTGGCGTAGATATCGGGTGTTTTTTAGAGTGATAGAACTTTAAATTGGAGTAAAACACATTTAAATTAAGATTTAAGCCAATTGTTTTTTATTTGAAAGATAATTTTATGATATTTATGACTTGCTCTAAGGAACCGCATTCGAACAGACCTATTTTGGACCACTTTTTCGAGAAATTCAGGCCTTATTTCAACAATAACACGAGTAATGTTGGCTTCCAAAGCGTCTATTGTTTATCAATATAACCCGAAAGAAAATAATCCAATGCAGTTATGTCGCATGACCTTGGAGGCCAGTTAATTGGACCATTTCTGGAAATAATGTTATCGCCAAATCTTTCTTTCAATAAATCAATTGTTACGGTAGCGGCATGGGGTGTTGCACCATCTAGTTGAAACCAAAATACTTCTGGGTCGATACCATTCAAATTTTGAAACCAATAATTATTGCTCATCGATCTGTAACGGGCACCATTCACCGTAACATTAGCTCCAGCATCGTTTTCAAAGAAATATGGACCGATGATGCCTCCAGCGTGTAAAGCACACCATACGGAGCATTTTTCAGGATGCAATGAACCTGCAAAACTTCTTGAGGAATGTTTTCAATCCATATACGGCAATTTTGCTTGTTTAAATATCCGTTCAACCATTAAACTTATTGAGCATTTGAGAGTGAAATTTATGGTTCTTATAATCGTCCATCAGAGTAGCTTATTCGTCGAACTATCTAAAGATTTCGGACAACATTTGCTCTACACGATACAACAACAACAACAAGACAAAGAACTGTACGTACAGAAGAAAATATCACTGCTGTAAGGCATAGTGTTAAAGATGATCCAGATTTGTCTATTCGTCGACGTTCACAACAAGTGGGACTCTATGCATCCACCACACGGAAACTTTTGCGTAAAGATCTACACCCATACAAGATCCAACTGGTTCAAGAACTAAAGACACTTTACCGAAAATAAGCATCGTTTGTTAGCTGATTGGGCCCTAGAACAGCTTGAAAATGATGCACTTTTTTATCGTAAAATTGTGTTCAGTGATTAAACTCATTTCTGGTTGAACGGCTATGTAAACAAGCAAAATTGCCATATATTGAGTGAAAACAATCCTCAAGAATTTCTGCAGGTTCCATTGCATCCTGAAAAGTGCACTGTATGTTGTGCTTCACACACTGGAGGCATCATCGGTCCTTATTTCTTTAAAAACGATGCTGGAGCTAATGTTTAATTGAATGGTGCTTGTCACAGATCGATGATCAATGATTATTTGTTTAAAAATTTGGATGGTATCGACCCAGAAGTGTTTTGGTTCCAACGAGATGGTGCTACACCTCATGCTGCTACCGTAAAAATTTAGTCATCGAAAAAAAAATTTGGCGATAACATTATTTCGAGAAATGGTCCAGTTAATTGGCTCCAAGATCATGCGACGTAACTCCGTTGGATTATTTTCTTAGGGGTTATGCTGATAAACCAGAAACAATAGACGCTTTGGAAGCCAACATTACTCGTGTTATTGATGAAATAAGGCCTGAATTTCTCGAAAAAGTGGTCCAAAATAGGTCTGGTCGAATGCGGTTCCTTAGAGCTAGTCATGGTGGACATATGCCGGAAGTTATTTTTGAAACATAAATGTCATAAAATTATCTTTCAAATAAAAGAATGGCTTCAATCTTAATTTTAATGTGTTTTATTTCAATTTGAAATTCTATTACTCTAAGAAAACACCCGATATTATGATAGAAAGCTGAAAAACTCTTAAATAAGTACCTAATACATCATAAACGAGGGCACGTAAAAATTCTTCATCGTTTGTGGCATACTTGCGAGCACAAGCTATGAAATTTAGGAAAACCTGAATTGCCATTCAGGTCAGGAAATAAGCCCCCCTTGAAAAGCAGTTTGGGTTGAAATGAGTACATTGGAGATTAAAGATCTGGATTTGATGGATGATATAGGTAGGCGTAAACTCATATATTCAGCTGATTTATGGCGCACTTTAGGTCAACTATGTGAGATTTATACAGGAAATTATGTTCCATCCCCTGATATAATTTCATCATTTTTACCTTTCCGGTTGTATGAATAGTATCAAGATCGTGCAAGTTAATTTGTTATGATCGTGTCACATGTTTTGTCATGGTAAATTGGGGGAGAAGGTCCAAATATGGATACCCCCTAGTTTTTTCTGCAGCATTTGAACAATTTGTGGAATTGGGATCTGAAATCTTGCACATTATTTGTTCACAAACTTACTTAAAATATCCTTAATATTTTCCAAGTAAATTTTTAACTGTAAGTATAAAATATTAAAGAATAATAGCCAGAACCTCTACAGATTTTAATCTAAATAAATCTCATGAAAACATTTAGAATAAAATTTTAAAGAGAGAAGTGTTAAAGAGGGTATTGTTATATATTTTCAAATGATTATTTTGTTTATTCAAATAACTACTTACTGATGAGATTTTGGGTCCGAATGTATCAGATTCTTTCTCTGGAGAATGTGCTTCTTTTTGAATTACATGTTGAACATTTTTTGGTGATGGAACTTGTGATTCTTTAATATCCATTCGAAACATATATATGTATAAGGTGATGTCTAAATATTTTAATCATTATTTTATATTTCTTTTGATAATTTATTAGTTAATTTCCACCACATGTGATGATAATATATATATATATATATGTCTATAAAATAATGCAGTGCATTTAGGACATGTTTTTTCAAAATTTCATTCTAAAAGTTTTCGTGAGATTTATTTAGAGTAAAATCTGTAGATGTTCTGGTGAATTAATTCCAGCTATTATTCTGTGATATTCAAATACTTCTTCGTAGTAATTTTCAATTTATATACGTTAGTATAGAAGATTCACCAGCTTGGAAATAAGATCTGAATATTTTTCCAGTTTTTTCCAAGCGTAAATCGACCCAATTCTTCAATGTCAAATATTAGACTAACTTTCTGTCAAAGCACAATGCCAGAAAAGTTACTAAACTCGAAATAACCACTTCTTCAAAATGCAAACTCTAGAAGGCTCATCCTTTATATGCCCAATAAAATTATTTCATCTCATTCATTTTATCTGGAAATTATTCAGTTTTGAATTTGATCGAACTACTCTATGATTTTTCGGCTTTGCGAAAATTCTGAACACAGCCTTGCTACAACGTGTTCGTGCCTGTCCAAGACTCCTCCAAAGTACACAATGTTAACTTACACGGGGTGAATCTAGTTGATTTTTTTAAATTGTTTCTGTTATAGCACTGACTTTTCCTGGAAGTACGAAATCCGTATAATTCATTTTGATTGCTTGCTGAAGAGGAATGAATTACCAGAAACGTCAGCGTACAACATATATCGGGAGTTTCTGTTTAGAGTGATAGAACATTAAATTGAAATAAAACACATTTAAATCAAATTTGAATCCAATTTATTTTTTATTTGAAAGATAATTTTACGTCATTTATGTTTTGAAAATAATTTCTGGCATATGTCCACCACTACTATATCTAAGGAACCGCATTCGACCAGACCAATTTTGGACCACTTTTTCGAGTAATTCAGGCCTTATTTAATTAATTACACGAATTATGTTGGCTTCCAAAGCGTCAATTGTTTCTGGTCTATCAGCATAAACTAATGACTTGACATAACCCCAAAGAAAATAATCCAGTGGAGTTATGTCGCATGATTTTGGAGGCCAATTAATTGAAACATTTCTTGAAATAATGTTATCGCCAAAACTTTCTTTCAATAAATCCATTGTCAAGGTAGCAGCATGAGGTGTAGCACCATCTTGTTGGAACCAAAATACTTCTGGGTCGACACCATTCAAATTTTGAATCAAATAATCATTGATCATCAATCTGTAATGAGCAACATTCACTGCACCATTAGCTCCAGCATCGTTTTTAAAGAAATATGGACCAATGATGCCTCCAGCGTGTAAAGCAACCATACAGTGCATTTTTCAGGATGTAATGGAATCTGCAGAACTTCTGGAGGATTGTTTTCACTCCATATACGGCAATTTTTCTTGTTTAAATAGCCGCTCAACCAGAAATGAGCTTCATCACTGAATACAATGTAACGATAAAAAGTGGATCAACTTCAAGCTGTCCTAGGGCCCAATCAACAAACAAACGACGCTTATTATGGTCAAGTTGCTTTAGTTCTTGAACCAGTTGAATATTGTAAGGGTGTAAACCAAGATCTTTACGCAAAATTTTCCATGTGGTGGATTCACAGAGTCCAACTTGTTGTGAACATCGACGAATAGACAAATCTGGATCATCATTAACACTGTGACTTACCGCAGCGATATTTTCTTCTGTACGCACAGTTTTTTGTTTTGTTGTTGTGTCGAGTAGAGAAAATGTTGTCCGAAATCTGTCGATAGTTCGAGGCAAATAAACTTATTATTATTATTATTATTATTATTATAAGCTGCTCTGATGGATGATTATGTAAACCATAAATTTCAGAAAGTGCTCTATAAGTTTGGCGAATAGAACACTGATTTTGAAAATAAATCTCAACAATTTGTAAACATTGTTGCGGCGTGAGTCTTTCCATGATAATTTGTCAATGCTCACTGAACAGAAATGTGCAAAACAACATGGCTTCTACCTTCTGTCAAATTACAGTTATCCCTATAGAAAGTTCTATCCCTTAAAAAAACCCGATATTTTTCCAAAATCGGTTATATCCAAAAAATACTGAGTATTGATTTAATAATATAATTAATATTCTATATTTTCTTAGCATTCTTTTATTCCCTTTGGTGCTTTGTAATGAGTGTTAATTCTATACATCTACTAAATTGCAACTGTGTTTTGTAGTGAGGTTAGCAGAATTGTGTATTCATTTTAATAGCTAATTTTTTATCATGACGGCAAATTGTGGTCTGATTTGAGCATGAGGAAAGTGTATTCTGCGCTGGTAACGTGAAATATCCAGAATACTTTTCTTTACTTGAATTAACTCGCAAAGGTATGTCTTGTATGTATTTTACATACTCTTATGGCGTTAGTGTATTATTAATATCTTGGAGTCTCTGTGTACAGCGAATATAGATACTTGACAGATTTGGAGTCCCTAGCATACATTGCACTGACCAAAACCAATTAGTTTGAAACGTACCCATGTCTGCAATTTGCCTCTGTTATCTACAAAACCTTGTTGAGTTTGTTTGAGTATAGAATTGTTATACAGATGTATGTTACACTGTCTCAATTTCTACAACTTTCTATTACCATAGCTCATACTCCTTATTAATGATTTTTGGTACAGATCAGCCGAATTTATTTATTTTAGGATGTTTCCAACATAGAATCAAAGAACATAGGATGTTTATTTTGAAAAACCAGAAATTAACCGGTTTTGTAGAGCATTGTATAGAAAATAATCATTTTTTAATGAGAAAGGTGTCACTTTACTATATAATGTTAATAAAGGTAAATTGACGGACTATCTGGACATTCTTTCAATCTAAAAAGCAATCGAAAAAAAGGAGAAATTAACAAATTCCCAAATACTCTTTGGCAATACCCCTATATTGGATGCTGTTATTTCCATGCGCCATAAAAATACACAGATGTCCTAAGTGTAATAAAAGAACCTTTTCAATTTTAAGTGTGGTTCCTTTTTGTACTCTTTTGAAGATGGTCGAAATATCGAAATACGTGTTAGGATTCTGAATGAATTGTGGAACATAAGAATTTCCTTTTTATTATTTCATTGAAATTTGTCATGAGGTATAACAGAACTACTCTGCCTGATATTGAAGATTTCGGAAAAGCCTTCTATCAAGTAAAAGCCCCTGTTTTAATTCTTCAAATAATGTTAGAAAACAATAAACTTATGGATGTAATTTCATAATTATGATATATTTTTATAACGTATCTGTCAATTCAATACTCCATAATTCATCAAATAATTCAACGGTTAAAAGTCATCTGAAATAAATCAGCTGAAAATTTTCCAGCTCAGGGGGGAAATTGCCAGCGAGATTCGCGAACCTTTTTTACTTTTTTGTTTCAAACGATCTGTCAAATAGAGAATGTTGCCGTTGGAATCGATAAAACTCTCGTCATTTCCCTTCGGAGAAATTCGTTGGATATATTGTAGCGATCTACACGTCAAATTTATTCGCTGGTATATCACCTTTATCGAGATGACCGGTGAATGAAGAAATTGGGATATCTGTCCGTCAATGTGTCGTCACGTGCGCGTTGATATGAAGGAATTATTTTTTTTCCGGTTCACGATTGCAGAGTTAAGTTGAAATCTGAATGTCATAAAATTTATTTTCTCGTTAGTTAATTTTTCTTGAAGATTAGAAGTAAAAACCCTCAAAGAAGGGTTTTTTTTGGACTATCTTTTCCTGGAATTATTTTTGGATTATCTTTTTCTGGATTTGTTTTATGGAATATTTTTCCTGGATTTCTCTTGGATTATTTTCCTGTTATTTGTTCCTGGAGTTTGGAAGTTTTCTTGGTGAGGAATAGTTACACGTACACTGGTTGCCCGAAGAAGTTGAAGCTATTAAGTTCAAAGAACTACATAACAGCCTGCTTGAGACGACCTACAAAACCACCACCTGTTTTGATTGGCAAAACATTAGCCTGTATTCTAAACCAACCAGGGAAGTAATATTGAGAAATTTTGTATATATTCATATCACATTAAGGAACTTCAAATTTTTGTATATATTAATAATAACATTCCCATTTTTATATATATATATATATGTATATATTTTTCTACTTTTATCGGTAATAATATTATTGAAACTTACTCTAGTGTAAGATAGTAAATTGTATATTTCTTTTAAATGTATATATGTAATTTGTAAGAAAAATTACTTGTGGTAAATTAAACGAGTGACTTGTTTGTCAGGGAGTTTTGTCCTTTCATTTTGTGGAATTGTGAGATCAGGCTCACGACCCAGTTAAACCGACTGGGCTCGGGCATTTTAAAATATAGTTGTAGCTGAATTGTTACACAAATTTTGGCGCCCAACGTGGGGCGATTGAATTCCTTTTTCGGATTTTAAATAAACTTGATCTCACTCTTTCCGGGTGGAAGTGACTTTGGGTTCCTGGTCAACCAAGGTGCTCGTTTCGGGTAGTTGTAAGTTTCTTTGGGTCATTGTCTGCAAGATTTTTCAATCGGGTTTCATTTTTCATTTTTTCTTTTCGGTAATATATAGAGTCATTAAATTTTTTCTTCATTTTCGGCATAATGGCGATTAATCCACAGTTTCTAAAGCAAAATGAACTTGCTTATGAGATTGCGATGAGAGGAATTGAAGTTCCGTCATCAGTAGATGACAAACGTAAAATTTTGAGGGGTTTGCTATCCCAAGAATCCTCTGATCGTAGTTTCATCATCTTATCTGATCCTTTCTCTTTTGAAGAAAATGTCGGTGGCATTAAAGAAAGTTTGACAGATTTGAGGGAGATTTGTGCCAAGTTCAACTCGGGTTCCTCTCAAGTTGATCACAGGCGTATACTCACTCGCTTAACTCATGTGACTGGTAGAATCCAACGGTTATCTGCTGACAAAGATGGTGAGTCTGCTATCAGACAGAGTCTTTATAAGGAGGTCCTCATGTTGGAATCTGATATTGCGGAAAAGATGTCCTCTCCTGAGGCTCTTTCTCCTTGTACCTCAACTCCTGTGAAATCTACAGGTTTGCACAATCCTCTATCTCCTGTCAATATGGGAACTAATTCTAAATGTATACCTGTGTACAAGTGGGGTTTAAAGAAATTTTCCGGAAGGGAACCATTAATCCCATTTTTGGAGTTAGTTGAGTCCCTAAAAGTTTCGAGGGGTTGTAAAGATTCAGACCTATTTGAATCTGCTGGGGATTTATTCGAGAATGATGCATGGACTTGGTGGCATAACAACTACATCAAAAATCGTTTCCTGAATTGGAACGAACTCGTTAAAGCTTTGAAGTCCACATTTTTGCATAGTAATTATGACTCAGTTTTACTTCATGAGATCAAATCTCGTAAACAGAATCCTCGAGAGTCTGTTACCTTGTATATCAATTCTATGGAGGCACAATTTTATAGGTTAAATAATTGTCCTTCAGAGCTTGAAATGGTCAATATTATAAGAAATAATTTACTTCCTGACTATGTAAAAGCCCTCGTTTTACAGGATATTTTGTCAATATCTCAGTTGATAGCTCTTTGTAAGAGAGTGGAGGATGCTCTCTGTCTGAGCATTTCCAATCAGTTGGGAGAACTGCGGGTGGCTGATACTCGTTCTGGTGCCAGATGTTGGAACTGTGGAGAAGGAAACCACCACTATAACGAGTGTCGTAAGCTACGCACACGTTTCTGTTTTGGTTGCGGTCAGAAGAACGTGATCAAGTCCAATTGTCCTCTGTGCTCAAAAAACGAGAAGAGGGTCCACAATCCCGCAGGTATTGGAGGTCCTTCAGGTCAAAATCCTGCTCAAAAACGAAAAGGGAAATCAAGCCAGATGAAAAATTGACCACTTCGTCGCCCACAACCGCGAAGAACTTCGATTTATCTGATGGTCATCACAGTTTATCTTCTGGTAATGCTCGAAAAATAGTCAAAAGGAAAGAATGTCTCTTGAGGGAAACAAATCCGCTATTGGAACTTCGGCAAAAGGACAATCGTCCTTATCTAACAGTTCATGTTGGAGGTCAGCCTATATCCTCCTTAATAGATAGTGGGAGCAATGTTACAATTTTGGGTTCCTCTTCTATTCATCTGCTGCGAAAGTTGAATCTCTGCCTACACTATGACGTATCGGTTAATCTCACTACGGCTGATGGAAGGCCCCAAGATACTCTAGGCTATGTCAACCTTCCCATAAGTTTGAACGATATGATCAAGGTTCTCAAGGTTCTTGTTGTACCATCGATAAATCACGATCTTATTTTGGGTATGGATTTCATTCATGCATTTAACTTAACTCTTGATTTTAAGGATTTTACTTATGGTTCTCCTTACCTATCTTTAGATAACTCCGTAGCTGTAGTTCGCGCCTTAGTTGGATCTGAGTCATTGACAGATTCACAAAAGTGCGAACTGGATTTTGTTGTCGACCTATTCAATCAAATTGCGCCGTCTGATAAGTTGGGTAAGACGCATTTATATGAGCATCATATTGATACAGGAGATGCCAAGCCGATTAGGCAAAGACAATATCCGCTTTCTCCAGCAATGCAGAGAGTTTTGAACGAGGAGATTGATAGGATGTTGGGGCTCAACATTATCAAACCTGTCTCCGGGTGCAGCCCATGGTTGTCTCCACTTTGGTTGGTCCCCAAGAAAGATGGTACCTATAGGGTTGTCTTCGATGCCAGGAAGTTGAATTCCATTACTCTTCCTGATAGTTATCCAATGCCTCCCATTGATTCTATTTTGAGCAAAGTACGGGATGCAAGTTATCTTAGTTCAATAGATTTGAAACAGGCATTCTTCCAGATTCCTTTGGACGAGGAATCTAAGATAAAAACAACCTTCGCTATTCCAGGCAGAGGACTGTTCTGTTTCAATGTATTACCGTTTGGTTTGAATTGTGCTTGTCAGGCAATGGTAAGACTTATGGATATGGTCATTGGTCCATCGTTAGAGCCTTATGTGTTCTATTATATCGATGACATAATCGTTTGCACCCCTACTTTTGAAATGCATCTTGCTGTTCTCAGAAAGCTGTTTCATTGTCTGAAGGAGGCGAATCTGACAGTTAACTTCGAAAAATGTAAGTTTTGTAGACCTTCATTGAACTTTTTGGGATTTGTAGTAGATGCAAATGGTTTAAGAACGGATCCATCCAAAGTTCAAGATATTTTGGATTACCCGATTCCCAAAAATACCACACAGATCCGTCGGTTGATCGGTTTAATTGGTTATTACCGTAGGTTTTTGAGAGATTTTGCTTCAGTATGTAGTCCAATTACTGATTTGTTGAAGGGAAGAAAGAAAGGACAACCCATTGCATGGACGGATGATGCAAATGAAGCATTCCTCAGGATAAAATCGTTGTTGACAACAGCTCCCATTTTGGCAAGTCCGGATTTTTCTAGACCATTTTGTCTTGCATGCGATGCTAGTGATAATGGTATTGGAGCGGTTTTGTTTCAGGAGGAGGATGGTTTGGAACATCCGGTTGCCTATTACAGTAGGATTTTGAATAAAAGCCAACGCAAATATTCTACTACAGAAAAAGAACTTCTGGCTATAGTGATGTCTATTGAAAAATTCAGACCATATATCGAAGGTACTGAGTTTACCGTCATAACGGATCACTCTTCTCTAGTATGGCTCAACTCGATGAAGAATCCCAATCAACGGATATCTAGATGGATTATGAGATTATCTTCATATCGTTTCAAAATTGTTCATCGAAGCGGATCCCTCAACACTGTGGCTGATTCACTCTCTCGTTTGTCAACTGACACTTTACAAGTTTCAGTTTTGAATCTCTCTCAGTTAAGAGTCGATAAATGGTATAGCAATTTGCGAACTAAAGTAAGCGACCGTCCAGATCTATATCCAGAATTTAGAGTAAACAAAGGTGTTTTATATAAACATATTTTGCCCAGGTACCGAATAATAAATGACTCTCCGGAATGGAAAATTGTTGTGCCCACTCCTCACAGGCTGGAAGTTATGAAGGAGTTCCATGATGAGCCAGTTGCTGGACATTTTGGTGTTTACAAGACCTTGCACCGTATCTCCTCTTTATATTACTGGCCTAGGATGAAGAAGTCAATTATTAAGTATGTAAGATGCTGTAAGGTATGTGCTTCTTGTAAACCAGGAAACCTACCCCAGGCTGGTTTAATGGGCAAGTATCGAAATATTAACTTCCCATTTCAATTCTTGAGTGCTGATTTGCTGGGACCTTATACACGGTCAAAAACAGGTAACCAGTATCTTTTAGTGGTGACTGACTGGTTCACCAAATTTGTTTTCGTGCAGCCACTTTCTAAGGCTACTAGTAGGGCCATTGTGAAATTTATCGAGAATCAGATTTTCTTGATTTTCGGAGTTCCTCAAATTTTTGCCGTGGATAATGGATCACAATTTGTTTCTGCTGAATTCAAGAATCTGATGAAAAAATATGGTGTCCAAAAAATCTTTTATAACGCTCGATTCCATCCCCAAATAAATCCAACGGAGCGTGTAAACAAGACAATCGTCACTGCCATCAGATCATACATCGATGGTGATCACAAACTTTGGGACCAGCACATTCACCAAATAGTTCAGGCTATAAGACTAGCTAGGGGTGAGGGCTTGAAATATAGTCCTTCCTTTTTAGTTTTTCTTAGGAATGTCGCTACTGATGGATCATTCTATGGTCTTATTTCGGAAAATGCTAATAACGCCGTCACTATAGGGAATAGAGTTTTGGATTCCAATTTGGTTCAACAGCTGCCAGAGCTTTATGAAGACGTTCGAAAACGTTTGAAGCATTCTTATGAGATCAACGCTCGTAGATACAATCTTAGAAGACGTGATGTTCGTTTGAACATCGGTGATAGGGTTTGGAAAAAAAACTTTGTTCTGTCCGATGCTTCGAAAAATTTCACCTCAAAGCTTGCTCCAAAATTCGTCCCTTGCATAGTAAATAAGATAATATCTTCACTTGTCTACAATTTAGTCGACTTATCTGGTAGGAATTTGGGAAATTTTCATATCAAAGATATAAAACCTGATTTAACCGAAGATGACCCCGATGATGATTTAAATGTCGAATCTCAGTGACTCAAAATACTGTTCTTTCATGTGTCCTTGTTAATAGTCTTATATTCCCACTATTTATTGCACCGTCCTCATTCCTCATATATATATTTTACGAATTCATTGACTTTTTTTTGACATAATTTTTATTTGAAGTATTTAGGGGTAATTATCTTCCTTTTCCTTTCCTTTTCTCTTTTTAGCTGAGAGCATTTACCTTCCCGTAGTGGAGAGACAGTCTCTATGTCTCTTGTCTTGCCATTACGGTTATCTTTATCTTCTGCTCTGGCTAAATTTTTCCCTTAACCCCTAATGTAGACTTCTACCTTTTTTCGGATCAACATACAGTTATACGGTATCTGTATGATGTGCTGACATGTCTCTTTCGTGTGGCTGTTTAGTTGGTCTAGAATTCATAAATCTTTTGTGTCTTTCAGATGCAGTTTTATGTCTATTTGAAGTCATTCACCTTTATTTACCTTGTGATTCATAAATCACTGGCGCCCAACTTTTCCTGTGTAACTTCAACTTTTTGCAAAGAAAAAAAATCTCTTTGTGACAAGATTTTTTTTTTTTTGGGGAATGGAGGGTAGTGTAGCGATCTACACGTCAAATTTATTCGCTGGTATATCACCTTTATCGAGATGACCGGTGAATGAAGAAATTGGGATATCTGTCCGTCAATGTGTCGTCACGTGCGCGTTGATATGAAGGAATTATTTTTTTTCCGGTTCACGATTGCAGAGTTAAGTTGAAATCTGAATGTCATAAAATTTATTTTCTCGTTAGTTAATTTTTCTTGAAGATTAGAAGTAAAAACCCTCAAAGAAGGGTTTTTTTTGGACTATCTTTTCCTGGAATTATTTTTGGATTATCTTTTTCTGGATTTGTTTTATGGAATATTTTTCCTGGATTTCTCTTGGATTATTTTCCTGTTATTTGTTCCTGGAGTTTGGAAGTTTTCTTGGTGAGGAATAGTTACACGTACACTGGTTGCCCGAAGACGTTGAAGCTATTAAGTTCAAAGAACTACATAACAGCCTGCTTGAGACGACCTACAAAACCACCACCTGTTTTGATTGGCAAAACATTAGCCTGTATTCTAAACCAACCAGGGAAGTAATATTGAGAAATTTTGTATATATTCATATCACATTAAGGAACTTCAAATTTTTGTATATATTAATAATAACATTCCCATTTTTATATATATATATATATGTATATATTTTTCTACTTTTATCGGTAATAATATTATTGAAACTTACTCTAGTGTAAGATAGTAAATTGTATATTTCTTTTAAATGTATATATGTAATTTGTAAGAAAAATTACTTGTGGTAAATTAAACGAGTGACTTGTTTGTCAGGGAGTTTTGTCCTTTCATTTTGTGGAATTGTGAGATCAGGCTCACGACCCAGTTAAACCGACTGGGCTCGGGCATTTTAAAATATAGTTGTAGCTGAATTGTTACAATATGCGATACAATGTGATTGGATTGTTCCACAAAACACTGACATATGATGAATTTCCACGTGTATTATTTTTTCAGGCTCAGTGTTATCACACGTTACAAATCAGTCACATTTTCGAGACAGTAGTTGGGAGTAAGATATTTAAACAGCCAAGGTGGTAAACATTCAAGTTTAGATCAGTTGAGTTCAGTGTAGTTGATAATTGTACACGTACATTGAAAGTTAAATCAATTGCAGACATTTGCGGCACGTGAACTACCTGATGTTAAATAGGCGAAGAATTCAAGCGTAACTTTTGAACAAGACAAAAAAGAGAGTTTGCCAGATCTGGAATCGATCCTGATAATCGCTACCTCCATACGGGATGAGTCATTTAAAATTTTCATTTTTGATCGGCTATAAATGAAAAACTAATGAATTTTTTTCAATGTTGTGTGTTTATTAGGAAGGTCGCACTAGACATTCACGAATGGAAAACAATGTCATCCAAATGACCGCCACGACTAGATACAATACGCCGACACAAAAAAGTTATTGAGAATGCATGATACATGTTTTTGGCCCGTTGAAACGCTCAATTGGGAAGTTCTACCCCACCTCCAGACATTGCTCCTTCAGATTACCATATTTTCGATGCAACATGGTCTGAATGACCAACACTTCTCCAATTACGATGAAGTCAAAAATAGGATCGATGAATGGATAAGCAAATACTACTCTGTCAAGAAAGTACCGGGAATTTTCAATTGAAACAACATTTTTACATTTAATCGTCAAAATTTATTGGGTCGCCTTCAAAATAGGCTCCATTTGCTCCAATACATCTATGCCAACCGAATTTTGTTTTATGGCTTCAATCGACTCAAAACGGGTGCCACGAAGGGGCAATTTTAGTTTTGGGAAGAGGAAAAAGTCGCAGGGAGCCAAATCCGGCGAATACGGTGGTTGCTGAAGCACGTTTGTTGAGTTCTTGGCGAGAAAGTCAGTCACAATCGTAGCTCGGTGAGAAGGCGCGTTATCGTCATGCAAAATCCATGAGTTGTTCGCCCACAAATTTGGCCGCTACTTACGGATACGCTCACGCAAACGTTTCATAACGCCTAGGTAATACTCCTTGTTTACCGTCTGACCCTCTGGAACGAATTCGTAGTGCACCACGCCACGGATATCGAAGAAAACAATGAGCATCACCTTCATTTTCGAGCGGCTTTGGCGTGGTTTTTTCGGTTTCGGCTCATTTTTGCCACCCATTCCGATGATTGCTGGCTTGTTTGCATATCGTACTCGTAGACCCAGGTCTCATCACCAGTTATAATGCGTTCCATAAATGTAGAATCGGAATTACAGCGATCCAGCATGTCTGAAGCAACCTGTTCGCGATGACGTTTTTGAAGAAAATTCAGGTCTTTCGGTACGACTCGTGCGGCCACCTTTCTCATGCCCAAAATATCAATCAAAATCGTACGTGCGGACTCGTGGGATATCTTAAGATCATGTGCTATCTCTCTCAAGCTAGTACGACGGTTTTCCAGCACCCTTTCCTTAATTTTATTGACGTTATCTTCGATCGAAGCCGTCGGAACGAGGCAAGTCTTCGACCACTTCACGACCGTCCTTGAAGGCTCTGTACCACTGATATGCACGAGTTTTCGATAGAGCATTATCAGCAAAGGCCTTTTGCAACATTTTCAATGCATCGGCACACGAAAACTCATTTGCAACATAAAACTTTAAACAAATTCTTTGCTCAACGTAATCACCCATAGTAAAAATCGGCACGCACTCTGACATCGACTGACTTAATCAGCTGTTGCAAACACACTAGTTGACAGATCCCGCTCAAGCTTGGCATAGTAATTAAGGACAGTGGTACCAACCTAGGAAAAACAATTTTTACCTGCCTCATTGCCCCGCCAGATTTAAATCGATAATTCCCGGTACTTTCTTGACAGAATGTATATATATACTGTATATTTGTTGGTTAAAATGCATTAAGTAATATATAACTGAATATAAAAATATGTACCAACGGAACATCGTTTTCACTACAGCGCATGTGATTCAGTTGATGCTCTCCGACGTCATTTCATTGTTTTTCTATCATTGACTGTCACGTAACAAAACAAGTTGTTTATTCTTAACTCTGTCTGATCATTTTAATGTTATCATGTTTTATTAATTTTATGATGAGGTAATAATATTAAGTGTTATATGTTTTATGTATAATTAATGATTGTTTCTTGTTACCTTGAAAACGGAACAATTCGTTCCAAAACGTTATCAAAATCATGATTAATTATTCATATATATTATTTATATTTATTTTGTCCGAAGTCCCTCGATAAATTACTCAATTTTGAATATGGACGTGAACCCTACAGAATCTCTTTTATACTTGTTAAAATATCGGGTGTTTTTTTTTAAGTGATAGAACTTTAAATTTAGATTGAAGCCATTTTTTTCTATTTGAAATATAATTCTATGATATTTATGTTTTGAAAATAATTTCCGGCATATGTCCACCACGACTAGCTCTGAGGAACCGCATTCGACCAGACCAATTTTGGACCACTTTTACAAGTAATTCAGGCCTTATTTCATCAATAACACGAGTTATGTTGGCTTTCAAAGCGTCTATTGTTTCTGGTTTATCGGCATTAACCAATGACTTGTCATAACCTCAAAGAAAATAATCCAGTGTAGTTATGTCGAGTAGAGAAAATGTCCGAAATCTGTCGATAGTTCGACGAATAAGCTGCTCTGATGGACGATTATGTAAGCCATAAGTTTCACGAAGTGCTCTATAAGTTTGGCGAATAGAACACTGATTTTGAAAATAAATCTCAACAATTTAAGAACTCTGTTGCGGCATGAGTCTTTCCATGATAATTTGTCAATGCTTACTGAACAGAAATGTCAAAACAACATGACTTTTACCTTCTTTCAAATCACAGTTATCCCTATCGAAAGTTCTATCACTCTAAAACAACACCCGTTATGTTCATTTCGTCCAAATTCCTGCGATAGATTGCTCAATTTGTACCACGGACGTGAACACCACAGAATCTCATTTAAACTCCTAACAATATAGTTTCAATGACATTGAATGGAAAAACAAATTCCTGGAGACATTATTTTACAATGCTTTACTTTGTAATTCATTCAAATTTTCGGTTCACGCACGTTATTGACGTTTCAGCAGAATTGATATCTTGTGTCAACTTACCCTTATAGAATGTCTCAAACTTCTCAGCTTCGTAAGCCCATTTTCCGTCTTTGCTTGCCCCAAACGGCCCATACCAATCGAAGGGATGATTGAGGATTTTGTTACGAATAATAACCCATAACCCGAACTCCGCTGGAATTCCCTGTAGGGGTATTTTCATGAGCAAACCCCCATTCCAACCAATATAAGGGACAGAATATGTTCTACATGCATAACCGATATATAATGGAAATAACTAAAATAACACGGGTCGTCAAAATTTGAGGATAATAAAAATTTCTCGATTATTTTCAATAATTTTCTTCAATTGAGATAGTATATTATATTGTTAAATCTGTCAAAATAGACCCTGCTGGTGCAAAAACAGACCATAACCCTCTAATAGCTCAGTTCAAGGTTAAATTGAAGAAAATTATCCCCCAACAAACCAATAAACGACAACAATTGACAAAGATGAATGAGCCATTGATGAAGAATCATTTAATCGAAGATATTAAAGGGGATGTTTGGCTAAAGCTGTTTTATTCATCTTATTACAGTACTTAATCTGACAATCATACTTGTGTTGTCTAATCATTTAAATATTTTAATATTAGCCTTCTACATATTCAATTTCAAAAAATTATAAGTAATAATTATAACCTCAGGAATTAAATTAAATTAATGTCATATAAGTACCACTTATATCAAACGACATATAAAATAAACATTCATTATAAGACATCCAAATGATATAACAAAATCCAATAAATAAAAACTGTTGACCAAAATCCTATAAATTAAATATTTTGAGTAGACAAAATTTTGTTTCTGCTGATCAATCTTATGAAAACAGATATCTTCCAAAAATGTTTAACAAAATCTTAAGAGTTTCATCATGAAACTATCTTACTAAGTGAGATATGTTAAACATTTTTGACTAAGTAAGATAGTTTTATGATGAAATTCTTAAGATTATGTTAAACATTTTTTATCTAAGTAAGATAGTTTTATGATGAAATTCTTAAGATTATGTTAAAAATTTATGACTAAGTAAGATAGTTTTATGATGAAATTCTTCAGATTATGTTAAACATTTTTTAAAGATATCTGTTTTCATAAGATTGATCAGCAGAAACAAAATTTTTTCTACTCGAAATATTTAATTTATAGGATTTTGGTTAACAATTTTTATTTATTGGATTTTGTTATATCATTTGGATGTCTTATAATGAATGTTTATTTTATATATATATATATATATATATATATATATATATATTATATAATATTTGAATATCAAAACAGATTTAATCTGTTAGTCTTCTACAATTTCAATTTCAAAAAATTTACTCAAGAAACTTCAAGAATTAAATTAATGTCTTTATAAGCACTGCTCATATTAAATAGACGTATAAAATCGAAATTCATCATACAATATCAAATGGTATTAAGAAAAACCAACGAATATAAATTGTCAATTAAAATTAATAAATAAATAAACAAACATTTTTTGTTTTGTTCCAGGCATGCGTACTGAACTCTTCAGACAAACATACGAAGCCCTGTTTGGTACAAAATGTATTGTTTTCTGATCCTATATTTATGAAAAATAACTCTTTCTCAAAAATAAAAAACATACTTTTAAGAACTTCTCAAAAACTAATTTATTTTAAATATTCAATATATTTAAATAAATTACTTCAAAAAATCTCAAAACATGTAGCACATCCTCAAAAAATGATTGAAATTCAGATAAGACCAGTGCAACTTTACATATAAAAAAATAATAAAATCAATTAACAATAATAGACTTACCGAATGCAATCTTCAGAAATATTTTTTGAAATTAAAATTGTAGAAGACTAACAGATTAAATCTGTTTTGATATTCAAAATTTGTAATAATCCTTCTATCAAGTAAAAAACCGTTCCTTATTATTTTATTTAATATCAAAATATTTAAATAATTTTATATACCTTCCATCAAGTATTAACCTCTATTAATCTTATTGTGTTGTCTAATTCTCTTTTACAAATATTGCTTAGTCCTATACAGGATGTCTCAACGAAAATTTGACCCCCTCCACAACTCAGATACGAAGAGATTTCGAAGATTTTCAAAAACAGGTCAACTTCTGTTTTGAGGGAGACGAATTTCCATCATGAGTTTGTTCCGAAGAAAAGCCCATGAAGGTGGCATCAAGCCCCAACATTTTTTGAATAGGAAAGAGATATCGAGTGTTGGTTAGTTTCAAAGGTATTTATGTTCTGTACACAACCCAGTTAAAATTTTCAAAATTGGCTCATTATTCACGAAATAATGTAATATTGAACTTACCGTCCAAAGGCGATGTTGAACAGGGAAATAAACAGCGCAAACTCAAGAATCTAAGAGTTTTGAAGAAGGCAAAAATAATTTTCAAGTTCTGTATTAGGGAGAAAGAATTCCTATGATGACATTGTTCCGAAAAAACCACCTGAGGATTGCAACAAACCCCAACATTAGGGTGGGTCAAAAAAATCGATTTTTTACAAGTGACAGGGAAAAATGGGTTGATAGATACCTTAAAAAAATTCTCACCAAGCATAAGCTCTTAATTTTAATAGGAAGATCCTCCGCATCGCAGTTTTGTATTTTTTTCTCAGTCCAATAGAAAAACATTCATACCTCATCATTTATCGTTGGAAAAGAAAAATGTTTCGAGAGAATTTTTTAGGAAATTTAATGCTCTACAAAAAAGGTATCCTTTATTTTTTCCGGAAACCTCGCTATTTGAAAGATATTAAGGATTTAATTTTGATTATTTTAAGACAAATTTCATTTTTGTTCATGAATTTTATAACTCGACAATAAATGACTTTTACAAAATGCGCAATACAAATTTTTGTTGGAAATTAACTGCTCTATAAAAATGGTTTCTTATGTTTTGGCGATGAAATTAACCGTTCAAAAGATATTCACCATCAAACTTTCATGTGTACGGATTTTAAAAGTTTTTGATTAGATATTCGGAAAATTTCAATTTAATTTATAAATTTCATATGAATTTCATTTCTTGTCATTAATATAAGTATTATTTGAGTTTTATTTTCGAAATTATCAAAATTTTTCTTCAATTATTCAAAACATTTTATTTTTAATCATTAGAAATCACGATCCTAGGGAAAATTTCTCCTCTAGAGAATTTTTGTTTTGTATTTTATTTCATCTGTTTGAATTGTGAACAAGCGCCACCTACATTTTCCTTTATCGTTATGTTGTCATTGAATTGTATAATTAAATTAATTATCGACAATATCAAATAATGCTTTAAGTTCATTCTGAAATTTTATTTCATTTTTGTTTCGTGCTGATGATTTTTTTAGCACAAAAGATTTTTGCAATTTCAACCATCAATTATGATAGCGAAGAATTTTTTTATTTCATCAGTCGATCCACTAGTCGGAATCTGATTGTTTTTTCATAATTCAACAACTTGATCAGCTGCATTTTTGGCACTTTGTTTGATAGAACATTTCAAAACTTTGAGCTGATGAAAAAAACACTCATAACCTTTTTCACTGTTGATTGTAACTTACGTTCTGAAATTTTTTGCACAGGTTTTCCGAACAAATGAATTTCCTTATCCATATTTTCGATAAATATCAAGTTAATTCAGGTAGTAACGGCAATATTTGTAAATAATTATTATTATTATTATTATTATCCTGATACTCCTAGATCTTCTGTGAAGATCCCTCAGAAGCTTTTTCAGCTTGTGCGAGTTAGGAGTTCAGTTGTGTTCTGTGTAGGCTTTGTTACTGCGATCTTGCGCCACTTTAGGTCACAGCACTGTTAATTTTTGACCCAACAGTGAAATGGTGGCAGATACCCGTCCAACTAGAAAATTTCTTTTCTACCTGAATAGGATTCGAACCCTGGACCTCCCGGTCACGAGTCCGATGCTCTCCCGCTGAGCTATCCACACTCATGATCCTTCGATCACATATACGGGATCATAAATTTTGGAAACACTAAAAATGCTGTAGAAATAAATGTATACAAACCAACGACACTATAACGATAAAGGAAAAAGTAGGTGGCGCTAGTTCACAATTCAAACAGATGAAATAAAATACAAAACAAAAATTCTCTAGAGGAGAAATTTTCCCTAGGATCGTGATTTCTAATGATTAAAAATAAAATGTTTAGAATAATTGAAGAAAAATTTTGATAATTTTGGAAGTAAAACTCAAATAATACTTATATTAATGACAAGAAATGAAATTAATTTGAAATTTATAAATTAAAATGAAATTTTTCGAATATCTAATCAAAAACATTTTAAAATCCGTACACATGAAAGTTTGATGATGAATATCTTGTGAACGGTTAATTTCATCGCCAAAACATAGGAAACCATTTTTATAGAGCAGTTAATTCCCAACAAAAATTTGTATTGCGCATTTTGTAAAAATTATTTATTGTCGAGTTATAAAATTCATGAACAAAAATGAAATTTGTCTTAAAATAATCAAAATCAAATCCTTAATATCTTTCAAATGGTGAGGTTTACGGAAAAAATGTAGGATACGTTTTCTGTAGAGCATTGAATTTCCTGAAAAATTCTCTGGGGACATTTTTCTGTATATAGTAGATTGTATTAGACCGTTGGGGAAAAGGCGTTATATCTTTCAATTTAGAAAACAAAGCTTCTACATTTTTTGCATTATAGGACGCTAATTTGACCGAAACATTATATTTCTTAGGCATTAAGTAAAGCAATTATGATAATGATGGTATAAATAGAAAACTACAATATTTTACTGTTTCGTTTTATTCATTCTAGTTATGTGGTCTTTCACATGTGTAATGTAATTTTTTAGTTCATTCAATAATTTTATTAATCAAACTAATGTGATAACTATTCAGTTTAAGTATCAGGTGTTTTTTTTAGAGTGATAGAACTTTAAATTGAAATATAACACATTCAAATTAAGATTGAAGCCAAATTTGTTTTATTCAACATATAATTATGACATTTATGTTTTAAAAATAATTTTCGGCATATGTCCACCACGACTAGCACTGAGAAACCGCAGTCGACCAGATAAATTTTGGACCACTTTTTGGAGTAATTCAGGACTTATTTCATCAATAACACGAGTTATGTTGACTTCCAAAGCGTCTTTTGTTTCTGGTTTATCAGCATAAACCAATGACTTGACATAACCCCAAAGAAAATAATCTAGTAGAGTTATGTCGCTTGATCTTGGAGGCCAATTAATTGGACCATTTCTGCAAATAATATTATCGCCAAATCTTCATTTCAGTAAATCAATTGTTATGGTAGCAGCATGAGATGAAGCACCATCTTGTTGAAACCAAAAGGCTTCTAGGTCCATACCATTCAAATTTTGAAACAAATAATCATTCATTATCGATCTGTAATGAGTACCATTCACTATAACATTAGCTCCATCATCGTTTTTAAAGAAATATGGACAGATGATGACTCCAGCGTGTAAAGCACACCATACAGTGCATTTTTCAGGATGCAATGGAACCTGCAGAACTTCTTGAGGATTTTTTTCACTCCATATACTGCAATTTTGCTTGTTTACATAGCCGTTCAACCAGAAATGAGCTTCATCACTAAACACAATTTTACAATGAAAAATTGGATCAGCTATTCTAGGGCCCGATCAGGAAACAAACGACGCTTATTATGGTGAATAGCTTTAGCTCTTGACCCAGTTGGATCTTGTATGGGTATAGACCAAGATCTTCATGCAAAATTTTCCATGTGGTGGATGCACAGAGTCTACGAATAGACAAATGGACGATTATGTAAACCATAAATTTCACGAAATGCTCTATAAATTTGGCGAATAGAACACTGACTTTGAAAATAAATTTCAACAATTTGTAAACGTTGTTGCGGCGTGATTCTTTCCATGATAATTTGTCAATACTTACTGAACAGAAATGTCAAAATAACATGGCTTCCACCTTCTGTCAAATCACAGTTATCCCTATCGAAATCAATATCTGAAGCATACTGACAGTAAACATTAAAAAGATGAAATTTACGGGATCCAATAGTGACCATGACAGACGTAATGTGCGCATCACAGAACTGCGACAACGCAAAGACCTCCAACGTTGGATCAAGAACCACAATCACGGACATAGGTGAACCTCCGCGAGAATGAACAACGAATGATCTCAACCCCAGACACCTCAACTCCCCAAAAGCAATATATGGCTCTTGAATGGCGATGAGACCGACCGACCACTCGCCCGCCAGCCGACGTAGCTGAAGCAGAGCGTTGAGCATTAAATTGAATTATTTTGAGGGAGGTTATCGGTAGTCAATTAAACTCCGGTACCTGACTAGTTGCTTGGTTTAAGAGGGAGAATTAATCTCAGGAGTATCATGATTAGTTGGAATGTCAGCGCCTGCTGATTTGCAATTTGCACAACACGGAGGACTTTCCCTGTTCGGACAGTCTTTGATCGCATGGTCTGGAAGTGAACAAAAGCCGCAAACCTTGGGTTTTTCGCAAGAATTTGCAAAATGGCCAAATTGTTGGCACCTGTAACACCGCAGAATGTTGAAATGGTCGACCGCACAAAGTGGGCCTTGTCTTTGAATTTAGACTTTAAGCATGTGACGATCCTAACGCGAGGACGAAGTTCCTCTCTGAGGGCCTCGTCCTCAACATTCTTGAAAAGAAGATCATCGAGCAGACTCTTTGAAACATCGAAAATTTTAATCCTAGGAAGAACAGCTAAGGTGCTCTGAAGTACTGACAATTTTCTGGATGGATAAGAGGTCCTTTTCAGTTGGAACATCGACGACACTTGACCCACTCCGCAGCTTCCTGATACCGGTGACTCTGACGGAAGGATAGATAGGCTGGACCTAATCATTTCAAGTTTGCGATGTTCTGACTTTATTCTTTGCGTTGATTCCAACGCACACTCCAACCTTTGGTTTTCTGGCTGTCATGATGGTCGCGGTTCCTCTTTGGAGGAATTCATAGCACGTCAACGTCTGGTGATCTTGAATATATCTGGCCAACCTTCCACATTCTGGACGCTTAACGGTGAGTACAACACGCTAGCTTCACCCTCCGTTTCTGACTGGATGCGCCACTGACGTGTCTATGATGGACTGAAGGTAGGTGACCACAGACCAATTCTTTTTGACCTTAGCCCCTTAAATCCTTTGGCTCCCATTGTATATCCTTTGCACCAGGGACCCCATTTTGTGCATCCCAAAGCAGATTGGGAACTCTTTGATGTTCTTTTTGAGTCAGCTATCCATGGAGTGTCCTTTGATCCATCTTCTAGAGAGGATCTGGAGCAACTGGCTGTCTCAGTTTCCTCTGCCATACTCAGCTCTGCCGTGGCTTCAATCCCGGTCTCCTCTCGTGACTTCATAAAGGTAGGCTGGTGGACTAGCGAGCTTTCTTGCATCCGTTCGGCAGTGTGTAAGAAACATAAGGCATTCCAGAGAGATAAGTCCCGCGACGCTTCTGTTTCTGTTATTGCTAATCTTCTTTCAGCCTATCGATCTGAACGTAACAAATACACGACCGCCATTCGTCGAGCTAAAAATCATAACTTGTCCAAATTTGTGATATCGGAGATGGAAAGGTCTGCCTGGGGGGTCTCATCCGTCCGCCTTCCTGACGGATCATTTACCGAAAGTCTCGTTGAGTCAGCTAGTGCGATCTTGGACCAGCTTTTTACACCTGATGACCCTGGTTCTGATTCCATCGAACAAGCGCTAGTTCGTCTTAGCATCTCTACCCCTCCGGATGTGTCCCTCGGTGATTTCTCCCCATTTACAGCATCCTAACTGAGGGCTGCTATCTTCGGGGTGCTCTTGGCCCTGACCGTATCACTGGCCCAATACTTCGAAGAACTTGGGAAGTGATTCCTGAGTTCTTAACTTAACTTTTTTGAACTTTTTACTCCTTGTCTTTCGTTTGGCTATTTTCCGAAAATCTGAAAGTTGGCAACACTCTGTCTGCCTTTAAAATCTGACGATCGTGACATTCAGGACCAAAAATCTTACCGACCTATTAGCCTTCTGTCAACCTTTGGCAAGGTTCTCGAACGGTTTATGTTAAGCCGTCTCTCTGAAGACCTTTTGGATCCGAGTAATTTCTCGCCCCTGCAGTATGGCTTTAGGCCTGGTCTATCTACTGAAGATGCTGTCTTCCGACTAGTCGGTTATGCTCGTGAGCCTAGCTACAAATACGTTGCTGCCATTTTTATAGATATCGAGGGTGCGTTCGACTCACTTTGGTGACCAAGTATCCTCCGTCGTGCTCGAGAGTTGTCCAACTCTCAAGACCAGCTTCGTCTCTTGCATAGTTATCTTTCTGACAGAAATGTCATTTTTGTACGGCACTCCTTCTCCCGGTCTAGAGGTCTTGAGAAAGGCTGTTCTCAGGGTTCAATACTTGGACTCTCACTCTGGAATCTATTTTTCGATGAGTTGCTGTTTTTACTTTGGAAGGAGGAGGGCCTTGCTATCGCCTATGCCGATGATCTGGCGCTTCTAGTTGGAGCAAACAGTCGTCGCGCTCTCGAGGCTGCACATCAACGTCTAGTTGATGTTACGGTCGAATGGCTCTTGCGTAACAAGCTGACCGTGTCGATAATAAAATCCGCTGCAGTATTGTTGGGGGGAAGTCTGCACGTAGGTCGCCCTCTAAGGGTATGTGTTTCGGGTGTGCCATTCCGTTGGGTTCGCGATCACAAGTATTTGGGTGTCCTGGTAGACTCGGGACTTACTTTTTTGCCACACGTGAAGGCGCTGCGTGAAAAATCAAAGGCTGTAGGTTGTAGGTCGATGCGGTTGAGACGGTCCTTGGGAGGCACTCAATCTCGCTCATTCTCACCTTCATATAAGTGTATATTTCTCCCCATCATCTCCTATTATGCTGCGGCCTGGTTTCATCGAGTTGAGCATTTCCATGTCAGACGGGTTATCCTGTCTACACAGAGGCACTCCTTGCTCTTGGTTTCCCCAATGTGTCGCACTGTGGCTACGGCGACATTACAGGTGGTGACTGGAAGTATCCCGGTGCACTACTTTATACTATATCGAGCAGCTCACTACCATCTAAAGAAGGGTCTTTCTTTCAATTTTGAAGACACTTCTCTTCCTGATGTTTATATCGGTTCAGAGGATCGGTCTCTAGTGGTGCGCCGCTTCTCCGGGTCGTACTTTGAGGCGTTATTATCGCGTTGGCAGTTGGACTGGGAGGAGTCCGAAACCCGTCGTTGCACCTTCGGCTGGATCCCGCTTGTCAGGTTTGTTCAGAACAACTCCTGGTTCAGACCAGCTTTTCCACTGGCTTGTTTAATTTCAGGTCATGGCCCATTCAGGGCAAACCTCTTCAGGATGGGTCTTGTCGAGGATGATTCCTGTCCATGTAGTCACTCACAAACTAGTGACCACAAACTGCGTGTCTGTCCTCCATTTCAGGATCTGCGGATAGCGTGTTTTCTCTGGGCGATCTGTCTGATCTCATCTTATCCGACTTCTGCTGGGTTAGAGTCAATTTATTGTCGGTTTCTTCTTTCGTTGCTGATGCTGTCCAACGTCTGAACTCTTGGCATGTCGAATGATTTGGGATCTGGAACGGCAATGATGATATCGTGCTAAACCGTCAGTAGAGAGTGTTTTATATACTCAGTGACAGTCGCTTGCACTGCTCTGAGCTATCCCTATCGGAAGTTCTATCACTCTGAGAAAAACACCCGACATTTTCCTTTTAAGGTTAATGCTTAAGTTATTCACTATATGAATCAATTCCATAATTACGGCCTACTTGTGTTTGAAATCGTGGTTAGAAAAATAATTTAATAATCTCCCTGAGCTGAACGCCTTTTTATACCAACTTGTTGGTAGCTCACCATAATCACGTCGATGTATCATCACATCAAGGAAACGATTTTTTCCTTTTACTTCTTACTCAACCGTAAACTATATCCTGGAATGAAACAAGTTGAACACACCCAACAGTTCATCCATCTTATCCTGCGGGACAGCCATAATTTATATATATTGACATATACCCCAAACAGAAAGACATGAAATGATAAATTTCTGAGACACCACTCAACTATAACGTTCAAGACAAATTCAGCAATTACCGGAGATGCAGGGATCCCCATTGCAGTACCATCCAGCTGACTATAAAACTCACCATCAAACGAGAAATAGCTATTGTCAAATATAAAATCAATAATTTCAAGCAACATGTCCTTTGATAACTCAGTATATAACGATATCTATACCATCTCGCTTTAATCATATCCAATATCATTATCAAAGTGTTGTGATTCTGAAAAGGCTATCCTAACACCTATATCCTTCATTTGATTCATTTTAGAAGGACGTGAATTATTCGAAATGATGCTCAATGGAATACCATATCAGCTGTAAGCTGGATACAAAAAATATTCACACCCAAAATATGCCATAAATAAATCGAATTCTGGAAACGACCCCTTTTTGAAATGTTTCCCTTTAGATCGACGATTATAGATTTGAACTGAAAGTATTCCTCTGGGAACCCCGATTCTGAAAAACTACAAAGGTGAAGCTATACAGCAACCTTTCGCAAATCGTCCTTTCGCTTGAAAGCGAAAGGAAATCCGATATCGTCAGAATGTCAGGAAATGGCTTTTAGCACTCATTCAATAAATCATTGCTCGACGCATAGCGAGAAAGCATATTTGGGATCCAGGGAATAAAATGAATAGGAAAATTTGATTGGAGATTCAAAGCGTGCTAAAATGCGAATTTGATTGATTCTCAGTTTTGTTCAGAGCCCTCTCACGTAAATTCTGGAACTAAGGCACAAGAACGATGAACTTTACCATGTGTATGTTAGGCGTTGAAATAAGTTCGTGGGGTTATGACAACAGATGTCGCTACTAGTTTATTATTCATCTGTTTCATCTGGCAACACCTGCGTTTTTAAGTGTCATTATTACGCTTACTCTTCAGCTGCCATTTCGCTGAATTGTTAACAACATAGTTTCTGTGTGCTCTGAAAGGAGTTTTAATTCATAACTTTTATATGAAGAAAAAGTTGGCCGAAAGTCATCATATTTTAGTGGATATTTAAAGTGATCATGCTCTTGCTGAGCGGATGTGTCAATTTATTACAAGTTAAGAACTCTTCTTCTGAAGAAGTGGAAAATCTCCTGAAAATAAAAACTGCATGATTAAAAGACCACATCCATCTCCCTTAGATCTGCGTCATTACATATTGCCAAGAAATAATGGGCGTTTCACCGAAATTAGATGGAAAAAAATCCTGGTTATTTATCTCCTCTAAATTATTCATAAGCCTTCTTATGGTTATTACATCTCAATACTAAATTTGAATTCGATCGGATATATATTAGGAGTACAAATAAGTTTCCGCCGTTTTATTGTAGATGGCGCAGCACGGAGTTTAGGTTAGCTTTCGCAGATGATAACCGGCTTAAAAAATAGTTTGGACATTCAAGAACAACATAACCTATTAATATCATTGATTTTATATTGGTAAAATATAATTTTTATAAGTTTAAAATGTCAAAATTTGAGCCAAGTAAGCGTCATTTGCGGGAAATATTAGTTTACTTCTTTAATTTGAAGAAATCTGCTGCTGAGGCGCATCAATTGCTCGTAGAAGCATATGGTGAGGGTGCTTTGAGTGAGAGAACGTGTCGAGAGTGGTTTCAAAAGTTTATAAATGGTGATTTCGACGTAGAAGACAAAGATCGCAATGGAAGGCCAAAAATTTACGAGGATGCAGAATTGGAGGAATTATTGGAAGAAGATTCATCTCAAACACAAAAAGAACTTGCTCTAACATTAGAAAGTCACTCAGTAAGCAGTCTCACATCGTTTAAAATCATTAGGAATGATTCATAAACAAGGTAATTGGGTTCCCTACGAATTAAAGCCGAGAGATATTGAACGCCGATTATGCTTAAGTGAAATGCTGCTAGCTAGACATAAAAAAGGGTTTTTTACATCGTATCGTAACTGGTGATGAGAAGTGGATACATTATGACAATCCAAAAAGAAGAAAATCATGGGGATTACCTAGCCACGCGTCAACATCAACAGCAAAACCGAATATTCACGGAAAAAACTTATGCTGTGTATTTGGTGGGATCAGCTAGGTGTAGTGTATTATGAGTTGCTTAATCCGAGCGAAACAATTACTGGGGCCCTCTATCGAACACAATTGATGAGATTGAGCCGAGCTCTGAAGGAAAAACGCCCTCAATACTATTCTAGACACGAAAAAATTATTCTTCTGCATGACAATGCTCTTCCACATGTTGCGGCTCCCGTGAAAAAGTACATGGAAACACTTGACTGGGAAGTGTTACCCCACCCGCCGTATTCACCAGGCATTGCACCGTCCGATTATCACCTGTTCATGGCACATGCTCTGACGGCGCAGCGGTTCACATCTTATGAGGATACCAAAAATTGGGTTGACGTGGATAGCCTCAAAAGACAAGGAGTTCTTCAGACGTGGGATTCGAATGCTTCCTGGCAGTTGGGAAAAAGTGGTTGCAAGTGATGGGCAATATTTTAAATAAATTTATATTACCGTTCTTCTATAATAAATATTCAATTTGTGTTAAAAAACGGCGGAAACTTATTTGTACTCCTAATACTTTTTCTAAAATTTTAGAAATAAACTTTTAAATGAGAACTATCAAGCAGATTCAGCTCATTTTAGAACATAATCTATACTATTCAGACTGCTAACCCACAATGAAGTCAAGTCTCTGGGTTTCGCCGTTAGAGACATGTCAATTATACACCTGAATACCAAATTTGATTAATTAAAAAAATGTATATGAGGCAGTAATTTATTTCCACAAAAATGTTTGTACTACTACAACAATTGTTTTACATTGTTTCATATTAAATCAAGATTGAAGCCAATTTTTTTTATTTGAAAGATAATTTTAATACATTCATGTTTTAACAATAATTTCCGGCATATGTCCACCATGACTAGCTCTGAGGAACCGCATTCGATCAGACCAATTCTGGACCACTATTTTGATTATTTCAGGCCTTATTTCATCAAAAACACGAGCTACGTTGGCTTCCAAAGCGTCTATTGTTTCTAATTTATCAGCATAAACCAATGACTTGGCATAATACCAAAGAAAATAATCCAGTGGAGTTAAGTCGTATGATCTTGGAGGACAATTAATTGGGACATTTCTCGAAATAATGTTATCGCCAAATCTTTCTTTCAATAAATCAATTGTTACGGTAGCAGCATGAGGTGTAGCACCATCTTGTTGGAACCAAAACACTTCTGTGTTCTGTGTTCTGCGATACCATTCAAATTTTGAAACCAATAATCATTGATCATCGATCTGTAACGAGCACCATTCACTGTAACATTAGCATTACAGTGCAATTTTCAGGATGCAGTGGAACCTGCAGAACGTCAATTTTGCTTGTTTACATAGCCTTTCAACCAGAAATGTGTTACATAGTTTTCAAGGATTTTTGAAAGAAGCCTTCAAGAAATTTCATAAAATTTGTAGTGAGGTTTTTCAGAATTTCTCTGTTTGATGTTAAAGATATTAAAAATACCCTCTAGCAATTATAAAAAACCATTCAAGATCTAGTTCACTTGACCTTGAATTTCACTACGAGAGAATCGTAGTAAAAAGACGCAATTAGCTCTGAAACAAACTCTTTCTTAGTAGAAGGAATACTACATTCAAATACACGATAAGTTATGACGTAAAATCTGTTATATATTGTATTGGTCCAATGTCTACAGTGCATCTGTATATTTAATCACATGACTTTGCCGTATTATTGAAAAAAACATTTAAAAAAAAGTTGTGGAAATAAATTACTGTCTCATATACATTTTTTCAATTAAAATGAGTTTCCACCAAGTAAAGACCGAATCAATCAAATATAAAAAAAAACGTTATTCATCACGAACATCATAGAAGTATTCAAATTCGAGAACAATTGTTGACCAGTAGCATTGAACATTTTCATGCACTTTTATTTCAATTCATAATTCCGAATGAGACAATACGTATAAAACTACAAATATCTGATTAAATGAACACTTTACCCAGTATGAAGAACAATGAATTTCTTAGTAGCATTTTCCAACGTCAACTTCTTTACTTCGAAAACTGTATAAAACTTCGTTTTCGAAAATTAGATTCGCACAGTCTAAAAAACTAAAAACTGCGGACACATCTCGAGACTAAGTTCATTATCAGTCGAAAACTGAAGGAAAACAGTATCCCAGCTTCATTTCAAACAGCACGGTATAGTTTCTCATAGCCGAGAATTTTCCGTTCGAATTTCACATGGTGCAACGCATTTTAAGCATAAGGGATGTCTGCCATCGCATCCCTTGCCGAGAAGCACGATTTCCCGCAAGAACTGAGGACTGTTGGGGAATTTCACTTCTATATGAGGCAGGCCGCGCATGCGTCACGCGGGAAAACGTGAGTGCGGTAGGTTTACAGACTCATTATCATTTTCCATAACCCCTTATGAATAGTGTAACAGTTCTTCATGACGCGACTACCCGCTGAACGGAAAGATGAAGAAACTGGTTCAATCTGTAAGAAATATCGAACATTATCTAGTAGTGAGAATTATTTTCAGGACGCTCGCAGCTTAGAACAAAGAGTCTCATCTCTTATTCTGTTTTTGTTTCGAGAGGAACACTTGAACACGAAAAGTTCAAAGGGTGCGATCGATTTTTATTCGTTTTTCAACATCTTCCGCAATTTTCGACTACTCTTTGAATTTTGTACGAGAAGAGGGGGCTAGCTGTAGGTTCCATCGGGTGTTTTTCTTTACAGTGATAGAACTTCAAATTGAAATAAAACACATTTGAATTAAGATTGGAGCCAATTTTCTTTTTATTTGAAAGATAATTTTATGACATTTATCTTTTAAAAATAATTTCCGGCATATGTCCACCACGACTAGCTCTGAGAAACCGCTTTCGACCAGACCAATTTTGGACCACTTTTTCGAGTAATTCAGGGCTTATTTCATCAATAACACGAGTTATGTTGGCTTCCAAAGCGTTCATTGTTTCTGGTTTATCAGCATAAACCAATGATTTGACATAACCCAAAAAAAATCCAGTGGAGTTATGTCGCATGATCTTGGAGGCCAATTAATCCTACCATTTCTCGAAATAATGTTATCGCCAAATCATTCTTTCGATAAATCAATTTTTACGGTAGCAGCATGAGGTGTAGCACCATCTTGTTAGAACCAAAACACTTCTAGGACGATACCATTCAAATTTTTAAACAAATAATCATTGATCATCGATCTGTAACGAGCACCATTCACTGTAACATTAGCTCCAGCATCGTTTTCAAGAAATATGCACCGATAATGCCTTCAGCATGTAAAGCATACCAAACAGTGATTTTTCAGGATGCAATGGAACCTGCAGAACTTCTTGAGGATTGTTTTCACTTCATATATGACAATTTTGCTTGTTTACATAGCCGTTCAACCAGAAATGAGCTTCATCACTTAACACAATTTTAAGATGAAAAAGTGGATCAACTTCAAGCTGTTCTAGAGCCCAATCAGCATGCTCATTATGGTCAAGTGGCTTTAGTTCTTGGACCAGTTGTATGGGTCTAGACCAAGATGTTCACGCAAAATTTTCCATGTGGTGGATGCACAGGGTCCAACTTGTTGTGAACGTCAACGAATAGACGAAGCTGGATCATCATTTACACTATCACTATATGAATATGACAGCAGCGATATTTTCTTCTGTACGTACAGTTCTTTGTCTTGTTCTTGTTGTTGCATCGATTAGAGAAAATGTTGTCTGAAATCTATCGATAACTCGGCGAATGAGCTGCTCTGATGGACGATTATGTGAACCATAAATTTCACGAAGTGAAAGAAGTTTAACGAATAGAACACTGATTTTTAAAAGAAATTTCAACAATTTGTAACCATTGTCGCGGCGTGAGTCATTCCATGATAATTTGTCAATCCTTACTCAACAAAAATATCAAAACAACATGGCTTCTACCTTCTGTCAAATCACAGTTACCCCTATCGAAAGTTCTATCAACCTAAAAAAACACCCGATATGAAAATTCCAAACCAAATAAAATACATTGAATTAAAATCAAAGAAAACTACATTTCTGTATACCTGAACATAAAAATATTCAAAATATCTTGAGTACAAAATAGATACAAATAAATATTTGAAATAACTTAATGTCAATATGTACAGAAATTTTTTTTCATTTGATTTCAATTTGATTGGAATACTTATCCAAATAGACTTTTTCGAAATTTAATTTAGTTCTAATAAATCACAAAATCCTATCCATATGAAATCTCCATTTATTTTACAGATTAAAAGTGTTAATAAAGAAAATATCGTTGTTGAAAGAAGTTTTCATTCAACACTATGTGATTATAGGTGTTAATTATATCGAATTTTTGTTATTACTGTTTCGAGGTATGAGTTCATTTTCAGACATCAGAAAACTTTAAAGAGGTACAAAGTGAATATTTAGGTAGTCAGGTTCAAAATAATAATAATGAGGTACAAATGTTCCGAAAATTTCTCCTGGTCGAGATAAATACGAGGCTAAAGGCATGAAACACGTAGTCACCAAATTTCATTTTCGCAACGCTATAAATCTACGCATCGCAAGGTACCTTCTCTAAGCATACATTCGTGGAACTTACCTACTAACAAACATTTACTAATACACCCAAATCTGTCAACACACCCGATAACATCAACCATGCGTATCCTTGAAAAACATTAATCGCCAAGCAATCTACTCGAGTGTCCAAGCCGCTACAGGCGCTAAGTGTCCACAAAGCTGCAGGGATTGACATACATTCTGTCAAGAAAGTACCGGGAATTATCGATTTAAATCTGGCGGGGCAATGAGGCAGGTAAAATTTTTTTTCCTAGGTTGGTACCACTATCCTTAATTACTATGCCAAGCTTGAGCGGGATCTGTCAACTAGTGTGTTTGCAACAGCTGATTAAGTCAGTCGATGTCAGAAGGCGTGCCGATTTTTACTATGGGTGATTACGTTGAGCAAAGAATTTGTTTAAAGTTTTGTGTTGCAAATGAATTTTCGTGTGCCGATGCATTGAAAATGTTGCGAAAGGCCTTTGGTGATAATGCTCTATCGAAAACTCGTGCATATCAGTGGTACAGAGCCTTCAAGGACGGTCGTGAAGTGGTCGCCCATCGACGGCTTCGATCGAAGATAACGTCGATAAAATTAAGGAAAGGGTGCTGGAAAACCGTCGTACCAGCTTGAGAGAGATAGCAAATGATCTTAAGATATCCCACGAGTCCGCACGTACGATTTTGATTGATATTTTGGGCATAAGAAAGGTGGCCGCACGACTCGTACCGAAAGACCTGAATTTTCTTCAAAAACGTCATCGTGAACAGGTTGCTTCAGACATGCTGGATCGCTGTAATTCCGATTCTACATTCATGGAACGCATTACAACTGGTGATGAGACCTGGGTCTACGAGTACGATATGCAAACAAGCCAGCAATCATCGGAATGGGTGGCAAAAAATGAGCCGAAACCGAAAAACCACGCCAAAGCCGCTCGAAAATGAAGGTGATGCTCATAGTTTTCTTCGATATCCGTGTCGTGGTGCACTACGAATTCGTTCCAGAGGGTCAGACGGTAAACAAGGAGTATTACCTAGGCGTTATGAAACGTTTGCGTGAGCGTATCCTTAAGAAGCGGCCAAATTTGTGGGCGAACAACTCATGGATTTTGCATGACGATAACGCGCCTTCTCACCGAGCTACGATTGTGACTGACTTTCTCGCCAAAAACTCAACAAACGTGCTTCAGCAACCACCGCATTCGCCGGATTTGGCTCCCTGCGACTTTTTCCTCTTCCCAAAACTAAAATTGCCCCTTCGTGGCACCCGTTTTGAGTCGATTGAAGCCATAAAACAAAATTCGGCGCGAGAGCTAAAGTCCATCCCGGAAAGCGCCTATAAAAAATGTTTCGATAATTGGAAGTGCCGTTGGCATAGATGTATTGGAGCAAATGGAGCCTATTTTGAAGGCGACCCAATAAATTTTGACGATTAAGTGTAAAAATGTTGTTTTAATTGAAAATTCCCGGTACTTTCTTGACAGAGTAGTATATCATCCAGGCGCCCAATCCACCCATCGAAATCTGAGCGACTCGAACTTCCTGCAAACCTATACGAATGAAAAATTTTCTGATAATTTTTACTTCATTTCTGAACCAAAATTGTGACATTGTTGAATTTTTCACAGACCAACGAAGAAAGAAGTAGTCAGCAGGATGATTTCCAAGTATGATCAATATTTAGGATTTATATAGAACAGAACGGTCATTCATTATTAACGGGTTATTTTAATTATGAACTTATTTGATAATTTCATTCTGCTTGGTGATTTTTCAAACAAAATTTTTAGATCGAAGAAAAATGCCGGCCATTTTCTAGGGCTACAAAGTTTGCCAAAAACCCTAATTATTACGCAGTAATTGAAAATGAATGAAATGCAGATATTCAGAAGAAATAACAGTGACTTGGTAAGAGGGCGAAAAAAATTTAAGTATAGTAATTTTTTGATCACACCTCGTATATTCAAATAATTCACAACTTGAAATAAATTAGCTATGTAGCTCATACTCCTTATTAATGATATTCACCAATGTTCAAGAAACATGTAGGCACATTTTATGTTCGAGTAAAACAATCAGGGATAAAATTTCCATTTTCCGAATTCTTGCAATCTATACGTCAAAAATATCATACGTTTCCATTAACGAAGATTGTAATTGAGTTTCATTGTTTCCTTTCCAAGCTGCTGGAGCGCAGACAACTATTATTTCTGTCGGATCGAACTACTGTCCCCTGAACTTTTGGAGAAATATACTGATTGTTGTAGACGAAGAGATGAGAGTATTTAAAATTCTATAGAAAAATAAATGAATTCTATTCTTGGATAGGAAATGGGTTCACCTGATTTTTTGTTAGGTGATACGGAAAGGAGAATATACCATTCCTGGAGTATTCTAACAGCATGTGAATAAGAAATACATATGAATCCCTACCTCTTAACATATATGAGGTTATTTTCAGTAAATGTACTGGATTTTATTGTGATTTTTTCTCAACCTAACGTATGCTGTATTGTAAGCAATATTAATCAGCTTTGATTTTTTTTTTGCTTCTCATTCAAATTCCTCCAGAGCTATTACTAGTTGCAGAACAGTATTTTTGAGGTCGAACAAGAAGTCCTACTTTCAGAGAAAACAATAAAGGAAAGATATCAAATGAATGCTGAGCAATTAATATTTAATGAACAAGTTATTTTTCATTGAATAGATGTTTTTTCGCCTTTACAAATATTCACCTTCTAAGACATACCCTTTATTATATAGAATACCCAAACAGAATGAATGTGCATTATTTATTTGTTTCAGGAAAGAATTAGGCGACACAACTTAACAAAGTTCTCCTGTTCTCAAAAATAATGTATTTATGAACCGAACCTTCATTGGGGAGAAATTATTTGAATACAGTGGATTCAAAAAGCTAAAAGGATAAATCAGTTCATATCAACGCAAATTGAATGGGGTAATAATTCAGTCCTTATTCTGAAATCTGTTAATTCTAGTTGAATATTTATGTATTCTGAATACATAATTCTGTTTGAATTTGGAATGAGGTCTTGTGTATCAGATGTGATTATGGTAACTTCGTTCTTCGATAGGTTAGCTTAGTACGTTTTGAGCAAAAAGAATTAATACAGAAAGCAGGCACAAGTAAATTGGATTAAGATTAGCATATTTCAAAATTCACGCTGGATAAAATTGCCATGAATGATAATTCTTTCGAAATACATGGATAATCGATTCACATTTTAATGTTGTGGATCATACTATTTAATAGACATTTTAAACAACAGAGAAGTTTTTCAGTTAGGAATACATTATGCTGTATGCTTATCTGTGAGGTTTATTTTGCTAGGTAACATTACCACGAGTAACAAATTGAAATAAGTTTTATATCAGAAACACAGTCGTATCGTAGAAAGTGAAATCCTATTAAATAACGGGGCAATAAGGTACGGTGATTTTTTTGGAAATTAAAGAGACATCTAATTTTAGTCGTTCAAACCTGAAAATGGGTAATATAAGAAGTGATTGCAGTTTAATTCCAGAATTCTACTAATTTTGTCCCACGATTGTTTGTTGCAGTGTCAAGCCACGAGATGTCGACACCATGGATATAGTGTGAGAAATCTGTTATAGGACTCACGTATACAGAAATCTACAGTTCACTATATCTTCTCCCATCACTTCAATCTCCCCACCAGAATATCCTTAAAACCACTACCGGGGTGTTTGTAGTTGTAAGATGTGGCACATATCACATTCTGATATGAAAATAAATAAAGTGTTCGTCAAGATGTGAATACTTTCATCCAGACAGAAGTGCGTCCTCTATTAATCGAACATTCAGACAAGTATTTCATAAACTATCCGCTAGCCAAGCTGAGCAGCACATTACTGAGTAAAGAAATCTGTAAAGGTGAAAAATTTGTTCTGAAAATAAACAATTAGAAAATTTTCTTTACGTGATTGACCTTTGATTCATTTTAATTTATATGTATATTTTATAATGGTGAATTTTAATTTATTTGCATTCCAATTAATTTAAGTAAATAGGAAAAGGCTTTTTACTTGACAGAAGGAATATAACAAAATTTAAATATCAAAACAGAATTAATCTGTCAGTCTTCTATAATTTTAATTTCAAAAAACTTTTTATTCAAAAAACTTTTTGAATTAAATTAATGTCTTATAAGCACGGCTTTTATTCAATAGACGTATAAAATCAAATTTCAATAAATATCAAAGGGAATAAATAAACCTATAAATATAAATTGTCAATAAAAATTAATAAATAAATATTTGAAGGAGACAAAATTCTGTTTCTGATCTTGCAATTATGAAAACTAGTTCCTTTTCAAAAATACAGAACATAATTTAAGGACTTCTCAGAAAATATAATTTATTTGAAATATTTAATATATTTGAATTTCAAAGTTAATTCAAAAATATCTCAAAACATGCATTATATCTTCAGAAAACAATCAGAATTTCGGTAATATCTTCATTGGTCCTAAATCATATTTGAAAAAAAATGATAAAATCAACCAACAATAAATATAACTTACCTAAAAAACGTCCTGGGATCATCGCTGTAAACAACAAACTTTTTTGTTTTGAAGGCAAGACCAGAAACAAATTTTGTCTCCTTTAAATATTTATTTATTAATTTTAGGGACTTTCGTATATCTTTTGGTTTATTTATTCCATTTGACATTGTATATTGAGTTTAGATTATATACGTCTATTAAATATAAGCGGTGCTTGTTTTAGACATTAATTTAATTCTAAAAGTTTTTTGAATAAAAATTTTTTAAATTAAAATTGTAGAAGATAAACATATATTAATTTGTTTTAATATTCAAATTTTGTTATATTTCTTCTATCAAGTAAAAGGCCTTTCTATTTTATTTTATATATAATATATAATTATATTTTGGCTTCAATAAATCTCATTATGCAATGTCAATGAATTTAAGTAAGCCTTAAAAATAGCTCACACTGTTCTTTGATTCTGTTAGAGCATAGATAAATCTTGAATTATAAAGATGATCTATGTCTCGAAACATTATTCATTTACACGTGGTGAGTTGTTTGGTATAGGTTAGTTTTTTGATTTTGATATTTTGAATATATTTCAGGACTGAAGACGGAATTGCTTAAAACTATATTTGTTTTTTGAAGATATAGTGCATGCTTTGAGAGATTTCTGAATTTACTTATTCGAATATTTAAATATATTAAATATTTCAAATAAATTATATTCTTTGAGAGGTCCTTTAAGTGTGTTCATGTTTTTAAGATGCAAATGGCGTTTTGAAGGCAAGACCAGAAACAAATTTTGTCTCCTTTAAATATTTATTTATTAATTTTAGGGACTTTCGTATATCTTTTGGTTTATTTATTCCATTTGACATTGTATATTGAGTTTAGATTATATACGTCTATTAAATATAAGCGGTGCTTGTTTTAGACATTAATTTAATTCTAAAAGTTTTTTGAATAAAAATTTTTTTGAATAAAAAAAAAAAAAAATTTTAAATTAAAATTGTAGAAGATAAACATATATTAATTTGTTTTAATATTCAAATTTTGTTATATTTCTTCTATCAAGTAAAAGGCCTTTCTATTTTATCAACAAACTTTTGTTTTTTTAAATGTGAATTAGGACCGATGAAGAAATTACAGGAATTCTAATTGTTTTCTGAAGATATAATACATGTTTTGAGAGATTTTTTAATTAACGGCCAGATTGAGGGAAAAACTATTTGTTATAAAGATAAATTCCAATTTTGTTGTTATGCTTCTATAAAGAAGAACGCATTTTGTATTTTTCGGTAATTCTCTATCCATAAACAAATCGTTTTAATATCAAATGAAGTTCTACTATTATTCATTACAACATTTATTTGTACAAATACAAACAATACATTGAAAAAATTTGTCTTCTATAATATAATTTTAATTTCAAAAAAACTTTTTGAATTAAATTAATGTCTTATGAGCACGGCTTATATTTAATAGATGTATTAAATCAAATCTCAATATACAATATCAAATGGAATAAAGAAATCAAAAAATATAAATTGTCAATTAAAATTAATAAATAAATATTTTCAATGTTTTGTTTGAATTTGTACGAATAAATATTATAATGAATAAGCGATTTGTTTATGGATAGAGAATTACCGAAAAATACGAAAAAAATCAGGATGCTTTCCTGGGTTCTATTATATAGAAGAATAACAACAAAATGGAATTTATCATTATAACAAATAGATTTTCCCACAATCTGACCGAAATGATTCAAAAATAGATCCAAATTTATTTGTTCAGTAATAAATTATCTATCATAATTACAGCTCATGATAATTTGAAATATTAACACTTCATTTCGAAATTATGCTGTTTTTGATCATTTATTTAAAACGGCTATTATATTGCTTTAGAAAATTTTGGTTACGCAATCAATTTTGATTTACTGGGTTTTTTGAAGTGTCTGTTTATAAAAAATTGACTGAAAATATTTCAAATAATTATGAAGTAGTAAAATAACAGTATTCAAAGAATTAAATAATAAGAAGAGGTTTTTTACTCCATAGAAGGATTATTACAGAATATTAATATCAAAACAGATTTAATCTGTTAGTCTCCTATAATTTTCATTTCAAAAAATGTTATTCAAAGAGTTCTAGAATTAAAGTCTTATAAGTACAGATTATATTTAATAGACATTTTCATTTTATCTATTAATTACTTTATTAATTTAAAAATGTTTCACCAAGTGATAAGCAAAAAATCAATATCAATTCCATTTATATATTGAACATTAAATATTCAATTAAAATGGAGAGAAAAATGGGATCAATTCATTGATTTGCTATTAAAGTTAATTGCTTTTAAACAGAATCAAGTCTTATCATAAAACACTATAAAATGTGACATGACGATTTTTAGACAGTTTATATTATATCCAGTTCATTATCGACAAATGATTTTTGCTTCAATATTCTCTCCGAAATGATTCAAAAGTGGAAACTGGATGAATTTTGAAGAACACTTACAGCCAAATTATATCATATTCCATTTATATTCGAAAAAGAAATAACATCTAGCCATCATTGAGAAAATTCAAAAATTATATTTCCGTTTCAAATTACACATTTTCCCTGAAATTATATTTACATAACGGACACAGAAATGAATTTTTCAAGCACTGTTTCAGACAAATCGGATGAAACAAGTGATTGCAGGGCGTTATTCTAGCTTTGCTCATCTTATTGAGGCAAACAGCGCAAATGTCGTCTCTGTCACTGATTTCTTGATCTGTTGCGACACGAAAACTGGAGTAAGTTTTCTTTTCGGCAAGTATCATTTGCCAGTAATTGCAAAAAACATCCTTCGTCCTCAGAAAAATGATGAAATATGTCGACATCAAAACGAAACTCGTGTAGCAGAAAATTATTAGATATAAATTCACCAATACCCCCATCACTATAGTGAAGATGTTGAGGAACATGGGAATGTAAAGATACTCCAAGTTTTCGAAATATTCGAATGTGAAAAAGTTCTCTGTCAATGAAGCCAATATTTCACAGAAAATTTTTTCGGAACACAAATAATAGCTCAATGTTAGAAAGGTATAAATGGGATGCGGTGCATACTGAATGCCTTGTTCTCTTATACATAAAATGATGACTATTGTTTTGGCCCATTCAAGAATGAGTCTCATCATTAATTTAAGACAGTTGGCACTGTTGTTTATTGTCGTGGGAATTCTGTTTTTCAGGAAGATGTCTCTTATTCTGGTTGCAAAATAGCCAAACACTGCGTAAAACAGTATTGTTGTCAAAGCCATCACTACTGTTTTATTTGTCTTAACGCCAGTTATTCCAAGAAGATCATTCAAGAAGAAATCACAAAGGATGAAGAATATAACCTGAAACAATAAAAGAGATCATTTTCTATACTTGATGTATAATCTAACTGAATTGCTTTATAAAGTAAAATAGAAAAAGGCTTTTTATTTAACAAAATTTGAATATCAAAACAGATTTAATCTGTCAGTCTTCTACATTTCTAATTTCAAAAAATTGTATCAAAAAAACTTTTATAATTAAATTAATGTCTTATAAGCGCGACTTATATTTAATAGACGTATAAAATCAATACTTAATATACAATATCAAATGGAATAAATTAACCAACAAATATACATTGTCAATTAAAATCAATAAATAAATATTTGAAGGAGACAAAATTTTGTATCTGATCTTACCATTATGAAAATTTCTTTTCAAAAATACAAAACATAAATTGAGGGCTTCTTAGAAAATATAATTTATTCGAAATATTCAATGTATATAAATATTTAAATATGTTAATTCAAAAATCTCTCAAAGCATGCATTATATATAATCAAAAAACAATTAGTATTCCGATAATCTCTTCCTGGGTTCTAAATCATTTTTAAGAAATCAAAATCAACCTTCAATAAATATAACTTACCAAAAAGTCATCCCGGATCATCGCTTGAACAACTAACTTTAAAATCAAGATATTCTATGTTCGTCACAAAAATCACAGAAAGCTGTAAGGTATTATAAGGTTTTCTTTAAACCATTGATATTCCATAATGAGATTTGTATCCAAGCCTAAACATAATTATATATTATGTATAAAATAAAAAGGAAAAGGCTTTTTACTTGATTAAACCTGTCAGTCTTCTACAATTTTAATTTCAAAAAATTTTATTCAAAAAACTTTTAAAATTAAGTTTTATGTCTTATAAGCACGGCTTATATTTTTCTGAGAAGTCTTAAAATTATGTTTGGTATTTTTGAAAAGGAATTAGTCTTCATAGTGGTAAGATCAGAAAGAAAATTTTGTCTCCTTCAAATATTTATTTATTTATTTTAATTGACAATTGATATTTGTTGGTTTATTTATTCCATTTGATATTGTATATTGAAGAACAAGTTTCCTCGTATCGGGTGGTTTTTTCAAGGTGAATGAACTTTCGAAAGGGGTAACTGTGTTTCGACAGAAGGTAGAAGTCATGTTGTTTTGACATTTCTGTTCAATAAGCATTGACAAATTATCATGGAAAGACTCACGCCGCAACAACGTTTACAAATTGTTGAAATTCATTTTCAAAATCAGTGTTCTATTCGCCAAATTTATAGAGCATTTCGTGAAATTTATGATTTACATAATCGTCCATCAGAGCAGCTTATTCGTCAAACTATCGATAGATTTCGGACAACAACTCGATGCAACAACAACAAGACAAAGAACTGTACCTACAGAAGAAAATATCGCTGCTGTAAGTCATAGTGCTAATGATGATCAAGATTTGTCTATTCGTCGACGTTCACAACAAGTTGGACTCTGTGCGTCCACCACATGGAAAATTTTGCGTGAAGATCTTGGTCTACACCCATACAAGATCCAATATGTTCAATAACTAAAGCCACTTGACCATAATAAGCTGGTTGGGATCTAGAACAGCTTGAAGTTGATCCACTTTTTCATCGTAAAATTTTGTATAGTGATGAAGCTCATTGAAGCTCATTTCTGGTTGAACGGCTATGTAAAAAAGCAAAATTGCCGTCTATGGAGTTAAAATAATCCTAATGAAGTTCTGCAGGTTCCATAGCATCCTGAAAAATGTACTGTATGGTGTACTTTACACGCTGGAGGCATCATCTGTCCAAATTTCTTTAAAAACGATGCTGGAGCTAATGTTGCAGTGAATGATGCTCGTTGCAGATCGATGATCAATGATTATTTGTTTCAAAATTTTAATGGTATCGAACCAGAAGTGTTTTGGTTCCAACAAGATGGTGCTACAACTCATGCTGCTACCGTAACAATTGATTTATTGAAATAAAGATTTGGCGATTACATTATTTCGAGAAATGGTATAATTATTTGGCCTCCAAGATTATGCGACATAACTCCAATGGATTATTTTCTTTGGGGTTATGTCAAGTCATTGGTTTATGCTGATAAACCAGAAACAATAGACGCTTTGGAAGCCAACATAACTCGTGTTATAGTCTAATCGAATGCGGTTCCTCAGAGCTAGTCGTGGTGAACACATGCCAAAAATTATTTTCAAAACATAAATGTCATATAATTATATTTCAAATAAAAATTTTTTTTTCAGTCCTAATTTAAATGTGTTTTATTTCAATTTAGAGTTCTTTCACTTTTAAAAAACACCCGATAGATATACCTATTGAAAAAAGAATACATTCTGTCTTTTGAATGTTAATTACAACATGATTTGTATGGCACCAGTCTAGTAGAAAATTGCACAAAATTTGAAGCTCCCTGAAGGAGCCCTAACACCAAACGACGTGTCATCAGCAAACAAAATTATTAGGCACATTGTCGAGAGAAAATTTGAATTATTTATTTTTAACATCATAAAGAACAGTAGGAACAACAGAGGGCCAAGATGGGATCCCCGTGGTACCTCTAGTTTTAATGTGTACCCAGATGATAAAGTATCCCCGATTTTAACATTTGCTGGTTTATGCCCAAGGTAACTCTTTAATCATTCTAGAAATATACCTCTGAAATCTGGGTTATAATATTTTTCAACAATAAATTTGAGAGAGAGACTGTCGAAAGCTCCCGATGGGTCAAAAAACAATCCAAGGACACAGAACCCGTTATCAAGAGATTAATTTATATATGCAGTGAATTGAATAGCTTTGTGTTTGGCTTGAACGGCCAGATTCTTTGTGATAAATTTGCCTATTCAGGAGCTCCCTGAACTTAAAAACGTTATAAATGTGCCCTCTTTCTATTGGAAGCACATCTCATTCTATTTTTATCAGTTTCATGTCCATTTTTGGTAACAACGATGGAAGTCTCCAACCGGTATGGCCTTCAGTATTTCCGATACACTCTTTTGGTGTTTTCTAAAGTTCCGAAATGTTGTCCTTAAGAACATTTCTCAGTTTAGGAAAAAATAAAGTCACAGGCTTTGAGGTCAGGTGAACAGGGGAGCTGAAGGAACACAGAAATGTCTTTTGAGGTCAACAATTCTGAAGAGGAGTATGCGACATGGGGCCATTATGGAGTCATCAATGTCTACAATGTCTGGCCTCACGCGAATGACCCTTCATTTGAGCTTTTCAAGGACGTCTTTATGGAAAATTTGGTTAACAGTTTTTCCCGGAAGAACACATTCTTAGTAGACGATTAACCTTCTGTTAAAAAAATAAACTAACATTGATTTGATTTTCCATTTGCTCATTCGAGCTTTCTTTGTTCGAGGAGAGCTTTCAGTGTGCCTCTCCTCACTTTGTCTCTTGATCTCAGGATCGTATTAAAAAATCCATGATTCATCACTGTGATCACACGACCAAATAAATCTTGCTCATTAGCGGTTCTGTCAAACAAATCAAGACACTCGTTTTTTCGAATGTCGCATATGCAAATGTTCAGGCAAAATCTAATGGGTGTTCACACATTCAATATTTTCATTGATTTTTGAAGTTTAAGGCCTCCTTGAACGGTGTTCATCTTCAACGTGTTCTCTACCTTCCAAACATGATTTGTGCGAGCGAGAAACTAGAGTTCAGGATAAAAAATGATCCCCACAGGACTGTTTCAACTTTTCAAACGTCACAATTACCGATTCTACAAACTTCTCCAAATTCCACTGTTCCATTTTGCACAACCGAAACAAATTTTATTGAATAGCAGTCACAAAAATCACGTAGTTAGGAATTGAAACTTACACTGGGCGATGGGAGGGTACTGATACACGTGCTCTATCAAGGATAATATCGCACGATTATTCTTCATAGTGTAGCTAGATGACCTTGAAGTAACAGATGCGTCATAAAGTCGTAAAATTGACACACTAGTGGCGATGCCAATGCGAGGCCACCTTTGTTTTTCGGTAACACCAACCTTCAAAAGTTAAGAATGAAAATTTCATGATATTGGGTTCAGTCATTGGAATATTTAAGGCTCAGTCATCGTACATTTGTCTTTGTTTAAACGATGGATAAAAACAAGTTTCGTGTATGTTTTTTAATGGAAAAAGTTACTTTCAAGTTCAGCAATGGCTTGAAACTATTACTCGGAAAAGGGTGAAGTGCATTAATTGGTTTCCGAACAAATTTTAATTATTGAAATGTTCAAATTATCTACTGTTCATTTATAAACAGTAATAGAATCTTTGTTAAAAATTTTCTTCTTCTACATTCTGTGACGTTTCATGTATTATTTCATTACATGCTTACACTATTCTCTAGCGAAGATCTTCTAGAGATGTAGATGTAAACATTCCTCAGATAACCCCACACTTAACACATTAATTTGCGATTCATTGGACAGAGATCATTTATGACTACTATCACGAAAAACATTAATTGATAAGAAAACCAAGCAAAATGAAACTTAACAGTAATGAAAAATTTCAATTACTTTACCTGGCAAGTGAAGGCAAAAATATTATTCATTTTGATGAAAAATTGTTCCATGAAATGTATTTCCTCAAGAAATCTTATAATGATCCAGACAAACGGCAGAGCAACTAATTGATTCCATGCTGAAAACATGAAATTTTCATAAGAATTTAGATAAAAGAGAGTAGATTTAAAATGTTTTCTTTTCACTGAATATCTCTCAATTTGCTGGAGTAAATATAGATAATTACTTTGTAGGTTATATTGAGGATAACTTGAATTATTAGATGCAAGTGGAATCATAAGAAAAATAAAACTAGAATTTTGACAGAAATGATAAACTTCATATTTCACCACAATTGTCCGAAAAAATCTAATTCTAAAAATTATCTATGACCTAATACTATCTCTATGTTTTACATTTTACCTGTTAAATTGAATCAATAAAAGTTTTATTATCGAAACATCAAAAAACATTTTATCTATCCATACCGACTTCGCTTTAGAATGAAAATAAATTTTCTTGAAGAATTTTTAATTTTCACTCCAAATAAATCCAAGGAGTTAAAAGTTACCCATAACATCTTCAATCATAATGATGATGAATTTTATCCTAAACATACCCATTACTTTTGTCTTCTTTCCATTTGAATAGTAAAATTTTTCTAAATACTGTTCAAGAAGAGTAACTAAGGAAGATGGACACTTTTTTGTAGTAAATGAAAAGCAAAAAGTATTCATTATATAATTTTTCAAACTTCGTATAAAAACAGTCATATGATCTCTCTTATATACAAATCAAATATAATACATTTTAAAGTACCTATGTATAACAGAATGATATCTAAATATTTAAACATAAAGAATATTCATCAAGCTCACTATTATTGTCGACATATTTTCGAATTAGTCCTCATGAAAATAATTCTCAATTTTCAAACAAAATTCTCCAAGACGAAACGTATTGAATTTATTTTCTATAATTAGTATTGGTTTCTACAATTCGATAAATTATTTTTATTTCAGATTTCTGATTTTAGAAGCATGGAATTGATCTTCCAGAGTTTGGGTTAAGTAACTCAGCTTGGTGACATAAATATAATTGAATTTGAAAAAAAAAGTTCCTAAACAATTTATGTTCCATAATCGTTCAGATATATCACTTAATGTACGAATGTGTATTCTCTCTTGCAAATAGGACATACTTCTGAGTTACTCAAGCAACGCCTGAGACAAATTGCGTGAAACATGTGTTGACAAGGAGTAATCCTTGCTGTTTCCATGGGACTCAAGCAAACAGCGCACACATCATCACAGTTTTCAATTTCTTGTGGTGTAGCATTTCTAAACTGGTTGAGAACCGATTTTTCCCTTTGCAAATCTTTCAGACAGTTCTGGAACATATCTTTCGTCTTCAGGAATACTGTTAGGTAAAAAGCCACAGATGTGAAACGAATCAATCCGTGAAAAACTAAAATAATTACAAGAATAAGAGATAAAAATACTGTGTAGGATCTTAAGATCACAGGAGCATATAAGGCTTCTAGAGCCTCGAAATATTTAAATTTTAAGAATATTAACAGTGAAGGAAATATTTCTACAAACACTTTTTCTGTGCAACTGTAATAAGACCATGTAATGAAGGTGTATAATGCTGTTGGGTGATAATGTTTGAGACCCTGCTCAAGGCCGAACACAAGAAGCATGAAAGTAACTGTGATGATGAAAGTAATTGCTTTGGTCCATTCGAGAACTATTTTTGTTGCTGACATAGCCAAGTGCTTAATGTTACTATGGTGTGTCATGTTGACCGTAACTGACCAATCTTCCTTCTCTATAAGTTCTTTGATGTAGGATACACAGTATGCTATCACGTTATAGAACATGAGCGTGTAGAGACCAGTAATCTTCTTCTGCGGACAAGTTTTGCTTCCCATATCGCAAAGTAGCACTCTGTCACAAATCAGGAAAAAAACCAACTGAAAGAAAAGAAAAAAAACTTGGAGTCAACATACAAAAAGGATATTCCGCAAAAACATTTTCTCTTCTTGAATTAGATATACAGGTATGGAGAAGACAGTCGGAAACGTAGTATATTTAGTGTTAATCAAGAATGAAGTCGACCAGTGGAAGAATCAAAACCTCAGCGAGACGAATAAAGGAATGTTCTCTCTCAATGGCAGTTCGCACTGTTGAAGCTTCGATCGAAAGCAGTCTACTTTCATTCCTGACTACCATTGAAAGAAAACAGTCGTTTTTTCGTCACTTTATCACGCGGAGGTTTTGATTCTTCCACTTTTCCACTGCATTCCTGATTAATACTGAATTTCCTATTTTTCCTACTGTCTTTTCCATACCATTATATTAAATAATTGAATATGATTAGGTACTATAGGATACTCAGACCCGAAATTAATTTTTGAGATTTAAATATTCTTGAAACTATTGTTGAATAAACATCTGTTGTTTCATTTTGTTGTAGAAAAGATTTTTCGAGTTCGTTTTATTTATTGTTTAATTGAATCAGTGTTCACTCGATGAAAATCCATATTAAATTAGGTTATTCTAATTTGCACGAATTTTTATGGTTATTATAAGTAAAATTTGCTATATAATGGTCTTCCCTTGCAGATGTTACTCTGGGTCGACCATTCACCGGTCTCCGGGCAACGCGACCGGTTTCCAGGATTACAACTCTCATTACTCGCTGAAAACTGATTAACTTCGAATACATTATTCTCCCGAACAAGAAACATTTTTTGCTGGTTTATTGTTTTCATTTAAGGGATAAGACAGTGCAGATTCCACACACAAAAAATTGTCATGTTACATTCAACAAGTTGACAGTTGATAGAGTAGGCCAAGACTTTTGACGATGTGTGTATATTGATACTATTATACACAATACATCAAATCACCCTATAAACTAAAAATTGACTGGAAATTCATTTTCAACTAGTAATAAAGGAAATTCAATTTCCACAACAATAGTCATTCAACAATAAAAAGTAAGGCCTTGAACTTGTTAGAGTCAATGGAGTTAAATAAATACGACAAATTGGAATAGTACGTAACGAACAATTCGACCTAACTCATCCCTGTTAAACATATTCAGATAAACTGAAATTTACAAAGACCCCCTTTTATGGGTTTTAGTGCTCAATAAAAATTTTTGTACCTACTCTAATATAAATAGAAACAATTTTCGAAAATGAATTTAATTATTCAAGAACCACCTATTTTAAGATGCTACCGTAATAGCGAAACAATTGTTGTATTAAAATACAATTAAAATTTGTGACAATCAAAATAAGCTTAATTAATATTATTATTCGTCTAATTTGACACTCGGCAGAGCCTTCGCCTTTTTGACGCGCGTGTACTTGAGCAAGGTGCTACCGTTTTGTCCAAATGTCTGTAATTTTCAAGTTTTAAGTAGAAAATGTTCCCAAATACACTTCCTTTTTAAGGGTAGAAGCTAGAAACTTGAAACTTTCAAGGTAAGTTTGAGTCCTAAATATCTCGGTTGATTCATCAATGGACAAAATCGATCCGATGATTCCACAGTTATCCACATTTGCAATTTGTTCTAATCTTTTTCAATACTGTAGAAACCACAGAACCGATCGATCTGAAATTTGATATTTAGGAAAATCACGCAAATGGGCCTGCGAAACTTCGGGACGTTCGTATAATCAGAAGATTGAAAAACAGAGCAGCGTTGATTCTATGGGAGCCATAAAGCATATGAAGTTGTCAAAATTGAAGGTTGATGAGATGTTTCGAAAATGTAGGCAGTTTTGTGTGTCGACAAGAGTTAATACATTGTTGAAAATGAATATAACCAATCGAATATAATCAAGATTATCATAACTAGAATAATACTCCGAAAAGTGTCAAAAATAATAATTAAGATTTGGCGCCCAACGTGGGGCATCAAATTGTAAACTTCCATGAAAACATAAACAAATATTATAATATTTACGTACCTGTGTCGTCAAATTATATATGTTTGACATCTTCATGAATACATTTTCACATCTATCGAGGGGGGCATAAACTTTCAAGATGAAATTATAAACTGGACGGTAGTATTTTCTTGTCATATCTGAAAAATATAATAATGTATTATTTATGTTTTAAATATATAATTGGAGCTTACATGAGAGGAATTTTGAGTCGATTCATACTTCGTTATCTTGACAAAATATTCAGAAGATCTTTATTTTTATATCATTTAATTTTTTCAGATCGATTATTATTCGATATAACTATAAATTAATAAAAAAATTGTGCACATTATATAGTACATCGCATTATCATGGAAACTTAGATCCACTCCACTAATATATTAATATCGAGAAAGAATATCATTAGTGTAAACTAACATCATAGCTATTCTTCGAAAAAAAGTTTTATAAGTTGTAGAATATCTCAATTTTTGATCAATCTATTTAGTCCTTCAACCAAGAGTTGTAAAAAAATTTCCACGAATGTACAAATGAATGGCCGCGACATGTGTTATTTATGTCGTGCTTTCATTTATTTATAGATAACTCGCATATTTTGTCTCGTTATTGGAATCCATTTATATCAAAAAATAACCGATTCCAAAGGAGAAACAACAACCTAGACGTCGATTTGTTGACGTTTATAAACTAGTACAGATATTGACCCCAAATGGAGTACAAACTACCATAAAATATCTCTTTCTCAGTAGATGATGTTTTGTGTTTTGAGGAAGAATAAAAAGTTGCCTTCTAGTAACTGCATATCGTCTGCCCCCAAAACAACAATATTATTAATTATTATTACGTTCGATATTGCTGTTGACAAACAATTCGCTTCAGATCACTAACTCATTTTTGAGTTTCATCTCTTATTCAGTGAGACAAATATGTTGTGCCCATTTTTTCACGTGGAATAAACAAAAATTTGATCTTCTGACCCTTACCTAATTTACACTACCAGTGAAGTGCATTAAAGAATTGAACTCGTGATCAGTATCAGTTTATGGTAGGTCTTATGAAAAAGTGGATAATTTGTGTTTGAATTCATATACATTTCATCAAAATTGGTTGGTTTTCAATTTTCATCAGATTTTATGCCAAACATAAGAGACAGAGCTATCGATTAGTCATATATTCTATAGGAGTAATGCAAATTCTACATAAAGGCCCAGACTATTCTCACTTGTCATGTAAAACAAAAATGTTTCAGCTGGATGAACATTTCAACAGCTTAAAATTACTTTTGCTGTTACAACGTCCATACGATTTTTGCGTGTCTGTAGTAGGAAACAGCGTACTATCGTTCTGCCCAAATATCTGTGAATTCTTAATTTGGAGCTGTAAATGGTCTCAAACGATTAAGTTGGACTCACTGATGAAGAATCGGAGGTCAAAACTAATTAATTTTTTTCTGTCCAACCGTAAACACTCTGACTTTTAAACGGAAACAGCTAGAGATTGGAAATTTTCAGAGTGAATTTCTCAGTTCGTTAATGGGAAAAACTGATGAGATAGTTTCGCAGTTTTGATGTTTTTCATACTCATATCCTAAGATCTTCTGGGAGGATCCACAGAAGCGATAGCTTATTTCTAGCTACCTTGCTCCCATATTCAATCATGAGGGAAAAAAGACCAAAGAAGAATGTTTGAGGTTTACATAAAATATTTATCAAATTTTCTATTCTTCCACAGAAAAAATATAAATAAAGGCATGATCAAAGATTTAATTATAACAGAAAGGTGATGTGTGAAAAAATCACAGATATTATACACAAACGAAAAATAAATTGAAAGGATATATTCCTTGGGAGAGGATTTTTTAATATTTCAAGTATTATCTCAATAATCCTGTGAAACTTGCACAAAATTTAATTGAAAAAATTTATTGAATTTGTTTTTCAATTAAATAAAAATTTCGTAAACACTGATTCAATTTCAATAAATCATTATGTATTATATGTTACTTCCAATAAAGGTTATTCACAGATGATCAGTAGAGGGTGATGCGAAAAATTTCAAAAGGGGGTTCTTTAGTATCGGGTGTTTCTTTTAGAGTGATAGAACTTTCAATTAAAATAAAACACATGTAAATTAAGATTGAAGCCAATTTTTTTTATTTGAAAGATAATTTGATGATATTTATGTTTCAAAAATAATTTCCGGCATATGTCCACCATGACTAGCTCTGAGGAACCCCATTCAACCAAACCAATTTGGGACCACTTTTTTGAGTAATTCAGGCATTATTTCATCACGAATTATGTTGGCTTCCAAAGCCTCCATTGTTTCTGGTTTATCAGCGTAAACCAATGACTTGACATGACCCCAAAGAAAATAATCCAGTGGGGTAGTGTCGCATGATCTTGGAGTAATTGGCCTCCAAGACCATTTCTCGAAATAATGTTATCGCCAAATCTTTCTTTCAATAAATCAATTGTTACGGTAGCAGCATGAGGTGAAGCACCATCTTGTTGGAACGAAAACACTTCTGGGTCGATACCATTCACATTTTGAAACAAATTATCATTGATCATCGATCTGACACGAGCACCATTCACTGTAACATTAGTTCCAGCATCGTTTTCTAAAGAAATATAGACCGATGAAACCTCCAGCGTGTAAAGCACACCATACAGTGCATTTTTCAGGATGCAATGGATGCAGAACTTCTTGAGGATTGTTTTCACTCCATATACGGCAATTTTGCTTGTTTACATAGCCGTTCAACCAGAAATGAGCTTCATCACTAAACAGAAGTTTACGATAAAAAAGTGGATCAACTTCAAGCTGTTTTAGGGCACAATCAGCAAATAAACAATGCTTATTATGATCAAGTGGCTCTTGTTCTTGAACCAGTTGGATCTTGTATGGGTGCAGACCAAGATCCTCACGCAAAATTCTCCATCTGGTGGATGCACAGAGTCCAACTTGTTGTGAACATCGACAAATAGACAAATCTAGATCATGACTTACAGCAGCTATATTTTCTTCTGTACAGTTCATTGTCTTGTTTTTGTATCGAGTAGAGAAAATGTTGTTTGAAATCTATCGATAGTTCGACGAATAAGCTGCTCTGATGATGAATAAGCTGCTCTATAAGTTTGGCGAATAGAACACTGATTTTGAAAATAAATTTCAACAATTTGTAAAGGTTGTGGCGGCGTGAATCTTTCCATGATAATTTGTCAATGCTTATTGAACAGAAATGTCAAAAAACATGGCTTCTACCTTCTCTCAAATCACAGTTATCCGTATCGAAAGTTCTATCACACTAAAAAAAACACCCGATAGAAACTAATGGGGGTATTTTTATAAGTTTTGTTGTAAAGCGATTTCCTTTCAAGTTACTGCCCATTGAAATTGGACGAAATTTTGTTTTTATTGAATATCTTCTCTATTGAATACATGAGAAGAACGAAATTTGGAAGTTAACCTTAATGAAATATCACTCCTTGATAGTTGTTTCAGTTCTGACATTTTATCACAAATTATTTTTCATCAGAATGTTCGGATGCTTTGACATTTTTGAAATGATAAAACTGATAAATTCAATGACCAACTTTTCTGTATGTTGACATGAATTCACAGACGTTATTATCTGTGACAAAATCAAGTAGGCAGCTGTCAAATATAGTGGTAATGACATATAATTTTATTGTTGTGATTTGATCTTCCTGAGGTACCATAATGAAAAGATACTGAATAAAATCCCAAATTATACAAATGCTTAAATGAGAGACATGCAATTCGTGAATGACTGCGCTAATGAATTCAGAAGATGAGGGCTTGTTGAGCACCATTTAAGAAACTAGGTTATTTCTCAGAAAAATGTCGAAAAGAAGATACGATCATAAACTCAATATTTGAAAGATAGTTCGAATCTTCTTTTGGACAATTTTATATGAAACAGCGCAGTTTTTTAAATGGTGCTCAACTAGTTCACTCCGTTTATTTAAGTTCACTTTCAATATTTGGTGAATGGAGATATGTATAGTCCGTCTAGAAAGTATCCGTAATTTATCATTTTTCATAATTTTAATATTCTTTTTTTTTTGTGAAATTCTAAGACAAAAGTAATGTGTAAAATACATGTATACAATTTATGAAATAATAATAAAGTAGAAAGAAAAAAATAGGTAGAATATTTGTATAGACAGGGTTTTCGAAACGTTAAAAAAATTAGTGCAATTGACTAAACTTGGAAGAGTGCTGTATATGCGACAATAAAGTGAATACAAAATGACATGGACTGAGGCATAGACTAGTTTCAGGAAGGTGGCGTTATATTAAAGGAACACTTTAAACGCTTTATTGGCCTTAGGGCGACACAATCTGCGCCTGGGATTTCGCAAATTGGCTAACAGATTTGGAAATCAACAAAATATAAAAGTATGTCCAGAAACCGTCCGTATGTCACTGAAAATACAAGGCTACATATCAAGAAAACCAAAAAAAACCCTATAATGACACGAAGGATAGAATTCTGTCAACGTTTTCAAGAAGATAATTTTAATAATGTCTTTATATCTAATGAATGTTTCCAACTTGACGATAATCACTTAAAAATTCTATCAAAACAACCTTCCGTTCAAATTTCCAAATTTCCCACCAAAATGATGGTTTGGGTAGCAATATCCCAGCGTGGTGCTATGCTTCTCTGTATAGTTGATGGTACCATTAATAGTGAAAAGTATTGTAGCATTCTAAACGGTTTTCTCCTAGAAACGGCGCATGCTTTATATACAGAGGGTTGACGTTTTCAGCAGGATAATGCAAGATGCCATACTTCGATCTATACCCAAGCTTGGATGCAAGAACACCAAGTGACAACCATTTCATGGCCAGCAGCTTCACCAGATCTTAGTTCCATTGAAAACATATGCGAACTAATGAAGATTGAAGTTGAACGAGCAGCGGCACGAAATAAAGATGATTTAATTCAATCACCATCACCGAAAATCTTGGACGTGATCTAGCTTCGTGTGTATCTCGACGTTAAGTCAAGTTATTTCAGTTAAATGGAGGTTGGTAAAGTAAATGAGACGAATATTTTGTTATAATTTTGTAATTCAAGAGTTAAAAATATATACTGAATAATCAAAATCGAGCTTTGGTTTTTCCGGATACTTTCTAGACGGGCTATAGATATATTTTATTGATTTTTTTTATTTAGTATCGAAATAACTTCAAACTAAGGAAAATGTGAGGAAAATTTCAGTTTCGTTACCTGGAAAATGTACTTTCTATTTTTTCAAAAAGAAAAATAAAAAAGACCTTTCTGAATTCTATGTGGATCATTATTTAGTCATAGAATTTGTTATTTCTGGATATCAAATCGAAACAAACCTATCTCGAATGATGGATCTGGACGACTGCGGTCAGTATTTTATGTTTTTTTTTTAGTCTTTATTGATTAACGGCCACTAATATGTGCTGATAATTGTATATGTTTAGGAAGTGAAACAGTGTTTATAAGACATTTTATTTTATTTTATTCTGAGAAGTTTCAAGCAAATTTTTGGATCGAATTTGTAGAGTTTGCGGAAAATTAACTGAGTTATTATCTGTATACCTTCGAAGTTAATTCTCAATCTATACTAATCATTTTGTGTCGTTTACAGAATATTCCATGTTTGAATTTGAGTGTTATCAAAACTCTGAAAATTTTACTAAATTAACTCTTTTATACCTCACACGGAATTTTGTACTAATATTCTACATTAATTCATATTCTACCCAACCTTAATTTTTTGAGATATTGATAAAACAAAATTTTTAACGAAATAATTCCGAATCTCATTCGGAAACCTCTTCATTTGATTTTGCCTTCTATATTTGGATGATCTAAGCTAGTTATCATGCTGACGGACGTTTGGACAGACAGAGAGATTGAAATCAGTAAGTCTTATTCACAATTTATCTATATTTGGATGAAATAACAATTCTTTGGTACGCGAACTCAAATATGACCAAGTTTCAGAATGTAGAGTATTTCTTGTGTAACCCGATTGCAAGAATATTCTGGATTAAACTGTTGATTACATTATTTCAATCAGGCTGCCCACATACTTATCTTCCAGAATCTTTTCCACTCGAATAATCAAACCCTTAGTAATAATTTTCATCTTCAGTGTTTTCCAATTAAAAAGTTAATTTGAAAGTGTCATCGATGGTTGTCAATCGAAACAATCAAGGAGGGCTTGCACTTCGTATAAAAGGACAACGCTTCCTCAACTCTGCCTAGTCATCCTTCCTTGGCGTCTAGGGTGAGTTTTGCACTTTAATCAACATTGTTGAATTTTCTTTCTCGATTCAAATTATGGTTAATTTTGTTGCAAACATTTCATGGGCTATCATTATACTTGAAACATTTAATACGTATATAGAAAATAATTCTTCATATATTTGTGCCTAATTTCAGTTGAAAAAATTAGTGTGCCTGGATAAAGGCATTTACGAAAAGTGGATTTGAAAGATTCGTTATAATTTGGGCAACTTTTAAAATTGTACATTTTAAAATTTCCAATTGCTTTCTAATTTTTCCTTTTATGTGATACAACATATTATTTGATAACCAATTTTCAGTTCAGTTTATGATTTCCGTATGATTTCGGGATATAACTTGATTAATATCATGCAACTTGGATTACAGGATTATGTTGAATGATCCTGTAATTTTTTTATCTCAAATAATACATGTTACTAAATTTTTCAGCAGTCAAAACTTAAATCTACTGATTGGTCCAAAATGTGCAAAATATAAACATAACACTTAATTCTATTCTATCTCCATCTAACTGTTCTAGGCTATATTAGGAGTATACATAGGTTCGTGCGGTTTTTTCGGAAATAGAAGCTTCATTGTGAAAAAAGCCATGTTGCATCGATCACAATAGATGGTAATCGGAAGGGGCAATATCTGAGCGTTTGAGCATTTCTAAGTACGCTTTAACGGGTGACGCAACCTGTGTCATGCTGCAAAATAACTCGTGATAGATACTGAATGATTGCACTTCTGAATTAAGGTTTTACCAGGTGAAACACTGAAATAATAAACTAATAGCAATACATGTTATCAAAACCGCACGGAATTGCTTCTACTCCTTATAGTAATGAAAGAAACTATGATAAATATCTGTTGATTCAGTGAAAATTGGAAAGAATAATATCACATTGAATGAAAATAATAAAATTCGTTCCGATTAAGCAGTGTTTTCGGATATACTAAGATAATTTATTTCATTCATGAAGACTGATTAATGTTTGAAACCTCATCAAAATCAACAGTGTAATCTGCGAATTTGATTCAGATGCCAATTTCCAGATATTCTAATCATTTTAGTTGCTTCATTGAAAAATTTATGCCCTTAGGACTGTTCTGAAGAATACAAGTAACAAAATGTATTAAAAATTGCGTGTGAAATTGAAAAATTCCCAGAAATATATAAGATATGGCAATATACTCAAATCGTTATGTAAGCTATTACAGGTATTTCATGGTTGTTCCCAATCACTGGATAACTCTTATATCAAGAATTAAACACAATACCAAGATTTCAACCTACTTTTCAAGAAAAAATTCCGAATAAAAACCACATGTTGTTCACACGTGTTATACCTGGTAATAAAGTCAAACACAGAATTTTGTTTTAAAGTTATCAACAGAAATGTCACAGAAGCATTTGAATTCTTCTTTTCAACAATTCCTATGCAATTGAGTTCAAATGTAGGAAATTTGGTAATGAACCAAATATTCTGTACATTTATCCTACGTCTTGAAAGACATTCGAAAAACCAATGGATCAAAAAGCTGGTTTCAGCTTCTAATAAAAATTTGATTGAATCGATCTTAATTAAAATTAAAATCTTATTTTATTTAATTTTTATCAAATTAATTGTGATGATTGTAATGCTACATATATAGGAGAGACAGGTCGTTGCTAACAACATAGAATAAGAACATAGAATGTCTATTTTGAAAAACCAGTAATCATCCGGTTTTGCAGAACATTGCTTAGAAAATAATCATTTTTTCAATGAGAAAGATGTCACTTTACTATATAATGTTAATAAGGGTGAATTGATGGACTATTTGGAGATTCTTTCAATCAAAAAACAATTAAGGAAAAGGAGAATTCAACAAATTCCCAGATACTATTCGGCAACACCACTATATTGGATGTGGTTATTTTCATGCGCTATATTAACACAGATGTCCTAAGTGAACCTTTTCAATTTTAAGTTCAGTTCCTTTTTGCACTCCTTTGAAGATGATCGAAAGACCGCAACACGTGTCAGGATTCTGAATAAATTGTGCAACATAAAAACTATGTGAATTTTTTTGTTAATGAAATTGCCTAATTCATTATCATTGAAACAGTTGTTCGCAGCTACTGATTTTATCATTTCTTTTTCAATTTCCCTCTTATTTTGTGATAAGGGAAATGAGAAAGCTTCAAAAATCAATTTGTGACAAACATATTTGTTTTTTATACAAAAGACAATCTAAAGAACCTGCACGTAGTATTGAAATGCAGGAAGCTTAGCTATTTGGTGTCTGTTGAAATTATAAATTAGTGTACAATGAAACTGATCTAAATATCAACATAATTTTATGCAATAATATTGAAATAAGGTTATTCTGATTTTCACAAATTTTATTGTTAAATTTACCCTAGATTCAAAAATCTTTCCGGAACAGAATTTAATGAAACAGAAATTAATGTTTTGAATAAAGGATTCAAATATAATATTAATTCAAATAACAAAAAAGACTTATAATATGTAGCAATAGTTTCAGAACTAGCACTTAAAAATTACAAGAACACAAATATCGACAAACATATCATTACCAATATGATAACAAACCATCATAAATTACCTAATAGAAATTTCAGAATGAAAGAAGAAAATAAAACTATTGAAACTATAGATCAGAAAATCACAGAAAATAATTTAATTTTCACCCGAGCCGATAAAGATAACACTATTATTGCTTTAACGGAAAGTGATTACATTAGCAAATCAGTTACTTTCCTAGAATTAAATAATTTTCAATTAATCAAACACAATCCAACGACAATTTTCCAAAATCAAATTAAATCCCTAATAACCCCGGAATCCAGCCTCTTTCGGAATACCCCAAAAAATAAATTAATTTTAATGAATCCACAACCTCCAAAAATGTATTCTTTGATTAAATTACACAAGGAAGATTATCCCATTAGACCGGTTGTTTCGTTCGTTAGTGCACCTTCATTTAAACTTTCGAGAGAACTTATTCAGATTATTTTAAAAGAAACTAAATTCCAAGCTAAATACTCGATAAAAAATTCACTACAGCTAATAAATAAAATAAAGAATATCCACTTACCATATAATGCTAAATTCATTTCATTTGACGTACAAAATTTATTTCCAAGTATACCACCAAATGAAACAATTAAACTAGTAGATAATCTATTAATCAACAACAGATGCAATACAATTATCAAAGAAGATATTTTAGAATGTCTAGATATTTGCACTAAACAAAATTATTTTCAATTTAAAAATAAAATTTATAAATCTGAAAACGGTTTGATTATGGAAAATCCCTTAAGTCCTTTATTAGCAGAAATATTCATGGACAATATTGAAACTAAAATTCATCAAAATCCCCTTAATAAATACTTTTTATATTGCTATAGATATCTAGACGATATTTTCTGTTGCTGCACAGGTACAGACAGACTTTTGAAAAAATTCTTTTTATTCATCAATGAAATACATCCTTCAATTAAATTCACTATGGAAACCGAACTTAATAATTCTATTAATTTTCTTGATTTAACTGTTACTCGAATAAATAATTCACATGATTTTTCAATATTTCACTAACCAACCTTTACGGATTCTATTATACACAATAAATCAAATCACCCTCTAAATCAAAAATTATCAGCATTTAATTGTATGATCCATAGATTAGTTAATATTCCCATACATTAGTTAATATTAGTTAATATTAATCATAATAATCGAGCAAATTATATTTCAGAACTTAACATAATTAAACAAATAGCTATTAATAATGACTATGATCCAAAGTTGATAGACAAATTATTGATGAATAAAAATAAAAAAATAGCTTTAAATATGGTGTTTCCTAATATAAAAGAAAATTTTAAATACATTTCCTTAAAATACACTAAAGGTATTTCTGAGAAAATTGCTACATACCTCAAAAATAAATATAATTTGAGAACTTCATTTAAAACTAATTAAAACTTGAGTAAATTTATTAAAATTAACATAAAGATGATAAATCTGGGTTTTATAAGTTAACCTGCGGTGATTGCCCTAAAGTTTACATAGGTCAGACTGGAAGAACTTTCCGTCATAGGATGTGTGAACATTTGAAGAGTTTCCTCAATAATAAAAGCAATTCTACATATTCCAACCATTTGTTAGAAACAGGACATACTTTCAACTATAACTTTGAAATTCTACATATAGAAAGCAAAAGTTATGCTTTAAATCTGTTAGAATCCCTAGAGATAAATAAACATAATAAAATTGGAATATTACTTAACGAACAAATAGATTTAAATAACTCACCTCTGTTAAATATATTCAGATAAGCTGGAATTTGCAGAGACCCTTTTTTGGGATTTAGTGCTCAATAAAAATTTATTGTACTTACTGTAATATACTACTCTGTCAAGAAAGTATCGGGAATTTTCAATTAAAACAACATTTTTACATTTAATCGTCAAAATTTATTGGGTCGCCTTCAAAATAGGCTCCATTTGCTCCAATACATCTATGCCAACGGCACTTCCAATTATCGAAACATTTTTTATAGGCGCTTTCCGGGATGGACTTTAGCTCTCGCGCCGAATTTTGTTTTATGGCTTCAATCGACTCAAAACGGGTGCCACGAAGGGGCAATTTTAGTTTTGGGAAGAGGAAACAGTCGCAGGGAGCCAAATCCGGCGAATACGGTGGTCGCTGAAGCACGTTTGTTGAGTTTTTGGCGAGAAAGTCAGTCACAATCGTAGCTCGGTGAGAAGGCGCGTTATCGTCATGCAAAATCCATGAGTTGTTCGCCCACAAATTTGGCCGCTTCTTACGGATACGCTCACGCAAACGTTTCATAACGCCTAGGTAATACTCCTTGTTTACCGTCTGACCCTCTGGAACGAATTCGTAGTGCACCACGCCACGGATATCGAAGAAAACAATGAGCATCACCTTCATTTTCGAGCGGCTTTGGCGTGGTTTTTTCGGTTTCGGCTCATTCCGATGATTGCTGGCTTGTTTGCATATCGTACTCGTAGACCCAGGTCTCATCACCAGTTATAATGCGTTCCATGAATGTAGAATCGGAATTACAGCGATCCAGCATGTCTGAAGCAACCTGTTCGCGATGACGTTTTTGAAGAAAATTCAGGTCTTTCGGTACGAGTCGTGCGGCCACCTTTCTTATGCCCAAAATATCAATCAAAATCGTACGTGCGGACTCGTGGGATATCTTAAGATCATGTGCTATCTCTCTCAAGCTGGTACGACGGTTTTCCAGCACCCTTTCCTTAATTTTATCGACGTTATCTTCGATCGAAGCCGTCGATGGGCGACCACTTCACGACCGTCCTTGCAGGCTCTGTACCACTGATATGCACGAGTTTTCAATAGAGCATTATCACCAAAGGCCTTTTGCAACATTTTCAATGCATCGGCACACGAAAATTCATTTGCAACACAAAACTTTAAACAAATTCTTTGCTCAACGTAATCACCCATAGTAAAAATCGGCACGCACTCTGACATCGACTGACTTAATCAGCTGTTGCAAACACACTAGTTGACAGATCCCGCTCAAGCTTGGCATAGTAATTAAGGACAGTGGTACTAACCTAGGAAAAAAACTTTTACCTGTCTCATTGCCCCGCCAGATTTAAATCGATAATTCCCGGTACTTTCTTGACAGAATGTAAATAGCAACGGATTTCGGAAACAAGCTTAGTTATTCAAAATGTGATCTTGCCTGATGATGCTACTGTGATAGCGAAACAATTGTTGTGAATTTAACAATAAAATTTGTGAAAATCAGAATAACCTTATTTCAATATTATTTAATATGGATTTTCACCAAGTAAGGACTGATACAATTCAATTATTTTATGCTTTCTAACAATCGAGATACTTGATGAACATATCTGAAAATTACAATTTCAACAAATTCACGAAGACTGCGTTATATAGGTCTGAAAAAGACGAAAGACCTTATATGTCCATTGAAATCATGAAAAAATCTTTTAGATTGGTTCCTTGGATTCAGGTACGAGTAGAACTATTGTTGGATGAAAATCACAATTGAGGAAGTTGCCATGGTAACATTTTTATATTGAGGGAATGTGGAAAAGTTGCATTTCTAGATTAAATAATTCAATTTTTACTTACTCGGTATTTTTGCCGCTAAAGTTTTTATCCATCTCACTTGGTACTTGTAATTCGCTGAAATCAACACGGGCAAAACTAGAAATGAATATAAGACAACGCACCATCCTCCAAGACTCAGCAAGAGTGGCGAGTGACTTCTCGAAAAATAAGGAAGTAAGAAGAGAATTGAAAGCAGGCAAACTGAAACAAGAAATATATTTGTAATCTAATTTCATGCTTCAGATCTGGTAATAATTTTAATTCAATTCCCTTATGCCTCAATCCAGGGACTTCTTTCAAAAGTCTTTAAGATCGAGTTATCACAAATAATTTACTGGAGTGTTCGTTCAGGGTTTAGTGTTGATTAAAATATTCTACGGTAATAATTGACTCACACTTCAGAAATATCTTTTGAACGGGGTTTTTCATTTAAATACATTTTAATCTGATCTACTGAACATAGCTCTGTGTGAATTCTGTATATTACAATTTTATTTCTTAATCTATAGTCCGGCTAGAAAGTATCCGGAAAAAACAAAGCTCAGTTGTAATTATTCAGTATATATTTTTAATCCTACAATTAGAAAATTATAAGAAAATATACATCTAGGTACACCCGAAACTAGGTCACCTCCATAATTTTCGGTGATGGTAGTCCAGGACTGGATTAAATCATCTTCCTTCAAGTTCAATCTTCATTAGTATATTTTCAATAGGACTGAGATCTGGTGAAGCTGCTGGCCATGGAATGGTTGTCACTTGGTGTTCTTGCGTTCAAGCTCGAGTATAGGCCGAAGTATGGCATCTAGAACTATCCTGCTGAAAACGCCACCCCTCTGGATATAAGGCCACCAAGTTGGAAACAACTTTCATCAGATATAAAGACATTATTAAAATTATCTTCTTGAAAACGTTGACAAAATTCTATCCTTCGTTCCTTTTGTAAATGTGTCATTTTAGGCATGTTTTTTGGTTTCCTTGATATGTAGCCTTGTATTTTCAGTAACACACGGATGGTTTCTGGACATACTTGAATATTTCGTTGATTTCCAAATCTGTTAGCCAATTTGCGTAACCCCAGGCGCAGATTGTGTCGTCCTAAGGCCAATAAAGCGTTTAAATTGTTTCCTTTAATCTAACGCGGCTTTCGTGAAACTAGTTTATGCCTCACATCCATGCCATTTTTTATCCTCTTTATTGTCTCATATACTACTCTGTCAAGAAAGTACCGGGAATTTTCACTTACAACAACATTTTTACATTTAATCGTCAAAATTTATTGGGTCGCCTTCAAAATAGGCTCCATTTGCTCCAATACATCTATGCCAGCGGCACTTCCAATTATCGAAACATTTTTTATAGGCGCTTTCCGGGATGGACTTTAGCTCTCGCGCCGAATTTTGTTTTATGGCTTCAATCGACTCAAAACGGGTGCCACGAAGGGGCAATTTTAGTTTTGGGAAGAGGAAAAAGTCGCAGGGAGCCAAATCCGGCGAATACGGTGGTTGCTGAAGCACGTTTGTTGAGTTTTTGGCGAGAAAGTCAGTCACAATCGTAGCTCGGTGAGAAGGCGCGTTATCGTCATGCAAAATCCATGAGTTGTTCGCCCACAAATTTGGCCGCTTCTTACGGATACGCTCACGCAAACGTTTCATAACGCCTAGGTAATACTCCTTGTTTACCGTCTGACCCTCTGGAACGAATTCGTAGTGCATCACGCCACGGATATCGAAGAAAACAATGAGCATCACCTTCATTTTCGAGCGGCTTTGGCGTGGTTTTTTCGGTTTCGGCTCATTTTTTGCCACCCATTCCGATGATTGCTGGCTTGTTTGCATATCGTACTCGTAGACCCAGGTCTCATCACCAGTTATAATGCGTTCCATGAATGTAGAATCGGAATTACAGTGATCCAGCATGTCTGAAGCAACCTGTTCGCGATGACGTTTTTGAAGAAAATTCAGGTCTTTCGGTACGAGTCGTGCGGCCACCTTTCTCATGCCCAAAATATCAATCAAAATCGTACGTGCGGACTCGTGGGATATCTTAAGATCATGTGCTATCTCTCTCAAGCTGGTACGACGGTTTTCCAGCACCCTTTCCTTAATTTTATCGACGTTATCTTCGATCGAAGCCGTCGATGGGCGACCACTTCACGACCGTCCTTGAAGGCTCTGTACCACTGATATGCACGAGTTTTCGATAGAGCATTATCACCAAAGGCCTTTTGCAACATTTTCAATGCATCGGCACACGAAAATTCATTTGCAGCACAAAACTTCAAACAAATTCTTTGCTCAACGTAATCACCCATAGTAAAAATCGGCACGCACTCTGACATCGACTGACTTAATCAGCTGTTGCAAACACACTAGTTGACAGATCCCGCTCAAGCTTGGCATAGTAATTAAGGACAGTGGTACCAACCTAGGAAAAAAAAATTTTACCTGCCTCATTGCCCCGCCAGATTTAAATCGATAATTCCCGGTACTTTCTTGACAGAATGTATAGCACTCTTCCCATTTCAGTCAATTATACTAATTTTTTAACGTTTCGAAAACCCTTTCTATACAAAATATTCTACCTGTCTTCTTTTTTCTACTTGCTACATTATTTCATAAATTTCCATTTAACTTTGACCAAAGCCGACAATCTGCATAACCTATTTTATACATTACTTTTGTATTAGAGTGTCACAAAAGGAAAGTATATTAAAATTATGAAAAATAATGAATTCCAGATACGTTCTAGACGGACTATATATGTTCAGAGACGAGATAAAAATTTCATATAAATTGCAATAATTTGTATGAAATTCGAAGGAAAAGAATGTACATTATCGGTTAAAATATTTGATTTCACGTCATTAATTAAGGACTGTCCTAGTTAGCCAGAGTATTTTGGATCACAATACTCAACAATAGCACCTTGCATCTTGTTTGACACATTTCTTCAAGTCAATTCCTCATCGCGCTACATTTTGTGCCTGTATTCATATATATTAAGTCCAGGGTTCTAAATTGAATCTATATTTCCTGTACCAGTGAAACCAACAGATTCCATAGGAACTGATGAAGAAATGTTAGAACTCACATCAGATTCGAAAAGTTTATTGTTTCGAAATGACTGGATCAAGGCTTTTTATCCTATCAGAACACCCCAAGAAATAACAAGCTGATACGAAATATGCCCACAAGTATTTGGGTTTTGTACTCCAACAGAACTTCTCGAGAATTAAATGAAATTCTTGGAACCCAGCCCACTTTGTCTATTGATATCTGTCCGGTAATTAATTCAAATCTCACTAACCTGTTTCTGCGATTTTTTCATCTCGCTCCTGAGGGTCGATTTTGGAAATATTGTGGAGACTCCTTAAACGCCCTCTCACTCTCGTAATCATCCCCATTATCGAAAATACGGGGAGACGAAATCACCTTTGAATGCAAATATACAATGACAAAACAACTTCTTCACTAAATGAATTGTTTGAATTGAAAATCTGAAACGACCTTTGTTTTCACTACACTGTGGATCTTGTTTACAAAAGTCGAATTTTATTCATGTTTAGGTGGGAAATTCCCTCCCTTTCAGAATAATTTTCCCACTCTCCATTTGTGCGTCACGTATTTCGTTTTGGCAAGTGAACTTCCACGTAGTCCATTTTCTTATTCTATATTTAAAACGAGTGTAAACATATTTTCCATTGAAGCTATTGAACGGGTGTCTGATGACCCTCTTGAATACATTGATATGCAATTCTTTTGAATCTTCATTTCTAGAATTTATTCGTTTGAACTTAATTGAATGGCCAATAATTTTTTTGAAAAATCCGAGCATAAAAGTAAGGCCATCCCGTTATTTGAATTTAGTCAAGGCATCTTTTGATTCTACAGGTGTTCTCCGTTGTAAAATAGTGAACTAACTTCATGTGGTGATTCTGTCGTGATATTTTGCATAAAATGCATTCGTTTCAAAGACTAGAGTATTCACGGACAGACTGCCGGAAAGAATTTTGTTGACCTCATATTCTTCGTCGACGAGTCCAACCAAGTCATCAGAGAACATTTTCGGCTCAAAATTCTAAAATAATAGACATTTGAGCAAAATGATAGCTTGTTGTTCACTATAGGTGTGGCAAAATTCAAAATAGATCTTCTACCAAACCCTACCCTAAGTACCCGGATTACTTATGGGTAGATATGAAATAGTATCGGGTGTTTTTTTAGAGTGACAGAACTTTCGATAGGGATAACTGTGATTTTACAGAAGCTAGAAGCCATGTTGTTTTGATATTTCTGTTCAGTAAGCACTGAAAAATTTACATGGAAAAACTCACGCCAACAACGTTTACAAATTGTTGAAATTTATTTTCAAAATCACTGTTCGACTCGCCAAACTTATAGAGCACTTCGTGAAATTTATGCTTTACATAATCGTCCATCAGAGCAGCTTATTCGTCGAACTATCGATAGATTTCGGACAACATTTTCTCTACTCGATACAATAACAAAAACAAGATAAAGAACTGTACGTACAGAAGAAAATATCGCTGCTGTAAGTCATAGTGTTAATGATGATCCAGATTTGTCTATTTCTATTCGACGACGTTCACAACAAGTTGGAATCTGTGCATCCACCACATGGAGAATTTTGCGTAAAAATCTACACCCATACAAGATTCAACTGGTCCAAGAACTAAAGCCACTTGACCATAATAAGCGTCGTTTGTTTGCTGATTTGGCCCTAGAACAGCTTGAAGTTGATCCACTTTTTTATCGTAAAATTGTATTTAGTGATGAAGCTCATTTCTGGATGAACGGCTATGTAAACAAGCAAAATTTCTATACATGGAGTGAAAACAATCTTCAAGAAGTTCTGTAGGTTCCATTGCATCCTGAAAAATGCACTCTATGGCGTGCTTTAAACGCTGGAGGCATCATCGGTTCATATTTATTCAAAAACGATGCTGAAGCTAATGTTACAGTGAATGGTGCTTGTTACAGTTCGATGATCAGTGATTATTTGTTTCAAAATTTGAATGGTATCGACCTAGAAGTGTTTTGGTTCCAACAAGATGGTGCTACACCTCATGCTGATACTGAAACAATTGATTTATTGAAAGAATGATTTGGCGGTAACATTATTTCGATAAAAAATCCAATTAATTGGCCTCCAAGATCATGCGACATAACTCCACTGGATTATTTTCTTTGGGGTTATGTCAAGTCATCGGTTTATGCTGATAAACTACTAACAATAGACGCTTTGGAAGCCAACTTAACTCGTGTAATTGATGAAATAAGGCCTGAATTACTCGAAAAAACGGTCCAAAATTGGTCTGGTCGAATGCGGTTCCTCAGAGCTAGTCTTGGTGGACATATACCGGAAATTATTATCAAAAAAATTTGGCTTCAATCTTAATTTAAATGTGTTTTACATCAATTTGAAGTTCTACCACTCTAAAAAAAACACCTGATACAACCACGAGTATTTCAGATATTTCCAGACAATATTTTCCAGTTTTCTTTCTCGAATAATTCATATTCAATCGAAAATATGTATTAGGAAAGGGAACACGAACTAACTAATACTCCGGAAAGTTGAAAAAATTCGAATAAAGTCATCTTAGAACTACTTGACAACTTGCCAAGTCGAAAGGAATGAAAAATATGAATTGTTCATATCCGAATAAGCCAGTCAAGGAATAGAGGGGTATAATTTCCATCAGAAACTTGAACTCCATATAAAAAAAATTGAAGTGTTAGTCAGTACTAGATGGAAGTAACTTACCGTCAAAAGGTGATGTTGAACCGCCCAAACTCAAGAATCTAAGAGTTTTGAAGAATCCAAAAATAAATTTAACTGAATTTACTACAGAAGATTAATAATTTCAAAACTAACCAACACTCGGCATCTCTGTCCTATTCAAAAAATGTTGGGGTTTGATGCCACCTTCACGGGGGGTGGTTTTTTCAGAACAAACTCATGATGGAAATTCGTCCTCCTCAAAACAAAAGTTGACCTGTTTTATTAAAATCTTCGAAAATTCTTCGTTTCTGAGTTCTGAGGGGTTAAATTTTCGTTGGGATACCCTGTTTATCGAAAATTATATAAATATATCAGAAGTTTGGTAAATTTCAACATTATCAATTATGTAATTCCGCCGTATTTTATTGAATAACAAACTGAAGAACAAATTACGTTAAAAAACATTTGTGATATATGCGTATCTCAAAATGTGTGTACAGAGTTAATTTAAGTTGTTTTCATCCTGTGATTTTTATCGGTCGATGTTTGATGATATTTACTGCGTATTTGTTTGATTTAGTTGGCCTGACCTAAAGAAGAACGATCATGTTTTTAGATTTATTTGCGTCCTGAGAATAATTTGTTTCTCTAAGATTGGGATAACCTTTTTCTTAAAAAGTATTCAGTGTTAGTCTCTAATACTTTATATAATAATTGGAGGATTTTCACAAATATATTCAAAACTCTGTAGCAGTGAATAACATGTGGTTCTTTCACTTACATGCATTCTATTGAAGAATTTCCACGTTTAAAATCTACATTTACAGTACGTATATTGAAGTTCCAAAGACCTCTACAGGGAGTCCTTTTTTACAACTGTATCCCCGTTGCAGCGAATAACGTGAAAAATGCTGCAATGTCATACAAATTTCCAGAAAATACTCTCACTTGGAACTGATGCCGCATTTGACATAAAGAGTGGTCCATTTAGAGTTTGCATTTTAAAGTAGTGGTTATTTTGAGTCTGAAAACACATCTGTTATTCGTGTTTTGACAGAAACTCAGATTAATAATTGACAGTAACGAAATGGGTTGACTTACGCTTGAAAAAAACTGAAAAACATTAAAAATCTCTTTCTAAAATGGAGAATCTTCCATTCAAACTGTTAGAAATTTGCGTGGAAAATTGCGTAGGAATAAAATGCCCTTACGGCAATTTCTTAGTTCGTGAAACTAGATCGTCTGTCTGGCCAATGTATACTAAAGGGCAATCGTTGCAAGTCAACTTGTAGACTCCAGATTTATTTTCTTTATTGTTCGATCCTTATTGTTTTCTTTGTAAGTACTAAGGTTTTGAAAGCTGTGTTGTAATTGAAACTATTTTTGAAATATTTAGTAATATTTACAGATAATTCATATATCCCACATTCATAACATTACATAAGGAAAAGTATTTCTATGTATTGTCCTTTTTTATGACTCGGTACACGAGATTCAATGCCATTGTTCGAATCAATAAAAAATTTATCTGAATTATTTAAATGTTTAAAAAAACATTCAATTCAATTTAGTTAAAAAATTTTTTTGAGAGATTTTTAGGATAAATTAGTAGACGTTTTCAGAAAAAAATTTTCTAATGAATATTTGAAATATGTGTTTGAAAAAACCCTTCAACATAATATTCAATTTATTTTCATTTGAAAATTCATGAAGGTTGGGTCATGTAACATTTTTAGTTTGAAGTAGTGGTTATTTAGAGTCTGGAAATATAGGGTGTTTTTTTAGAGGGATAGAACTTTCGATAGGAATAACTTTGATTTGACAGAAGGTAGAAGCCATGTTGTTTTGACATTTCTGTTCAGTAGGCATTGAAAAATTAGCATGAAAAGACTCACGCCGCAACAACGTTTAAAAAATGTTTAAATTTATTTTTAAAATCCGTGTTCTATTCGCCAAACTTATAGAGCACTTCGTGAAAATTATGGTTTACATAATCGTCCATCAGAGCAGCTTATTCCTCGAACTATCGATAGATTTCGGACGAAATTTTTTCTACTCGAATGAAGAACAACAACAAGACAAAGAACTGTACGTACAGAAGAAAATATGGCTGCTGTAAGTCATCAATGATGATCTAGATTTGTCTATTCGTCGACGTTCACAACAAGTTGGACTTTGTGCATTCACCACATGGAAAATTTTGCGTAAAGATCTTGTTCTACACCCGTACAAGATCCAACTGGTTCAAGAACTAAAGCCACTTGACAATAATAAGCGTCTTTTGTTTGCTGATTGGGACCTAGAACCTTTTGCAGTTGATCCACGTTTTTATCGTAAAATTGTGTTTAGTGATGAAGCTCATTTCTGGTTAAACGGCTATGTAAACAAGCAAATAAAAAAAAATTGGCTTCAATAGTAATTTAAATGTGTTTTATTTCAATTTAAAGTTCTATCACTCTAAAAAAACACCCGATATTTCTGACATTCGTCTTTCAAAAAAAGTTAGTTTTACATTTGAGAATAAAGATAAGTATTCATATTGAACAAAAGTCCAAAAATTGATTATATTAAATAGTATTATTTCATTCTAATAAATCCTTCCGATCAAGTAATTCGCATGAATTTGTGAATCAACAACCAATCATTTCTGTACGAATGTGAACACCCACTAGGATGCGATATTAAACGAGAAAAATTTCTTTTCCTCCGTTACGGATCAGTAGTAAAAATCAACAAACTCGCGAAACGCTCCATTAAATAAACAACATCCGCTAATTATCGATAAAATTCAGCTGGGATAGCATATTTCAACATTTGCATACATTCGTCATTCATTGATATGGAGAGGGCAAAACGTGATTTTGGTTTATTCGATTATGATGATATCGTTTCCAAAAACGGTCATCAGTGAAGAAAGGCAGCTTTGTGTTCATTTTGGTAGACAGTCAGAAAATGAACGATAGGTTTTTGGAAGCACGTACTTGGACGATGACATTCCGTCTAAATGCCCGCATTTTTCCAGTACCGATATTCATTGAAGGATAATAACAAGATGAAATTCTACTCAAGGAAACCTAACCTAATTTACAAGGAAAATGTGTGAACAAAATTTAATTGACAAGTGTTTTTGCACTCGTTTTAAACGGAGATTTCACATTGTTCAACATACAGTTCAGAAAAAGTAACTTGGAGATTCTGAATTTGCATAATGGGGCTAAAGCCTAAGCCTGAATATAAGATTTTTATCGGGTGTTTTTTTTTAGTGTGGAACTTTAAATTGAAATAAAACACATTCAAATTAAGATCGAAGCCAAATTTTTTTATTTGAAAGATAATTTTATGACATTGATGTTTCGAAAATAATTTCCGGCATATGTCCACCACGACAAGCTTTGAGGAACCGCATTCGACCAGACCAATTTTGGACCACTTTTTCGAGTAATTCGGGCCTTATTTCCTCGATAACACGAATTATGTTGGCTTCCAAAGCGTCTATTGTTTCTAAACCAATGGCTTGACATAACCCCAAAGAAAATAATCCAGTGGACTTATGTCGCATGATCTTGGAGGCCAATTAATAGGACCATTTCTAGAAATAATGTTATCGCCAAATCTTTTTTTCAATAAATCAATTGTTACGGTAGCAGCATGAGGTGTAGCACCATCTTGTTGGAACCAAAACAGTTCTGGGTCGATACCATTCAAATTTTGAAATTTTTGAAATTTTAAATAGTAGACATTGACAAATACAACTGTTAATGTCACAAATAAACAAATACTGCCATGCGTCAATTTAAAAATGGGGCATTCTCATTGAAAAACTCTTTAGTTCTGGTTCGCAAAACCAGTTGTTGTACAACTCACCCCTTTTCAAGATTTTTCTTAAGAATTTTTTAGGAAGTATTCAGTGATTTTATGACCGATAATAAAAGTACTACTTTTTAATCATCACGAAAACAAAGGATGCCTGGATGTCTGAAGAGCCGCGTGTAGAGATAAATTTCAATTCAAGGTGGCCAAAAACTTGGACTTTCTTCAAGGCCACTATAGATAACAGTACGAAAACAGACAGAGATCATTGTAACATCCAAGATTCGAGGTTTTTAAACAGAAAACTCGTGAATGGTAACAACATGTGATGTTCTCCATAAAGAAAGAGTAGGAACACCGACATATCTTGTCAGACAATTCACCACTTTTATTGTAAAATAATGTTTACCACTAATGAATCGATTATCATATCAAAAATTGATGCAATTTCCATACGAAGATCATACCTCACATTGAAAGATAAAAATTTCCACGAATATTTGAGTAATAATTTTACAACCCTCAATTTTCATCCCTCGGTTATTTTGGTGAAGTATTTTCTGAAAAAAGATCAGAATGGCTCAAGCGAACAGAAGGACTTTTCTACTAAAATTTTGGAATTAACATGCTGCGAAACGTAAATTCCGATAATGCTAAGGGGCTTTCTTTTTTTTTGTTCGATTAACAAGGTTGATTATTGTCAAATTTGTACGAACATGAGGGGATTTTTGCATAGAATTGTGACTAGCAATGAAAAATAGGTCCATTGCGCCTCATCATCAACTATCAAATCGAATATTCATGGCGAGAAGATCAAGCTGTGTATTTGGATAAACCTCAAAAATAAAGAATTGGAATACAAGGATATTCTTAATTTTAGAACCCAGAAGGGCCTGGAAAAGTTCGAGTAATAAACTTGATAAACCTAATCAACGCAGATCACTCCCTTTTACTCTTTTACTACGTTATTGTTTACACTATTGACGTTTGGTTCGAACTAAAGTTTGGAGGTGTGTTCCTTTTCGTATTGACGCCATCCTGTGCATCAATTCAAACGAAGTTATGATAAACAACGGCTACTATGAATGGTTTTCAGGGAATAACAACATCCTAAATATACACACTTTCGTTGGCAAATACTTTAATATACTATTTCGAATTCGTTACAAACTCCCACAAAAAATGCCAATAATGTGGGTCGTTATTATCATGTGATGGAGCTTTTAAGTTGATCATCGAGAAAAATTGGGGATCCTTCTGAGATTTGAGCATAGAACAATTCAAGGAAATGTCGCACTTTTTCCTTTGAAGTATTGGAAAAGATCATGATTAATAATAAAATAGGATGTATGGAGAATGTTTTATTACTTTTTAACATATACAAACTCTAGAATATGAAGTGTTGAAATTTCAAATGTATTAGAGTTTTATGATAGTAATATGGGTTCTTTTGAAGAGGAAGAACTTAAATTTAGAAACACTGCTTTATGCGACATCATTCGGGTATTTTGAGAAACACTTTTCAGGCTTGGAAATTCGTCATGCGTAGACTTTTATGTATATTAAATACATTTATCCTCTATTTGAAGGAATCAAGGCATACCTATCGGGTGTTTTTTAGATTAATGGAACTTTAAATTAAAATAAAACACATTCAAATTAAGATTGAAGCCAAATTTCCTTTTATTTGAAAGATAATTTTATGACATTTATGTTTTGAAAATAATTTCTGGCATATATCCACCACGACTAGCTCTGAGGAACCGCATTCGACCGTACCAATTTTGGCCCACTTTTTCGAGTAATTCAGGCCTTATTTAATCAATAGCACGAGTTATGTTGGCTTCCAAAGCGTCTATTGTTTCTGGTTTATCAGCATAAACCAATGACTTGATATAACCCCAAAGAAAATAATCCAGTGGAGACATGTCGCATGATCTTGGAGGCCATTTAATTGGACCATTTTCCGAAATTATGTTATTGCCAAATCTTTCTTTCAATAAATTGATTGTTACGGTAGCAGCATGAGGTGTAGCACCATCTTGTTGGAAGCAAAACACTTCTGGGGTCGATACCATTCAAATTTTGAAACAAATTATTATTGATCATCGATCTATAACGAGCACCATTCACTGTAACATTAGCCGATGATGCCTCCAGCGTGTGAAGTGCACCTTACAGTGTTTTTTTCAGGATGCAATGGAAGCTGCAAAACTTCTTGAGGATTGTATTCACTCCATATTCGACAATTTTACTTGTTTACATAGCCGTTCAACCAGAAATGAGCTTCATCACTAAACAAAATTTTACAATAAAAAAGTGTATCCGCTTCAAGCTGTTCTAGGGGCCAATCAGCAAACAAATGACGCTTATTATGGTCAAGTGGCTTTAGTTTTTGAACCAGTTGGATCTTGTATGGGCGTAGACCAAGATCCTTACGCAAAATTTTCCATGTGGTGGATGCACAGAGTCCAACTGGTTGTGAACGTCGACGAATCGACAAATCGGGATCATCATTAACAGGATTACTTACAGCAGCGATATTTTCTTCTGTACGTACAGTTTTTGGTATTGTTGTTGTTGCATCGAGTAGAGAAAATGTTGTCCGAAATCTATCGATAGTTCGACGAATAAGCTGCTCTGATGGACGATTGTGTAAACCAAAAATTTCACGAAGTGCTCTATAAGTTTGGCGAATCGAACGCTGACTTTGAAAATAAATTTCATGATAATTGTCAATGCTTACTGAACAGAAATGTCAAAACAACATGGCTTCTACCTTCTGTCAAATCACACTTATCCCTATCGAAATATCTATCACTCTAAAAAAACACCCGATACATAGATTATTGAAATAGAACAAAAATAACGAACTGAATTTCCTGAATGTAAACAACAATATTATAATTCGCAGTATGAACTATTAAAACGAAGATATCTTACTGCATAAAAATAAAAGAGATTGGTAAACATATAGGGAGTCATTGATCCATATCCTTTGCGTCGCGAAAATAGAAAAGATAGTTGTTGATAGTTTTCGCTTCGGTTTGTAAAATTGCTCAATCGAAAGCGTTAGATGAATGAAACGAATGTGCAAAAGATGAAACTTTTATTCGCACGAGGTAACGAATAGAATGCAATCAATGCGACGTTTCGTTATATCAAATAGCTGTTCCTCGATGAAATATTGAATTAGATTTTACAAGAATGAACTTGGATCGATAATCTTAAATATCAAACAGAGTAATTCTGTTATACCTCGCTACAAATTCAATTTCATAAAATTTCTCAAAAACCTTTTAAACTTCAATTAAATAAGTGCTTTTGTTCAATTGAAACATTCTTTACTTGAAGAAAATACATATTAAATAATATCAAATAAGGTTAATCTGATTGTTCAGTTTTAAACGTGAGAAAACATCGATTTTGAGAGAAGCTAACCGCTGTTTATATCATCCATCATTTTCGGAACTAACAGATTATTTGCCTGCAACAATGAACCGAACAATAATCACTATCAACGTGAAGTACAGGATGTTCTAAGTATAGAGATCAAATAATCACCGTTATTCGTTTCACATTGCCCTGTTATTTATTGTTATTTAACGAGTACGAAAAATGATGGGTGTAAATGATAAAAACTTCATCAAGGCTTTCTTACGTTCTCCAATTATCAAACTGGAAGAAATATCCATCACTGTTTTAGTACTGAAGTACATCAGTTTTGGTGAGTTCATAATATTGTTAGTTCAGGTTGATGTAAATTTTGATTTTCAGTTGGTTCGATGTGTCTTTATTTCCTATTTCACAAAATTAATTAAAATTCTTCAGGCAACAATCAATTAATAAGTTACTCGAATGAGAATATGAATAGAAAATTATCATATTGGTAAATGGAGACGAGTTAATTTTTGAGAGCTTACAAACTACGTGAGTATTATTCTAATACGCTGAAATTTTATTCAAAATTATCATTCATCTCTGCACATTCGTATAGGATAGCCTACATTTTTTATTTAAATGTCTGATCTACTTGAAGGAATGCAATATACAGCTTTCAAGCCATAATGAGAAGCATTTTCGGTAATGTGCAAAATCCTCCTTTGATCTCTGAAAATATGCAAATTTAAAATTTTATTTTCTCAATATGTCGAAATATTACTCCTTGGACTGATCTGAAACATGAAAGTTACGTGTACAATAACGATTTTAATAATTACGCAAAATTTTCTGCGGATTTTAGTACTAACAAAATAGAAAAAACTCATGGGAATTAAGTTGACTATGCCAAAGTGACAAAAGTAAATTAAAATTAGAATAAGTTTCTAGACATTTCTACGTTTTACTACCAGAAAAACTAAGAATTTACACATTCATATAAATGCTGTTCAGATTTGTCTACACTTTATTCAACTGAAATAATCATTTATAAATATGAATCCCAGTGAACCAAAACTTTAAGGTATACCTAAAAGCATAAATACCCTGTAACTTATATAACCTGAATTTTCGGTTGTCTGAAATTTACAGATGTAGTTTCGAATTTGTCAAGTGCTGAATTCTCCTAAAGAACTTCAGTCCTAGTGTTGTAAAACGTCTTTCATTGAAAGCGCCCCGCTTTTTTTTTAAATAAAACACATCATGTATTTTGAAATTATTGAAATTTTTATTTCAATATGAAGTTAAATGGATACCATTAGATATGAAAAAAACATCACACAAATCAGGTCGTATGTTAGCAAATACTCGTTGAGTATTGATATGCAAATCGTCTGAATTTGCTGGATGATTGCTGTAAACCAATGACTTAATGTTATCCCCAAGAAAGAAGTTAAATCGCACGAACGAGGCGGATAATTTTTCGGTCCCTTTATTGAAATGATCGAATCACCGAATTTTGTTTTCAATAAAGTCATTATTAATCCAATTAAATGATCTATTGGTTTGGGTTCGTGGGCTAAAACAAATTTGTATGGATGTAAACTAAGGTCTTCTCGTAAAATTCGCCACAAAGACGTCTGGAAGATGCTAGTTCTTGTGAACGTCGAGAAATCGATAAATTTTGGTCTTCACGAATACTTTCACGTACGGCAGCAATATTCTCTTCACTTCTAGAATTTCTTTATTTCACTGGCACTGTATGTAACATCATGAAGTGTAAAATCTGTTTCAAACTTCATCACTAAACGTGCAACTGTTCTTTTATCCGGACGATTATAACGACCAAAAATTGGAGGTACAGCACGTGAATTTAGAGTAATAGATTGCGATTTTTCATAATAAATTTGGATTATTTGTAGACGTTGTTGGAGTGTGAACCTTTCCAGGATTAATCGGTAGACATTGACAAATATAACTGTCAAAGTCGCAAATAAACAATGGCTGCCATGCGTCATGTCAATTTAAAAATAAATCGTTTCCATTGAAAGACCCTTTATAACACAAAAGTTCATTTATGTGAATGAATAATTATAGAATATTCTATAGGATTAATAAGTGGATTATGAGAAATGCTTATACCATAAGATCTGAACTTGTATTCAGACGTATTCCCTGTAATTTTCCACTAAATGAACCAAATTGAAATTCAAGTACTTCAAGAACAATGTTAATATATTGAAAACAAATAGTTCTTCTCTCCTGATTCATACTTCATACACTTGTTATTGATCTAATACTGAGTAAAGTGGAAATGCACACAGTTCAATCAAGTCCGGGCTTAAAGTTTAACTAACACATACTTTTGATAATAAATTGATTATTCAATAACTTGATATTATAGTTTGTTCAACAAATTGTTTTGATGACCATATTTGATATTGCATTCAGTAGTAATACACCTCTAGAGTATTTCAGTTACCGTATTCTTGAAATAAATGTTTCTATGCATCACTCAGTATCTGGTTGTCCCCTACTCAATAGTAAATAGAATACGTTTATCATTTCGAAAGAGACATACGTCAAAATTAAATACATAACTTCTTTAATGTTAATTATTCAAACTTGTAACTATAAAGATTTTTCACGAATTGTCGTGGCTGATTTATAACAAGAATATTGACATCAACTAATGATCTCGATTAGTTATGCTCACGTAAGTATCAACTTGAACAATTTTACATTACACGAGTAATAACTGAAGGATTATCCTTGAAAGTGAGAAAGTGTGGTGATGACTTATAGTGACGTTATTTTTGATCGATTAAGAGTCTCTATAACGGGTTTTTAATTAATTGTAACATCGTAATGTATTCCCATTTGCTTATGCTGATTATTAAAGTGAAATATAGAAAAAATTGATCGTTTTTATTGTTTCGTTGTGTTCAGAAGACATTGCAGAGCACTCAAAATTAAATCTTCAAATCGCGAAAGTTTGAAAGTTAAGCTTCAAAAGAATCAAACAATTGAAAGGCAAAAAAGAATTATAACATAAACGTGCCCCAGTATTCATACAATATTCCAATTTGCCAGCGTTTGAGAAGCAAAGTGTTGCTCAAAAAAAACCGTTTGATAACTTCATCCTAGGAGTAGTTTCTAAAGCTAGTAGCCAGTCTGTTGAGACCAAAAACTCTTAACATCGTGCAGTGCACTTGGTCTTGGGTTACTTGGACCTGGCTTCTTCATCATCGTTCTTGCAGTACCCACAGTATTTCTTTGTCTGAGCTCTTCAATCTTGGGGTTGACTTAGCCGGCAACAATTTGTGTTAAATAAGATAATTGTTATGATTTGGTACTTGAAATTCTTTGTTGTTTTTTTAAATCGAATTCAATTTTTTTGCACTCTTTTGCTGCATACTATATCTTGATATGGCTTACCTTATTAGAATTGTTATCTTCTATTTTCATTACTTATTTTTTCTGATATGTGTATTTCTAAGACTAATGAGATCTCAATGTGATTTGTGTCATTTTCCAAGCTACTTAAAGAGTACTCTTATTATAGATACAGTATTATTTCCTGGACAATCTAAATTCTGTTAAATATTTGATAATATGATAACAAATTTGATTCCTTGTCCGTTGTCTTTGTTCAGAATATTATGAGTTATTTTCTTTATATCCTAGACTGCCTTCGCGATTTAAGTGCACACCATAAGTGTCCGGGAGTGTTATTATACCAAAAATATTTACATTCATGAAATTGAGGGCAATCCTTAACCACTAGGTCAAGTAGATATGAAAATATATCTGGGATTCATGGCTTTGGCTTCACAAAAGTTAGTAAATCAGATCTAACATCTCAAAACTCTATATAATGTTGGCTTTCCGAAAGTTCAATGGGATATTATTAGATCATATATCTAAGAATTAGTTGTCAGTATTTTTGTTGATCGATTTTAGAATTCAGAAGTTAGATTCTGTCAATATATCTGGGAGTCAATTAATTAAAAACTTATCGAATGTTTACGGATAAAAGATTGATGGATTCCTTGTTATTGTTGTTGAACTTATTATTTCAATTTCAAAAATTATATCACGTTCCGTGGGAATGGATTTTAACCTTTCAACCGATGGTATTTCTTCAGATAATTTCAGATTTGTGGACAGCACACAGAACTATTCTTTAGAGTAAACAAGATGAGCGATCGGACAAACATCAAATGATACAGGATGTACTAAATAGAAGAAAGGAGAGTTGTTTTGAACATTCCATATTGTCAGCAAAACAACACATGTCCTTAAAGTTTCGGCGTGCTCGTCGGAATCATTCTATTCTCTGAAATTTCGACCTGCCTGTTCTAGCATCAAATATTCAGTGTGTATTTTAATTGAAAAGAAGAGGAGAGGACTCAAAAATGATATTTCTCGGGAACTTATCAACTTGCTGATATGAAATGTATCATAATCATTATGTTTGACCCGATGTTTTATACTGCAATTTTTTACGATGCAGAAAGTGGTGGTGGGAATATGCGAAGGATTTTATACAATATAAAAAGATATTGAACTTTTTCCGCTGTGACTTTTTAGTAGTTGATTATAATTAAAACAAATTTTCAGATAATACTGTTTTAGTACGAAAAAATTCAAAGTTTGCGCATTTGTCTGACTATAGTTTCAAAGTATTACTTCTTCGTCTTCGGACGAGTAGAAATCTAACAAATGATAAAGAGTATTTATACAAGATACAGCACAAAGAATAAGAAGAAGTATAGAAGCACAGTAGTTATACAAATATATGGAACATTTTGGATTTAAATAATTCCTTTGGTCATTCAGTATATTCAGATTATTTTTATGAATCAATTCCAAAATTTCAACAGATTCCAAATAGTTTTTATTCTAAATGTGAACTTCTTCAAAATTGTCTATTGAGGTACCAGTCTGCTTATAAATACTTTTGCATGAACTCCCGATCTCTCTAGATCTTTCGAAACATATTGGAAAATAACATTTGAAATGAGAATAACTCAAGAATTATTAAGCCGAATCGGCCCATTTCTGAATATGACTGATATAGTCAAACTCCAAGCCTAATCTGAAAATTCCAAGTCTCTAGGTCTTTTCGTTCGGAAATTAACGTTTAACCCCAATTGTCCGTCAATATACTTCTGTCAAGAAAGTACCGGGAATTATCGATTTAAATCTGGCGGGGCAATGAGGCAGGTAAAATTTTTTTTTCTAGGTTGGTACCACTGTCCTTAATTACTATGCCAAGCTTGAGCGGGATCTGTCAACTAGTGTGTTTGCAAAAGCTGATTAAGTCAGTCGATGTCAGAGTGCGTGCCGATTTTTACTATGGGTGATTACGTTGAGCAAAGAATTTGTTTAAAGTTTTGTGTTGCAAATGAATTTTCGTGTGCCGATGCATCGAAAATGTTGCAAAAGGCCTTTGGTGATAATGCTCTATCGAAAACTCGTGCATATCAGTGGTACAAAGCCTTCAGAAAACCACGCCAAAGCCGCTCGAAAATGAAGGTGAAGCTCATTGTTTTCTTCGATATCCGTGACGTGGTGCACTACGAATTCGTTTCAGAGGGTCAGACGGTAAACAAGGGTATTACCTAGGCGTTATGAAACGTTTGCGTGAGCGTATCCGTAAGAAGCGGCCAAATTTGTGGGCGAACAACTCATGGATTTTGCATGACGATAACGCGCCTTCTCACCGAGCTACGATTGTGACTGACTTTCTCGCCAAAAACTCAACAAACGTGCTTCAGCAACCACTGTATTCGCCGGATTTGGCTCCCTGCGACTTTTTCCTCTTCCCAAAACTAAAATTGCCCCTTCGTGGCACCCGTTTTGAGTTGATTGAAGCCATAAAACAAAATTCGGCGCGAGAGCTAAAGTCCATCCCGGAAAGCGCCTATAAAAAATGTTTTGATAATTAGAAGTGCCGTTGGCATAGATGTATTGGAGCAAATTGAGCCTATTTTGAAGGCGACCCAATAAATTTTTACGATTAAGTGTAAAAATGTTGTTTTAATTGAAAATTCCCGGTACTTTCTTGACAGAGTAGTATAATTTCTTATGATCACGATTCCTACAGGATGAAGCAGAGCAGCTTGCTTATTTTGGAATTCAACGAGCGTTACTCTACTTCTGAAGGGTCAATCATTCTCTTTCCAGCATATCCACGGGTATGTTGGCTATAGCTTGACAAATATTTGTTCTTAAGATGATCCGGAGTCCTAGGACAATCGTTATAAACAATTGATTTCAAGTAGATGCACTGAAACTAATAACAGGTGGCCAGATCAGTTGACCGTGCTGGCCAGTGCGGACCGCTATTTAAGGAAATGAGGCATCTTCATGTGAAAACTTGCTGCAAAACGAGACGTGTGTGCTGAGGCATCCCCCTGCTGAAACTACACATCTTCCACATCCATCTCGTTGAGTGCTAGCAGAAGGAACTGCTCAGTCATGTCGACTGAATGGTCAGGTTGTTCTCTTCAAGAAACCATGGACTAATTATTTCGATTTGCTATATTGCACATCAAACATTAACACGTTCTGAATGTAAGAGACGCTGATGAGGTTATCTAGGGTTACGAGGGCTCCAATAGCGCATGTTCTAATCTGTTACAGATTCCGAAAGATGGAAATCAGTTTCGCCACTGAAAGAAATGATACCGTCTATAGGCATTAATGACCTGGATGAAGTTCCTGCGCTAAAGCTTATTTGCACAGATGAAATTTTGATTTTGATTCTTCAGGAACATCCTCTCACAGAACGAACAACAAAAAACTCAATAGCAGCAGCATGTTCCCGAGTAGAGCACTTAGAGTATCGCTCAAGAGACTGCCTCACCAATTATCAAAAAAATCGACTAACAACCAGGAATACGGCGCCACGGGACGCAATATGGGAATAAGTACTTAATACACGTCTATGATTGAGTGAAAGGTTCCTGAATACGCCTCGAGAGCTAACGCGCGTCGCACCTTCGTCCACTCCATTATACATACAGAAAAAAGCAGGATCAAACCTCACAATCTCCTCTTTCGAATGTGCCTAACCCCACCCTCATACGAGCAATCGTCGCTCCAGCGCACCAAATACAAATAAGCCAGTTGTTCTGTCCACCCTGTATCATATTCTTGGTAACGTTTAACATTCGACGAAATTCAACATTCTGTTGACAACCATTTAGAATGTGATTCGCGAATATGGAGGAAAAGATTTTAAAATAAAATGACGTTAGTTTCTAGGCTCACATTATAAAACATTTTTCATTCATAGCTTACCCAACAGCAATTTTATCTCACTTCGCTTCCGATCATTTTTTGATTGATCCTTCATACCGAAAGTAAAATTTTGTAGAAAATATATATTTTTACTGGTATGTGTAGGCATTCAATACTATATCCAATGTATCGGCGGTTTTTTGCAGAGTGATAGAACTTTAAACTGAAATAAACCACATTTAAATTAAGATTGAAGCCAAATTTCTTTTTATGTAAAAGGTAATTTTATGAGATTTATGTTTTGAATACAATGTCCGGCATATGTCCACCACGACAAGCTATGAGGAACCGCATTCGACCAGACCAATTTTGCATCACTTTTTCGAGTATATCAGGCCTTATTTCATCAATAACACGAGTTATGCTGGCTTCTAAAACGTCTATTGTTTCTGGTTTATTAGCATAAACCAATGACTTGACATAACCCCAAAGAATATGATCTAATGGAGTTATATCGCATGATATTGGAGGCTAATTTTTGGACCATTTCTCAAAATAATGGTTTCGCCAAATCTTTCTTTCAATAAATCAATTGTTACGGTAGCAGCATGAGGTGTAACACCATCTTTTTGGAACCAAAACACTTCTGGGTCGATACCATTCAAATTTTGAAACAAATAATCATTGATCATCGATCTTTAACCAGCACCATTCACTGTAACATTAGCTCCAGCATCGTTTTTGAAGAAATATGGACTGATGATGCCTCCAGCGTGTAAAGCACACCATACAGTGCATTTTCAGGATGCAATGGAACCTGCAGAACTTCTTGAGGATTGTTTTCACTCCATATATGGCAATTTTGCTTGTTTACATAGCCGTTCGACCAGAAATGAGCTTCATCACTAAACATTCACGATAAAAAAGTGGATCAAGTTCAAGCTGTTCTAGGGCCGAATCAACAAACAAACGACGCTTGTTATGGTCAAGTGGCTTCAGTTCTTGAACCCGTTGGATTTTGTATGGGTTTAGACCAAGATCTTTACGCAAAATTTTCCATGTGGTGGATGCACAGAGTCCAACTTGTTGTGAACGTCGACGAACAGACAATCCTCAATCATCATTAATACTATGACTAACAGCAGCGATATTTTCTTCTGTACGTACAGTTCTGTGTCTTGTTGTTGTTGCATCGAGTAGAGAAAATATTGTCCGAAATCTATCGATAGTTCGGCGAATAAGCTACTCTCATGGACTATTGAAGTTTGGGGTTTAGAACACTGATTTTGAAAATGAATTTCAACAATTTGTAAACGTTGTTGAGGCGTGAGTCTTTCCATGATAATTTGTCAATGCTTACTGAATAGAAATGTCAAAACAACATGGCTTCTACCTTCTGTCAAATTACAGTAATCCCTATCGAAATTTCTATCACTCTAAAAAAACACCCGATATATTGAACGGTGAGTTTCATAATTTAAAATGATTTTTTAGGAATTTTTGCCTTACTATCAAGAAATTAGCAGCAAAACATAGTTATCTCTGAAAACTTGTTTTATTTACGATCAAGAACCAAACAGTAGTGGATAAATTAGTCGATTTCTTATCGTATCTCGGCGACATAAACGAAGAAGAAGTCTTACAAAACTAGATATTGCTCTGCAAAACTAGATAAACTCTTATGTAACAAAAGAATTAAGACACTATTACATTAATTTTATCTTTCGTGAGATGTTTTGCGTGAAAGAAATGCTTTTAAATTCGTTAGTTGAATAAATCCCCAGACTTACGATTTAGTTGGGAGGTCTTTGTAGTAATTTACAGAAAAATCTACAAACTAGACAAAACACTGTTAGCAAAATAATTTTGAAAAAAGATAGGCGATATCCAACGGATGCACTTAGGAAGAAACGAGATATAAGAAAATTATTTATTTTCAAATCATTTCTACATACATTCTTTAGAACTTAACCAAATATCAAATTGAATACGAAATATCATACAATATTAGTTGAGAGTTAATCACTCGAAATTCTGATGTGTAAGAAGAGCCAACCACGGCGTTTTAAAGCTGAACAAAATTGCGAACTATCAGAAACTTATTTTCAAAGTTGTGAATCTTTAATATAAACTGTTAGAACTTTACGTGGAAAAGTCAAGAGAGATTAAACGCAGTAACAGTAATTTGTGGATGGATTTGTTCGTGAAAACTGGATCGTTATTTGATAAAACAACCCGTTCACGTTCTCGTTCAGTGAACATACAAAAATTGCTACTGTAGCATGTATCATCTCGAAATTCATAATCGAATAAGCTGTGATGCCTGAATTTTGGACCAGTTGTTTAAAAGCATTTGAAGAATCTATTATATAAACGAAACGCGTCATGTGAGCAACTCACAATAAAAAATAGAAATCAAGTGTTTGAAAGTGAAATAATACTTCGAAACTACAATTACAAAAATGTGTGTACATTTTTTGGCAGTAAAGCATACTTATCGCTTGTTTTAATTATGATCAATTACCAGATACTAACGACTAAAACAGTTCAATGTTCCAAAAGTTATTATGACCTTTGAATATTAGAAATTTGTACATTTAAGAGGGGTAGTTGTTAAGTGGGATTAGAAGGTCAAGAACCATTGAAACAGTTATCTCTCATCTAAAGACACGACTTGCATAACACCAGAGATGGATGTCAATCCTAAAATTGGATGATTGATGACGGCGCCTATCCCAGATTGTCTCTTCAGCTGGGCAGACCAAATAATCGGATCCCCCCGTTGAATAATCACCAATTATGCCTATTCTCCCACAGTCATATAAACAAATTATGTTTCAAAAAGATAAGTGTGACTATTATTAATTACAAATGAGTCCAACTATTTATAGAAATAATCTTCAGGCAGAAGATAAGACGTCTGGTAATACCAGAAATATGATATCCGAAACAATTCACAGATTTCCAGTCTTCGCAAGCACTCCGAAGGCTCAATACCTACCAAATATTTGCTCGGTGTCCGCACGTGAATATCTGTTTCGGTTTGGTGTAGTTTCGAATTTTCTTCAACACTTCCGCTGTCTTCGAGTAAATGTATTTTAAACAGTCCGTCCAATTGTTGTGTTTTGGTGATTCAGACTTCAGAACGTTAAGCTGCAATTCTGAACCCTCTTAATTCACCGGTGAGTAGATGAAATTGATGCCAAAACAATCATTTTGCGACAATTGAAATCTTTACGATACTGTAACTTGATTAACAGTTTTAGCGAAAGGAACCACTTGCCTATGATTTTCCTCACTGATTTTAGATATTAAAGCTCTGACTTGTCGTCAGGAGCATTGTGTCACTAGCACATTAGATATTGGATGAAGTAGTCCGTTATTTTGTGATAGTTCATTTTCAAATGGAATGAAATGTGAAATTTCCTAAACTGAATTAAACAAAGTGTGTCTCAACTATTATATATATTCGTTGAAGGATTCGGCTTGTGGGGTGAGCCAAAGGTCCGTCTGCATATTTAATAGTTTCATTTCTAAAACGTGCTTGTACTTGAATATTTCTTTGAATTCCAGTCTAGTTTTTCCTTTCGCCTCTAGGTATAATATTTCAATATTATCCAATTCTGGGAAGATATGATTGGTTTCGAAAAAATGTTTCGTAAAATTAGTTATCTTTTCGGTTTCTAAATGGAGATTGATGTTCTTTGAACTTCTTTTGGAAAGATCGCCCAGTTTGTCCTTTATATACGCTACTGCACTTTGACTTAATTTATAAACTCCAGAATTATTCAGCCAGTTGTTTTTGATTTTTGTATTAAAAAAGAGGTAGAAAATTTTATGTGAGGATGTGAAAGCTTTTTATAATAGTTTTCATAAATATTCGAGCTGTTTTGTGCGAAATTGGTGCAAAATATGTAGGTTCCACAAATTTTTCATCATTATTTTGGAGCTAGGGTATATTTATTTCAGAATGTGTTGTTTTTCTTTTTTGTTTATGAGAGAATTTATAGTTTTCGTTTCGAATTAATTGTTTGTGGCTATATGTTTGATTGTATTTAGTTCCCATTTCGACGTAATATTATTTGAAGGAACTGAAAATGCTCTATGTATCTTTGATCTGTAAACAGACATTTCATGAGTATTCGCATGGTTGGAAATTTTGGGTATGCTTGTATCTGTCGTTGTGAGTGTTTTGAATATATTGAAACAAATTTCATCAATTTTCTTGGTTGAAGTTATGTCCAGGAAATTTATTGTATTTTCACACTGTGGCTCAATAGTAAATTTGACTTTATAGTGCAAAATATTGAGATATTCTAATTTGTTTTCTAGTTATGAGTGTTCCACAAGCCAATATGTCTGTACCGAAAAATGATATGCTTTGCGTGTGTGCAATTTAGGATTTTTTTTCGAAAAGGACATCGTGAACATATGGCAAGTTCATCTTTCTAGCTTGCACATTAGTAGTGAAATAAATTTCTCAGATATGGTTCACCTGCCTATAATTCAAATGTTCAACAAAAGTGTTTGACTGATATAGCCGTTACTATTCGGTATTTGATCATAATAGAAATATAAGTTTTGTGGAATCTTCTATTCACCACCAAAAATTACCGCTACATGTTACTGCAGTTTCGAACTCTCATTCATTTTCAGACAAAGTGAAAAAGTTTAAGTGTGTACACTTTTGTACATTTAAGTCTGATGCAAACTGGGTGATAATAGTAGCTACTGCTATAAGTTAAATATTACGTGATGTTTGAAAACGTTGAGATTTCAGATTTATATAGTTGAAGAAATATTTTTTACATTCACATTAATGAGGGGATAATAGCAAGTAGTGCAGCAATAAAAATGGTTTCTACGTGTTATTTGAAAACGTTGAAGATTTCGGATTAGCATTGGTCTGGTCATTCATCATCCTCAAACTATCCTAATGAAATGCTTCAAAAAATTCTAGGTAATTTCGTTTTGTGCCTTTCTATTCTACATGTTGACTTGTTCGGTTGTCATTAGAGGTGAAGGAATGACCGTTTGAAAAATAATTTACACTCAACAAATGAACATAATATGTGAACTGTTCATCTCTTTGGAATATTCTTAGAGATTCTTTTAAAATTTTATTGATTATTTTAGAATCATATTGAAAAGTATGCTGGTTACATAAAGAGAATATTACAAAAGTCTGATCTGCAGGACTGTGTAGCAAAACATTTGACATTTTTATAACAAACAAATAGAAATTTAAATTATAATTTTTGTCGAAACTTATCGACCAAAGCTACTGCACTTTTAGTTCCATTATTCCCAAAACAATTGGATGAAATTCTAACTACCTGATACGAGCGCACAAAAACATATTCAGTATCTTCTTAAGGAAGCGAATTTGAATAACATTAAGAAAGATATCTTCCTGTAAACAAGGTATATTTTTGAGGTCTTATGAAGTGTATGTACTCTTTGGAAGTTTAAAAATTTCGAGCAGATGTTGTTATGTATTGTCCACACTTTGAACAAATACAGGTTATTATAGTCGTTAGAAAAGTAATCATGCTTCCAACAATCAGTTACGTAGTAGGTATCTTTGCAAAAATACCAACGACTTTCTGTTGCTTCTGGAATTCTGTTAATTGATACTACTTTCAGTAACCATTATAATTCTATTTTATCCGTTTATAGAATTTTCACAATGTATCGGGTGGTTTTATTTAGAGCGATTGAACTTTAAATTGAAATAAAACACATTTGAATTAAGATCGAAGCCAATTTTTCTTTATTTGACAGAAAATTTTGTGACATTTATATTTTAAAAATAATCTCCGACATATGTCCACCACGACAAGCTCTGAGGAACCGTATTTCACCAGACCAATTTTGGACCACTTTTTCGAGTAATTCAGGCCTTATTTCATCAATAACAACAGTTATGTTGGCTTCCAAAATGTCTATTGTCTCTGGTTTATCAGCATAAACCAATGACTTGACATAACCCCAAGGAAAATAATCCAGTGGAGTTATGTCGCATGATCTTAGAGACACATTAATGGGACCATTTCTCGAAATAATGTTATGGCCAAATCTTTCTCTCAATAAATTATTTGTTATGGTAGCAGCATGGGGTGTAGCACCATCTTGTTGGAACCAAAACACTTCTGGATCGATACCATTCAAATTTTGAAACAAATAATCATTTATCATCGATCTGTAACGAGCACCATTCACTGTAACATTAGCCCCAGCATTGTTTTTAAAAAAAATATGGACCGGTGATGCCTCCAGCGTGTAAAACTACACAATACAGTGCATTTTTCAGGATGCAATGGAACCTGCAGAACTTCTTGAGGATTGTTTTCACTCTATGTACAGCAATTTTGCTTGTTTACATAGCCGTTCAACCAGAAATCAGCTTCATCACTATACATGATAAAAAAGTGGATCAACTTCAAACTATTCTAGGGCCCGATCAGCTTATTATGGTCAAGTGGCTTTAGTTCTTGAACCAGTTGGATCTTTTATATGTGTAGACCAAGATCTTTACGCAAAATTTTCCATGTGGTGGATGCACAGAGTCCAACTTGTTTTGATTGTCGATTGTAGACAAATCTGAATCATCATTAACACTATGATTTACAGCAGCAATATTTTCTTCTGTATATACAGTTGTTTGTCTTGTTGTTGTTGCATCGAGTAGAGAAAATGTTGTCCGAAATCTATCGATAGTTCGACGAATAAGCTGCTCTGATGGACGATTATGTAAACTATAAATTTTACGAAGTGCTCTATAAGTTTTGCGAATAGAACACTGATTTTGAAAACAAACTTCAACAATTTGTAGACGTTGTTGGGGCGTGAGTCTTTCCATGATAATTTGTCAATGCTTACTGAACAGAAATGTCAAAACAACATGGCTTCTACCTTCTGTCAAATCACAGTTATCCCCATCGAAAGTTCTATCGCACTAAAAAAAATACCCGATAGTTGTCGATTCGGAAAATATTTTCTTGTTTTATATTTCATCTCAAACTTCATAAGTTTTGTCTACTATTCCTTTATATATATAGACTAAACAATAATTTGCTAATTATCAATGGTTATCGCTACTGCTATATCACTTTCAATTATTGTCGTATTCCATACATAACACAGATTAAGGAATAAGAGATCCCCAATTAATATAGTTTAGGACGATATTCAATATATTCATATTCGTGAGGTTTACCAACAACGGCATTATGTTTTTAACCTTAAATATAGTACAACCTGTTCTTCGCACAAACGAGAATTCTACTTAATCGAAAGTGCAAAATAATGCAGGATTCAATTTGATGGACCCAAATTTCGGTAACAATAAAATAGGTGCTAGTTAATACGGCAAAAAATCCGAAGATGTTACGTATCACTTCTTCAATAATTAACAGTTCCATATCTAGAAATTGCAGACTCGTCAAAGTTTCCTCCCAATTTTCATAGCGATTGTAGTTGTTTGGTATATTAGGGTTTATTAGGGATTGTCTATTTAAAATTTGCATTTTTGATCGGCCTCCAGTGCTTTCTTTATTGTATTGTTCCAGGATTTCCTTGGTTTTCTTCTACCGACAGGAGTGCACTGAAAAATCTGTTTCAGCAACCTATCCTCCTGCATTTTAAGCACATGTGCAAACTATTTTAGACTTTTTTTCCATCCATTGTAATACTATCTCCTCTGCTTTCATATTGTGTCTTATTTCGCTATGAGTTCTTCCCATTCTTGATATACCAGCGCTTCTTCTGAGGAAGTCCATCTCCAGTGTCTGAATTTTCCTTTAAGAGTCTGCACACCACTGATTCAATGTTCGGATTAATCTTTTTCGATTTTCTAGGATATGTTTCGATCCCACCAAAGACATCCAATTATCTTTTTGCTATTCTGAATTCTGGTGCTTATTTCCTCCTTGTCCATGCTATCCTTGTTACTTGTGACTCCCAGATAACTAACTGAATTTGTCAAACTTTTTGGATGTGCACATCATCGTTGATGAGTACTTCGGAGTTAATAAGGTATTCCGTTTTCTTCATTTATTATATTCATCATAAAGCCTCTTTTGCATTAACTCCAGATCGTAGGAGTCTTGTGCAATAGCAACCTGGTCATCAGCGAAGCTAAATGAGAAGAGTGTTCCATTCTCAATAGGTACTCCCATTCCTTTGCAGCTCTTCTTCCAATCTTCCAGTGCCACATCGACATAGGCATCAAAAAACAGGGGTAACAAGCTGCATTCCTGTCTTTAGCCCTTTGTGGTCTTATGATGTTCGGTGTGGTTCTAACTAAACAAGTCATACACATATTGTAGAATTGGAGTAGTTTTATGGATATCGACTGATGATATTGCTGAAGTGAATCTCAATCATGCCAATAAAAAATTATACAAACTATTTATACTAGTTCCTAATTTCAATTTCTTTTTTTCAGGTAATTTATTTTTACTGGTAACTAACTGACTGGCGATGAGATTTCTTCCATCCCTTGTATTGATCATAACGATCGTAATCCTCTCCGACTATGTTCAATGGTAAGTTCTAGTAGTGCAGCAATGTTCTATTATAATAAAAATTACTATGATGACTTTGGTGGATTGAATCATTGAATCAATTGAATGTGCAAAAGATCTCCTAAAGGTTTTTAATGCATGTATTAATCCTTCAAGTTGTTCCATCCGACTCGAAAACCTTTTTGTTTTAGTGAGAAATAATTCTTTTCTTGATTATGACATTTCACGACTGATTTCTGAGTGAAAACCGTAAAAAAACTATTCAGTTTTCGGTCTGGAGTCTTGCATTCAACATTTAAAGCATATCAGAAATCTTAATTGCTCTTGACATACTTAAAATCCCTTATTAAGGTACGATCAGTTTTCAGTAATGCAGATAGAGAGTATTTCAATTGGCTCGTTACAAAAGTAAAGGTCGAATTTACTGAGAGATAATAGTGGTTTGAATTTGTTGAAAAATCTATTAAACCACTGTTAGCTCTGTTTTTTGAAAATTGCAGCCATTGAAACTTCGTTCTCTCCGTTTCATTCAGCATTTATCTCTTCGGTTCCATACCATTATTACACTCTAGAAGAAAGTGATCTATTGAATCTTTTATTTCAAATTTCTAAAGTAATGAAATACCACACATCTTTTTGATTACGATGAACTAAACATAAAAATTGTTATTATAAAAATTTCGATCGACAAGTAAGTATTTTTTGCTTAAAAGCGTGTTGAAATCTTTGAACAACACCATTTTCTCTCAAAAGTTGAGAAATACTGAAACTTAGACAGAATATTTCAAAACTTGCATGCAAAAATCGAAACGTAGCCACTAACTAACATTGGATACTCTGACTATTTGTAATTAGATTATTTAATGGTACTACGCAAGAATTTCACTTCTCCATTAGTAATTTATATCAAATAACATGCAGTTGCACTTCACTTATTTTCCTCTGGGAACTGAATGCGTTTGCGTGTGTGGTCCAAGAAATTTTAAATTAAATATAAACACGTGTATATTATCGCCTCTCCATCCTTGCATTTCTTTAACGATTGTTGAAGCGAATCTCTTTCGCGGAAGTTTGACTGTTCCAGCGAAGTTAACGACTGGTGACTTTATGGTTTCACTATTGACACGTAGTGTATAGTTCACCATGTTGCCGTAATATTTTCATGGATTCCGAACGGACGTTAAGTGTAAAATTTCACTTTTAGTTTTATACGATAAAAAATCTGAATGAAGTATCCAATCAAAAACATTGTATCTGAAAAATATGACACGAATTCGAGTGCTATCTGTGTTGTATTCAGAGGAATAAATTGATTGAAAGGTATTTTAGCTTAACTTGTATTTACAACATTTGAGTAGAGTAAATAGAATTGTCTGTGTTTAGTGTTACATGCTTATTTCTAGACACATTATCCTCGATTTTGCTTGACTCCTCTGAGAATAGGTGATAATATCGTAAAGTATCGGGTGTTTTTTTTTAGAGTAATGGAACTTTAAATTGAAATAAAACACATTTAAATTAAGATTGAAGCCAATTTTTTTTTAATTGAAAGATAATTTTATGACATTTATGTTTCAAAAATAATTTCCGGCATATATGCACCACGACTTGCTCTGAGGAACCGCATTCGACCAGACCAATCTTGGACCACTTTTTCGAGTAATTCAGGCCTTATTTAATCAATAACACTAGTTATGTTGGCTTCCAAAGCGTCTATTGTTTCTGGTTTATCAGCAATAACCAATAACTTAACATAACCCCAAAGAAAATAATCCAGTGGAGTTATGTCGTGTGCGTTCTAGAACTAATGTTAGCGCCAATCTTTCTTTCAATAAATCAATTGTTCTGATAGCAGCATGAGGTGTAGCACCATCTTGTTGGAACCAAAACACTTCTGGGTCGATACCATCCAAATTTAGAAACAAATAATCAATGACCATCGATCTGTAACGAGCAGCATTCACTGTAACATTTGCTCCAGTATCATTTTTAAAGAAATATGGACCGATGATGCCTCCAGCGTCTAAAGCACACCATACAGTGCATTTTTCAGGATGCAATGGAACGTGCAGAACTTCTTGAGGATTGTTTTCACTCTATACACGGCAATTTTGCTTGTTTACATAGCCGTTCAACCAGAAATGAGCTTCATCACTAAACACAATTTCACGATAAAAAAGTGGATCCACTTCAAGCTGTTCTAGGGCACAATCATCAAACAAACGACGCTTATTATGGTCAAGTGGCTTAAGTTCTTGAAGCAATTGTATCTTCTATGGGTGTAGACCAAGATCTCTACGCAAAATTTTCTATTTGGTGGATGCACAGAGTCCAACTTATTGTGAACATCGACGAATAGACAAATCGCGATCATCATTGATACTGTGACTTACAGCAGCGATATTTTCTTCTCTACGTACAGTTCTTTGTCTTGTTGTTGTTGTTGCATAGAGTAGAGAAAATTTTGTCCGAAATCTATCCGTAGTTCGACGAATAAGCTGCTCTGATGGACGATTATGTAAACCATAAATTTCACGAACTGCTCTAAAAGTTTGACGAATAAAACACTGATTTTGAAAATAAATTTCAACAATTTGTAAACGTTGTTGCGGCGTGAGTCTTTCCATGATAATTTGTCAATGCTTACTGAACATAAATGTCGAAACAAAATGGTTTCTACCTTCTGTCAAATCACAGTTATCCCTATCGAAAGTTCTATCACTTCAAAAAAAAAAAAAAACACCCGATATAATCAGAATCTTTTCAGGGGCAGTATTTTTCGGTCGTGGCAGGTATTAAATTATCATAATAAAGTACTGGAATCAGCATCAGTGAAGAGCTCTTTGGTAGAACAAGTGACATTCAGAGATTTGCAGGAAATTTGTGTAAAATTTCCCTTGTTTGGGATTTAAGCTTCCAAATTACCAAACATATCGGTTTTCCATTAAATAGATGTACTCTATTTGTATATTCTTTCCAGGAGTGCAGCATCATCATGCGGATGGTGCCGAGGTGCAGAATGTAACGCGCCTGAACCAAGAGATTGTCCCTATGGAGAGTACGTGAACCGATGTAACAGAAGAGCATGTTTGAAGGTGAGGAAATATATTGAGTTCAAGTTAACGTTCTTTTAGTACGACTTCTGTCTCAACTATATCAAAGAATTCTCTAAAAAGTGAATAATTCTATCAAAATCTGTTGCCGCCTTCAAAGCAGACCCCTTTTGCTTATAAAGAGCTACAATTTCACATGACCAAAATCCCGTACGTTATTCGACCAATTTAAGCTCTCTCCTTTCACTCGTCACATATAAATTGATGAAACTGTAGTATCGGAGTTATAAAGGAAGAAGCATTGTATATATAATAAAAATAGAAAGGCCAAATATACCACTCTGTGGGACACCTCTTTGAAGAGCCATAAGCGAAGAGTACCGGCCATTGAGCATAACCCTCGGCGCACGGTTTAATAAATACAAGGCTATGAGCTGAAGGGAGCTGTCTGCGGAACTCACATATCGGAGTACTGTGAGCAAGATCTCAGGGTTAATTGTATCAAATGCCTTGCTGAAGTCTAACAGAATGAACAACGTGATATTACCTCTAACGTACGATCTGAAGATATCGTGCCTAACATCAGCAAGCGCACCTTCACAGCTATATCGTCTCCCCAAGCCTTATTGTTTCAAAGACAAGACATTATTAATATTTAAGAATTGCGTTATCTGTTTTTTCACCGTTTGCTCGATCAGTCTGGAGAAAGTAAGAAGATCATACTCGCTGGGCGTACTTTTATTTATTACTTAGGCCTGTTTCCAGAGAACAGAAGTTGCCAACCACTCTTGATACCTTCCTACATTCTTACTTGTCATTCATTTCGTGGAATTCAATGAATTTTTTTTTCTAGGGTCCTGGACAAAAATGTGGAGGACCAACCCGAAACTCATTTGGAGTCTGTGCTGACGGTCTGTACTGTCACAGCGAAGGAAGATGCTACGGCTGTTTCTTAGCCAACGTCGAATGTTACCCACCACAAATGTCTAATCAGTATTAAAATGATCGTTTGGTCATAAAATCTGGCTGCTCCCATTACCTCAAAACCTTGACTTTCACATTCAGATCGCCTGGTTGTATATATTCACTTATTTATTTCCATTATGTATTTATAATCACAAACTCATGACGAATAAAGTTGAAATATACTAAAACATGTTTTTCTTTTCATTGAAGCTCCATTGAAGTTTTTGTTCAGTCAATTAATTAATTAATAATGGGTTTTTAAGTATTGTCGATATGATTTTGAAATGAAATGATAAGTAGTAAGCTCATGGTAAACACCTAACTCTTTTTCAATGGTATGTTATGAGGGAGCTTCAACCTCTTAGTTCGGGACTGGCGTTTCGTTCCGAACTTGTACGCCTGAACTCTTCAGATGGGCGTGGTGCGCAAGTCTGCCTATTGAACCGGGCGAGAACGGTGATCTCAGTATTCAGTAAGCGGTATTTTCCTCTATATGCTACGCTGGGAAGTTGCAGCAGAGCAAGGTAGAATTATGGATGAGGAGGGGGCAGAGAAAACGCCCCTTTGTGGCTACTTGAATCACACCCGTGTATTTAGCATTGTTTTCAAGTTATGATGTATTCAAGTCCAAAGGTGAAAAGTCAATTACTCAGTTCCTAGCTAACTTTGAAACTGCATTAGACTTTGAGCGAAAACATACAAAAAACTAATACTTGATGGTGGTTCTCTTTAGGAACTGGTGTTGTAAGGGAGCCCCCAAAGATCTCTTGTTTGCAGGACCTTGAAGTTTCGTCCCGGCTACTTCTATGGATTCTTCAGATTGGCAACGTTGGTGGAAGCCTGTCTTTGACGCCTATGGGCTGTGGAATGAAGTTAGGGAACGCTGCTGTTTGAAACCAGTGAGTTCGCCCTCTGTGACGGATACCGGGAAGTTGCGTCATCTCTATCTCTCTTCTCCCTTATTTAGCTATCAACCATCTACTCCTGAATGAAAGCCTCCTCCATACTCTTACACATACGTCTATCCCTAGCTAGCCTCATCCAGTTTCATCTGCCATCTCTCGGATATCGTCTACCTATCTTCTCTGTGATCTACCAGTTGCGTTATAGCAGAGTAAATTTCTGGGAAATGTTTGACGTGCCCTCACGTGTCGGAGGATGGTAGTGCGTAGTAGGGAGTTAGGCCGTGCGTTGCCACATACTCCCTTCTCAGTGAGTGTTAGGGGTCACGATGAATCTTGTACGATAATGTCTGAAGAAGTCGTGTTCAGCTGACCGTGGTGACATTTAAAGGACATTTGCGATGAACATCAAAGTAAAATCCGGAATTTGTCTTGAGGAGTAATTGAGACATCGTATGAATTGGACGGAAGGTGAAATTACATCAAAAAGCTGCGTTGGTTCATCGTGAGTCATCAATGAAGCTCTTTGCGTATCAGTGAACATACAGACCTCTCAGTTGCAGGAGGCAGCCTTTTCGTACCGGCTGATACCTATGGACTCTTCAGATTGTCAAATACGCCTATGGACCTTATCCACAGTTGTAAAGAAGGTATGGAACGATGGGTATTGCTGCTACTTGAAACCGGAGAGAACGGTAGACTGAGTAACATGGAAAACGGACGCGCCCTCTGTGATAAATACCGGGAAGTTGCGTTACCAAATAGTCTTCAAGCGTCCTCACATGTTGGAAGATTACAGCGTGCAGAAGGAGTTGAGCCGTGTGTCGTCACGATAGTGCTTCAAAGATACTGAACTGAAAAGTGTCTAAGATAGTTATTTGATTGAAATAATAATCGAATTTTCATCATTCCTAGAGCTGATTGTTATAGAAAGTGTGTGAAGTAACCAAATATAACTCGAATTCTGTGCTCAGAAAAAAAATTGGACTGAAATTGAATATTTACTTCTTCATCTTGGGTAAATAAAACACGAATGATTGCGATGAGAATAAATTTTCTCAAGATTATTCTAATTCCCTATAATCTTCTCTGTTACCATTTACTTCACGTTTGACTTCTCAATTTTCCCCCTTAATGATACTCTTGTGGAATGGTGCGTTTTTTTGTGGTACTAAATTCACCAATTTGGTGTCCAAACAATAGTTTGAAATGTGTGAACGGATTGACGAGACACGAGAATTATATTATCCTGATACTCCTAGATCTTCTGTGAAGATCCCTCAGAAGTTTTTCGGCTTGTGCGAGTTAGGAGTTCAGTTGTGTTCTGGGTAGGCTTTCTTACTGCAATCTTACGCCACTTTAGGTCACAGCACTGTTAATTTTAGGTACAATAGTGAAATGGTGGCCGAACAGGATTTGAACCCGGGACCTTTTGGTTCTTAGCCCAGCATGACTCGAGCGAAGATTTTCAGTCACCATTTCTATTACTTCAGCGATATTTAATTCATTTGAAGACGCTGATGGCTAGCTAGACCAAGACAAATCTTTCTCTACGTCTTGATCGTATTTGACTGCATTATAAACATCGAAAAAATGGATCACTGTAAAAAAACTAGATGAGAAATAATGGTCAGACTCCGCGTGAGTACAAAGAACGGTTTGCCAACTCACCGACAAAAAGAATTTCAACTATCACCTTAAGCTTACCTTTTAAATTAACAATTTGCGGTACTTCCTTGACTGAATTTAACTAAACACAAATGACTTCTTGTAATGTATAGAATCGAAACATCTGGTCGTAACGAATGACCGGACCCTAATCACATAAAAGTGCCAAGTATCATTCAGTACAAACTTCATATCTCCGATGATAATGTTTGCAAAAACTTTATTAGAGTAGATTAGTGAATTACATGCAGAAAATACACTGCTGTCTCAAAGAAAAAAAGAAAAAATAATGAAATGGAAATATTGCTTTGAAATATCGATTTGAATTCTGTTGTCTGACGTAGATTTCGGAGAAAAAAATTTCTTCATTAGACCCTCGAAATCGAATTACGGAAAAAATGTAAAATTGAACGCTAGAGCTTCGATGATTCAAAATGTAGTCTTTCCTTTAATCCGTATTGATACATGCCAGTGTAAAGAGGTAAATTTTTCCAGAATTCTCAAGAAGTTTTCGAAAACTGAGAGCTCGATGATTAAGAAATGATTCGAGACTGCAATTTTGTCGGTATCTTCATTTCGAATATGACCCATATGCTCCCCGTATCTCATTAAAATTCAACTAAATGATTGGCCGACATAACATTTGTTGCAATCTAAACATTTAATTTCATGAATGCCTGATTTTCACTCATTATGAGTTTTATTAAATTGTTAAACGTGTTTCCGTTGGATAAACAATTAGGGATATTTTTGCAAGATATAAGGAGCATATGGGTCATATCCGAAGTAGCGATAAATTTGCAGTTGCAAATCATTGTAATAACGCCCGTCAATCGTTTCAGAAATTTGTTGAAAACTTCTCAGAAACTTCATAGAAACATAACTGCATTTACTTGAAGTTATGCAGATTGTACCTACTTGGCTCATATGCAATCGTTATGATCAACCAACTAGGTAAATAATTCTACAAATTTTAGTCCAAAAAATTCCTCAAAAATTTTTAAAATTAATTGGAATGAAAAGTTAGTAGTATACTGTTACTATATACTTACGTAGAGAATAAAAAAGGCATATTCCGTTTGATATTTATTCAATATAATAAAATAAATACTTATCACTAATACGCATCAATGTGCAAATATAATTGAATATCTTTATCAACTAAGAAATGCATTAAATTAATTACTAGATACCTACAACTTTGAAAAATAAAGCTTTGAAAATATTCAATACTAATTAATGAGAATGCATCTATAATCTTTAATTGCTTTCGATCCGAAAACTTTTGAACCTTAGAGAAGTTTATATCAGGCCCGCTTTCGATTTAAAATAGGTTAATGAACATGAATTAGGTTACTATAAGAAGGGGAGTACCTATTATAGATGTTATACAAATTTTGAAAATCAAAATATATTAAATCTGTTAGTCTTCTACAATTTTAATTTCAAATTTTTTTTTAGGACATTCAGAATCAAATTAATGTCTTATAAGCACTCCTTATATTTAATAGACATATAAAATCAAAATTCATTATACAATGTCCAATGAAATAAAAAACACAACAAATATAAATTGTTAATTTAAATTAAAAAATAAATAATATTGAATATTATTCATTTTATATACATGCTTGGAACGAAACATTCAATCTTATTTATTATTTAATTTTAATTAACAGGTTAAATTTGTTGGGTTTTTTCATTCCATTTGATATTGTATAAAAAATTTTGATTTTATACGTCTATTGAATATAAGCCTTGCTTATAAGACATTATTTTAATTCTGAAAGTTTTTAAAAGAAGTTTTTTAAATTGAAATTGTAGGAGACTAACACTAAATCTATTTTGGTATTCAAAGTTTGTAATAATCCTTCTTTTCAAGTGAAAACCGCTTCTCATTATTTTAGATATTATACGTTTACTTTTATCCATATAAGCTAACCGTTAGAAAAATAAACCTAATTGTGTAGTGATCACATATCACTGGAAACGTGCTCATGGCTGTTGAAAAGAAAATCTAACATTCAATTCTCTATCTAAGTCTTTCTTTTTTCACTCTTGGGATTTCTGTGGCTTCTTGACCCTCTTTCTAACCAGAAAACCACGAATTCCAGCTTGAATTTTAACAGCAGATTTCTCCTGTAGGTCGATGTTTTCCTTTTGTTTTTTGGCTTGGTTTTCAGTTAGGCAGCTGGAACTTTTACGTCTTACTGTCTTTCTGGTAACACTTTCTGTGGGGGTATCCTGGAATAAAACAGAAAATTGTTGTAGATTCACGCCATACATCAACTTTTTCTATAGCAAAAATGATTTGAATATTTTGTTCGAATTACTAAGCGGTATCGAACTGTGGTAACAGTTCACTACGTTAATTAGCTTGGAATACCAGGGAATACTGGTAAGGGTATTCAAATACTTAGATGGCACTAGTGGATAGAAAACTTTGGCACTCTTACGCTGATTGAATATAAATAAACAGCCTCGTTGCATTCGTTCAGCATGAGAGCTAGCAGTGATAAAAAATCCAATAAGATATTAAACATGCTTGCCTGCCGCTTTTGTCCATCTGATCAAATTTAATGATATGAAATGCCCTCACGTCAATTTGTGGATCAACATCAACTCGTCATCGTGCTCAAGAACTGAACAATTCTTTGAGGGGAAATTTGCATAAAGATCTGAAAGCTAACAAAGTTCAACTGGTGCAATGGTGCCAGAAGTTAAGCCTCCTGATCATCTGATGCGATTCCACTTCGCTCTATGGGCTTATGATCGCATGGCGAAGATAAGCATTTTCCCAGAAAAATCATCTTTAGCGATGAAGCTCATTTTCATGTCAGAAGAGTATTTTTGTGGGATAAGTGTTAGAATAATCAGATAGAAACAATTGATGCCTCTAAACACGAAATGGAAGTTGTCATTCATGAACCTGAGCCCCAAACAATCGACAATACTATTTTGAAAAATTTGGGAAAACAACGTCACTTTTGCCGAACCAATATTCAAAATTAATATTTCGCACAAATTACACTGACTATACTGTAAAAAACTGTACAATATCAGCTTGGCAAATTACGTTAAAAGTTAGCGCATTTATTAGGGATTTTAAAATGGTATAACACTAACAACATTATCTCTGAGATCAGTCAAAAAAACGTTGTTTCGAACATCCATTATTTCAAGAAACTAGTTTGAATAAGATGGGGTGAGTCCTTCCATAAAGTGTGAATAAGACAGATTTTGAATACTTGGTTCGGCAAAAATTGACATTATTTTCTAAGCTGGAGCAATTGGCTTAGAATTGAAGATTACAGATGCACTATTCGGGATAAAAATAAAATTTAAAAAATGTAAAAAATTGTAGCAACGGGAGTTTAAAAATCATCACAGGTTGTGCATTTTAATGAATCAAAGAAAGTGCAATATAATTTGAAAAATACAGGACTTGGATTCTTTTTTATATTTTTCTGATGACTATTATGACTTAACCGGTTACCTGATTCCGGCTTGACGTCGACTTCTGGGACACCTGTATATCGTTACTTTGTGTAAACAGTTGTATTAACGAAATTTTTCATAAACAATTGTGCCGTAGTATGTGACAGGTTGTACTTTTCTGTTGAAACTCTATGATTTCGAGAACTAAATTTTCACTTGTGGCATAAAAAACTTATTCTCAAGTTATCGATACTATTTAATAGAATGGTCTAAATTAGTGAGGCGTTCGTTCGTGCGAAATATTGATATATTTATAGAAATACAGGAATGTTTACCATCGAATTGACTCCTTATCACGTGAGTTTCGAGAGATAGTGCAATTGGAATGTTATAAGTTAGCATTCCTCTCTGTTATCAGATCTCAATATTTTGCTGATGAATCACAATCTTTGTATTTGTTTGTGTCCAAAAATTGGCCAAATACATGGCAAAATCGATAATCTAGAAGATTTTATGAGGCTCACTGGCACCAAAACGATTTTTGGAAGGATTCCAAGCCGTAAATTTCAGTCAAGAATTTGTTTCCTTTATCTCAGCGATATTTCAGAAAAGATTTATCGAGATGCAAATAATTCTGTTGCCTAACTAATGTACTTGAAGTCCTTTTCTATGTGCATAAATCGTGCAAACTGCTCCAACAGACTTGTACATACTAGTTCTTTCTTGAATATTACCTGCATTAAATGAAAACGAAATCGAATCTCTTCATTTATTGATGAAAGCAATATATTAGGTTCATGGTGGACCGGTCGTTTTTTAAATTTAATTCAAAGGAATGAATTATTAACAAGTTTTTATTTTCAATCAATAATGTAATCACATTTGCTATCAACAACCTTTTGCTATCTAGGGTGCAAATCTTCAATGCCGAACCGATAAAAATTGGTTTTTTAGTATAAAAGAACATCTCGAGATAGCATTTTGGAAATCATCCAAATTTTTAGCCAATAAGAAAATTCTGTAGCTATCAGAATAAATAGAAATCTGAGGGTGTGATATCGGACGAGTCAACAATTCATTAAATTTTTCCAAGGTTCGTCTTGCACAGTGAGGTCTTACATTATCGTGTTGCAGAAAAACGTCTTTTCTGTCGATAATCGGTGGATACTTTTCTTTTAAAGTCGATGCAATTGTTCACAGATCTGCGTTAAAATTTTTTCCAGGTTTCAGCAATTCAAAATGAACAATTCTGCATATACTCCACCAAACACACAGAAGCGCCTTTTTGGGATGATCAAAATTAACCTAGGGACCATCTTTGGCATTTATGAACGTCTAATGCACTTGGATAAACTTCGCAAATGTTTTTGGTCGTAACTGTTGCGTTACTACCCTTGCGAAACTTAAAAAGCAAACAATGGCGAATATGCCCTGCTGGTGTTTGGCTGGCCGTTTCAACCCAAATTGCAAAAAAGTCCAACATTTAATTAAACCAACATGGGTACCTGGGAGGCAAGAGCACCAGCACATTTAATGGGATATACATCATAGAATGTGCTCTATTTTTGAGAAGAAATCCACATTACGTCGAAGATCTACGTAATATGAATGAAACAAGACGGACGGTTCCTTACCATTTTCCTAAACATGGTCTTACATTGACAGAAAAAAACACCACGTATATGTGCATCACAATCATAAAAAATTCAAACAACTAATTACCAATTTAAAACAGAAAAAGGCTTTTTACTTGATAGAAGAAATAAAACAAAATTTGAATATAAACAAATTAAAATATCTTTGCCTTCTATAATTTTAATTTCAAAGAAATTTAATTCAAAAAACTTTTAGAATTAAATTAATGTCTAAAATGAGCACCGCTTGCGTTTAATAGACGTATATAATCAAAACTCAATATATAATGTTGAATGGAATAAATAAACCAACAGATATATGAAAGTCATTAAAATTAATAAATAAATATTTAAAGGAGACAAAATTTTGTTTCTGACCTTACCTTTAAGAACACCAATTGCCTTTTAAAAACATGAACACACCTTAAGGACTTCTCAAAGAATATAATTTGTTTGAAATATTTAATATACCTAAATATTCCAATAAGTTAATTCAGAAATCTCTCAAAACATGCACTATATCTTCAAAAAACAATTATAATTCTGGTAATCTCTTCATCGGCCCTAAACAATATTCAAAATATCAAAATCAAATAACTAACACTATATTTCACACGTGTTTAACAGGATGATTGCTTCAAACAGACTCACTTTAAAATTCAAGATGGTCTATGTTCTTAATGGTAAGATCAGAAACAAAATTTTGTCTCCTTCAAATATTTATTTATTGATTTTAAATGACTTTTTTATATTTGTTGGTTTATTTATTCCATTTGACATTGTATATTGAGTTTTGATTATATACGTCTATTAAATATAAGCGGAGCTTATTGTAGACATTAATTTGATCCTAGATAATATTCCAAATATCAAAATCAAAAAACTAATCTATAGGTATAGGACCGATGAAGGGATTACTTAGAATTATATTTGTTTTTTGAAGATATAGTGCATGTTTTGAGAGATTTCTGAATTAACTTATTTGAATATTTAAATATATTAAATATTTCAAATAAATTATACTTTTTGAGAAGTTCTTAAGTTGTGTTCATGTTTTTAAAAGGCAATTGGTGTTCTTAATGGTAAGATCAGAAAGAAAATTTTGTCTCCTTTAAATATTTATTTATTATTTTTAATGACTTTTTTATATCTGTTGGTTTATTTATTCCATTTGACATTATATATTGAGTTTTGATTATATACGTCTATTAAATATAAGCGGTGCTTATTGTAGACATCAATTTAATTCTAAAAGTTTTTTGAATAAAAATTTTTTTTTTTAAATTAAAATTGGAGAAGACTAACAGATTAAATCTGTTTTGATATTCAAATTTTGTTATATTTCTTCTATCAAGTAAAAAGCCTTTTTCTATTTCATTTCAATTTTAATTGACAATTTATAATTGTTGGTCATTTATTCCATTTGATATTTTATATTGAATTTTGATTTTATACGTCTATTGAATATAAGCTGTGCTTATAAGACATTAATTTAATTTTAATAATTTGTTTTTTAATTTTTTGAATTGAAATTGGAGAAGACTAACAGATTAAATCTGTTTTGATATTCAAATTTTGTAATATTCCTTCTATCAAGTGAAAGACCTCTTACTCTTAGATCTTTTGTGATGATTTCTCAGAAGCTTATGCGAGTTAGGAATTCAGTTGTGTTCTGGTTAGGCCTTTTTACTTTGGGTCACAGCAGTGTTAATTTTCGACCCAATAGTGAAATGGTGGCCGAAACTCTTCCAAGCAGAAAATTTTTTTTCTACCTAAATGGGAGTTGAACCCTGGACAGTTTGGTCCCCAGCCCAATGCTATAATCCCTGAGCTCTCTGAAGATTTAAAGAAACAATAAAATACTTGTGATAGCTTATATTTTCAATTGAGTATATTGTCAGATTACACTATTTGGGTTTCACATTAAGTCAAAAATTACGTGAACCTATTGTATACGTATACAATGTTATAAAAAGATAAATAAATGTTTGTCTAGATATCAATTTAATATATATTCAATATATATAGCGAAAGTTTCACAGATTTCTGATGTTAATTTTTATTTCAGAATTCAATGAATAACGTACAGAATGATACAACAACGAAAAAAACGCCTGAAATGTGTCTAATTTTCACCAAAATAATCAAATGCAGATAATCTTCAATCACCATGGTTAGTTTCCTCTGGTAAATATTAGTTTCAATATTGGAAAACAAATACACTTGTGATTGAACGCAAAGATTGATTGTTTTTCACAAGGTAATACAGTCGACAATAATTCGATGATTAGTAACGACGATTCAATGATTAATTGTTACGTTGCTTATCTGTGATTAAATGAAAACCAAGGAGAAATGTTGGATACTCGTAAACACAATTAAGGAAACAAGGGTTTTATTGCATTAAGAAAACATTTAACCAAGTTGATTATGGTATATAATAGTAATTTTTGGTTCAGTGATTACTGATTCAATGTAACTGAATTCCAATATAATGCTGAATTATTACAGCAAATTATATGTAGTAAAATATATTAAGTTTTCGGTTTCCTCTAGGTGAAATACGATAAAAATTGCACTTAACAAAAAATAAGTGAGATATCTAACGATTTTTATATTCCCTAGGTGTAAATGAAAACAACAAATCTGATATATTGATGAACACAAGCATTGTTATATCAGCTCTCAAAACATATAATGATTATGAATGAGGCTAAAATGTGAAGTTGGATTCGACAAAATACAATTAAATTCTCTGTCGGAAACAAACGAAATTACTTTCCGAACAACCTTATAACTAACACTTCAAAATGTTAATTCTAGATAGAACACCTTTATTCACAAGATAGAATCAACGAACAGAGAAAACCATCAAATAGACTTAAAAAATCTCCACCTTAACATTTTCAATGACACTTTGAAATTCTCCGAATTATTTTAAACAATTTTTCATTTTATTATTCAGGAATGTATACTGCATTTTATACTCAGTTTTAATACTCACCTGATTAAGCCATGGTATGACGAAAAATTGTTCAAGATGAATTTTCGTCAGCTAAAAACCGAAACAATGAAACACAGAATTGAAGAGACAAGGATAAGAAATTTTGAAGAGTAAATAAAAAAATAATTCGAACGTATATGATAGTAGGCTACAATATGCTTGCTCATTCCAAAAATCAAATCAGATTTCTTTCTTTTTTCATGATCTATCGTCACGTTTTCAATGTAAATCCTCCCATATTCTAACCAGGCCTCTCCAATATAAAAAACGGCAAGGTTGAGCAACAAAGACTACTAGGAACATTTTTTTAGTTGAGAAAAATTGGGAATATATTCTAAATTAGGGTCCTTGACTCTTCCAATGGGAACCGTAATCATCAGAAAATCTTGGCAACGGTAATAAGAAACATAAATAAATTAACAGAAAAGTACTGACGACATATTTTAGAAGGAATCCTTGGACGTAAGCAGAAATTGGGAACAAGTTCAATCTCTCATGAAAAATTAAATTTATATGGCGAAAGTTTCCAAATTCATTTCAGGATACTTTATTTTCATATATTCGAAGTACTTCGTTTGATGTCACTTGGATGCTCATTAAACAATGAACAGAAGCTATTAGTACAAAAACTTTATGACCACGGTTACTCAACTACTATAACCAAAAATTTTTTCTGATAATAAGTTTCGGATAATAAGTTCATATTTCTTATGAATAATGAACACTGGGAAAAAAGATCAAAGTCCTCCAAATTTTCACTAATTTCCCTTTGAAATAAATAGATGTTGAAAACGAATATTCTTCTGTTGCATATGGTATGTGTTTCTAAAAACTAGTAGAAAAATTCAAGGTATTTGTTGGACAGTTTAAATTTTTTAATCATTTCAGTTTTACTGTCTTGATTTAATCATTTGTAGAGAATGAATGTAGCAGTTAGAAAATAAAAAATTTATTTCCCAAAAACTGACTTAAGGAAGAATTGTTTCGTCAATTATATTCTGACTATCTACTTTTACAAAATCGGTCTCCTTAAATACAAGTCTGAGAAGAAAGAAACGTGATAAAGTGAAGTTTTGGGAATTTTCAGAGTTTACTCAGAAAAGTTCAATATCAACGATCGATTTAAATCTGTTTGGTCGTTAAGTAAAATGTGTTTTTTTTTATAAAAAACCGGCATAATTGCCGTTTTATTTCTAGTGCTTCTAAAAGGTCCAGTCTATTGCATTTATTCTCGATATGAAGAATATCGAAATTATGGTCAAAATCCTGATTCTTTAGGTGGAAATATATTTATGTTTGAGGAATTAATTCTGATGTTCTGATCCTATTCTCTAAAGCTCTGCCTGTTTAGCCAATATATACATATGAACATGTACTGAAGGTTAATCTATATACTCCCGATCTCTTGTTCTAACTGAAGATATTTTTATTATTTTTTATCGATTTGCCTACAGAATTTGTGGTTTTATATGAAATATTGAGATTTTTCTTTGAATATTTAGCTATCAGTTCAGATTTTGTCCTATATGCGGTAAGCGAATAGAGTTTTATTCTAATTTATGGATAAACTAATGACATGGATTGTTTTTGTTGAATTTTATTTAATAGTTTGTCGATAATTGATGGGTTATACTCATTATTTAGTGCAATTTTTTGAATCATATTTAACCCTATCTCAAAATTCTTCTATGATATGGGTACGTCAACCAGTTTATACAACATATTATTGTATGCTGCTAATTTATGATAAGGGGTGATTTAAAGATAAATGTATTGTACAGTCTGCTTGTGTTTTGTTTGCTGTTTATGGAAAAATCATGTCTATTGTTAATTTTGATTATTTTTGAGTCTAAAAACTTTATGATATCATTTTGTTATTCTTCGTGGGTAAATTTCATTGTAGGGTATAATTGGTTAATAAATTCTAAGAATAACGAGAGTTGCCGGGACGTACGGATGAACAGGCAAATAATATGGTCAACTAAACGGTACCAATAAATTGATACTTTTAAAAGAGGGTATTCTTATATTTTGTATTCAAGGAAATTCATAAATATCTCAGCTAATATTGGCAGAATGGATTTCCCATCGTAAGCCTTTCGTTATCTTCATAAAATATTTCATTAAATAAGAAATACTTTCGTGCAAAGGGTATATTAAAAATATCCATTTTTTCCTG